>CM061234.1:11438072-12640572 GCA_030844895.1 Ambrosia x helenae
AAAAATACTGATTTGTTAATTTTTTGTTATTAAAGCAGATTTTTTTTTTCATTTATTGTACCAGCACCAGTACTGTTACATACGTAACAAGAGTTACCAGTATTATTACATACATAATGAGAATTGATATGGTAAGCACCCTGGTTAGAACTAACAACATATTTAATTATTTATTAAAAAACATTACAATCAACATTAAAAACATAAGAAACGGTTTCCATAAACTCTAATTATTTTAAAATCAACATTAAACGATCAAACATTTCATACAAAAAATAATTATTTTAAAACAATGATCAACTCCTTCTTTAACACGACGGGTATCTTCAATCTTCATAATCAACTTCGTCTTTAACACAAAAACAATGATCGATATCCTGCATTGCAACCAACAGTAGTAGAACGCATCCGATAACCATACTTGGCATAAAAAACCCACTGTTCCTCGGTAAACCTATACCCTCCCATTCGCCCTAATACGCCCACCTTCCTGAGACGTAACCGGCAACCTAGGTTTCTTAAAATTAGGTTCATATGGGTCTTCATATTCAGCCCCTGGTTCTGATTCGTAACTAAACAGCCCATGCTCAGGTGTGTAAATTACATCATGCACATCATCCTCCGTGTCATATAGTCTTCTGGTGGCGGATATTCTTCGGGGAAAACGTAATCAAATGCCGCATTCCAATCGAAATCTTCGTCCGCTTACAAACCCATCGTCCGCCTGCACTAAGGGTATAACCGGTTTCTAAAGGCGGATGTCCGAGGCAAGGTGCAAAAAACACGAGTGTTACATGTGTAACAGGATTTTTTTTTCTGGAAACACAGACAAACTTTTGTAGTTCTGCACCTAGTATACATTTTTTACTGAATACAAGCAACCTTTGACTGCAAAACAATACGCTACACACGTAACACCCTACCCTTAACACAGAAAAAAACACACCCTAAGTAAATTCACAAAGATGAGACGAACATATAGACGAGAAAAACACTCTAACTAAACAAAGAGAAAACACAAATAACAACATTCTGAAAAGTCATTCTGAAAACAAATAACAACACATTTCTGTCTTTAGTTATAGATAGACTATATGAGAAAACACAAAACAGACATTTTCTGTAAAAAAGACATAGGTAACATAAAAAAAAACTCATACATGAGAAAACAAAAAAAAATAGACAGACATGGTGCAAAAACACATGAGTGTTACATGTGTAACAGGAAAAACACAGACAAAAATTTTGTAGTCTGCAGTAAACATAGAACAAAATTGATATGCTAGAAAACATAGAACAGAATTTGACTGCAAAAACAGATATGGTTACACACGTAACAGCCTAACTAAACACAAAGATTATACGAAAATATAGACGATAAAAACACCCTAACTAAACACAAAGATACTACGAACATAAAACACAAAACGAAAAATCATTTTCGATGTTTAACATAATAAACACCCCCTAAGTAAATTCACAGAGATGATACGAACATATAGACGAGAAAAACACCCTAACTAAACACGGAGAAAACACAAAAATAACAACATTCTGAAAAGTCATTCTGAAAACAAATAACAACACATTTTGTCTTTAGTTATAGATAAGACTATATGAGAAAACACAAAAACAGACATTTTCTGTAAAAAAGATATAGGTAACATAAAAAAAAACTCATACATGAAAAACAAAAAAAATAGACAGGCATGGTGCAAAAACACATGAGTGTTACGTGTGTAACAGGAAAAAGACAGACAAAACTTTTGTAGTCTGCAGTAAACATAGAACAGAATTTGACTGCAAAAAACAGATATGCTACACACGTAACAGCCTAACTAAACACAAAGATTATACGAAAATATAGACGATAAAAACACCCTAACTAAACACAAAGATACTACGAACATAAAACACAAAATGAAAAATCATTTTCGATGTTTAACATAATAAATCACCCAAAAAAAGAGATGCTAGTAACACACAAAAAAAACAACAATTATTTCCAACTTAAACAAAATAAAATATTAAACCACCTAACCCCCAACACAAAAAAAGGGATGCTAGAAACACACAAAAAAACAACAAATTTTTTCAAACTAAAAAAAAAACCAAAACACTTGGTGTAAATAAAAAATATATATCTCATGTAATAAAAAACAAAACACTTGGTTTTAGGCCGGTTTCGGTTCGGTTCGGTTTGAGAATTTTTTAAGTACCGGTTTCACGTGAAACCGTTTTGACCGGTTTTCGTTCGGGTCGGTTTTACCGGTTTTCGGTTCCCGAATCAGTTTTTTTGCTCACCTCTATGTAACCCAACAAAAATTAACCGGCAAAGCTCCTTGATAAATATCAACAAATATTAATCAAACTAGTTAATAATAAAAATAAAACTAAAGTTAGCGTTATGGATTATTATTGAAAAACATAGGTATCATTTTTATGAATACAAATTTGTGTTCAAAATATATAAAATAAATAAACATTTATGCTTATAAAATAAATAAACAAAAGAAAAAGAGTCAAGACCTGCAAAATGAGTTAATACAAGTCGGAGTTACGGTGTGTGCCTCATCAAAGTCGACAGTGAGGGTATAATTGGGCTTGAGCTTTTGTTGTTGTAAACTGTTCAGTTTGACGAAGATAGGTCTGGCCGGAGTTGAGGTTTTGGCCGCAGATGGGTTTTCGCCAGTGATATTGTTGAAGATGGGTCTCAAACCCCCTCTTTCATCTGCTAGACATTTGAATAAGAGGAAAATAAATTTTTCATGATCTTTAATTAGTTTTTAAAGGTTTGAAATTGAAATGAGAGAGGTTGAGTAAAAGTACAAAAGATGTGTCAGATCACTAATTTTGGAGATAAAGAAAATGACTATAATAACCTTTAAATATTAAATGAATGGGGTTGATGTGGTGCAATAACAACCACAAAATAAGTTTACCATAGTTTTTTCATTTGAAGGGTTTTAGGGGGATACTTAGCCTATATATATATATATGGGAAAATTATTAATTGAAATCCCTCTTGAGTTGAATAAACCTAAAAAAACTCATGTTACAAAACTTTTTTTATTTTGAAAAAGTTACACAATGAAACAAACATGTTTTTAAGCATTTTGAGTAAAAAAATTAAAAAACTGCACCTCATTAGTTTTTTTTTTTCGTATTGTGACTTTTCTGTAACATTCTTGTAATCGACAAGTTATATTTGTGACACAACAATCTTATTTTTTAAAAAAAAATTCTTTAGCGCCTTTTTTATTTTTTTACTCAAAATGCTTAAAAACATGTTTGATATATTGTTTAATTTTTTCAAAAAAAAATAAAAATTGTAACTTGAGTTTTCATGGGTTTTCTCAACTCAAATGGGGTTTTAATTTATCCTCCCCACACACACACACACATATATATATATATAGGAAAATTATAAACTGAAAACCCCCTTGAGTTAAGAAAACTAAGAAAACCCTTGTAAAAACCATCTAAAATTTTGTAATTTTTTTGAAAAAAATACACAAGGTAACATGCATGTATTAAAGCGTTTTGGGCAAAAAAAATAAAAAAGCGCCGATAGGATATTTTTAAAAAAAAATAAACAAAGTTTGTGCTGTTACATATGTAACAGCTCTGTTACATATGTAACATCAGTTGTTACATATGTAACAGCGCAAATTTTTTTTATTTTTTTTTAAAAATATCCAATCGCGCTTTTTTTATTTTTTTGGCCCAAAACGCTTTAATACATGTATGTTACCTTGTGAAGTTTTTTTCAAAAAAAATTACAAATTTTAAATGGTTTTTACAAGGGTTTTCTTAGTTTTCTTAACTCGAGTGGGTTTTCAATTTATCCTCCCCCTATATATATATATAAGTACAGATCAAATACAAAGTGTTTTTTTAGTGTGAACTGTGAGAATCAAAGGGAGGGGGGGATTTATTTTATTTTTTTAGAATTTTTTCCCATGTACTTAAACATATTTTTAGATGAATAATACAAAAAAAATTAAATTTTTTTAGTGTAATTACGTCATTAAAGTAAATACATTAGTTTACAGTAGAGTAATTATGTAAATACTCTACACAGTACTTACGTAATTACTCTACACCAAAATTCATTTATTTTTTGGTTTTTAGATTTCAATACTATAATACATGTTTAACAATATGGGAAAAAAATTTCGAAAAAAAAATAAAAAGATACCCTCTTTTGATTCTCACAGTTCTTACCAAAAAAACACTTTGTACAGGATCTTTCCTCTTATATATATATATATATATAGGGGAAGGATAAAATGAAAACTCTGCTGAATTGAGAAAACCTTGAAAACCCATGAAAAACCATTATTTTTTTTTTGAAAAAAAATAACCAATGTAAAATACATGTTTTTAAGCATTTTGGGCAAAAAAATAACAAAAGCGCCGATGGGATTTTTTTTTTAAAAAATAAACAAAGTTGCTAAAAACATATGTTTTCAAGTATTTACCTATGCTTTTAGCAACTTTGTTTATTTTTTTAAAAAAAACCATCGGCGCTTTTTTTTTTTATTTTTTTGGTCCAAAATGCTTACAAACATGTATTTTACATTGGTTATTTTTTTCAAAGAAAAAAATATTTTTTTACATGGGTTTTCGAAGGTTTTCTCAATATATATATATATATATATATATATATATATATATATTATATATATATATATATATATATATATAGGGGAGGGTTATCTTAAGAACGCTAAATATTGTGAGAACCGTGAGAACAAGTAAAAAAACAATCAAAATCAAATTTTTTAATACAAACCTCATTATAATCAAAATACAACATTAATAAATGAATTTTCTTTCCAAATAATTCATCTTTTCTTGCAAAAACACTTTCAAATTAACTTTTTACACATGTGTAAATGAAACAGTTTACACATGTATAAACAGTAAATTTACACATGTGTAAAAACAAATTTATTTCCGTATACGTTTGAATTTTTACGCATAAATTGTGTTTTTTGGATTGTAATTTAGTAATAAAGACAAGTGTAAAAAAGAATTTTTAATTTGAATGGTTTTATATGTCGTTCTCACGTTTCGCACGAAATATAGGTGTTCTCAAATTAACTTTCCCCTATATATATATATATATATATATAGGATTTGGATCATTCGAGAACCACCATTTAGGGAGAGAACCAAAGAATCAAGTGTGAACACAAAAACCCCTCCACCAAAAAAATAATAAAAAATTATATAACCTAAAAAAATATAAATATAAAAAAAGTAATAACACCAAAATGTTTTTTAGTGTTAATCTTTCTGAAAAAAAATAAAAAAATACAAAAAAATGGCTTTTTTACGTCACATTTGCATCAGGTCTGATGCACATGTGCATTTTGCTGTTATATATATACATACATATACCGTATGCACATGTGCATTTCACTATTAGAGCCCACTTTTGAATAAATTATCATTACCATAATGAAATGATCATTAAATGGACGTGATATGATATATAAGGTGGAAAAAAATTTATTCAATGATCATTAAATAAACGCGAAGTGCATTTCACTATTATAGTTAGGTTTTTTTTCATGGGTTTAGCTGTAGTGTTTAGTTTTTAGAAATGATGGGAATGGGGTTAGGTTTTTTGGGTTGTTGGTGAATAAACTTAAAAAAACCTTTATATAAAACTATAAAATAAGATAATTGTACTACATGCACATGTGCATTTCACTATTATAGTTACGTTTTTTAATGGTTTAGCTTTAGGGTTTAGTTTCTGGGTATGGTGGAAGAGGGAGTATATTTTTGTGGGGATGGGATGGAGCGTTTTGGTTTTTGAGGGGTGTTGGGTTAGCAGCACATGTGCATTTCACAATTGGGGGGGGGGGGGGGCGGTTGGGGCGGTATGGGGGATGGGGGATGGGGGTTTAGGTTTTTAGGGAGTTAAGTTGGTGGGTTTAGGTTTTTAGGGGGTGGAGGTGGGGTTTTTAGGTTTTTTTTGTTTGTGTTGACACTGGTTCTCTCCCTAAAGTTAGTTCTCATATGATCCCTACCCTATATATATATATATATATATATATATATATATATATATAGGGTAGGGACATATGGCACTTGGTGATGCTACCCCCACCCATAAATTCCCGTCAATTTTTTTTAGGTTATAAATAACCCTATTAACCCAATATTTATGATTTTATATTTTTTTTATCTTTATCTTTATTATCTTTTTTTGCTCTCTTATATGAAATAATATTATTTAATCATAATTTCATGTTTATTACTTATTTATTTAATGTTCGAGATGGTTTCAGATAGTGGTGGGGTGGCGGTTATGGGAGTTGGTTCCCACCTCCCTGGTAATCTCTTTCTCTCTCCAAACAAATGAAAAGTGAGAAAGGGCATGAATGTGGAGTAACTAAAAAAATGACAAAAACACCCTTGGATGTAAAGATGAATACCAGGTTTACAATTCTATTGTTCAAATCCCTTCATCTATTAATAGATAGAAGAAATCTTTTTATATTTCCGCTTATAAAAAATATATTTTATTGATAAAAAAATTCTATACCTTCAAGACCTTCGCATCATTCACGCTTTCTGCCTTTGCATCTCATCCAAACATACATTCTATATTTAATATACATGTTTATTCTTATTCTCATGATTAAAATTGTTTTTTTAATCATAGTATACTATATTAATTTTTAAGTTACATCGTAACACATATGTTGTCTTGATATTAGATTTCTTTATCCTAGGAAAATCCCATCATATAACCTAATACATCTACATAAAAATATATATCTCTGTAAAGGCTTGATAAAATTATTTATTTATTTGTGAATGAAAGCGAAAATCGCCGTAAGTTGGACCGATCATAATGGAAGACCTAACCCCTTAATTTTGACTCTACCACGTGAGAAATAGACATCAACGATTGATGCATTAAGTTATCTCTAAGGGTCTTAATATGTAACAGAGCTGTTACATATCTAACAGCGCAAACTTTGTTTTTTTTTAAAGTATCCTATCGGTGTTTTTTTCTTTTTTTTTTGGAGACAAAACGCTTTAGTACATGTATGTTTCCTTATGTATTATGTATTTTTTTCAAAAAAAAAAAAAATAGATAGTTTACATTGGTTTTCTAAGTTTTCTTAACTCAATGGGGTTTTCAATTTATACTTTCCTTATATATATATATATATATATATATATATATATATATATATATATATAGGGGAAGGTTCAATTGAGAACTCATAGTTTGGGAGAGAACTCGAGAACTCTATATTACACATATGTAATATATCATATGTTGTATATTACACTTGTATAATATATTACTATTGCATATGTTGCACATGTGCAATATATCATATGTTACACATGTGTAATATATATTACACATATGTAATACACTTAATATATCATATATTGCACATACGTAATATATAATATGTTACACATGTGTAATATATATTACACATGTGCAATATATATTACACATATGCAATATATGATATATTACACATATGTAATATAAAGTTCTCGAGTTCTCTCAATAAAATGAGTTTTCTATTGAACCATCTGTGACACTCCAGGAAAATCCCACATCGCCGTGGCCAGGAGAGATCCTTGGTTCATAAGTAATGTCTTGCCTCTTAAATCACCAACGCGTTTTGGGGCTTAATGTTAGTGGATGAGAGGAGAACTCCACAGTTAAGCGTGCTCAGGTGGGAGCAATTCCAGGATGGGTGACCTCCTGGGAAGTCTCCACCAGGGCACCCAAAAACAAATCCGTGAGCTCTGGATGGGCAAACCCATCGGGGCAAAGCGGACAATATTGGTGGTGAGAGGGGCGGGGTGTTACACCATCCCCTATATATATATAGGGGAAGGATAAAATGAAAACCCTCTTGAGTTGAGAAAACCTTTGAAAACCCATGTAAAAAACCATTATTTTTTTTTTTTGAAAAAAATAACCAATGTAAAATACACGTTTTTAAGCATTTTGGGCAAAAAAAAAATAACAAACGCGCCAATGGGATTTTTTTTAAATAAACAAAGTTGCTAAAAAAAACATATGTTTTCAGCTATTTACCTATGTTTTTAGCAACTTTGTTTGTTTTTTTTTTTAAAAATCCCATCGGCGCTTTTTATTTATTTTTTTGGTCCAAAACGCTTACAAACATGTATTTTACATTGATTATTTTTTTCAAAGAAAAAAAATGTTTTTTTTACATGGGTTTTCAAATGTTTTCTCAACTCAAGCGGGTTTTCATTTTGGGGTGAGGACCCCTGACACTTGGTGATACTACCCCCACAGATAAATTCTCGCAAAATTTTTAGTTTATAAACAACCCTATTAACCCAATATTTATGATTTTATATTTTTATCTTTATCTTTAGAGTTAAATGCCAATTGCGTCACTGAGGTTCGGTCCAGTTTGCTGCTTCAGTAAAAAAAAAATTTTGTTTTTTTTTGTTTTTGCAAGGGAACACCCGAGGTTTGAATTTTCTTGCTATTTTCATCCATTTCACTAACTCACTTAAAAACTGACGTTTAGTCAGGGGTAGGCTTGTCATTTGCCTACTTAAATGAGGGACAATTTGAACATTTCATCCTATGATTATTTTCCCCTTTTAAATGAAACCCTAATTATTAAACTCACCCATCTCCACCTCCCTCTCTCTCTCTCTCTGCATACATAATAACACCACTACCCCAATCCCAACTCCCACTATCCCCCTTTATCTTTCTCTCTCCCACCTCTCCTTAATTAGATAAAAACACCCACATCTACCACTGTCACCCACCTAATTTACCCAACTCCACCACACACCACCACACCAACCACCACCACTGCATCACAGAACCACCACAGGACCACGAACCCATGACAATGAACCACCATTGCCACAATGAACATGTCACACCCCCTAGGCGGAAACACGGGATGCGGCTTCGAATTATTTCTAAGCACAAAGGTCACGCAAAGCATTAGTTAAATTAAAATTAAGGATGTCTATATGACAACATTGTTTCACAAAACATAGAACTCAATTGTCTTAAATAAAACCATTGTTTGTAATTGTCATTAACCAAAATCAATATAACAACGGCTCATGAAATGGTATTCCAACTTGCATGTAAAAATATAGGTAAACAAAAAGTTGGTGTGTTCACGTGTCAACCCAATAGATCCATTCTGGTGTTTCATGGCTAAGTCCATAGCTAATGGTTACGGAGTGATGTATGACACGAGAACTTTATGGAGCCTGGACCTTGTTGTCTCATGTTCACATAATAGTCATAATTGTAACTGAAAACTATACGCATGTTTTCCCCTTGAAAATGTAAAACAGTGAAAGGGCCGTGAAAAATTCACCTTGTGTGTGTCTGGAAATGAAATACTGAGCCTAGAGCTAGAGTATCTGACCTACGTGTCCGATGTAAGAAGGGACATTTTAGGTCTATGTTACTTGTAATGCCTACAAGTTGTTCACTTATATGTATGTCCTTGTAACTTAATTCCTTTTAAGTTATGTGTGTTAGGTTCAACAAAACTTCTCGTTTAGTATATGTTTTTGTGACACCCGGCAACTTTCGGTAACTAACTTTTTAAAAATCTAGTAAGTCTACCTTAGCGAGAAACGTTTATAAACAAACTTAACTGGGTTAGTTGAGTCGGGTCAGATTAGGATTGTCAAGGGTCCAATGATCTGGAGGATCATTGGGAGTCGTTTTGAGAATATATTAGTACCGGGTCCCGTTGTTGGTGACATTACATGAATTAATTTAGTATATGTGTAGATTATGGGTCGTGTGGTGGATTGTATGCTTATACTTGCTTAAATGATGTACGAATGATTATACGTGCCTAAACATGCTAAGTATAGACTATGGATGCATGCTTATGTGTTAAGATGTGTTAGAATGCGTTAAACACAACAAACTGGAAAAAGGTTAACATGTGTTAGAAGTGCTGTTAACATGTGTTAAAAATGTGCTGATGACCTGAATGTGGAACTTTTGGGCGAATGTGGAAATGGGGTTTGAAAAATGGGCGAACGTGGAAACAAAGTGGGCGAATGTGGAAAAGTTCCACATTCGACCACTAAAAAAGGGGCGAACGTGGAAAAATTCCACATTCGACCACTTAAACTGGGCGAACGTGCAGACAGTATAAATACCATCCTTAGCCATTTTTCACCATTTCACAAACCCTAAACGCCTCCAAACACTCTCTATCAGCTATTATCATTGGGGAAGGAGTTTTTGAGCTTGTTTTTCATAACCTAACTCTCTAAATCATTACAAGTGAAAATCTAAGGTGTGTTCTTCATTACAAATCCTTTTTAAACAATTTTGACTTGTTTTAATCTAAACCCCAAGGGTCCAGATCTGATATCAACATGTTTTATGGGTAAAAACCTTCCTAATATCTTTCTAAATAAAACCTATTCATAAACAATGAGTTTTCATACAATTTAACATGTGTTTATGTGGTATTAAGCATTGTTTGATGATTATTTGTTATATAGATGAGATAACAACAACCTAGGGCTGTTATTAATGATGGGTTATGATTGAAACGTGTTACCTTTGATTGTTGATGGTGTTTTGATGATTAAAGGAGTTTTTAGTTAGATTTAGGGTTGTTTTGGGATGATTATGATAAGGTTATGATAGGGGTTTCTTGTTCATGATGATCCGAGTATGATAAACTGATTATTAATCGATTTCAGAAAGTTTCCTAATTGGGTAATATTTGCATGCATGATGATGTGACATCTCCATAATTTGCTATTTTAGGAAACTTGTAAAACGGATAAATTTTGGGGTAAAATTGGTAGGGTTTCGTAGGAATATGTTAATGATGCTTGACTGCTGTAACTCATGATGTTTCGTGATGTTTTCGGATGTTTTTGGATGCGTTTTTGAGTAAACAACACAACAGGGTCGAACCTGGAACACCTTCGGCCAGTCGAACGGGCGAAGGTGGAATCCAGGGGTCGAACCTGGAAGAAAAAGGGGCGAAGGTACCACAAGGGGGCGAAGGTGGAAGAAAAAGGGGCGAATGTGGAAGTTTGAACCCACCTTCGACCAGTTCAAGTCACCTTCGACCACTTACAACTACATTCGACCCTGTGTTAACAAAAATGAGATTTTTGATACAAACTAAGTGTTTTATGCTTGAACCTTGCATGTAACCTATGTGTACTTGATTAGTTAGGGTAATGGGTCACCAACGGGATGTCGGGTCGGTCTAGTGTGTCGGTTAAACATTTAAACACGTTTTAAAACATACTTGGTTATGATCTGGACAATCGGGGACTAGATAACCTTATGGTTATTAGTCGGAATACTTATGTGAACATTTTGATAGATCTTCGGTAGAGGGATTGTCACGGGCTAAACATCTTTACACATATTCGAAGAACGTTATCTAAGGTGAGTTCACGGCCCCACATTTTACAGTTTTTACTTTCGGGGTGAG
Source organism: Ambrosia x helenae (assembly GCA_030844895.1). Classification (NCBI taxonomy): domain Eukaryota; kingdom Viridiplantae; phylum Streptophyta; class Magnoliopsida; order Asterales; family Asteraceae; genus Ambrosia; species Ambrosia x helenae. The sequence goes on from CM061234.1 coordinate 11,449,571, forward strand.
AAACATGCTTACAAACTCTTTTATGACTTATGACTTGTTAAACTCTTATGACTTATGACTTGTTATCACGTTATACTATGGCTTACTTATCTTACTATACGGTTCATCGAAAATCCCTTGAAACCACTAACATGGGTATATGGCGGGGAAATATGGATAGCGCTATTGGGAACTGACAAACCCCACTCGACGGTCGGACCGTGCGGGTGCATATTGTCTCTAACAAAACAAGGTCTACCGGCGATGACGGTAGCCCATAGGAACTAAGGGTAACACACGGCTTAGTCAGTAATGGTTTCACCCGTATGAGTATCTCATTCTGCGCCTGGTTTGGCGTTCTCACAAGCATAGTAGTAATTGTGATGGTAACGGTTTTCGATGGAACACTTTAAACGTTTAATTAAAACCTGTGAACTCACCAGCATTATATGTTGACTCTTTTAGCATGTTTTCTCAGGTCGCTAAGGTAGCAGCATATGGATAGGCGCACGTGGTCGCACTGGAGTCGTCTCGTGTCTAGGGTCTCATCTGCACGTTTTGGGATTATGAACTTTTGAACTTATGTCTATTTATGCATGACTTTTGTAAACTTTAAAATGCTTCCGCACTATTGAATGTTGGTTTTAAACTTATGCATGGTTTTGTTTACGTATGTTTTTACATTTAGACGTCGTTTATTGTGACCGTTGACTTAGATCCTGGTATGTCACACGCCTCGCGGTAGAACTCCGCAGGTGGAAATTTGAGGGTGTGACAGATTGGTATCAGAGCCAATGGTTATAGTGAACTAGGACTGCATGTAGAGTCTAGACTATAGCCGAGTCACACACACTAGACGGTCACATGCATTTGAGTCATGTCTTTTGAGTAAATATACTAACCTTGTCGGGGTGTCGGTCTCCTTACCACACAGTGTCACATTACCTACCTTATCCTTGGTTATTCCTAGCCTCACTTTATTTTCTTCTCGGGTTACAGCCGAGGGGATTTCTTTATTGATCTTTTAAGTTGGTTATATCATTTTGGGATGTGGGTATCGGGTGACTTGAAGTTCTAGCTCAGAGCACGCCTAGGGACCATGTAGAGCGATTTGTTATTTCGGGTGCACACGAAATCATAAATCGAAATGCATGAAAATCTTGGTGGACTTTGTGTTCGGACTAATGGTCATGCTGGAACCGCATTCTGAGTTCGTTTGGTCACTCGTAGCTTGGTTCGTTTGTGGTACTGAGTGTCTCGTCTCATGTTCTGGCAGAACATGTCTGGTCGCGCTGGTGGACGTACAGGTGGACGCCGTGGTGGCGGAGGTGGACGCCGTGGTGGGGGTAGAGGTGGTGGTAACATTACTATGACGTATGATGAGCTCAATGAGATGATGCAGCAACAGTTGGGCGTTGCACTAGCTGCTTTTCAGGCAGCCCAGCAGACTTTCATGGGTGCTGCTGCTCCTCCAGTTCAGGCAGGTGTTGCCTATAAGCGGTTTAAAGATTGTCAGCCTCTCAGCTTCCAGGGTACGGAGGGAGCTGTGGAGTTACTCAGGTGGTTGGAGAAGACGGAGTCGGTATTTGCTTTATGTGAGACTCCAGCGGCGGATTGGGTGAAGTTTGCTTCGGGGACTTTTGTAGGAGCCGCCTTGACGTGGTGGAACTGCGTCACACAGACACTTGGTCTTGGGGAGGCCAACGCCATGCTTTGGGCGGATTTTGTGCGTAGGTTGAAGGAGGAGTATTGCCCACGTGAGGAGATTAAGAGGTTGGAACAGGAATATGGGAATCTTAAGATGATTGGTTCTGAGGTGGAGGAGTACACGATCAGGCACAACGAGCTAGCTGTGATGTGTCCAGGTTTGTCTACACCAGAGTATAGGAGGATAGAGCAGTATCTTGCGGGTTTGGTGCCAGAGATTGCGGGACTGGTGTCTGCTAGGGATCCTACTACCATGTTAGAGGCTGTGCGGTCGGCTACTAAGATGACCAATTTGAAGATTGCTGAGGGTGTCTTGCCTCCTAGGGGCTCATCTGTGAAGGCGCCGGCTGAGAACAAGAGGAAGTGGGAGAGCGTGGATAAGGGTTCATCGGGGACTCAGCGACAACCGGCAGCGAAGAAGACTGAGGCTTCTGGGTCAGCCTCGGACCAGAAACAGGGGGGCTATGCTGGGAAAAGCCCTAAGTGTGGACGTTGTGGGTTTCATCATTTTGGTACTTGTGAGAGCTTTCGCTGTGAGCGTTGTCAGAAGACGGGGCATCTTGCCAAGAATTGTAGGGTCAACCTCTCCGGGACGACTCAGACTGCTGCTGTTACTACCCCTGCTTCACAGGGGAACCAGGGTTGCTTCCATTGTGGGGAAGCGGGGCACTTCAAGCGAAGCTGTCCCAAGTTGACTCAAGGGGGCACAGAGACTGCGGGGAAGGACGGGGACAAGGACGGCGGTGGCCGGTGGACTCGTGCTCATGCTTATGTGATTGGTGCTAGGGAGAACCAGGCGGACCCAGACACTGTTACCCGTACGTATTCTCTCTTATCTCTTGTTACGCTTTGGTCATACTTTTATCCGCATTGTTGTGCGTTCGTGTTTCGGGTGTTTTCTTTGTGGTTTGGTCGCTGTTTCTCATTCTTTGGGTTGATGAGGGTCCTTTGGGGATGCTACTTGGACGGTACCAGTGGATTAGTTATACCGATCATAGTAGGCTCCAGTAGGCCTTCATCGGGGGTCTTTTGCCTCATACTCACATTGGGGAAAGTGGTTTCCCGGTTGTTACTGTCACGTTTGATTCATGACCTTCACTTGTCGTATTTTGGGGAGACGTTACTTGGGCACATAGGTCGACACACATTACTGTTGAAGCCGAAAGAATCTCGGGACGAGATTCCTTTCAACAGGGGGATGATGTGACGACCCGGAAAATTTTTCTTCTTATTTATTTTTCCTCCTCGACTTTGGGAAATTTTCGGGACGAAAATTCTTTCAACAGGGGATGATGTGACACCCGGCAACTTTCGGTAACTAACTTTTTAAAAATCTAGTAAGTCTACCTTAGCGAGAAACGTTTATAAACAAACTTAACTGGGTTAGTTGAGTCGGGTCAGATTAGGATTGTCAAGGGTCCAATGATCTGGAGGATCATTGGGAGTCGTTTTGAGAATATATTAGTACCGGGTCCCGTTGTTGGTGACATTACATGAATTAATTTAGTATATGTGTAGATTATGGGTCGTGTGGTGGATTGTATGCTTATACTTGCTTAAATGATGTACGAATGATTATACGTGCCTAAACATGCTAAGTATAGACTATGGATGCATGCTTATGTGTTAAGATGTGTTAGAATGCGTTAAACACAACAAACTGGAAAAAGGTTAACATGTGTTAGAAGTGCTGTTAACATGTGTTAAAAATGTGCTGATGACCTGAATGTGGAACTTTTGGGCGAATGTGGAAATGGGGTTTGAAAAATGGGCGAACGTGGAAACAAAGTGGGCGAATGTGGAAAAGTTCCACATTCGACCACTAAAAAGGGGCGAACGTGGAAAAATTCCACATTCGACCACTTAAACTGGGCGAACGTGCAGACAGTATAAATACCATCCTTAGCCATTTTTCACCATTTCACAAACCCTAAACGCCTCCAAACACTCTCTATCAGCTATTATCATTGGGGAAGGAGTTTTTGAGCTTGTTTTTCATAACCTAACTCTCTAAATCATTACAAGTGAAAATCTAAGGTGTGTTCTTCATTACAAATCCTTTTTAAACAATTTTGACTTGTTTTAATCTAAACCCCAAGGGTCCAGATCTGATATCAACATGTTTTATGGGTAAAAACCTTCCTAATATCTTTCTAAATAAAACCTATTCATAAACAATGAGTTTTCATACAATTTAACATGTGTTTATGTGGTATTAAGCATTGTTTGATGATTATTTGTTATATAGATGAGATAACAACAACCTAGGGCTGTTATTAATGATGGGTTATGATTGAAACGTGTTACCTTTGATTGTTGATGGTGTTTTGATGATTAAAGGAGTTTTTAGTTAGATTTAGGGTTGTTTTGGGATGATTATGATAAGGTTATGATAGGGGTTTCTTGTTCATGATGATCCGAGTATGATAAACTGATTATTAATCGATTTCAGAAAGTTTCCTAATTGGGTAATATTTGCATGCATGATGATGTGACATCTCCATAATTTGCTATTTTAGGAAACTTGTAAAACGGATAAATTTTGGGGTAAAATTGGTAGGGTTTCGTAGGAATATGTTAATGATGCTTGACTGCTGTAACTCATGATGTTTCGTGATGTTTTCGGATGTTTTTGGATGCGTTTTTGAGTAAACAACACAACAGGGTCGAACCTGGAACACCTTCGGCCAGTCGAACGGGCGAAGGTGGAATCCAGGGGTCGAACCTGGAAGAAAAAGGGGCGAAGGTACCACAAGGGGGCGAAGGTGGAAGAAAAAGGGGCGAATGTGGAAGTTTGAACCCACCTTCGACCAGTTCAAGTCACCTTCGACCACTTACAACTACATTCGACCCTGTGTTAACAAAAATGAGATTTTTGATACAAACTAAGTGTTTTATGCTTGAACCTTGCATGTAACCTATGTGTACTTGATTAGTTAGGGTAATGGGTCACCAACGGGATGTCGGGTCGGTCTAGTGTGTCGGTTAAACATTTAAACACGTTTTAAAACATACTTGGTTATGATCTGGACAATCGGGGACTAGATAACCTTATGGTTATTAGTCGGAATACTTATGTGAACATTTTGATAGATCTTCGGTAGAGGGATTGTCACGGGCTAAACATCTTTACACATATTCGAAGAACGTTATCTAAGGTGAGTTCACGGCCCCACATTTTACAGTTTTTACTTTCGGGTGAGAAACATGCTTACAAACTCTTTTATGACTTATGACTTGTTAAACTCTTATGACTTATGACTTGTTATCACGTTATACTATGGCTTACTTATCTTACTATACGGTTCATCGAAAATCCTTGAAACCACTAACATGGGTATATGGCGGGGAAATATGGATAGCGCTATTGGGAACTGACAAACCCCACTCGACGGTCGGACCGTGCGGGTGCATATTGTCTCTAACAAAACAAGGTCTACCGGCGATGACGGTAGCCCATAGGAACTAAGGGTAACACACGGCTTAGTCAGTAATGGTTTCACCCGTATGAGTATCTCATTCTGCGCCTGGTTTGGCGTTCTCACAAGCATAGTAGTAATTGTGATGGTAACGGTTTTCGATGGAACACTTTAAACGTTTAATTAAAACCTGTGAACTCACCAGCATTATATGTTGACTCTTTTAGCATGTTTTCTCAGGTCGCTAAGGTAGCAGCATATGGATAGGCGCACGTGGTCGCACTGGAGTCGTCTCGTGTCTAGGGTCTCATCTGCACGTTTTGGGATTATGAACTTTTGAACTTATGTCTATTTATGCATGACTTTTGTAAACTTTAAAATGCTTCCGCACTATTGAATGTTGGTTTTAAACTTATGCATGGTTTTGTTTACGTATGTTTTTACATTTAGACGTCGTTTATTGTGACCGTTGACTTAGATCCTGGTATGTCACACGCCTCGCGGTAGAACTCCGCAGGTGGAAATTTGAGGGTGTGACAGTTTTTGATGAACTTATGTGTGGTTTCCCAATATTTGGTGACGTCTAATGTAACCATCGCTTAATATTGCAATGTATCTCATATGTTCGTGTGTTATTCATTTCTGTAAAATATTTTAGTAGTCTTTGTGTCCAATGGTTATGCTCCAACACTTTAGAATGTGTATGAGTAAATATTGTGGGAGTGAGAATACATACACATGTGTGAGTGTGTATGTGATAAACTCACTTCTTTGTGTGTGTACTCTTGTGAGGTATGTGTATACCTACACTTTATGGACTTTAGTTATAACACATTTTGTTAACATTCATAAAATCATCACGTATTATAACTAACTTTTCCATATCTTTTTGTATACCCATAAATCTTTCCATTGTTTATTATTAGAAAAATCATTCACACAAGTTACATATTTGCTATACTAATTGATTTTCAAGTGTCAACACATAACCACCTTGTAGAAAAAGAACTAGTGTTCCCTTTTTCTTTTGTTATATTATTGGCCCAAGTCCACCATATCCATATCCATTTTTGTTTGTGATTTTGTATCAAGTTACAAGTTCTATCATAAGTGAGTGAACATAATTGTAATTAAGAAAAACTATACAAAGTTTAGAGTTTTGTTTTCATACCACAAGTGAGCCGAATGGTGAGAGGTTTGGGGCCTTGGGAATCCTAGGTTTAGCTCCTTGTTACTACTTTGATCCTTGGAATGAGGGTGTTTATGAGTGGAGATGGTGGTGGTTTCGGCTAGTGAGGGTGGTGGTGGTGGTTGGTTCGTGGCCGAGAGAAACAAGGGAGGGAGGGAGGGAGAGAGGAGGGGATGAGTGTTATGGTGTGTTTTCAAGTGTTCAACGATACTCATTATAAAGTGGAGGTGAAAGACAATTATGGATGGTCAAATCATCTTGGTTGTGTAAGTGAAAAAGGTGTCCATCCTTGTTAGTATAAAATCTAGATTAGTGAGCTTTGAAAGGGACTTGAGAGAGTTTTAAGGGTGTAGGGAGGGGCCAAAATTTGGAGGGTTATGGGATGCATTTGGAAGGTCAATCCCACTAGATCTTTGTGTTAGAATGTTCCACTCCCTATTTGATGTATGTCTAGCATGCTTGGTAGTTGACTTATGTGATTGGCTATGGGAAATAGATGAATCGAAGGTTGGGAAAAGGTGTAGGTAGTTTAGGTCAGTCAACATGGAATGGGAATGTGTTGGAATGGAGCTACCTTCCTTGTTGGTGCAAGTTGTAGGTTTAGGGAAACTTGGTAGTTAGTGTATGTGTATGCATGTGTGTCGAGATATACGTATGTATGTTGTGGGTGAGATTTTTAAGAAAGATACTTGTGTATGTGTGTGTGTGATCGTAAATTCATACATATATGCATAGGGATTTGCTTTTGTTGATACAAGCATTCATACACACATATATACATACTGCATACATACATACATTGATATATAGTCTTGAAACTTGCTTAATATTTATTTGTCTATGTATGTCCATATGTATATGTATATAAATATCAAATAGTGTCTATGTACACATATTGGTTGGAATTTCATCACTCTTTGTAATTGTATGGATACATATGGCTGAATTTAGGATCATGTGTGGGCACATTGTTCGCGTTTTTACTAGTTAATCTACTAGTTTTTTTGGACATCGTATTTGGATAATTATTGTACATGGACATTGTTTGTTTTTGTTCTTGTTTGGATCCAAATTGGGACCTTATGTTTAATTGTATTGATTCTCAAAACTAGGGTTTTGTATGGATCTCCCTATAGTTCCTGATAAACTATTCAACTAGTTATGAAATTGTATCAACTAGGGTGTCTAATGCAGGATTGTATGCATCGAGATTGGCCTGTTGGAACCCTGTATGGTCCAATTATGATGTAACGTGTGAAATATAATGCCATGCACAATGTATATGTGTAGTTAAGTGTACGGACATGACCTTAGATTTCAATGGGTGTCACAGAACAACCACACCATCACCAACATAACCTTCAACCTTCATTTCTGGTACCCACCACCTCCACCACGTCCACCACCATAACCACCACGTCCACCACTGTAACCACTCCTCGTCTTCGTCACCACTACAAACCACCATAAGCACCACCACGGCTTTTCATCTTCTAGATCCGACCATATTAGATCAAAAATCGATCCCAATGTTGTTCACCTTGTAGCACCACTGTAACCCAGGTTTCATAACTAAATTAGACGAGATTTCCATCCGATCAGGTCAAATTAGGGTTTTGTAAATTAGGGGTTTTCTACTAACCATTAGATTTTGGGATAGATAGATCAATAGATGATTATAGATTGTGTTATATATATATGTGTGTACATTACACCATCCCCTACAACAAGCTCCTGAAACCATTGATAGATGATTATAGATTGTGGGTGATGGTGGTGGCAGGTGTGGGAGGTGGTGGAAGGGTAATCTAGTGTAGGTGGATGGCGTCTGTGAAGAAGGGTGATGGTGGAGGTTATGAACGGTGGTTTTTGGTGTTGGTGGCGGCAAGTGGCTAGATTTGGTGGTGGTGTTCGTTGGGTGGCAGTTGGGTTAAGAGAGATGGAGAGAGAGAGAGAGAGAGAGAGAGATAGAGAGAGAGGGAGAGAGAGAGAGATAGAGAATAGAGAGAGAGATAGAGAGCGATAGTGGAAATATAAGTTTTCAGATTTGTAAATTTTTTTTAAATTAGATTTTTTTATAAAAAAGTAAGATATTGAAAAAATAGAAAAACAAAAATAAATAGGTAAAATGACTACCATACCCCCGACTTAACAGAAAAATAAACCTAGTTAGTGAAATGGACGAAAATAGCAAGAAAATCCAAACCTCAAGGGTTCCATTGCAAAAAAAAAAATCTTGTTGGACTGAAGCAGCAAACTGGACCAAACCTCATTGACGAAACTGGAATTTAATTCTTATCTTTATCTTTATTATCTTTTTTTCATCTCTCATATGAAATAATATTATTAAATCATAATTTCATGTTTATCACTTATTTATCTAATATTTATTTTCTTAGCTATGTTCGTGATGGTTTCAAATGGTCGTGGGGTGGCTGTGATGTGAGTTGGTTCCCAATTCTGTCGTATATCTTTCTCTTTGCAAAAAAAATGAAAAGGGGGAAAGGGCATAAATGTGGAGTACATAAAAAAAATGACAAAAACACCCTTGTATGTAAAGATGTATACCAGGTTTACAATTCTACTGTTCAAATTCCTTCATGTATTAATAGATAGAAGAATTCTTTTTATATTTCCGCTTATAAAAAATGAATTTTATTGATAAAAAAATTCTATACCTTCAAGACCTTCGCATCATTCACGCTTTCTGTCTTTGCACCTCATCCAAACATACATTCTATCTTTAATGTACATTTTTATTCTTATTCTCATGATTAAAATTGTTTCTTTATCATAGTATACTATATTAATTTTTATGTTACATCATAACACATATTTTTTCTTAATATTAGATTTCTCTATCTCGGGAAAATCCCATCATATAACCTAATACATCTACATAAAAATATATATCTCTGTAAAGGCTTGATAAAATTATTTATTTATTAGTGAATGAAAGCGAAAATCGCCGTAAGTTGGACCGATCATAATGGAAGACCTAACCCCTTAATTTTGACTCTACTACGTGAGAAATAGACATCAACGATTGATGCATTAAGTTATCTCGAAGTCCATGGTCTCTCACGTAATATCGTCATTTGACATTAAATTTAGTGGGAAAAAATTTGTATGATGACAAATTACATAAATACTCCTTCCTGATGTTATGTTGTTTAAGAATAAAGAATAAAGACTTTTAGTTGGATTCAAATTCAATAAAAAATTATTACTGAATTTGAATCAAGCTTCAAAATATGCGAAAGTGTGAAAGAATTCAAAACTTCATAAAAGTTACAAAATAAATGAACTCGAAATCAAATACATAAACTTTTTATTACCTTTAAGTTCTTCATTGATATTTGGTTTAGCTGTTTAGCATAGGGGTGTAAATGACACGTAGCGGCTCGAGAGCTACCCGGGATCGGCTCGGTAAAAAGCCCGAACGAGCCGAGCCTTAACGAGCCCGAGCTCGAACACGAGCCTGAAATATGGCTCGTTTAGTTATCGAGCTCGAGCCCGAGCTCGAGCCCTAGATACAAATCTCGATTGGGCTAGCGAGCCTAAACGAGCCCAAACATAATTACAAGTTATTTATATATCTTTTATAATTTATAGCCCACATCTCCAAAGTCCAAGTCCTTATTTCATAGGCCCATTTAATAACACTCGCGAGCCGAGCTTTTGCGATCTCGAGCCGAGCTTTGAGCTCGTTTCAGATTGTTCTCAAATCACCTTGAGCGAGCCGAGCCGAGCTCGAGCTTTTGATTTTGCTAGCGAGCCGAGCTCGAGCTCAAGATTGTAGGCTCGAACCGAGCCGAGCTCGAGCCCGAGCTTCATAAAACCATAACGAGCTGAGCTCGAGCCCAGTCAGGCTCGGGCTGCCCGAGCTTCATAAAACCATAACGAGCTGAGCTCGAGCCCAGTCAGGCTCGGGCTTGGCTCGGCTCGTTTACACCCCTAGGTTTAGCATAGGAGTGTAAATGACACGTAGCGGCTTGAGAGCTACCCTGGATCGGCTCGGTAAAAAGCCCGAACGAGCTGAGCCTTAACGAGCCTGAGCTCGAGCCGAGCCTGAAATATGGCTCGTTTAGTTATCGAGCTGAGTCGAGCCGAGCCAAGCTAAGCTCGAGCTCGAGCTCGAACTTAAACGAGCCAGCTCGGCTCGGCTCGTTTTTTTGGTCGAGCTGAAAAGCCGAGCTCGAGCTCGGCTCGTAAGTATTCGAGCCGAGCTCGAGCTGGCTCGAGCCAGCTCATTATTTTATTATTATTTTTTTATAAATATTTATAAAATAAAGGGGTATTGGATTTTTAATAATCCCAGGTTTTAACCGTTGGCCAATAATAATCCCTACTTCAAAAATTCCCAATAATAATACCAACTTTTGAACATTTGGCCTCTGGTAAACCTTTTTTAACTGAGCACTAATTGGGTTAGTTTGTGCTGACGTGGAATCTGACTAGGCACGATGACGTGTACAATTTAATATTAAGTGGCATTTTATTGGATTTTAACAATCCAAACTTTCACCTATTGGCCTACAATAATCCGTACTTTAAAATTTCCCAATAACGATCACAACTTTCGAACATTTTTCCTCTGGTGAACCCTTTTTAACTGAGCACTAACTGGGTTAGTAGATGCTGACGTGAAATATGAGTTGGCAGCTGACGTGGTAAATTTAATCTGAGGTGTCATTTCCTCCTATATAATGATTATAAAACAAAAGATTAACTCAAACTTAAAACCCTCCCTATCTACATAATCTTCTACAACCCTCCCATCCATCCCTCTCTTTCTCCCTCTCTTTAAAACCAAAATCCTCTTGCATAAGATTATGTATATGGGGAGGGTTTTGAGTTTTAGAGAGAGGGGGGGATTGGAGGGTTGCAGAAGATTATGTAGATGAGGAGAGTTTTGAGTTTGAGTTAATCTTTTGTTTTATAATGTTTATATAAGACGAAATGACACCTAGATAACACCTCAGATTAAATTTACCACGTCAGCTGACAACTCATAGTCCACGTCAGCACCTACTAACCCAGTTAGTGCTCAATTAAAAAAGGTTCACCAGAGGAAAAATGTCTTCAAGTCGGGATTGTTATTGGGAAATTTTAAAGTACAGATTATTGCCGGCCAACAGGTGAAAGTTTGGATTGTTAAAATCCAATAACATGCCACGTAATATTAAATTGTACACGTCATCGTGCCTAGTAAGATTCCACGTCAGCACAAACTAACCCAGTTAGTGCTCGGTTAAAAAAGGTTTATTAGAGGCCAAATGTTCGAAAGTTGGGATTATTATTGAAAATTTTGAAGTAGGGATTATTATCAGCCAACGTTTGAAACTTAGGATTATTAAAATCCAATACCCCTTTTAAACAAAACAAAAATAAAATAAAATTACAAATATACATGTATATTTTTTATTTTTCTAAGTTAGGGTTTATTGGATTATGAACAGGTGAGGTAGATAGGTATTATGAGCGGGGTTTTCAAAATTTGAATTTTAGAATTGCGTTTGTAGCCAAAATATATTATTTCATCTATATATTAATTACACATACACAAGCTTGGGTCAAGCCATATGTCGAGCTATCGAGCCGAGCCACGAGTCGAGCCATCGAGCCGATTCACGAGCCGAGCCACGAGCTGAACACCCTTGGCTCGAGCTCGGCTCGATTACAAAACGAGCCGGCTCGGCTCGGCTCGAAAACAAAACGAGCCTTTTCGAGCGAGCTTTTTTCGAGCTTTTTTCGAGCGAGTTTCGAGCGAGCCTCGAGTCGCGAGCTTTTTGTACACCCCTATACACAACACAAATGTAAGGAAACCTAAGTGTTGGATATTTAAGTCTTAAAAACCATTTTTTGTATTATTTATATGTGTATATTTACACACATCTATTATATAATTGAAAGCAATAAATCATACATGGTATTTAAAAAGGGCATCCTCATGTGCATTAATTAATATGCCATATGTCATTAATTGATTTTAAGAAAAAAAAAATTAAAAATAAAATTGGTTTTTCTCTCTCATATTTCCTCTCATAATTTTTAAACGTTAATATCTTTTATATACGAGATTTTTTGAAGAAAAAAAATTACACCAAACTAACGAACATTTTATTATCTTTACAACGAGTACCATATTGCTATATAAAAAACGGAGAAAAAAATGACTATTTTTTTGTAGGGTTATGTTCATACAGGAAAAAAAACACAAAGTGTTCAGGTAATTCATTAACCATGTGTAGGCAAGTCATTAATTATGTTCAAATATGAGTTCTATTTTCAACATGTGTTAGCATTGAAGTTGTACATTGTTTTAGGTTAGGTATTAATATTAGAGTTATACATTGTTTAAGGTTAGGCGTTAACATTGAAGATACATTGTTAATTGTTTTAGGTTAGGTGCTACCCAAAGCTTTCTTGCATGTAACTGTAAAGCGCATCATTCTATTTCATATGTAAAATTGATATATCATATTAGATTTCTCGACCCCGGGACGTTCCCGGGGTATAATATACATACACAGACAAACACACATACAGGGAAAGGTTTATCTTGAAAATGCTAAATATCGCGAGAACCATGAGAACAAATGAGAAAACCAATCAAAATCATTTTTTATCAATACAAACCTAAATATAATTAAAATATAACATTAAAAAACGAATTTTCTTTCCAAATAATTAATCTTTTCCAGCAAAAACACTTTAAAATTAACTTTTATACATGTATAAACAGTAAATTTACACGTGTAAAAACAATTTATTTTCGCACAGGTTTAAATTTTTACGCGTAAATTGTGTTTTTGAGACTGTATTTTAATAATAAAGACAAGTGTATAAAGAAATTTTGAATTTGAATGGTTTTAGATAGCGTTCTCACGGTTCGCACCAAATATATGTTTCTCAAATTAGCCTTACCCTATACACACACACACACACACACACACACACACACACACACACACACATATATATATAGGGGATGGATTAAATAAAACCCACTCAAATTGAAGAAACTCAGGAAACTCTGACTTCCCGGTTTTTTATCATCTAAAAAAATTAGGGTATGTAATATACATGTTTTTAAGAGTTTTGAGCCAAAAAAAACAAAAAAGCGCCGAGTGGATATTTAAAAAAAATAAATAAGTTTTTTGTGTTACATATGTTACATGTCTGTAAAGTGTGTAACATACCTTACACAAAAAAAACTTATTTATTTTTTTTAAAAATATCCACTCGGCGCTTATTTAATTTTTTTGCTCAAAACTCTTAAAAACATGTATATTACATACCCTAATTTTTTCAGATGATAAAAAGCTTGGAAGTTAGAGTTTCCCGAGTTTCTTCAAAATTTTGGGTTTTTTGTGGATACTTAGCCTATATATATAGTGGAGAGTTCAAATAAGAAGAAATTTCTTTTAAGAAGAAAAATAAGAATTTTAAAACAATAGGAATCCTTCAATTTTATACATGTATTGAATGTTAACTAAATGATTAATTTATTGTAACCCCTATAAACTAGTTAAATAAATGAAACTAATAATTGCTCTTCAAAATATATTTTTCAAACCAAGCCTAATTTGAAGTGAAGGATAATTTCGATATATGTAGGATAAACGCATGATAATTTCGATATGTGTAGGATGAATTTTGATACATGTAAGACAAATTGTGATATGTGTAGGATAAAAGTATAATAATTTCGATGTGTGTAGGATGAATTTTGATATGTGTAGGACAAGTTTTGATGTGTGTAAGATGAAATATTTAAAACTAATTAATTGGATAATTAATGTAAAATAGGTTAAAGTATTTAATGTTATTTCTTCTTTTTCTTCTCAAATTAAAATTCTTCTCAAATGATCCCCCCTATGTGACAACAGTCAACAAACCAGGTCAACATCCGTACACATTTCACTTATATGTCATTATATGTGCATCATTACACATTTTTCATGCATTATACCCCCTTCCAGTCTAGTGAAGCAAGAGTTAGTTAGAAAACTCAACATAGGACACTTGTTTAGTCATACAACACCCGGACAATCAGCAAACAAACACTAAATGAGGCTGCTTACCCTCTAACACATGGTAACTTCTCTCTAACATATGTATACAAGACTCAAGGTAACAATAACATATGATCACGAAGGACATTAATACATGTTAATGTCGTCATCAAGCACCTTTGCCATTAAAACGACATCAAATCACCTCCCTGTACAAATGGGTGGACCATAACTAAATACAAGCTAGTAATTCGTCTAACACACACACTACACCTCCATATGATTTTATCTAAACTATGTTCTCATGCAATGGATTAGTGTTATCCGAAACCTACCCATACTCGTGTGTATATCCACACAAATCAAGACATTAAGCACCTAGAACCCTAACTTAACAAAGGCTAGACACTATGACACTACCCTATCTATAAAACTATGCGTATGTATGTATAGATATGACACTTGCACTACATCAAGCTAGGATACAACTACACATCTTACACCTTATAACCATGCTTATCTTAACCTTCTTATACTATCCCCACCCGATCCAAACATTGAGAAGTGTTTGAACTTTTGTCTTGATACATATTTACACCAATATAAACTAGTAGACAAAGATCACTTACAAATCTTCCACCTATTGTTAATCATCGGCCAAGACTAACACCTATCATCCATCACCATCACTTGAGTTACACCAATTAAGGTCTAAGACACTCATACACTCTTTGATACCCCTTGATCTTTTGCCACAAATACTCTAATCCTTTCTATTCTAATCGGGCGAAGGAAGAACAAGCCAAGATCATCTCAAGTCACTATCACACAAGGTGTTAAAACTTCACATAATTGGAAGGGGACATTAGAATTTGCACCACCCAACATAACCACCCTTTCCCTTCTTGTTTGTTGACAACTAGCGGCCACAAGGTTGACAAAGACATGAGGTAGAAGCTTCCAAACATCACCATCATCAAGATACTTTGTCACCATCTCCTTGTCTTATACACAATCGATTGGAGGCATGAGGAAAATCATGATTAGATGACAAGTTTCACCAATTTAGTAATAAAACAAGCCTTCCATAACATACCATATTAGTCAAACCATTACCACTTGAAGCCTCTTACAAACCTACGGCTAAGGACAAGGAGAATGCATGACACATGCTTACATGGAAGTGAAAGTAGGACAAAAGTGATTGCTCCATTCCCATGATAGAAGACATACCTCTTTGAGACTACCCACAATCGGCCGAAACCAAGGAAAGGGACAAGGGAGTTCATTGTGTTGTCAACATTAACATTCTTTTGATTATCCTATGCTTTGATCAATTTCTAGCTAGAAGATCCATTACTATCTTTGTTCTTGTCCACTTCCTACCCAATCCACTATAAAAGGAGGTCAAGATCATTCACCATTGCCACACCAACTCATTTCTTTCACTTTCAAAACTTTCGGTTATCACTCTCTTTGGGCCGAGGCTTTGCAAGATCTTGGAGGAGTCTAGGAGGCTATCCAACCATCAACCACTTCTTGGTAAGATCTCCATACCCCTAAATGATAATCTAGTCCATTCTACCCCACATTGATCGGCTTTGGTTCGAATTAAACACTTGAACACACACATTGTCATAGATTTTGTTTACTTTTACTCACTAGTGAACACATTATCTTAACACCACATCAATCGGCTCTTGTAATACCTCTGGGAAGCCGAAGCCATGCTTTTATATCATAAAAATCACATAGATCACCATGTATAGAATCGGTTTTTGTAATACAAGCACACTTGATTCAAGTTTAAGATTAAAGACTAATGTGATGTTGATCGAACCCGTTTTCTCACCAAAACTCACTAACGATGCTTCATGATACCCCGGGAGGCCTTATTTAGCCCAAAACATACAAGTTTAATCCATATTACAATTGGCTTAAGGATCTATGTGAAGCTTTATAATCGGCTACCACCAACTAACATGTGTTATCAAAGCTAGAACATGTGTTAACATCAACTTGGGTGAAATAATGTCCTAAACACATGTTAAGATATCTATCTTTGTCACAAGTACAAAACCAAGGTTCTCATAACTTAATAACCGGGTTCACAAGTGTCGGGTAGACAAATTGTATGATAAACAACTAGAACTTGTGATTTACCATGCTTTTAATAAATAATAGGGCAAGTAGTGTCCGGACAATAGTAGCTACGTAATCCGGCTTCACTAAACCACGTACATCTCTATCGGGTGAGTTCTTACGGCCCCATTTTACTATTTTACATTTTAGGGGAAATACATGCATCAATACTTGTGTCGTTTTCAAGTGTGTGTACATTCTATCGGGACTACCTTGTGGAACATGAGACATATTAGTTCATGAGCTCACTAGTCCTCGTACAACATTTATTGAAGCTGAATGAATCTCGGGCGAGTTTCCTTTCAACGTGGGGATGATGTAACGACTGGTAAATTTTCTTTTCGTTTCCTTCTTTTCGTCTCTTTATTTTTTGGGCTTCGTGCAAGCAATTTTCGGGAGGAAAATTCTTTCAACGTGGGGATGATGTGACACCCGGCATGTTCGGTTTAAACATTTTGGTAAAACATAAGTCTACGTTAGCGAGAAACATTTATAAACGGACTTAACTAGGTTAGTTGAGTCGAGTTATGATAGGATTGTCCAGGGTTCAATGATCTGGAGGATCATTGGGAGTCGTTTTGGGAATACACTAGTACCGGGTCCCGTTGTTGGTGAAATTACATGAACTGAATCAAGTAGGACAGGTAGATTATTAACATACGTGTAACATAACATGATAATACGTGCTACTAGGTGTGAACATGACTATACATGCCTATATGTGCTTAACATGGGTTAAAATTGCATGACCATACGTTAGAATGTGTTTAAATGCGTTAAAACGACAAAACTGGAAAACCTGGAAAACATAAGCCCAGGTTCGACCCATAGCATGGGGGTGAACCTGGAAATGAATCTTGGTTCGACCCATGGTTAAGGGGCGAACCTGGAACAACCACAAGAACAAGCTCATTCGACCTTGTAAGGGGCGAAGGTGGCACCTTCGACCCCATACAAGGGGCGAACGTGGAATAAGTATAAATACCACACTTTGTCATTTTTCACCATTTCACAAACCCTAAACGCCTCCAAACACTCTCAAACGATTTTAATCACTGAGGAAGGAGTTTTTGCTCTCATTTTCCATAATCTAACCTACAAACAACATCTAATCAAGAATCCAAGGTGTGTTCTTAATCCTAAACCCTTTTTAAAGCATTTTGATTCATTTTCATCTAACCCTAAATGTCCAGATCTGTTCTAAGGATGCCTTTATAATTAAAAACATTTTAAACATCTTTCTAAACCTAAACCTTATCATTAAACATAGGTTTTCATATCAATAAACATATGTTAATTATGTGTTATGAGATATTATGTGTTGTTAATGATTTGTTGCTGTATTAATGATAGAAACATGATCTAGGGCTGCTATTATTGTGGGAACATGATTGGTTAAGGTTACAATTAGATGAATGATGATGTTATGTCAAATTTGGGGATTTTGATAAATCTAGGGCTTGTTGCATGATGACATCATCAATAAAACTATTGGGGGTTTTCATATACACATTAAACTGAGCATAATAAGATGATTAAGAAAGGATTTTTAAAAGTTTCCAAATTGGGTAAACATTTCATGCATGGTGTGACATTTCCATGATTTTTGCCATTTTGAGAAAGGGTTAAAACGAACAGGTTTTGGGGCAAAGTTGGTGGGGTTTTGTGTGGATATGTTATCCATACTTGACTACTTTGATTGATGATATTTCGGAATGTTTTCGGATGTTTGTGAAACGTTTTGTGGAAAAACACTCTGCCAGGGTCGAACCTGGGCACCTTCGATCAGTCGTAGGGTCGAAGGTGGAACCCCAGGGTCGAACCTGGACATATGTTGGTCGAATCTGTTTCAAATGGGTCGAATGTGGCTTTAAATGGGTCGAACGTGTCTCAAAAGGGTCGAACGTGGTAGAAAAGGGGTGAAGGTGGAACTAAAAACCCTGGTTCGACCCTATGGAATCAAAAATGAGATTTTTGATGCAAACTAAGTGTTTTATGCTTGAACCTTGTGTGTAATCTATGTATACTTGATTAGTTAGGGTAATGAGTCACCAATGGGATGTCGGGTCGGTCTAGTGTATCGGTTGAACATTCAAAACACGTTTTAAAACATACTTGGTCACGATCTGGACAATCGGGGACTAGATAACCTTATTGTTATTAGTCGAAACACTTATGTGATCATTTTGATAGATTCTAGTAGTTGGGATTATCAAGGGCTTGGCTTTCTTATATTACTGAAGAACACAACCTAAGGTGAGTTCACGGCCCTACTTTTACTGCTTTAACTTTTGGGGAGAGAACATGCACTACACCTATTTTTGGTAACATATGTCATACTATGGTTTAAACTTTGTGTTGCTATACGATCTTTGAAAGTCTCGGGGAAAACCATGAATGTGCGGGGATGCACAATGGGGGAAATGTGGATAGATCTATTGGCTTTGACAGACCCCACTCGACGGCTTGGAGGGCCGGGCGGGTGCATATTGTCTCGAACTGGTAACATTGGTAACATTGCTTAGAACACTCGGGCCGAACATTGGTAACAATCTAGTAATGGTTTCCCAATCGTAGTAGTAACAAAACATACGCCTAGCTAGCGTACTTGGTAACATTGATATAGTATGGACATGGTAACACTTTGGTAACACTGTGGTAACATTTGGTAACATTTAGGTAACATATTGAACAAACCTGTGAACTCACCAGCATTATATATGTTGACGTCTTTTTGGCATGTTTTCTTAGGTCGCTAAGGCAGCATCGGTTGGATTAGGCGCACGGGTCTGCATTGGCGTCTAGGCTTAGTTGCACGTTTTAAAATAAGTGTCTTGAATACTTTGGAACACGGTTTTGTAGCTGATTAAATTCTTTAAATGCTTCTGCTATGGTTGTCACCTTATGAAAACTATGTTTTTGAGTTTACGTATTTCATATAGCGTTTATTGTGAACGTTGACTTGGATCCTGGTTTGTCATGCGCTTCGCGGTAAAAATCCGTACTGGAAATTTGAGGGTGTGACAATATACCACAAAATCGACTAGTTAGTACTACGGGATGGCAAACCCATCCCACACGCCATTTAGAGCATTTAGCTACTTATTTTATCCAGAGACTAAAATCTTGTCTTCTGATTCAAGTTTTCAGTATTCTCCCGCATCAATTTTTATTTTTTATTCATGCTTTCAATAATAAAGAACTTCCACCAAAATAATTGTCACACAATAATAAATGATGACTATTAGCTTAAAATTATTATATATGTAATAAAAGTTTACGGGTGCAGCCCCGCCGCAACGCGCGAGTTCTTACTAGTTAATTCAAATTTGTGTAACATATACTATCTTATTTTTTCCTACATCAAAATCTCTAAACTACCCTTATTTTCAATAAAATAAGACTTTTAAACTAATTACAAAACTGTCAAATCATTTATAGACTTTGACATAATGGATAGATGATTGAAATTTCTTCTTTTCTTCTTAATTTTAAAAGTATATATATATGGAAATTAATAATTGAAATCCCACTTGATTTAAGAAAACCTATAAAAACTCAAGTTACAAAATATTTTTTTATTTTGAAAAAATTACCCACTGTAACAAACATGTTTTTAAGCATTCTGAGTAAAAAATCAGAAAATCGCTCATTAGGTTTTTTTTTTTTTAATTGGGACTTTGCTATAACATACTTGAAGCCAACAAGTTACATATGTAACACAACAATCTTGTTTTTTTCTTTTAAATTCGTTTGACGCTTTTTAAATTTTTTTTACTCAAAATGCTTAAAAGCACGTTTGTTACATTGTATAATTTTTTAAAAGAAAAAAAAATTGTAACTTGAGTTTTCATGGGTGTTCTCATCTCAATGGGGTATCCCTGATCCATAAATTCCCGCCAAATTTTTTAGGTTATAAATAACCATATTAACTCAATATTTATGATTTGGTATTTTTTTTATCTTTATCTTTATTATCTTTTTTTTTCGCTCTCCCTCGTATGAAAAAATATTATAAAATCACAATTTCTCGTTTATCACTTATTTATTTAATATTTATTTTCTTAGCTATGTTCGTGATGGTTTCATAAGGTGGTGGGGTGGCGGTGATGGAACTGTCTCCCCTTGTATCTCTTTCTCTCTACAAACAAATGAAAAGGTGGAAAAATGGCATAAATGTAGAGTAAATAAAAAAAATGACAAAAACACCCTTGGATGTAAAGACAAATATCACGCTTACCCTTTTACTGTTCAAATCCCATCATCCATTAAAAGATAGAAGAATTCTTTTTATATTTTCGCTTATAAAAAATTAGTATTTTATTGATAAAAAAACTACACCTTCAAGACCTCCATATCATTCACACCTTACAATTGTTGATTCTACCTTTGCACCTCATCCAAACATACATTCTCTCTTTAATATATTTTCATTTGTATTCTCATAAATAAAATTATTGTTTTATCATATTATAATATATTAATTTTTATGCTATATAATAACACATATTTTATCTAAATATTAGATTTTTTAATTTCAGGAAAATCTCATCCTATAACCTACTAATACATCTACATAAAAAAATATATCTCCGTAAAGGCTTGATAAAATTATTTATTTATTAGTGAATGAAAGCGAAAATAGCCGTGAAGACCTAACCCCTTAGTTTTGACTCCACAACGTGAGAAGTGGACATCAACGATTTATGCAATAAGTCATCTCTAAGTCTATGATCTCTCATGTAATATCTTCATTTGACATTAAATTTAGTGGAAAAAAAAAATTGTATGATGACAAATTACATAAATACTCCCGATGTTATGTAGTTTAACAATAAATAATAAAGACTTGAAAGGTAGTTGGATTCAAATTCAATTAAAAATTGATTACTGAATTTGAATCGAGCTTCAAAATCTGCTAAAGTGTGAAGGAAAAATAAATGAACTCGAAATCGAGTACATAAACTATTTATTAACTTTAAGTTCTTCAATGATAATATGATATATGGTTTACCCGAGTTAAACCGTAGAAGCCATCCGAATGTCAAGACATTTGGTGACTATAAATTAATTGTTTGTTTGGTTGAGTATTATATTTGATATTAAATTTTACAACGCCCAAATGTTAGGAAATGTAATACCCTAACCGATGGCGGAATCATCGAGGTGTCACGTAGTGACGATTGTTCAAAAGCACATGGTACTAAAATGTAAATATATTATTGAATAATTTAAATTGTCTTACATGGATGAAATGGGAAAAATACATAAGTCTGAACAAAACATGAAATTTGAAATAAATTATTAAAAGCAAGCACTAAATTCCAATGCTATGGAACTAAGATCAAACTGCACCTGAAACATGTACAAAATAAGTTTTGTCAACATATGAAATGTTGGTGAGCATTCATAGTTTTAATACATATAGTAAGTTGGAGAAATGTTATACAATTCAAGTGCAATCTACAGTGCATTTATGTAAACTATGTATCATACAAATGAGCGAAATCAATCCTGTGACTGTATAATGTACTGTATGAACGGTGGTGTACTCATCCAATAAATGGGTGATAACGTAACAATGGCCACGGATTCTCCGATGAAAAAGGGGGAGAATCAATCTAGGCGGGTTGTCAATCCAAATAGCGCTATCCAATGTTAAGGTCGGCTTGTACCATGTTAATGATTTCACTAAGTACAAATGTAATTCACATGTATTGTCTAAGCATAAAGCACGTTGTAAGCAATGCACATAGTACTAGAATTGTATTATGAAAATGTAAACTTGTATTTGAAATTGTAATAGTGTACATGTAACACCCCAAAAATGAATAAAAGCAAAACGGGGATAGGAAATACTCACTTTCGCCAAATGACTAGATGACTAAGCTAGCGTGAAAATGCGAGCAATCCAAAGATTCAACAACGAAACTAGTCCAATTTAGAAGAAAAGAAACCGAATAAGAAAAATATCCAGCTTCCAATTCGCCAATTACGAGAGCTTATAATCGAAGCTTCAAATGTAGAAGTAATATACTATAGAAGAAAGGTATGAGGGAGAGTTTAATCGAATTGAAACAATCGATTTAGAGGTGCAAAGTGTAATGGGTCATAGGTGGGTTTTTATACTAGTTTTGGATTCAATTAGCCATTAAAATTGGTCAACACCATAAAGTAAGGTTTATAATGAATTGAATATTTGACTAAGATTTTGACTGTTTGACTAAGACTTTGACTAGGACATTGACTGGGACTTTGACTGAGACTGTCTTAGCGGACTGCGAGAGCTAAAAAAATAATTTTTCTAATTTAATCAATTTTAAGTTCTACACTTGTTTCCTTCTGTTTCTAAGTTGTTTTAGGACCGAAAATTAAGGGCTTTGAGTATCAAGGTCTGAAACATACGTGCTCGGGTGTAGATGTGAGTATAAAACGTGCATACTTTTACTTATAAAAATTATAAGTTTTATTAAATTGTGAATTTTGGTCATATTAAAATACGAGGGTTAAAAATATAAATTTTGAAATAGTTGAGGAACCAATTATGCACATTTATGAAAAGTGAAGGGTGCAGGTTGTCACAGTCTCCCCTACTTTAGAAAATTTCGTCCCGAAATTACTTTCAAGTAAAGGTTTCCATGAAACAAAAGACATTTGTAAAAAGACAAGTAGATTTTAAAAAATGCATCAGCCATGATTTGACAAAGTTTGAAGTAGTTGTTTAATACCCAAAATAAGAGTTTGAAAATCCTTAAAGTTTGACCCAAGGTTAGAGAATTAAGAGTTTATAATGAGCAAGGTTTGGGAAAAAGTATGTAACTGGTTAGGGCAGGGTAGTGTTATAGTAGCTTCCCTTACTTTAGAGAAGTTTCTGACCGAACATTATTAAGGACATGCAACAGGATTTCGACTAACAGAGAGTGTAAGAGTATACAAAGTTTGTGTTTTCTGTGTGGATGGTCCAGAGAAAGACTCTAGGAAGTCGAATTGAAGCTCGTGTAAGAACATTCTTATCAAAAATGCTAGCTATTAATCAATGATCTAATGAAGAGATAGTAATGGGTAGGTTCTTGGTCAGACTCCTAGTCCGCTCCCGCAGTATCGCTCGTGCTTATATATAGGGTGTACCGCAGCTAACCCACCACACTACTAATACTTTGGACTCGTACTGATTGTCTAACATTAGCCTAAGTAGAATCACACACCACCCCCATGTACCTGTAAATCCATGATTGCGTTCCGGACCGTAATCATCGATTTATCTTACACTAGGGTGCTATACTTTTCCATAACACTAACATAAGTAATACAAGAAACAATGCGTGCAACCAAAATGTGTTAAGTAATAGATACTGCTCAAGTGTAAGATGCGGTTAGAGGTTCTTCCCCTTTCAGGTTCACCTTTTAACCGTAATGAGATTAATGTGTAAGTATAAGACATGATTAAGGGTTCTTCACCTTTCGGGTTCACCCTTAATCGGTAAATTTCTGTTCACATCATTGGGCTTTAAACAACTATATTGATAAACTCTGATGATTACACCGTTCCCCTCGGGTTAGAGGAATACTCTGAACCGAGTCGTTCATGGGAAACTGGCTTAGATCTCATACGAGCTATCAATTTGTATGTTCGTTGGCCATGATGATGAACAAAATAATGTAAAGTATAACAGGGTTTTGCTTACAACAAAAAAAAATGCATACCAAATATGCGTTCATGTAAGTATATAAGTATAGCATAAAATTTCGATTGAAAGAATAGCATAACGTAAAACGAGTAAATCGCACAATTTGCACAAAATGAAAGTAAACGAGTTAAATTAATGCTCAAAACTAGTGTTGTAAGAATAACTACTAATAACTAGTGCGAGAATGGTTGCGAATAACGCGTGAAAATAACTACCAACAAAAGAATAATACAACAATAATAAGATAATGTACGAACGTAACTATAAATAGAATGGTGTAAAAAAAATAATGAAATTTACTGTAAATGAAAGTGCGCAGAATAGACGTATAGTCTACTGGTATGAGGATAACTTTTTGGAAACCGAAGAATGTTTTAAGTTCAAAACAGGTTCACTTGAAAAGATTTCGTAGGTACACATTTTCATGTGTTTACGAGAAGTCGAGTTTGAAAAGTGTTATAAGGTATATTATTAGTTGCAAATTCCTCCCAAAACCATATATTGGATACGTTATATGAAAACATGCAGATTTACATTTGATTTGTAAAATATGCAATGCAAGTTTATAAAATGCAAGATGAAACCATTTCATGAAGTGTGTGTAAATCTAATGTGTTTCGAAAGACCAAGATTTAAAATGATGTGAAGGTTGTGAATGATCCTAAATGCCTTGACGAATTTTGGAAAATATTTTTTTTGTATTTTAACATTTCTTTAACTTGTGGGTTGAAAAGTCGGAAATTTTTAATTGTTATGAAATGTTGAGAAAATCGAAGTGTTACCCGTTAAGACTGGGTAAACTTGAAACCTTTTAAATTTTCAAACTTTTACGAAATTTATACATTGAAAGATCATTTATTTGCAGGATCATTAAGGCATCTCTTTGGGCTCATAGCGGACTATTTGTTTCAAGGCACAAGGTGTATGAAAAGTGTGTTCTAATTTGGCGAATAGGCTTTGTGAAAAGACTTATAGAATAAGTTGTCAAATTAATCGTTTTAGAGAGTAGTGTACTAGTGCGTATCGTGTTGGTAGGCATTTATGTATGAGTTTAGTCTGACTAAGAAGTTCTAACTAATGGTAGTTGGCTATGGCTTAAGAGACTAGGTGCAACAGTATTAGTATTAGGTATATGAGGATATACTGTGACTTCGATCAAGTAAGTTTGTAAACATGAAGGTTATAAAACAGGTTGAAATAATAAGTTTGGAAAAAAAACCATGCTCATTTTTAATTGTATGATGACGCAACATTCCTAAAATCAGGATGTGATCAAAGTTAAACACAAAGTTTAAAACTTAAGTCGTGGGTGAAAATGTTTTAACGCAAAACGAGTAATACCTTATAGTGTAAGAATTATGAGCATAAGTGAAATAGTGTAAGCTTTAATGCGATAATATATCGAACAAAAGTTTTAGTAATGATGATAAGGGATTCAAAAGCGAATGATCAATGAATAATGGCATATGAAACATCAAGTGATTAAATGGAATCTTCAAATGATAAACAAACATAAATATCAATGATATAAAACATTGGAATTGTTTCTATAGGAAACTTTGACCAACTCAAATATTTGAAATTTCCTAGTGACTTGTGGGGGCGTACTTTAGCCTATAAGTGAATACTCATCCCAAGAGTTCCCAGGTAGGTATACGGGTCCCTCGTCTGATTGAGATTTATACGAAATACCAGGCCTAGACAGAAAACTCGGGATACAGGCGCTCACCCTTCCAGATTGCACGTGCCCCATCAAAATAGTGAATTCCAAAACTTTAGCGAGGTTAAAAGCGAGATGCAAAAATATATCCTAGAGATTTGGATTTCACTCCTAACTCAAAGATGTATTTCAAAATTGAAAACGATTGTGAAATTAAACCAATCACTAAGTTAAGGATATCACTCCCAGCTTAGTGGTTAAGTTCCTTTTTGAAAGAAATACTATTTGAGGTGTGGATGTCACTCCTATCTCAAAGATATATTCCTAAGGTAAATAAGATATAGATGAGTGAAACTAATCACCAAGGTATGGATGTCACTCCTAACTTGGTGATATCGTTTCGTTTGTGAAATACGAGTATCTTCTTCTTTAAGCAACACACCGAAAGAATAACGAGAAAGAATCATAGCAAAAATATCTTGAAAGAAAATAATAGGATAAAGAGAAATAAACACGAGAGGACTCGTGAATGTAAGCTTGGTTATAGACTAGGCAAAAAGGCATTCTAATAACCTAATTCCTTATAACCATGGCTCTGATACCAATCTGTAACACCCCAACCGATGGCGGAATCATCGAGGTGTCACGTAGTGACGATTGTTCAAAAGCACATGGTACTAAAATGTAAATATATTATTGAATAATTTAAATTGTCTTACATGGATGAAATGGGAAAAATACATAAGTCTGAACAAAACATGAGATTTGAAATAAATTATTAAAAGCAAGCACTAAATTCCAATGCTATGGAACAAAGATCAAACTGCACCTGAAACATGTACAAAATAAGTTTTGTCAACATATGAAATGTTGGTGAGCATTCCTAGTTTTAATACATATAGTAAGTTGGAGAAATGTTATACAATTCAAGTGCAATCTACAGTGCATTTATGTAAACTATGTATCATACAAATGAGCGAAATCAATCCTGTGACTGTATAATGTACTGTATGAACGGTGGTGTACTCATCCAATAAATGGGTGATAACTTAACAATGGCCACGGATTCTCCGATGAAAAAGGGGGAGAATCAATCTAGGCGGGTTGTCAATCCAAATAGCGCTATCCAATGTTAAGGTCGGCTTGTACCATGTTAATGATTTCACTAAGTACAAATGTAATTCACATGTATTGTCTAAGCATAAAGCACGTTGTAAGCAATGCACATAGTACTAGAATTGTATTATGAAAATGTAAACTTGTATTTGAAATTGTAATAGTGTACATGTAACACCCCAAAAATAAATAAAAGCAAAAAGGGGATAGGAAATACTCACTTTCGCCAAATGACTAGATGACTAAGCTAGCGTGAAAATGCGAGCAATCCAAAGATTCAACAACGAAACTAGTCCAATTTAGAAGAAAAGAAAACCGAATAAGAAAAATATCCAGCTTCCAATTCGCCAATTACGAGAGCTTATAATCGAAGCTTCAAATGTAGAAGTAATATACTATAGAAGAAAGGTATGAGGGAGAGTTTAATCGAATTGAAACAATCGATTTAGAGGTGCAAAGTGTAATGGGTCATAGGTGGGTTTTTATACTAGTTTTGGATTCAATTAGCCATTAAAATTGGTCAACACCATAAAGTAAGGTTTTATGATGAATTGAATATTTGACTAAGATTTTGACTGTTTGACTAAGACTTTGACTAGGACATTGACTGGGACTTTGACTGAGACTGTCTTAGCGGACTGCGAGAGCTAAAAAAATAATTTTTCTAATTTAATCAATTTTAAGTTCTACACTTGTTTCCTTCTGTTTCTAAGTTGTTTTAGGACCGAAAATTAAGGGCTTTGAGTATCAAGGTCTGAAACATACGTGCTCGGGTGTAGATGTGAGTATAAAACGTGCATACTTTTACTTATAAAAATTATAAGTTTTATTAAATTGTAAATTTTGGTCATATTAAAATACGAGGGTTAAAAATATAAATTTTGAAATAGTTGAGGAACCAATTATGCACATTTATGAAAAGTGAAGGGTGCAGGTTGTCACAGGAAACATAAGTTTTCGATATTGAACCATTGCGCTGCTGGGTGTAAAGACAGAGATATGGCACTCCACGTAGGAAACCTTGTCAGTAGGGGCAAATATCAAAAAATGAGACATGGGAAGGGGGTGGTGTTTGAGACATGAGATGTGAAGACATGGAACTCCCATTGGTCCATTCATTAAGTTGGTTTGTGATTGGTTCGTCTCTCATGTTCTTTCAGAGACGGGAGGGTCGGGAGAGGGGGGTGTGCAAGACAGAGATGGAGGAAATAGAGGGTGAGACATGGCCTCTCATGTCTCCACACTCTTGAGTCTTAAAAGCCCTTTTCTATTATATATATATATATATATATATATATATATATAATAAAAGGCTAAGGATGGTTAGGGATTTTTCATTTGCCGTTAGACTTGGTTTGTGTTGGTAATCTTACTTGCTTATATGTCGTGTATCATGTTATATCTGTCTCTTTGTCTGCCATGTTACTTATCCACCACTTACTTGACTGTTGGTAGCTTTTATTTTATTTATATTCACTTTATCTCTTTTGGAGCCGGGGTCTCTATGGAAGCGGCTTCTTCATCTCTAGGGATGAGGGTAAGGCTCGCTTACATCCCACCCTTCCCAGACTCTACCAATAATTCTTCTATTTGTGGGATTTACTGGGTATGGTTTTGTTGTTGTTGTTATATATATATATATATATATATATATATATATATATATATATATATAGGCTAAGTATCCACAAAAAACCCAAAATTTTGAAGAAACTCGGGAAACTCTAACTTCCCAAGCTTTTTTATCATCTGAAAAAATTAGGGTATGTAATATACATGTTTTTAAGAGTTTTGAGCCAAAAAAATTAAAAAAGCGCCGAGTGGATATTTTAAAAAAAATAAATAAGTTTTTTTGTGTAACGTATGTTACACACTTTACAGACATGTAACATATGTAACACAAAAAACTTATTAATTTTTTTTTAAAATATCCACTCAGCGCATTTTTGTTTTTTTGGCTCAAAACTCTTAAAAACATGTATATTACATACCCTAATTTTTTAGATGATAAAAAGCTCGGAAAGTCAGAGTTTCCCGTGTTTCTTCAATTTGAGTGGGTTTTTATTTAATCCATCCCCTATATATATATATATATATATATATATATATATGTGTGTGTGTGTGTGTGTGTGTGTGTGTGTGTGTGTATATATATATATATATAT
The DNA here is from genome assembly GCA_030844895.1 of Ambrosia x helenae. Lineage (NCBI taxonomy): Eukaryota > Viridiplantae > Streptophyta > Magnoliopsida > Asterales > Asteraceae > Ambrosia > Ambrosia x helenae. Next base: position 11,478,657 of record CM061234.1, read on the forward strand.
ATATATATATATATATATATATATAGGTAGAGGTTCCTATATAAAGTGCGTTCTTTTGTGAGAAGTATAAGAAGGACTAATAAGGTGACATGTGGCACTAATTAAAATCTATCATAGATGGTCTTAGTGTAATTTTATCATTAGTCAATATTAGTCAATTATAGAAGTTAACATGCATTAATTAATTCGGAGTTTTTTTCTCCAGTTTTTATGACATTTTTATGATTACATGTTTAGGAATAAACACTCATAAACAATTCAGTCAAAAATCCAAATCTACGCAAACATTGTGTTTAATAATCAAAGTGTTGTATATTATATATAAGCTAGATTTTTTTTACATGACATGTGGTGTTTTGTTACATTCAAGTGAATGGTGTGTGTTAGTTAAACATGGTGTTTTATAAATCACAAAGTCTAAAGTGTATAAAATATAACATACGGATACAATCACCATGAAAATAAAAACACACTGATCTGAATATAATAAAAATGCTTCTAGATGAAGATAAAATACACTGAATGAAAATACTAGATTCAAACAATTTGTTTGACCAAATGACATAACACCATGACTTGAATCGCAATACAATCATTCCGTATGTTAAGACACTATGACTTTGAAAATAAAACACATTGATATGAAAATACCTGATTTCAACAACATGAATCGTAATACTTGTTGTAAGTTAAAACCCATCTAATTTTGCCTACAGATCTAATTTTATTTTCGTATGAAATTAAAGGGTGGATCCATGATTCTAATATGATATTAAATATCATTTAATGGATTTCCATGTTTAAAGACACACAATTACGTTTATATCCCTCGTTAGTCAAATAAGTCAAATGAAATTAAAACAATTATTATAATTTTGACATTGATCAATCTTAACCATTCATTAAACAATCCAACGGCTCAAAACTCTTCTTACCCTTCTCTGAAAAAACACCCTTTGTACAGGATCCTCACCCTATATATATATATAATAAAGGAAAAGAAGTATGCCACATGACACTAGGTGAGACCTTTATACCATTTGATTTCTCTCCAAAAGTCTCTCTTTTTTTTCTCTTTCTCTCTCTCATGTGTATGACACATGCACTTCCCTCGATAATTTTTAAAAGTTGTAACTTTTATATACGATATTTTTTATAAAAAAAATTATACCAAATTAACAAGTGTTTTTGGTCATGTAGGAAAAAAAACACAAAGTGTAATTCATTAATCATGTATAGGGAAGTCACTAATCATGTTAAGATATTATATATGCTTTTAAACCAACTATTACATATAAGAACTCGCTAACTATATATATAGTGGAGAGTTCAAATGAGAAGAAGTTTGGTTTTATAGCGAATCGCAAGCCAACACGTGGCGTCTCTGATCCCGAGGCTGTACCGTCTCTCTCCAGACGGGTCAGAACCCTCTCCCAGACGGTTCACGTTTCCCCATGCCGGCTGCCTTCGGTTCAACCGTCTCCCAGACGGTTCATGTCTACCAATGCCGGCTGACCCTTCGGTTCAACCGTCTCCCAGACGGGTCACATTTCCCAAGTCGTCTTAAGCCGTTTTGTGATACCGTCTGAACCGTCTCACGAGTGTATATAAATACCCCCAATTCACTTAACGAAATTTGCACCCACCCTCTCCTCTAAGCTTTCATCTTCCATGCACCCACCCGTCTCCTCTAAGCTTTCATCTTCCAATCCAATGACGTTTTTTTACTTTCCCAGCCGAAGCCTTTTTGACTTTCCCAGCCGAAGCCTACCGGCTTCGGAAAATATGTCCCGGTTACTTGGATTGTTGTTTCATCTGCGTACGGCTACTTGGATTGTTGTTCCATCTGCGCGTGGTTTGCAACCCGTGTAATGGATCGATGATGTGGTGGTCTACATTTTAGGCAAGTTCGTTCGCTTTCCGAATTTATGTCTCGATGTTCGACGTGTGCTCACTGAGAACTATTGTTACATAAAACGAGGAAACGTTTCGGACTTGTCTATGTAGAGCACATACACCATTCGAAACAACGTCTATGTAGACTACTGCTACTACCGCCGCTGTGGAGGACAAAACATCTAACACTAAGATGTAGTCCTCAATAGTTGGTTAGACATTACTATTACTTCAAACAAAGTTCTTAGTTCTGGAAGTAAATTTGGGAAGTTTGTTGTAATAGTGTAGTTTTTTACTTGTTGCTTCTTAGTTTTCACTTGTTGCTTCTTAGTTCTTGGGAAGTTTGTTGTAATAGTGTAGTTTTTTAATTGTTGTTGTAATAGTATTTATTGTTTATTTGTGATTGTAATAGTATAGTACGTTTAAGATATTTACCTTAAATATAAAATCAAAAAGACAAAATTGCATTAATATTAATAAAAATATTACCATTAATTGCATTAAATAAAAAGTTACTAAATTACAAATTAATTAAGACGATGTCTTATCATTTGCCAAACGGACACATGTTTAAACTCTTTACGCTCCCTGTTTTTATACTGCCTTAGACTGTGTCTAATTGCCACGTCTTCAGGAAAGTTAGAGGGTACGTCGTAAAGAGTCCGGTTGTGGTGCCCGTTGAAGATTTGACACTTTGTCGTCAAATCGCTCAACTTGCGGCTTAGGGACTCGGTGGTACGTTCTGACCCTCCAACGAGCCGGTTGTATTCATTCAGTATCCGGAACCATTTGTTGTTAAGGTGTGTGCTTTCTTCAACATGAAGCCATGCCGCAATCAAGGCAATCTCTTGTTCTTCCGTCCATCTTTGAGGTGCCATTTTTCTATGATTTGGACGGTGTTGGACGGTGTTGGACGGTGGTGGTGGGGTGGTAGATATTGTTTGGACGGTGTTGGACGGTGGTCGTCGGGTTGTAGATAGTGTTTAGACGGAGTTGCACGGTGGTGGATAGTGTTTAGACGGGGTTGGATGACGGGAAATGGACGGGAGACGGGTATTTATAGGGCTGAGCTGGACAACCGAAGCGTCGCCCGCTCATCGGGACTCACCGGCGTTGGTAGATGTGCACCGTCTTGAGAGACGGTTGAACCGAAGGGCCAGCCGTCTTGGGAAATGTGACCCGTCTTTTGAGACGGTTGAGCCGAAAGGTCAGCCGGCATTGGTAGACGTGAACCGTCTGGGAGACGGTTGAACCGAAGGCAACCGGCATGGGGAAACGTGAACCGTCTGGGAGAGGGTTCTGACCCGTCTGGAGAGAGACGGTACAGCCTCGGGATCAGAGACGCCACGTGTTGGCTTGCAATTGGCTATAAAACCAAACCGTCTCGAAGACGGTTCAGGCTGGTTGGGAGCCGTGTCCCGTCTCTCCAAAGACGATGGAGAGGGCTAGTTGTGCAAAATGCCCGTTCAACAGGCTATATTGGTCATTTTCCCTTATTTAAAATATGTAGCTTGCGACTTATGATTAGGAGTGTTCAATGAGTCACAATCGTCCCGTCCCAGGATGAACCCATAATTTTATGAAAAAAAAGAAAGATGTGAACCAATGGTCTATAACATTAAATCATTGCATTGGTCTGGGACATAAAGATTTTACTGTACAGAAAAAAAAATACCAAATTTTTTTTATTTTTTATTTTAAACACGATGCATTAAAATTAATAAACCCACAAACACATTACAAGTGGACGGCTGATAAGCTATATTACTTTATTAGAAAAACTCGATCGACAAAGTTATAATTTTCTCTCAATGTTAAGATTGCATGTGAAGAGGCACAACTATCATCTCCATATTTTACCCATTTTCATCTTTTTATGCCCCTATCATACATTTTTTTATGACAATTTTACAAGTACAAAATACACGTCATTGATGTCAATCTTTTTGTAACTCTTCGGCATTAAGAAAAACCATTCATTATGAAGGCATTAAAATATTATTGAATCTGGAATTAAGAAACCCATCTGTTTCAAACCCGAATTCATCAATCATTGAATGCCCCAAATTCAATTATACTTTTCATCTCATTCATTTTAATACTAGTTTTTTCAAACCCGCCAAATTTAATTCTACGTTTCTTCAAACAATCTTCACCTTTACAAGTTTTTGCGTTCTTTGTGTGGTGGTGTAGTCTTTTGACAATGAAACCACTTTTTCTATTACGAACAAGCATGCCTCTGTTAGGTTTGAATTAAAGATTCTCATAGGTTAACGTGTGAGTGAAATTTTGGTGCAAGCCCTTAGCCCTCTCTTGGTAATGGTTTTAGGTGCAACTTATAGCAGAATATATAGGGGGTAATAGATCTCTTTAAGTATTGCTTCACCAGCTTAGAGTATTAAAATAAATTTTGAAAGCCCACAAGAATGGATATACAAGTATGAACTAGGCGTATTGTAAAGTTCAGGCCACTAGGAGCTTTCATACCATGAAATAAAAGATCAAGAGAATGGACTAATTAAGTATACTTCTGTTGTACTGTGAAGAAGCTAATTAAATATGGCTATACCAAGGAACTAATTAAAAATGACAACTATGAAGATGCTAATTACACAACTATTGACATTTTGTAAGCCACTTATACAAATTTTAAAACTATGATGTCGGTTACAAAATGGAGGTTCACTACACACATACAGGACTGCCTTTAAGAGATTAGTATACAAGAATAGGAATCATGTAGTAGCAATGATGGTTACCTGATATTCTCACTTGAACATTTCAGCATAAGCATGTCAATAAGATAACCACCGTTTATTATCCCATAGTACAACTAAGTTGCAACCCTGTTGCAGCAAAAGTCTAATTATTCAATACCTCAAGAAAATCATGACTGTTTAGCCTTTGACTCTATTTAAAATATGTAGCTTGCGACTTATGATTAGGAGTGTTCAATGAGTCACAATCGTCCCGTCCCAGGATGAACCCGTAATTTTATGAAAAAAAAGAAAGGTGTGAACCAATGGTCTATAACATTAAATCATTGCATTGGTCTGGGACATAAAGATTTTACTGTACAGAAAAAAAATACCAAATTTTTTTTATTTTTTATTTTAAAGATGATGCATTAAAATTAATAAACCCACAATCACATTACAAGTGGACGGCTGATAAGCGGGCAACTAGCTGCGTCGCCACCCCCTTTTGGATAGCAAAACATACTCTACTAAAAGTAAAACTCTGGTCTCTGGCTGTCGAGCAATTACTATGTGTCATCTTTTATACCCGATCTAGAAATCGGATGGCTTCAGGGGCAAGACCCCCAAAGGTATCAAAAGCGAAGGGTACGAAGACATGCTGGTTTTCCAGGCAAGCATTTTCGTGTTTAGCGACTTTGTTTGATTCAGCTTTCAAGACTGCTTGCCCCGCTACGAACCCTACATCCCGAAGCCCCACCAGAGGGGACACCCCAGTGAGGTCAACACACGCATGCTTTCCTTGAGCCCATCCGAACACAAGGACATCCGCTGGTCGTAAGGTGGACCGCTCGTCTAGTGGGTCCGTCAGAAAAATTAACTGGGGCTTCTTTCTTAGCTGAGATCCTAGCCTTCCACAAAACATCCCACAAGGCATCCCTAACTAAGTCATGTCGGTACTTAAATCCCGGCAGTTCCTTACAATGTAGGGCGTGTTCCCCAAATTTATCTAAGCAAGCTTTCTTACAAATCGGGCACGACTCGTCAACAGGGAACGGATAGTTAGCATTGAGGCGAAGGAGATGATATGCGACGGCTTGGTGGGCTTAGGGTTTAAAAGGGAATTTAAATCCAATGTTGCTTTTAGACCCTTTTATCTTCAAGCAATAAACAAAATAGACATCACTCGTGTTTTTTAACAATTCCAACAAGGCCCTCCATGTTTTATCTATATGATTTAAATCTTATAATTAGTTTAACAAGTTTTTTCATGAAATATAAATTCGTATAGAAGCTTTAGGAACTTCTCTCCCTCTTAACTCTTCCACGGGTCCGACCAACATCTTCGTCCAAACCTTTTCCGTCCTAACCGTTCCGACCAACATCTCCGTCCAAACCTTTTCCGCTCTACCCCCTTATCTCCGTCCAAATCTCCTCCGTCCTAACACTTTCCGTTCATCCTCTCTGTCATAACATCCTCCGACCACCCTTTCGTTCAAGCCGCTCATCTGCTTCCTAATCCCCTTTGCCCGATATTCCTTATCTTTTTCAATCCCTCTCTTCCGCCTAAACCCCTAACCGTTCCGATCCGCCACCCCTCCGACTCTGTCTCTCCATCTGCCTCCCAACGGTTTCTTTTTTTCAAATTTTGAATCCCTCACTCGTCGCTTTCCATTCCCATTCGACCATTTGTTTCCTCCACTCGCCCTATTTTATAATATATAATCCCATTCGACCTTTTCAACCTCATTCGTCCTTTTTAATTTCCTATCCGACCCTCTGCCAGATTTCCTTCGAACCTTCTATATCTCGTTTGAACCTTTTTATATAATAATAATAATAATAATAATAATAATAATAGTAATAATAATAATAATAAATAAATAAATAAATAAATAAAACCGATGAGTTTTATTTATTTACAAACATAAATAAATCTTGTATTATTGGTCAGAGGTCCATGGCTTAACCGTCCTTAGCGCGCTGAAAAGTCGGCAACTGCGGGTTGCCGACGAATAGTCTTGGTGGCGTTTGTCTATCATTAAATCCCCACATATCTCGAGTCGGGTTTGCTTGTTATGCCTTCTGCGAGTCGAAGGCGTCGTCGATCTCCTAAGGCGGCCACACCTAGTGTTGCTGCAGAAACACATGCGTGCCCGTTTAAGTTTTTTCACAATTGTCAGTTCGGTGCATCTGGTAGCTCCCGGCTGCTGGTCCACATTAAACGGGACCATCTAGGTTGGGATGACGGTAGAGCAACTCTGCGTAATGCAGTTTCTAAGGATAGTGCCCTCTTTGAGAAGGTGGGTCAGGCCCCACAGGGTATTAATCAATGGTTGTGTGCACGATGCAATTAGAAAGCTGACAAATATGCTTTGACTTCAACCCAATTAAATTCTTCTCTCTCTACTTCATCTTCTCAAAGTACATCTTCTCAACAAAACCATTCTCCATTAAAATTGAATATGAAGCTCAGTATCCTGTTTTCCTTTTACCTTGTTAACAAATAACAATTTCTTTTCTTTTTACTGTCAAAATGTCGATTTCGAGGGTGCCTCCAAAGAATTTTCCAAGGTGCACGACTGAAAAAACCAAAAAACTTCTACTATAGATTTGAATCTAAGGGGGTGCCTCGCCACCCCCTCGGGTCCATGTAAATCCGCCCCTGATTATAGATATATATTTATATACACATATGTATAACCGAAAAATGTAATACACATATATGTATAACCAAATATGCACATATGTATAAATGCAATACACACATATCTATAAATGAAAAATAAAATAAAATTTTGCAAGAAAAGCTCAAATTTAGTAAAAAAAAATAGAAAAAGAAAAGAAAGAAAGAAAAATTACGGACCTCCAGGGAATTTGGGCCTTGGACTATCTCCCACCCCGCCCATGCCCAAAACCGAGCCTAAGCATTCCTAGTATTGATACTCTTATCCATGGTTGTTTTTTACTAAGCTTTTCGTTGAGACAATATAGATCACTACTGCACAATGTTCTCTCTAATGGTAGAGATGGAACTACCTATCTAGTGCTAATTTGAATTTAAGATTTGTGTTTCTTGACAATCGTATCTCTTTATTTTTTTATTTTTTTTTCTGGAACGGTAAATTTGGATGAACCACCCTACCATCAACGGAACCACGTGATCATATCCATCTTCATTATGCAATAATGTCTTTACACCAATTTAGGAGGAAACCCAATAAATCTCGGAAAATCCATATGTGGAAATCGAACCGAAAACCTAATAGTTCATAAGCCTTATCCCACACCAATTGAGATCGTGTATTTTATCTAATATTGGTGAGTCAGATATGCTATAATGAAAAGAGATATTTTAACGATCTGTAGGGACTGTATTATAAAGTTTAGGATCAATACTCCGATTAATCATCAGTCCCATGAAATAGAATGTGAATTTAACATTTAAAACATATGGAGCAGATATAAGATATTATTATTTTTCGGATTCATTTTAACACAAAAAGTCTCCCAACTTGAGAAACACGTACAACCACATATTATAAAACATATAGGTGGATAAATGTCCCTTCTAGAAAGCTTTCTATTTCTAACAACTACATTCAATCAAATTAAATGTCCCGATTATTAATGCATTGAAACCTTGTTCGTACTGTTGGTGCAGTACGTGTCCACAGATTAACCATATATACGTATCTCAATCCTATCAACGCCTTACATTTTTCAGCAAAATAATTAAATTGCCCATTGAAGAGAAAGCTATATGGCCAGATTTAAACCAGTCAACCAGCTAGGGCACCTTAATTAAATACCGACAGTTGTAAAGTGAATTAACTTGTTTACATTGAAATAAATGTTAATTTAGTAGTTTGGTATTGTTTATTTACGGGGTGAAACTAGAACTTTTTAACTGGAAAGACGTAACAGAAGGCAAAGAGGGCGTGGAATACTGCCCTCTACCTCGTGAAAGCGGCATAGGATATGGTTTCCTGACCGTTTCCTGACTAGGGCAAAGAGCTTGAAGCGGGCAATCAAGAAGACCGCTGATAAGTTAGAACAAAAGAGTCGTTGGCACTTAAACAAATAACAAGAATTAAAACCTTTGAATTAAGCTCTACAAACATCTTTTAATATATTTCTTCACATCTCTCACATATTACACTCAAATTTACTCCAATTATTACTATCTAGATATTTTTTTTCTATAAAAAGATGGATTTATTATCATCCTTATCGTCAGATTCATCCGACGGCGATGAGATTTCCATGGTGCCGGTTAAGCCACGGTAGCTAACTTATTGTTCATCATGACAAAGTTCACTAATGGGTTCGGATTAACTGAGACTGTGAGACTTCTGATTGGGTGATTATTTTTCTAGACAATCCCATGTATGATAGAAGCTAATTTTAGTAATCATTTTCGCATGGTCTACAACTATTTGTATGTATGCAATTCTTCAAATTGCATATGGAGCTAGCAAGGACTCCTGGTATGAATATTTGAGAATGTGAGGAAAATATTGCTAGATAGTCTTCATAATAATTTTTGTGAAGGTACGACTAATTGATCATATGCATACCAGTAGAAATGTCCGCCCGTTGCCGCGGGTATCGAGCGATAGTGAGTGGAGCTTACCCACCACCAGATTGCAGATAAACCATAATTATTATTAGCCTCTAAAACAATGGAATATAAACCATAATTCTTATTAGCCTCAAACAATGGAATATGAACCATATGTAGGGCCAAGAGTTGATGGTCCAGTTGTCATGCCATTGGTTTTATTTTCTAGTATGTATACTCGGGCGTTGCGGCTGGGCTAAAATCTGTTTTTGAAACTAATAAATGTTGTTTCGTCTATAGAGCCAAAACCCCTCAAAACCAAATGATTAAACCAATCAATTGCTTCAAAACTGAACTTTTGTAGACAAAAAAGTAATACCTTTGGTAAATTTAATATTTGTTCAACTATTCAATATAAAAAAGGAATAAAACCTCCGATAGGGCAAATTTATTGCTATTGGGAGATAGTAGTGCAAGCCGGATAAAATCAATTGAGAACGACATCACCCAATTAACATCTCTTAATTAATATACCTGCTACATGTGGCCCTAACTCAATTAACACACATGCTTCATCTTACAAAAAATGCACAACCTAAATTTACATCAAGTTTATACATGTTGCCTATCCCAAACATATTTACCCAAAAGTTTCACCAAAAAAACGTGTGATTAGAATCCATTGATGTTACGGTTTTTTTATCTGATTTTGATGGTAGACGTTTCACCCTGTTTTCAACAAAATGAAATCATCATGAATAGCCAAAATGAAAAAAATAATGTTAAGGGCTTTATATTCATGGATTATGACTCTCTACACAGCCCAAGCCAAACAACCTGTCACCTAGTGAGTTAGTGAAGAAGCAAAAGGTGGAGGTGAAAGGATGGACGGGTCGGGCAAAAATGGATAATTGATGGTTCATCTTTCAGTGTGTTGAAATGGGGCAAGTTGGCTTGCGTTGTGTCGATCCACTTAACAATTTTCGGTTAAATTTCTATGTATTCTTTTTATTAATAAAAATGACATCATTGTAAATTCAAAATTATTTTTTTAATGGCATAAAATATTTAGAAAAAAATGATTTACAAGGAGGTTGTATGCCTTGGTGAGAGCTTAAGAGATTTCAACCCGTTAGACCAGATTCTTTTACACCCTAACATTTTTTATTTGACTCGTTTGAAATAGAATATAACCCACATCAACACAGGTATAAGTAAGCGGGTCGAGATTAAATACCTTAGTGCCAAAATTTAATTGAACGGATGAAAACATTAATGTCACAACGAAGTGATTGTTAATGCATAATCCATTAGTAAGTCCCATATTGTCACACCCTCAAATTTCCACTGCGGAGTTTATTCCACGAGGCGCATGACATACTAGGATCCCATAGCCATAAGTCATATGAACGAACTCTAAATACCCAAACCATTTAGTTCGTTTTCAAAATCCAAGTTTAGTTAAGCTACGGAAGCGTAAACCAAATTTAAACCTTTCAAAACCCATGCGCAAAACATCGCGCCCAAATTAAAACCATACGAAAGAAAACGTAAAGCATGATATGTAATTTAGGTGTATGCCCAAGACTCAAATGTAGTGAAGTGTGCAGTGCTTTCTAATCGTGGCACCAGAAGCTAACTACCTACAAAAGCATGTATATCGTGGGTCAACAAAAAATGTTGGTGAGTTCACTAAGTAAAGAAAATGAGTAAGTAAATGCGCTGGTTTCCCAAACCACGTAACCAGGTAAAAGCGTAGGTCCTCCAGACCAAAATGTTCAAGTGTTATCAGTTTAAGCGTGTCAGCGGTAGCTAACCCACTTATTGCAACTAAACAGTATTATTGGGACACCTTCAGTAGTATAATAATTTACCTCAATAACTAGTGTCTATCAACACCAGTTCTCAAATGTTGCCAGAAGTTCATGCCCGTGACCCAAGCACCTCAGGCATGAGGTTGCTGCACAACCTAATAGCGCTATCAACTAATACCCCGTTCACCTCCAGCGATTAACCCAATAATATGCAAGGATTTTCCAAATGATAGAGTGTTTAGTTCACAAAGGACCAATAAGTTTTAAACTGATCAAAACCCGATCCACACAAGGAATCGCAAACCCGACCCACACAAGGAGTCAAAACCTGAGTAGTCCCGAACTGGACTAGAAAACGTTTACCAAAGTTGTCTCAACCCGAGACGCATGCTTTTGAGAAAAAGTAGTGAAACTCACTTCAGTATGCAAGCAAATAAATCCAAACTCCAAAGTAGGGTGTGCTACCGACTCCGTAGTACATGTGTACTAAGTGAGTATATGTGTAATACCATTACACCATATAAACCGTTTGTCCAAGACGTTTAAATGTTCAAAATCGTGTAAGTGACACTTGGTGATCCTACATGCATATTTAAAATTTCATAACTTAATTCTTTGTAAAACTCGAGTTATGATGGTTTAAAGTTGACTCAGTTTGCTAATCCGAAAATCTGATATGACCTTTATTCAAAGAAAATTCCAAAAACTATTCAAACTACGTCCAAATCACTCGATTATACCATTATGAAAAGCTAAGACTGTGTATAATACAACCATGCAAATAAATCATCAAAACCATCATGTTAAAGTCACGTAACAAACCCTACAAGTTGACCTAAACATTTTGTCCAGATTTTAATCATGCATTAACTCTTATTTAAACGACTCACGTGTGCGTATAATCGATCAACAACAATCAATAATCATTACAAAACATTCATAAGACCTAGCATGATCAGAACCTATCATAACACATGCAAAATCATAAACCCTAACGATCAAAACATCACAAACTTGCGCAACAAGTAACCTATCATATCACTAATCGCATACCATCAAATTTAACCCGTTAAATCTTCATAAATGTGACATCCGCCACCTTCACCTTTATTATTTATACAACTTTAATCCCTTTCACAGTCAAGAATTTCCATTTCTAGCCATGTACTTTCAAAACCTTTCATAAAAAAAATTGTACTTTTTATTTTTATTCAATTATCTATTTATTTAACATTTTCATTAAATCCGAAACGTCGTTAAATAATAATAATAATAATAATAATAATAATAATAATAATAATAATAATAAAAAAAGAGACTAGAAAGTGACAAAAGAAATCGTGTTCTTTGGTTGACAAAAAAAAACGAGAATTTTAATAATAAAAAAAAAAAGAATCAAGCACCCATTTACGCCTATAACTCCGGTGGCCACACTCAAAAATTCTGGCAGTCTAAATCATTACTTTAACAAAATAAATAGGGTCAACCAAATTTCCAGTTACACCTCTCGTTCATAATCATTCCTTAATTACCGAACGCGTTTTAAGCACTCAAGACCGACTATTTTTGACCAGTGAATAACCCACCATGTATGGTTATTACTACATAAACCAATCCGACGCATTATCAAGATCGGATATAAATTGATCCTCCTTTCGTTTCTCAAGGTGAGCGCATCACAAGTACCACATCTAAATTCATCGTACCCCCTTTTTGTCGGATTCCTCAGAGCACAGCCGCGTCGTACCCACTCACACATTCTAAACATTGTCGGTGCTCCTCCATAACTACTCGCAACCGTTCCACCCTCAATTCCTCTGTTCGTTTTTTTTTCTTTTGCTGGCGTCGTCGTAGTGAGTTCTCTTACCGAACCATTGCTATCAACCAAGCGTCATTAGAGGTAAATCTCTTGTCCGATGGTTAACTGAAAGCACTGTATATAAATATTTGAAGTAAACAATTTGAACATGTCTAAATTTTATGACCACAATACTATAAAGAGGAGTTGAAGATAAGGTTATATATATACACACACAATATTACTGTTATTATTATTAATTTTTTTTTAAGTTCATGACAACTCATCAACTATTATTGCTACACACTTTTTTTGAATTTTGTCGTTAACTGTTGAAGGTCATGGAATTAATTAAGTAAGGCAATCTATAATTTACTTATCATTTGAGCCAATTTTCTCATACGTATCAATTATCACATAAATATATTACAATGAATTAGTACGACTAATAAACTATTACAACTAGTTGTTTTAATTTGCGCGCGTTGCGCGCTTACAAATTCGTATTTAAAAAGTGTGTATATTTTCCTCCACAACATACATACATATGGTGTCCATTATGCAAGGACAAAATTAAAGTAAACTACCATATCAGTGTGGTTGACTCGTTTGTACTTGAACCAGATTTCGGATGAACTTCAATATGTTCTTTCTAACATACGACACAACTTCAGTTCCACCATGCCCATCAAAAACCTGTTGACCTCAAATCACAACCATTGATTTAAGGGTATATACACCAAATTAATTGAAAAAAGATGGCATACTACATACCCCACAGAAAACTCCAAGGGAAGGTAAACCTTCTAAATGTTCTAACAGGTTGTCTATACATATATGTTCATCTTCCATGTATTCCTTAGGCCTTTTATCCGTACAACTTCCTGATCAAATTATCACCTGCATATATTCAGATTCACCAACAATCCCAAGGTCAAAGTCCTTAAAATAACTTTAAAAAGTCAACAAATAATAACATATACCAAAAACTAAAAACATCTTGACAACATAATCAAAAGTTTCAATTAAGTTTCAATCAATATCCAAAAGTTAAAAAATCTATATACGGAATTCACAGGCAGCGGCAACGTTGCAGTGCCCATGCTATGGCGGACAAGCGATAGAGGCCTTGGCGGTTTTCCAACCTCCATCTGATCCAACTGGTCTGAATCCTGTAATCTTTCTTCCACCCCAGAAGATATCTCAGTACTAAAACCATCTTCTACAATCACATATGATGGTGAATTACCAGCGCCAACAACCATACCTTATTTTTAATACATAAACACAACCAGCCCCACAAACAATCTTTTATTAATAACTACTAATAACCCTTTAAAAATTAACAAACTTGTGCCTAACAACAAAACCAGCAGCAAACAAAGACAAAAACATTAAGTTGTTTTAATCATAAATTTGAAGTTTGGGCTCTCTATAGTTCAGAACTTTCAGAAACATTAACACAAAATAGGTGTGGTCAAAACATGGCTGGCCTCTGACCTGTTTTATAAAATTTGTGAAACTTTTTTTTATAAAAATCGGATTGAAAATGATGATTCCTTAATCAGGCTGGAAGATAAGGTTCAAGCAGCATTCTTGATGGAGATAGAGAGTGGATTTCAAATTGCATATACATAAACTTCCATTGTTTGTCATCAGTCTTTAAACATCTCTGTAAAACAAAAAAACCGACAGGCTCCATATGTGCCCTCGATAATGAATAACTAATTCCGTGTTTGAGTAAAACGGACCATTGAATAATGGGCAATAAAACATACATCTAACAAATATAACCATCCCAAAATTTAAACTCATGTCAAACTCAAATTACAAATTATCATTCGTTATATCAGGCGCACAAAGTCGAAACTCCTAACTCAACAAACCACAAATAGCTAGCTACAAGGTGAGGTTACTATCAACAATGCTGATTCTTTTCTTTAAGTTTTTCAATAACACTACCAAAGCAATTCCGTATTTCGTAACGCCCTTAAAGAAACACTTCAAAAAACCGAATCACTACCAAGTTCGTAATTCTATACTTCAGCTTGCAATAACATAACAACAATCCATTTATTCAATCAAGTAAAAAGCTTACAACTTTACACAAATAATAATAATAATAATAATAATAAATATATAAATAAACTCTTACAATGTAAGAGAGAGCTATATCAGGAGATATTATCCGGCCGCGTGTTGCGTCGGTGTTAATCCGATTTTAAAAATAAGTAACAACGTACCAAACCACAAACCCCAAATCAACCGACATACAAATGTATGTATATTAAGATGACTTTATATTTATATTAAATCATGTTATACAACATTACAACCTAACAGTCTACTTCATTTCACAGTGTGGTATTATGTGACAATAAATTGAACACTCTTACCTTTGATTTCATGATGTCTCATAGGTTTCAAACTCATATTTCGCATACACAAAGTGTGAACCTGGTAAACCTGCCACAATATGGGGTAAGTTAGCTACATTGCTACAAAAGGGGAAAAACAATTTTAAGTTAAATCAAGATACTAACCAAATAGTTTCTTGCAAAGACATTAGTTAATTATCATGTAAATGGTATCGAAATTACCTCTATGAAGCTGAGTATGTTGTACTTGCCTATCTAACCCAACCATTATAACATGAATGTCGATCAATTATCAACGACAAAAAAATTGCAATACGTGTGGTTCACTTAAGTTTCCATTGATTACCTTAAACACGGTAGCAACACCACTGAGGCGACCCGTTTGCTGCATACCTTAGGCTCACACCTCCGGTTTCGCCAAACTACCCCCCCCCTCACACACACACCCAGCTCACCATAGTCTCCACCAGCCATTGCAACGTCACCGCTTTACGCCAAGGTCAAGCGTTTAACTGTCTGTTGCGTCACTTCGCTCTTTGTCTGCCTCAGTGTCCTTGTCTTTCATCCGGCTCAAAACAGACTCATCCGCCACGCGTAGCTACACATAATAGTGCATCTGCCTCCTGTTGGCTAACATGTGCCGGTGCTCTTCTCCCTAATTTCAAAACACAAATTATTCATTCAGTTGCATATGTCAGCTATTGCAAATAATAATTTTAAACACGAACGATAACATAAGGGAAATTCTACCATCATCAATCATCATCCTAATCGGAAACAATGGATATTTCTTTGAATTCAACGATTTGGTCATCGGCAAGGTCCTTCCTTCTCTTTGAAAGCATCAATTGCTACAAGTTTCATTTGTAAAAACACATAAACCATGGTAAGCAAACATCCATGATTTTCTATATAAACTCAAAGCAACAAATCGTCTTACTAAGCAAACATCCATGATTAAGCAACAAATCGTCTTACTATGCAAACATCCATGATTTTCTTTCATTATTACCTTCATCAATATTTTTCCAAATAAAAATTTAAATTCACTAAAAGAATATATAAAATCAGAAACGAATGGTACCCTAACCTTCTCCCAAAACAAAATTATTGCCACAACCTTTTCAACCTATAAATCCATTGCTTTACGTACAATTGAAACGAACTCAAGCCTTGTAGGGTTCTATTGACACAACACAAAAGATAAAAGAGCTGTCAAACCTAAGAAAACGAAATAAGTCACTGAAAAAAGAGAAGAAGGCATCGATGTGGAAAGAAGAAAAAAAACAAATAAGTGTCTTCAATTACCTCCGCCTCTGTTGCCGCTTCTTCTACCGTTGAATCCTCCGCCTCTGCGGCGCTTTGTCACTGTCTTATCTGTTCTCCGTTCCCAACGTCTTATGATCCGTGTCGTCACCGACTTCCACCAGTCAGTCTTTCAGTTTTCTACAATCTCAACTTTGACGGGTGACAGTGGTGATGGGGTCGTGATTTACCGGTGGTTGTGACGGTGGTGACGGTGATGGTCTCACTCCGGCCGCTCGATGAGTGGACTACGACGGTTGATACGATCGATTCCACTTGGAGTTGAGATTAACAGATTTGTGGATAATAATAAAAATAAGCACCATCCATAGGTAGCATAAGTATGATTGGGTCGTTGACAGAAAGGGGGTGAGGCGGAGGCGGCAGCCGGCAACGGCGGCGGCGAGGTGGTCTTGTTTGTGAGATTACCTTTCTCTCTCTACATACATGTTGTGTAAAATGTGAAAGGAATAGAGAAGAAGACACGTAGAAAAGGAGATATGAGTTGAGGACAGCTGGATGGAGGTGGAATAAGAGAGTGACAGACAATAGCCCTTTTCAATTTAAGACCTTAAAAGACTATTTAATTACATATATGCCCTAAGTTACTGTTTAAATACAAAGCCCTATTATTATTATATAATTGAAACTTGTTAGTGTTTTATAACATTATACACGTATAAAGTTTAAAACATTTTAACAAGTCTGAGTGACTAAATTTTTTTTTTTTGAAGTATATGTATTATTAATACCATAAATTAATAATCATCTTCTAATAATATTATTATTATACGTCAATTTGATATTTAATACACAATGAATCTATAATAAAACTACCATGGTTTATAGAGTAAAAATTTTATTCAATAGATAAACCAAAAGTTGTATATTCTGCCCGAACACTATTAAAATAAAATGACTCTAAATCATCGCTCTTACTGTATTAAGGTGCGGGCATAACTTATTGATACTCGTCGATTTATTGCAAGTTCATCATCACAATCACGGTGAGTTTTACATAGCCCCTTTTTCCTTTCACTATTTTGGGGTGAAACATGTTACAACATCAATTTACAATTCAATCATAAGTGTCTATGTGTTATTCTATGTTGCATTATGTCTTAAACATTACTAGGGTAAGCACAATTAATCTAGCATAATCATTAACATTGATCAGCCGACGATATACAATGATAGATCTATTGGACTGACAGCCCCACCTGGATACGTGTATCTCCTACATAGGTAGCGTGGGTGATTGTTATCGAACATATAACAAAATCGAGTGAACCATATGCGTATGAGATGGACCACAATATTCTAGTCACAAGGTTTGATTATGCACTCGATTTACTTAACATTTTTGTTTTCATATATGGACTAGACTTGCCATGACACTCGAATTGTACAAATTTTATTCACTATTCAAACCTATGTAATTCTCACCAACTTTTGTTGACCCAAAATATTTTCAAACTTAACATGTTTTAGGTTATAGCTTACTTGAAGATTAGAGTTAATGCTTGAAGATGTGTAATTAGTATTCTTTTCATTTTGATGTACAAATTCTTAGAACAATTGTATGTAATTTATTTAAATCATTTAATGAAATTTATTATTTACCATGAGCTACTGAACAATTATTCATACATGACACCTCGATGTTTCCGCTATCGGTTGGGGTGTTACAGATTGGTATCAGAGCCATGGTTATAGGGAATTAGGTTATTAGAAAAATAATCTAGTCTATAACCATAGGATTTTAACCAGTATTTGCTTCTTTTACCTGCAACCCTACTTATTTATATTCTCTATCTCTATCCTATTTCTTATCCCTACTTTAGTCCCTACAAGAAGATTGTCCTCCATCACTGGATCTACCCTTAGACTAATAAGACAAATTCTCAAGTCCTAACCTGAACTACCTTGATAATCTCGTCAAAGCTCTATATTCTAATAACACAAACGTGCAATTTGGAAGGGTGGACGCCTGTATTCTGAGTTTTCTGTCTAGGACTGGCATTGCGCATAGATCCCAATCAGACGAGGGACCCGGATGCCTACCTGGTAATTCTCGAGATGAGTGTTCACTTATAGGCTAAAACACGTCTCTCTTGACCACCAGTGTGTTTGAATTACTTTGATTAGTCAAAGTTTTCATTGGGTTTTATAAACCAATGGAGACAATTAATTATTTACTTACTCAATGTGTTTCATCTATCCTCACAATATTTTGTTTCAATCTCTCTCACTTTTTCTTTATCTAAACTTTGAATCTTATAATCCTCTTGATCGAGATTCATTTTCTTGCCTACTTATTTCATCTATCAGTTTGAATTTCATGATCATTCACCTTATTTTACCAACACATTTCATCATTTAGTGATACATTATTTCACATAGCCTTAACTTTTTCCAACTACATGCTCAAAATCTTAACAAATAAATACTTATACTTCATAACCTCGTCACTTTCTGTGTTTTCCTTGTCGTTATCCAAAAAAAAAGGGCCTCTCCCCTGCATTTTTCTAAAAAGTATATTCAAATATAAAACTTCACACTATCTCAATCTATGGACATCAGATACACCAATCGATATTCGCTTACAAACTAGTCGGATTCATGTTGAAGTATTCTTTTCAACATCATGAGTTAAAGTATTCTTTTTAACTCGAAACATTGTTGGTATTTATGTTGAAGTATTCTTTTCAACATCATGAGTTAAAGTATTCTTTTTAACTCGAAACATTGTTGGTATTTATGTTGAAGTATTCTTTTCAACATCTTGAGTTAAAGTATTCTTTTTAAACTCGAAACATTGTTGGTTTTATGTTGAAGTATTCTTTTCAACATCATGAGTTAAAGTGTTCTTTTTAACTCGAAACATTGTTGGTATTTATGTTGAAGTATTCTTTTCAACATCATGAGTTAAAGTATTCTTTTTAACTCGAAGCATTGTTGGTATTTATGTTTCCTCCCATAACTTTTAAACGTTAATATCTTTTATATACGAGATTTAAAAAAATATATATACCAAATTAACGAGCGTTTTATTATCTTTCCAACGAGTACCGTTGTGTTATATAAAAAACGGAGAAAAAATGACTATTTTTTGTAACCCGACAGGTATTGTGTCGGGTTTGGGATTAGTTTAAAAAAAAATTGTGGGTTTCGGTCGGGTCTGGGATTAGGTGATACCCGACCCGATTACCCGAAACAACATACCCAAATACCCGAACTATATACCCGATCATATACCCATGAATTTTTTAACGCATAACACAACCCTTAGACTAATGCGTTCGATATTTCAATAATTAACTTTTTTTTCTTATTTCATGTTAGTTCTTTTTAGAATGATTGATGTGCTAAAAGTAGATTAATAAAAATAACTAAATTAAACCTAAAACTAGACACCTAGTAATACTCTAGACTCTCTAAAACTAAACTACTGACAGGCAAGTGAACCTATCGACTATAGTATAGCTAAAGTAAGTCCGGATATCGAACCCACGAGACTCTAATGGAAAACGAAAACTAGACTCGATTACTTATCCTAAATACTGATTAAAATTAATTTATTATTTTAAAGGGGGGTTTTACTGAAAAATAAATTGCTATAAAATAAAGGTTAACTAAAATTTACTAAATTGAACTAGAGACACGAACTTAGCTGAGCCGAATTCAGATGATGACAAGACACTACCTAGACCAGACTCCTAACTATGCCTGATAAGCTTCTATGATTATGGAACTGATTTGGAACCGGGATCTTAAAATACTAAACATCAAGAATAAACTAGACACCCTCGACCCTTCTCAAGGGGAAACCCTAGAATATTTTTGTGCTGTTAAACTACCGGTTGGAGTACAAACCCTCACAGGTTATCTAACTCTTATGATCGAGTACCCGCTAGACAATCTATCTCACAACGCGAAAGCCTCACTACACTAGGTGCAAGGGGTAATTATTGAAGCCTAGATCTAACTTGATATGCAAGAACTGAAAGGGAAACTAGGTAGATCTTCTCACAAAGCCTCTAACCTAGCAATCTAACAACCTAGACATACCAACAAGTCCTCACCTCACAGCTATTGAACTTGAAAGAATACCTAAAATCTTCTAACCACCAAATATCACTCCTATGGTAAACTCGCGACTATTGACCATAAACTTGTTGCTACACAAAGTCTGCAACCTAACTAGCGCTCATACATGAAAGACATTCACAAAAGTGCAAGTGGAGTGAATAAGTGACAATAAGAAAATAATAAATACGCACATACACTAGATCTAAAGAAATCAAAATCTTTACTGAATCATAAATCCAAAACAAGTTCCAAAAACCATAGAAAAAAGTAATCAAAACATAGTTATTTATCTTAGTCTAGGTAGCTATAAAAGTTTTTAGCCACAAATCATCTTGAAAAGAGAAACAAAACCAAATAAAAATTCAGCAATCATTGTATAGAACAAAGATAATAAAGGAACGAAAAAACCGAATGAGTGACACCCGAATAATCGCTTCCTGGCTTAGAACCTTTGATCCTTGACTTGCCCTCTCTAATAATATTTGCTGTTGTGTGCGCCTCTTCAAAAAAATATATTCTTCTTTTTTATGCGGCTACTGGTGTCCTCTTCAAAAAAATATATTCTTCTTTTTTATGCGGCTACTGGTGTCCTCTTTAAATAATATTGCTTGCCTAGAAAAATAAATATTATTCGCAGCTCCCTCTCAGTTTATTGTTATGCGCCCCCTTTTCCCCTTTAGAATTCTTCACGAAAATAATTATACCACATTTGAAGGGTTTTTTTTTATGGGCTTTGGGGTCATGACCTACCACAAGGTCACGTTTTCTATTTTTATTATTATTATTATTATTACTATATATATTAATTCTTAACAGTCGATGGAATAGCCACCTTCTGCATTTCCAACTTGTAGCCTACGACTTTTCCTTTTCCAAGTTTCTGCCACAAACTTTTGTTCTTTTCATTTGGACACACTTTTTCCGCAACGAAGAAACCGACTGTCCAGGCACAAAAAGTTTTGGTTTGTTGATGCAATGCGCGAGAAAAAACGACACCCATGGCGGCTCTCCGGCGTCGACAACAACATGACGGAGAACGGTAAAATAATGGTGACACCGTCCGGGAACGCTAACTGCGACGTGTTAGTCGCTGGCTTTACCCCGGTGCTGTTGTTTGCTCCGTCACCGATCTAAAGTTCCTATAAGGTGACGTCTGTGGTTGTATCTTTATTTGGGGAGTAGTGCCGCCGTAGCTCCGCCGCGGCGGCGCCGGAGATCAACAGACCTTCTCTCTGTATACCCAGATGGTAGAACATAGTAATGAGCAGAAGCCAAATGCAATTTGTGCTAATTTGAGAATTTAACATGCAGAAAGATCTTACTTTTTGATGTTTCTTTTTTGGGTTAAAGAATCATACCCATATAGAAGAACATAGTCATGACCAAAACCCAGATGGGAATTTGACAATTAACAAAATACAAAAATCTTGTGAAGTGGGACACTACGGTTGTTGTTTAGACAGAGAAAACAATGGGTTTTTTTAAGGCTGAGGGGTGTGGTGGTCGGGGGAGGGATCGGTGGGTGATTTGGCACCTTCTGCCGACGGGGAACACCGCCCCCCCCGATGAGATCTCGGCAAAAACGGTAAGAATTCCCCGACCTCACCGTCCCATTTTCTAAGGAAACTTTTAACTTTTTTGAATATTCTGGATTATCACTTGTTTATTTGATTAGAAAAAAAAAAAAGAAAAACAATAAAAAAAGGGAAGGGGGAAGGGGGAACCATTTCCCCTAGAAGGGGGAGGGGAAGGGGAAAATGACGTGGCGCTGACGTGGACAAGGGGGAAGGAAGGGGGAAGGGTGACCACACCCCATAGCCTAAGAGAGAGGTAGAACATGAGGCGGGTTGGTGGTTTAGCAAGAGAGAGAACAAACTTATAGAGAGAGAGGAGGTTTCATATTGTGTGCTATAATAACGGAAATTTGTGTACCTAATCGATTTCTATAACGAATGTTGGTACCGTAATGACGTAGGGAATTCTCGGCGCAAGGCGCCGATTATAATACAAGTAGTATACATTACTTTTCAACCTTTCGGTTTGGCCGCAGTTTTGGTTCACCTCTTTCGGTTATAACGAGAGCCCTTATCGTAACAAAGCAACTCGATGCCACCCAAATTGCCGCGCGTAGCGCGGCTGAATTTTGCTAGTTATTATTATACATAACATATTATTGTTATTATTGTTATTATATATATAGTACTATAACTCGGTGCTCTTGACTTGACCAAAGTTGCTCGTTTACGCTACAACGTCCATTCGAACACCTACCAAAATATAAAATAAATAAATAAGCACTAAAACTGACTCAAAACTAATAAAAATCTATAAAAAAACCTATACTAAATAAAATAGACCGGTACAAGCCTAAAACTAATAAAAACACTATCTAAACGACTCGAAAACTATACAAACTTTACACTGGAAATAAATGTATTTTACAATACATCAATGATCGATTACAAACTTCCGAATTCATTTGAAATGGCACTAGATTTATACCCCGGCGCAGAGATTCGTTTTTTTTATATTTGAATATGATAACTTATGGCAGAGATTTGTTTAAAATAATAATAATAATAATAATAATAATAATAATAATAATAATAATAATATATTTTATTATGTCATATTAGATATTTCAACCCGGAACGCTCCCGGGATAAAAACTAATAAATAAAATATAAATGTTTTCATATGTAACACAACTTGGTTTGGTGGTAAAGTGGTTTAATGTACATTTCTCTAACATGATGTCTCAAGTTTGTGACTTGCTGGATGGCGTTTTTTTTTTTTTCATTTATACAACGTTTTTCCATATTAAATACAATTGGTTTGATTTTAAAACATGAATTTTGTTGGTGGTGTAGTGATTTGAGTTGCATTTTCGTAAGAGAAAATCACTATTTCGAAACCTGGTTTGGACAATTGTTTTTTCAGATATTTTTTTGTTGTTGCCTATCCTATCATTGTCGCATTAGTCTATACATCTAATAAAACAAAGTCCATGAGGACATTTGGCAATCCCACATTCATCCTCCAATTACATAGCCAATCAACTAATGCCAAGTGTCTCTATTGTGAGAATTTATAAAATTTTTCTTTTTTCTAAAAATCAAAAATCATTTATTGGTTGGTCAAAATCGGTAATTAATATTAATTTTCCCATTAATAAGTTGGTCAAAATCGGTCATTAATATTAATTTTCCCATTAATAAGTTTCCTATTTGTTAATTAAAACCAATCTTTCTAATAACTTTCTCTCTCTAAACCCTTTTCTGCAGCAATCTTCTCCATTACTAGGTTAGTTCGTGAACTTCCCCTTCCCACTGATCAACCATGATTTCTTGCATCTTAATATCTGGCAGGTTTGAAAAAACTCGAATCACTTAATATCAACTGCTGTAATTGCATTACCGATGCGGATATGAAGCCTCTCTCAGGTAATTGTTCTTTATAGTTTACATCATTGTTGTCTACATGATCAGCTCTAATCAATGTTCTAATACAATAAGCCTATAACATATATGGTCAAGAAAAAGTGCTTTCTTAGAATAATTCGAATTTTATTACAGAATTTTATTACAGTTTGTAATGTAATGAACTTGATAAGAATATATAATCTCGCATATTTTACTAATATATATAATTTTTATGTCTCAGGCCTTACAAACTTGAAAGAATTACAAATTTCGTGTAGCAAGGTCACGGATCAGGGTGTCACATTCCTGAAAGGTCATAAGCTTTGATTTTGAACCATACATATTTTCTTTTCCATTATATAATTAATAGAATTTTTTTTAATTGTAATAATTAATAGTAATAATTTTGAAACTAAGGTATTGTGTATTCTTTCTGTTCTTTAGGCTTAAACAAGCTTTCATTGCTGAATATGGAACGCTGCCCTGTAACTGCAGCATGCTTGGATTCACTTTCAGGTTAATTATATAAATTCTCATTTATTTATTTGTGTTCAGTTGATGGTTTTTAATAATTTTTCAGATTTGGGGCTTTAGGTTTCATCTTTCTTATTTTCCACTATGAGATTATATTGTGAGTTTTAAGTTTCACTGTTTAGGTATTGTTATTTGTTTTCAATGATTAGGTATTATGTTTGTTGTTTTCAAAAATTATGAGATTTTAATAATTTTCAGATTTGTGATATGATCAGTTTCAGTGTTTAGGTATTGTTATTTGTTTTCAATGATTAGGTATTATGTTTGTTGTTTTCAAAAATTATGAGATTTTAATAATTTTCAGATTTGTGATATGATCCTGCATGTTTTCTCAGTAGCAAAAACACGAATATTTCCCGTGAATTATATATTTCTTCATGATATTATGTTGGCTCGATGATGTTTGTCTTCGGGTGAGGTTGAATGTTCATATGTTCTTCGAGGTGTTCTTGAGGATCATAATATTAGATGAAAGGTAAAAGAATGTTGGATATTTTTATTTTTGAGTCATTCTACTGGTTCGTTCATCTCCCAATTTATTTTTATTTTTGTAAATTCGAATGTGTATGTATAATTTACAGTATGCTCATTGAGTTCGAGTGTGTATGATTTCGTAATTTCATTTGATTTTCAGGTTAATGTTCTATGGCATGGATAGGTGGCTCGATATTGATAACATATCATACGAGGTAACAATACAAAAATTGTCTCTTTTTAATCAAAATTATTTTTATATCACATTAATAACTTTCTTCTTTCATAATATTAGTCAATCTTCGACAAGTATTTAGGCATCCCCTTTCATTCGCAAACCTTAATACTTGGCTCCATTTTGTTTGAGTGGTTACACTTGAACGATCTTCTTCATATACAAAAACCGAAGAGTTAATTTCAATAGGTATGTTCTACTTATACAAATGTGTTCTTGAGTTAGGATGAATTCTCGAGTGCTCTTAAAAAATTATTTTTTTTATAAAAACATTAATGACTATTTTTTGAATTTTAAAAATAGAATAGTCATTAAATGTTTTTTATTTTAAAAAAATTAAAAATCTGGATTATAGTGTTTAGGAAAGTTATTAAACACTTTGACCGAAACATTAATGAATGATTTTCGATTTTAAAAAATATTTATTTTTATAAAAACATTAATGACTCTTTTTTGACTTTTAAAAATAGAATAGTCATTAAATGTTTTTTATTTTAAAAAAAAGTAAAAATTTGGATTATAGTGTTTAGGAAAGTTATTAAACACGTTGACCGAAACATTAATGAATGATTTTCGATTTTTAAAAAATAAATTCTTTTATAAAAACATGACTCTTTTTTGAATTTTAAAAATAGAATAGTCATTAAATGTTTTTTATTTTAAAAAAAATTAAAAATCTGGATTATAGTGTTTAGGAAAGTTATTAAACACTTTGACCGAAACATTAATGAATAATTTTCGATTATTAAAAAATAAAAAATTTTATAAAAACATTAATGACTCTTTTTTGAATTTTAAAAATAGAATAGTCATTAAATGTTTTTTATTTTAAGAAAATTAAAAATATGGATTACAGTGTTTAGGAAAGTTATTAAACACGTTGACCCAAACATTAATGAATGATTTCGATTTTTAAAAAATAAATTTTTTTTATAAAAACATTAATAACTCTTTTTTGAATTTTAAAAATAGAATAGTTATTAATGACTATTTTTAATTTTAAAAAAACAAAAAATGTGGATTATATTGTTTAGGAAAGTTATTAAACACGTTGACCGAAACATTAATGAATGATTTTCGATTTTTAAAAAATAAATTCTTTTATAAAAACATGACTCTTTTTTGAATTTTAAAAATAGAATAGTCATTAAATGTTTTTTATTTAAAAAAAATTTAAAAATCTGGATTATAGTGTTTAGGAAAGTTATTAAACACTTTGACCGAAACATTAATGAATAATTTTCGTTGATGTAAAATAAAAATTTTTATAAAAACATTAATGACTCTTTTTTTAATTTTAAAAATAGAATAGTCATTACATTTTTTTTATTTTAAGAAAATTAAAAATCTAGATTACAGTGTTTAGGAAAGTTATTAAACACGTTGACCCAAACATTAATGAATGATTTCGATTTTTAAAAAATAAAAAACATTTATAAAAACATTAATGACTTTTTTTTGAATTTTAAAAATAGAATAGTTATTAAATGTTTTTATTTAAAAAAAAATTAAAAATTATGGATTATAGTGTTTAGGAAAGTTATTTAACACCCGGCTGTGGAGTAGTCCGGGAAGCAAAATTTGGAAGAAGATTTACACAATGTGGGGTTAGCAACGATTTCGCAAATATGGAGCGTATAATTAGCATTTATCGTGAGTTACTCAATATTGGAAACATCTAATGTTAATAATTATGATTACCATTTAATTAATAACATTTAAACATAAAATTATTAATCATATATAAATACATTTATAAATTTATTTTTAAACATTTAAAATCAAAATTTAAAAAAAAAATCCAGTTTTTAAAATTAATGACATTTAAACACAAAATAAATGCTGAATTATTTGATTTGTCACATTACTATTTTTAGCGTATAAATAGCATCTATAAGGTAATAGTCGGTTAAAATTATTGAGTAATGCTCCTTTTACTTATACATGGGTCACTTTAGATAATGTTCCTTCCTATTAAACACTTTGACCGAAACATTAATGAATGATTTTCGATTTTAAAAAATATTTATTTTTATAAAAACATTAATGACTCTTTTTTGACTTTAAAAATAGAATAGTCATTAAATGTTTTTTATTTTAAAAAAAGTAAAAATTTGGATTATAGTGTTTAGGAAAGTTATTAAACACGTTGACCGAAACATTAATGAATGATTTTCGATTTTTAAAAAATAAATTCTTTTATAAAAAC
This sequence comes from Ambrosia x helenae, assembly GCA_030844895.1. Taxonomy (NCBI): domain Eukaryota; kingdom Viridiplantae; phylum Streptophyta; class Magnoliopsida; order Asterales; family Asteraceae; genus Ambrosia; species Ambrosia x helenae. The sequence continues at coordinate 11,506,074 of CM061234.1, forward strand.
ATGACTCTTTTTTGAATTTTAAAAATAGAATAGTCATTAAATGTTTTTTATTTTAAAAAAAATTAAAAATCTGGATTATAGTGTTTAGGAAAGTTATTAAACACTTTGACCGAAACATTAATGAATAATTTTTGATTATTAAAAAATAAAAAATTTTATAAAAACATTAATGACTCTTTTTTGAATTTTAAAAATAGAATAGTCATTAAATGTTTTTTATTTTAAGAAAATTAAAAATATGGATTACAGTGTTTAGGAAAGTTATTAAACACGTTGACCCAAACATTAATGAATGATTTCGATTTTTAAAAAATAATTTTTTTATAAAAACATTAATAACTCTTTTTTGAATTTAAAAAATAGAATAATTATTAAATGTTTTTTATTTTAAAAAAACAAAAAATGTGGATTATATTGTTTAGGAAAGTTATTAAACACGTTGACCGAAACATTAATGAATGATTTTCGATTTTTAAAAAATAAATTCTTTTATAAAAACATAGAATAAAATATGCTCGAAGTTTTTTTAGCGGGTCGATATGGGTAATGCTCATCTTCTCAGACGTGTCAAATTAAATTGTGAAATTTAGGTGGTAGTTAGTTTCTTATTTTCATTTTTATTACTTTCTTATTGTTGAATATGCCATAAGTCTATTTTTAACACATACCATTTAAGTCGCCTTATTCAGGTTGGATTGTATTTAAGAAACCCTGTATTCTCACATGGCCAGCTTTATGTCGCATTGTCAAGAGTTAAAAGCAGGGCAGGCGTGAAGTTACTTATACTTGATGCTGGTGGGAAAGTGATGACTAAAACAAAAAATGTGGTTTATAAGGAAATTTTCAGCGATATTTGAATAAATGTGTATTCGTTGCTTTTAAATTTTAATAAAATGTTTCTACTTTATTTTTCTTATACGTTATACTACTCCAAATAATCGTACGTTGTTGAACTGCGTGTCAACGCGGGCAAATATCTAGTACCCTAATAAACTAAAACGATAATGATAACGTACCCGCCGCAATGCGCGCGGACCCCGCTAGGTCAATTCATATATGAGATAAAAACGATTGCCGGCAAGTACGGTGGGCCCACCTTCATTCATCAAACGAATCCATCTGCGACTGCCACCACAATAAAACACTCTCAATCACCGTCGTTCAATCACCGATCACCACCATGACAACCATCGCTGCCTTCTCCTCCACATCCCTCCTCAACCCACCATCCCACCACCACCACCGTAAACCCTTCAAACGAAAACCGATCACCACCGTTCGCGCCACCGCAACATGGACACCCGACAGCTGGAAAACAAAACCCATCGTCCAAATCCCGGATTACCCCGACAAGAATCATCTGGAATCTGTTCTTAAAACATTGGCATCGTACCCTCCTATTGTGTTTGCCGGTGAAGCTAGGACGCTTGAGGAGCGGTTGGGTGAGGCTGCATGTGGTGGTGCGTTCTTGCTTCAAGGTGGTGATTGTGCCGAGAGTTTTAAGGAGTTTAAAACGGATAATATTAGAGATACGTTTAGGTTGTTGTTGCAGATGAGTGTTGTGCTTATGTTTGGTGGTCAAATGCCTGTTATCAAGGTACATGTATATTTATATTTATATTTATACATATCATATGTACTCTGTTTTCGAATCCTAGAATGATTGAATTTGATCATGTATGTTTTACTGTTTGATTGAATTTACATATGAACCCGAACCTAATGGGCAAACCAGAAACCGGAAACTGCCACATATGGGGCCAGTAATGAGTGGGGTATGTAGGTATGAGATTAGTTTTAAAAAACTATGTGAGTAGGTATGAATGTATGATTGATTATAGGTGATGATGGCTAATGAACCCCAAGGGCCCAACCTGGAACATAAATAACCCTTTACCTGAACCCTTGGTTTAAAAAAGCGTGCCTGGGGCGCGCTTTAAGCGTTTGAGGCGCAAGGCTCCAAGAAAAACGCTTTTTTTTTTTGCCAAAAAGCGCTGAACTACATGAAGCACCGCCTTGAGCGCTTAAGGCACGCGCTACAGTAGCGCCTCAGCCGCGTCTCAGCCCAAAAAACTCTTTTAAACTGCTTTTTTGGCCCGCTACAGTAGTGCCTCGTCGTTTTTATGTTTTGAATATGCTTTTTAAGTGTTCAAGGGTGTTTTATAATCGTGTTTTTGTGCTTATGATTGATTAACATGTAGAAAATGTCATATTGACATATATAAATATTTTTTTATAATTTTTTTAATACTATACGTGAAGCTCTCGCCTCGCGCTTTAAGCCCCGCGCTTCGGATTTTGGACCCAAAACGCCTCGGAGCGCCTCGCACTTTTTTAAACCAAGGATACATGTTTACTAGAAACATGTTGTGACGAGTATTTGGGTATGGGATTTCTTCAAAAAATTTATGAGTATTTGACACATAAATAAGCGTTAGCTTGAACCGCACCCGTAAGCATTTTCATTTAGTTTTTCTTTTGTATAAGAAATTAAATAAGAGTAAATGTATTTGAGAATAACAAGTGGTAATTGTTATATATGTACTCTGTTTCTAAACAACTAGAATGGTTGAATCAGATCGTGTATGTTCTCTGTATCATTGAAATTTATATATGAAACCGAACCCAACGGGCAAACCGGAAACCGGTAACTGCCCGCTACCCTGTAACCATCTGAGGCAGTAATGGGTCAATTTATTTGAACCATACCCATAAATATTTTCTCTTTATGTTTATAGTTTATGCCTAGGATGACAGATGAATTACAATCCACACCGTATATGCGAATCGGAAAGCCGAAACATTTGAGACAAGTATTTGGACGAGTATTGATATAAAAAATTTGGGACAAGCTTTGGGACCGAGTAACGTGTTTAAGAATCACAACATGTAAATTTTAGATTTCTGTAAGATTGATATAAAAAATTAAATTGGAAGAAATATATTTACGAACCAAAACACGTAAGTTTTAACATACTAACGGTTATGCTTGATGCTCGAGGTGTATTAACCAGGGTCGGGAAACAGTTATACAATTGGGTACTTACATCTGATTGCATGATTAGGTGGGAAGAATGGCTGGCCAATTTGCGAAACCTAGATCAGACTCATTTGAAGAGAAAGACGGGGTTAAATTACCAAGTTACAGAGGAGACAATATAAATGGCGATTCATTCAACGAAAAATCAAGAGTTCCAGACCCCAGTAGAATGATTCAAGCTTACACTCAATCAGTCTCCACACTCAACATTTTGAGGGCTTTTGCCACTGGTGGTTATGCCGCTATGCAGCGCGTTAACGAATGGAATCTTGACTTCACAGAGCATAGTGAGCAAGGAGACAGGTAACTTGAACTTTTTGCATAATTGGTTATAAAAAGAAGTTATTTTGAGGTTTTTCGAAACTGTGATTGATAGGTACCGGGAATTGGCTCATAGAGTTGATGAGGCAATGGGGTTCATGGCTGCTGCTGGACTCACACCCGATCACCCGATTATGACTACCACACAGTTTTGGACGTCTCATGAGTGCTTGCTTTTGCCTTATGAACAAGCACTTACAAGGGAAGACTCTACTTCAGGTCTTTACTATGACTGTGCAGCTCACATGGTTTGGGTCGGTGAACGTACACGCCAACTCGATGGCGCGCATGTTGAGTTTCTGCGAGGAGTTGCAAACCCTCTTGGGATTAAGGTATGTTTGCTAAATCTTGCATATTTTCATGTTTGATCATAAACTTACTTTTATTACCAACTATATTTGTCTTTAGATTGAAGTCTCATCTTTTGAACTTGCTTTTGTAAGTAACATTGACATGGAAAACATTCTAAAAAAAAGGAAATGTCACAATCCTGTTAATAGGGTGTAAGCCAGAAGAGCCGATCTCGTTTAAATTAATGGAGTACGAGTTGGCTGTTCGAGCTCACCTAAGCTTGAGCGGTTTTTGCTCGTTTAACTTAGTAGAGCTCAAGTTTGGCTCGTTTCGAGCTCTATATAATCTCGAACTCGGCTTATGAGAAATTTTCCAAACTTGAGCCTGGCTCATTTATTATTTATTAGTTATTTAATTATTTATACTTATAAATTTATACATATAAAATATAACATTATGTATATTTCTGAACTATTTTTATGATAATAATAAAAGTGATCCTTTTTAACGTGTTTAAATAGATAATGGTCTCGTTTAGGCTTGTGATCCTCGCCAACTCGGCATATGAAGCTTAGGCTCATTCATTAAGCAAGCATATTTTTGGGCTTGACCTCGGGCTCTAGCTCATTCAATGACAACTTGATTCGTGCTTATAGCAAGATGGTCTTGAGTGTCTCTGCTCATTTACACCTCTACTTATTAGGACACATTGGAAAGGAAGCCGTTGCATATCGGTGACCCATAACAAAAGCTAACACATGACCGTAACATATGATTTGAGACAAATTGATGCTTTTGTTGTGGATTAGCTAATTAACCTAAAATTACAAAATTAAAACGTAACTAAAGAAATAAGGCTGAGATGAAGGCTTTTTGTGATGCAGGTGAGTGATAAAATGGACCCAAGCCTACTGGTAAAGCTCATTGAAATCTTGAACCCTCATAACAAGCCTGGAAGAATCACTGTCATCTCTAGAATGGGAGCCGATAACACGAGAGTCAAGCTTCCTCATCTGATTAGGGCGGTTCGTGGTGCTGGTCAAATCGTCACCTGGGTTAGTGACCCAATGCATGGTAACACCATTAAAGCTCCCATGGGGCTCAAGACTCGTTCTTTTGATGCGATCAGGGTAATGCTGCTTTTTCGTTTATTTGCTTCCCCTGTTAACTCTCTTTATCATTAATCATTGGGGTGACGTAATGGGTGGGTTAGATAACTTGTCAAGACTAGTGAAACTTTGTCCCCAAGACGCAGTTTGTCAAAAGACTTAGATTTTCAAAAAAACTTGTGTGTCAAATATAATTACTGATATTATACTAAAGGATTAATATCATAAGAAATCACTGTACTTTATTGTTTCTTTATGAAATAGTCACTTTAAGAGTTAACAAGACGCACTTTGTCAAAAGATGATAGATTGTCACAAAACTTGTGTGTCAAATATAATTAATGGTATTATACTAAGGAGTATTGAATTTAAATAATCCTAAACCGAAATAATCCAATATTTTTTCTGTAGGCTGAGGTGACAGCGTTCTTTGACGTGCACGACCAAGAAGGAAGCTACCCAGGTGGTGTTCATCTTGAAATGACGGGCCAGAACGTGACCGAGTGTGTCGGGGGTGCACGGACCATCACTTACAACGACTTGAGCTCACGCTACCACACCCATTGTGACCCTCGGCTCAATGCTTCTCAGTCATTGGAACTCGCATTCATCATTGCAGAGCGGCTCAGGAAGGGACGTCTTAGACGAGGCATTAGCACCACAACAGCAGGTTTTATACGTTAAGTATTTAGGTGTTATGTGGAAAGTTTTAATAATATGAGTAATACCAATAGAAATAATAAATTTACTTATTTACCGTATGTCTTGTTTTATTTTAAACTCTAGTTTCGTCATTGTGAATAATAGCTAAAAGAAAATGAAGTTTACTGCAGTTATAGAAGATAATTCTTATAAATTTATTCGCAGATAGATTGTATAAGATTATTTTAGTTGATAATAAATTGTAGCTCTGTATATTTTAATGCTTAAACAATATACAACTGGGACGGGACGGGACGGGATGCCTTGTGGGTTTGAGCCCACGTGGCTACACCGCCGCCACTCTGTGCGGGTAGTTTCGGACGGGTTCCTATACCCACGTGGAAAGTGTGTGGGTAGTTTGTCAAATATGACCATGGTCAAACTAGCCGTTTTAAGCTTTAAAATAATAAAAGAAAAAATATTTTTAAACTAAAAAAACTTATATATATTCCACTCTAATTAACCCATTTTCTTAACCATTTTTAAGCCAAATTATAACATTTATTCACTCAAACCTTCCGCCATTCTTTCGAATTATTCATCAATCACCCCATTTTACCATGTCTAGCCTAAACGATGACCTTGGGATATTCATTCCATCGATCGATTCCGTAAAGATCTTTTTCCAAACGATAGTAGCATACAATTATTCAAAGATATCATCGAGCAAGCCGAAGAGGAAGACATGACAACATCAACATCTAATAAAAAAAATACATTCCACGTGACTGTGAAAAAGTCGAAGAGCAAGACAAAGTTCTTATGCACGAATACACTGTGGAGGAACCAAAATACAATGACAACATCAATCATCTTCCAGAAGTTAAAACACAATGATATGAATGGTGCAGCAATCATCAAATCAGTAAAACACCTTGACGTAAATCGTAAAGCAGTTAAAACAATATTCAACAATCATCTTCCAGAAGTTAAAACACAATGATATGAATGGTGCAGCACTCATCAAATCTCAGCAATCATCTTCCAGAAGTAAAGCAAATCTTGATGATGAAGGCTATTGTATAAACAATCAAGAATTACGTTTATATGTTACCCCAAAACTTTTTGATTTGATTACTTTGAAGGAGAGAGAGAGAAAGGAGAGATTATAGTTCCCTATAATAATGGCAAGATTAAAGGAATTTATACGGTGAGTTTTTAATTCTCATTAAATTACACCTTGTCTTTTACTATTATGCCCCTATTTAGTCTAAATTATTATAAAAATTATAAAACTATTTACAAAAATGCCACCCAATTAATCTACACCCTAGATCTACAACATCTTATGGTCATTAATCCTTCTTACCATTCTCACACAAAACACACTTTGTACATGATCTTTTAATTTTGATCTAGAGGGTATATGTGTAAATTTGCATTTAATTAATTATCATTTTCTTTTAATCATATTAGTATTCCACATCAGTTCCCTATAATTAAGATTACAGTTTCCTTAAAAATGTCACCCCACTTTGAATTCTATTATGAATTTACAGAAGATTATAATCGATTCTTATTTACATTTTCATTGTTTGCGAATTAAATCGAAGGCTACATAGATTTAGTCATGGATAATCATTCATTCAATATAAACAGTGAATGTCGTTCGTGAAGACCAACTTAGAGACCGTACCAACCGGATCACTGTACCCGAAGATGTCCGAGTCGCCGGAACTCCGGTGGTCGTTTATTCGAAAGATATACTCCATCGTCGCCATACAGTTACTTCTCACCGTCGCTGTCGGTGTTGTCGTTGTCTCCGTTCATCCTATTGTCACTTTCTTAACCACTACCACCGCTAGACTCGCTTGTGAAATCATTCTCCTCATCACACCGTTTATTAGTAAGTTATAGTCATTTATATAATCAATTTCGTTTTATTTATAATATTATCCGTTTGAATTATGTCTAGATTGATGATATTTTTTGTTTGATTTATATGCAACATTTGTGTTTTGATTGATTTTAATATTATATCTTTGTTTATATTGATGTGGGTAATTATTATTGTTGTACAGCCTTATGCCCGTATACAAAAAGGAAGATATACACCAATGTATATTTCGTTCATATACAAAAAGAAAGAAACCTCAACATCTACTATGGTGTACACTGATGTATTTAACTTACATTTCGACAAATAAGAATGAGATCAAATAACTAATGTTGATTAATAATACTTATTTGTTGTATACATAGATGTATTCAGTTTCATATAGATTTCAGCCCAGATATACACCAATGTATATTTTCGTTCATATATAAAATGGAAGAAACCTCAACATCTATTATGGTGTACACTGATGTATTTAACTTACATTTCGACAAAGACATACACCAATGTATATGTGTGTCCAAATTATAGTCATGTAAGCTAGAAAAAAACGGATATACACCAATGTATATATGTGTTGATGATGATGAATGAAAGGAAAAAAAAAAGAAACTGGTATACACCAATGTATATCTGTGTCAACGATGATGATGATAAACGAAAAAACAAAAACGAAACTGATGTACACCTTTGATGTACACCTCTGTATATAACATTCATTACAATAATATACACCAATGTAAATAAAAATTTACCATTATATACACTTCAACTTACAACAGCTATACAGCTAAATAAAAATTTACCATTATATACACTTGTGTATAGGCATTTGGCTTTGTTTATCCTTATAGCGATTATGTCTCTCATTCTCTTTACGTAATATACACCAACGTATAATATACACTAGTGTATAGGTATTTGATAATAATAAAGCGTCTTATTTTTTTGACGTGACAATTACGTTTTGTAGGATCCATTTTTTTTTTAATATTATCCCTAAATCAGTAAATGGAGAAGGAGAGGGTTTTTAGGAGGTATTTATGGTGTAATCAATTTAAATTATGTGTTATGATAACCTACCTAATTTTGTAGAAGACCAAAAGTCCATAATACTCTTAGATTAAAATAAACAATTAATTAATCTTCTAATTATTTACAATCATGCCATTAGAGATCAATGGCTATAAAGTGGTTCCAATGGTTCCAACTTAAGGTGTGGCTCCTATTTGAACCCATCTTGACACCCTAAAGAAAATTATCACATTTTTATTTTCTGGGAAATAGATTATTTTCGTATTTTTCTTGATTTAAATTGTTTTAATCATAATAAATTGATTAAAAATTCGTTTTTGATGATTTTGATCTCAAAATTTTTGGAAAATTATTTCTAAGTATAATATACTGAAATAAAATTTATTTTCTTAGAAAATAGTTATTTTTGCTGTTTTTACTATTTTTAATCATTAAAATACTATTTAAATTCATTAAATCTGTTTTAATACAAATAAATTGAGAAAAAATATGGAAAAATTATTTTCACTATTTTACAGCAGAAAAAAATCATTTTTCAAAAAATAGTATTTTTGGACCGTATCTTTTATTTTTAGTTATTTTATTTAATTAGTCATAATAAATTATTTAATTAAATAGAAATTATAAAATCTGTTTTATGGATATTTTTCTATAAAACATAAATATTTCTAAGTGTGGAAAAAATAAGTGTTTATATTTTCTTACTCACATATTTAATCTTAAATCATGATAAATTTATTTCAAAAATTATTATAATATTCGAGTTATCATAAAAACTTCATCTTCCCCACATAAGTCTAGCAAACCCTAATGCCTTAGATTTTGGATGCCTTAGACTTTTTAAGTCACTTTCCTCATTAGTATTCTTATACATATAGATTAAGTTCTTCGGAATTCTTAAGTCTTTTGTGACGAACTTTCTTGGATTTATCACTTAGCAAAATTGTGAGTATATCTTTCCCCTTTTTCATTTTACTGTTTGGGGCTACTCATGTATCTTATGTCAAATTACTATTTCTTTTCACTAAGTGCAATTCTCATGTGTGTTTGCTTTGTGTTACTTTGTGTATCTATGACTTGTCAAAATCATTAACCGTTGCGGCCTAGCATTTCAATGAATAGTACTATGGTATATGCCACTCGTGACTTTGTTGAGAGACCTTGGTCATTGCTATGTGTTTCATTACTACTGTTAATAGTGCATACTATATATAAATTTCATTTCACATTCATAGGGTTGATTTTGACCCGGATACTACTTATTGCATAATTGCAAACGGTATTCAACACATGAATTGCTAACTTTTCCTTACTACATGTATCAAACGGATGTACTCACCGATACATTATATGTGTCGACAAATTATTTTGTACATGTTTCAGGTACAACTTGAGTTATTATGCTTTCACGCTTAGACTATGCACCTAGTGCATTAATAAAATTTGAACATTTATTTACTATGTTTTGAATTTCTTTTGAGACTATTTGTATTTCTTTTCGAATAATGGAAGTTGTTTGCTATTATTATTTACATTTTAGTCCATGTGCTATTGAAAAATCGTCACTACGTGACACCTCGATGATTCCGCCATCAGTTGGGGTGTTACACGAAGACTTTTGTCCGTGCACCTGTAGGAGATACTGATTCTTTTCCCGTGGAGGTAGGACTCCACCAAGGATCCGCATTGAGTCTGTTTCTCTTTTCTGTAGTGTTGGATGAGTTGTCTAGGTTAATTTAAGAGGCTACTCCATGGTGCATACTTTTTGCAGATGATATTGTGTTAGTGGCGGAGACGAAGCAGAGTTTGAATACAAAGTTAAAGGAGTGGTGTGCAGCTTTAGAGGGCAAAGGCTGTAACACCCCGACGTGTTACGGGTCTCTTAAACGGGTCGGGTCGGACCTGACCACCCGATTATGGAATAAAATAGTCAAGTTCGAATCTCGTGACCAACCGGTTCAACCGATTATATAGATAATAATTATTGGACTTTTATTATCTCGGTTAAACGCTCCTTACCTGCTAATTAAAACGCCGCCAAACGTTTTTATTTAGCTCTTATACCTATTACCAAACATCCCGAGTTCCAGTAATTATCCCTGTTACCAAACACCCTCTATTTTAATCCCTTTATAAACCACCCCTCTCCTCATCTCTCGCAGCTCTCCCTCTCTCTGTACATAATAAACACACACATATGTGTGTTAAAGAGAACCCAGCCGGTCACCACCTCTCCGGCCGCCGGAACCGCCGCCGCCGCCGGGTCTCTTCTTCTTCCTCATCCCTGGAAAACATACAACACACACACGAGTGCAGCAAGGTGTCGGATAGCCATGGCAGCCGCTGCTGCCTCCGTGCTTCCGGTCACCTCTGCCGCCGTCTTCTTTCCGGCCACCATCTCCGGCGTCTTCCTTTCTCCGGTAAGCGACCCTCTTACTCCTCTGTTCTGGTTTATGCCCGCTCGTCTGTTCTAAACCAACCCTTCATCTTGTTCGGTGGATAACCCGAGTCCGGTTCATAGTAAGGACCGGTGATGGCCAGCAGGTTTTTATAATTATCTGAGTAGAACCCGTGTCTTGCTCCTCTGAATGGATCTGGACAGTCACCGGTCATGGTGACTATCAGCGGAACCTTGCACCTGACAATAAACCCAATTGATTATCTTCTTTCTGATCTGTACTCGAAGTACCGCTAAACCACCCACGAATCCATAACCACTCGGTTACTACCAAACCATCCTTTTGGTTTAAGCGGTTCATGATAACCATTTGCAAGCCCTTTCGTTTATTCTAAATAATAACTGATCGGGTTTTCCCCATGAGAAGGGATTATGTTTTGGTTATGGAAAAGTACCATTAATTATAATTATTAACATGTTGTTATGTTGATTGTTATAGGGTACCAAATACGGAAGACGGGTCCAATAACCGGTCTTGCACGAATTCCGGTCAACTTCCGGTCATGTCCCGTAATGAAAACGGTAAGGTTCGGTTACTATTTATATCCTAATGGTTGATTGGTTATAATCTAATAATCTATTGACTAATATAAGGATTATGTGTGATTGCGAGAATTAGAGTCGTTACCGAGTCGACTCAGTGACTCGGTCAACACCCGGAATAGAACCCGGTTCCAAGGACTAGACGAGGATTATTATAATTATAAGAATTATATATATAATACGAAATAACGTACGGACTTGATAATAATAATAAGAGAATAATAAACATATATAAAATATATATGTTTATATATACAAGATTCGATATATAAAACGGTATACTAGACTCGGGTTAGAAGTGTCTAGAGTTCTTTAGGTTCGCGTGCCAAGCTGTAATGGCCAGCTTTATTTCTTTTTGCCTAGGAGGACCAAACCCCGAGTTTAGGACTGTTTAATATATACCGGATTCTATATATATAAATTGTATATATGATATATATCCTAAGTAGTACAATCTAACAAGTTCCACATGCAAAACGTATCTATATATATATATGAAATATAATTGTAACAAGAAGATTAGCTGAAGATATAACGCAAATCGGTGAGTATCGTGAACTCCCCACTTTTACTGTTTTATTAAGTGTTTTTGGGGGAATACATGTCATTTATTAAAACCAGAATTGCTTTACAAAATAAACGATTATTAAAAGAAGTATGAACGGGGACATAGAAACAACGAGGACAGTACTGGACGGTATCCGCCATTTCCTTTCTTGCACCGACTAGAGGGCAGGAACCAGTGTCCAAGTAGAGGACAGGAACAAGTATTTACCATAATCAGAGTGGTACCATCGATAGGAATGGCACGAACTATAATCGATATGATAGAATTGGGATATAATCGAATGGATGTATAATAGAGCTGGTTATATAGAAGTATATTTTCCCCTTCAGAATTATAATTGTAAAGCATGTTTATAAAAGAATGTTTATAAAAGAATGTTTATAAAAGAATAATTATAAAAGAATTATTGATGAACGAACTGGTTACTCACTTTATAAAATACACGACCTCACCAACTTTATGTTGATAGAAACTATTTTTGGCATGTGTTCAGGTAACCCAACAGATATGATGACGTGGATCCTGAAAGACTAAAGACTGTTATGACCCTGGATTCCACTGTGTAGCTCCGATAACCCGACCCGGCGACCCGGCCACGTCAGGCAGGGTCGTTACAAAGGCTTAAGAATTAGTAGATCTAAGACTAAGAGTTTGTTTGGTATATGGGGTAATGGAATAGAAGAGGGAATAAAATTGTAACATTTCGTATTTTTTTTTATCATGTACGTTTAATAATCAATCAATAAAATGTCGCATTATATCTTTCTAGTACGTTCTATAAATGTTTTGTGATGCGTTTGGACTCGCTCAATCATACTAAAAATAAAATAACATTATAGTGGTAAAAAAATTGATTTAAAAAAATGTTAGGGCCAGGTCTCGAACCTTTGACCCCAACCCCAACAGCCATCACGACCAACCACTGCACCAGGAGGGTGTTTGTGTCTTATTTAAAACAAATCTTACATAACCCCTCCCTTGAACCTTTAGTCAAACTTACAAAGTCAACACCCAGTTGACCGATGCAATTGAATTCCAAATTACGCGCTTAGATCTATAATTGGTAACGATTGCGAGTTATTCTTAGTAAAACACATTCATCCTCGTCAATCACATCTATCAATTGCGAGAAATCTTTCCTTAATTCGTATGAATCACGCGTTCTACATTAACACCTAGTCAAACTTTCCAATCCAATTATCTATGGCATTATACTATAAATTGAAATATCCTAAACAACCTAAATGTGCCGAAAAACACACACACATATTCAATTATCCTCTCAATTCGTCCTAATTGCGTAATCGTGCTCGGTTTGACGTTTTTGTTGACCATTCATTCATAGCCATTAACGCGAGATAGGTAACGATTCATACCTTGGTTTTTGCTTATCGGTTATAGACAGACAATAGCCCCAACAAATCAGAGGCTATTGTTTGTTATTAGCGATTATTAGATAGTTAGGGTTCTTATTTGTTTCGATTTGGGGATAATACCACAGACAGTAATTGTATAAATAATTTTCTGTTTTAAATAAAACACCAACTGATCCACATATCAGTTGGTATTACACTACTAGTTAAGGCTCGGGAACCGGCCACGAACAAGAGTTCGATCCCCGTTCCCCTTTTTTATTTTCTAAAATAGATCATGAACCTAACCAAGTAATCTATATAATTAACTGAGACTGAACTTCATCGTTCTCAGGGTCCAGACCAGATGGTCTGGACAAATCAGAACACGATTAAATCCATTTTCATAAACATTTTTATTCATAAACAATTGATTACACTTGATAAAGGTTAGGTTTACAATGAAAACTGATAATCAGAAAGTTCTAGACCTCAGAGAGAACACACACACAAAACCTTGAACAAATGACCAACTATTAACCCTAAAAATAAAATCAAAACTATATGTAGGCAAGTTCATTCAACTTATTGCATTGGTCGAATGAACCATTCGACCTTGACGTAGGCTCGAACCAAAAATGTATAACTAATAAAGTTTCCTTCGACCCCTCAAATGTCAATTTGACCTCACGAAGCGTCGAATGTACCTTCAAATCTTCAAAGTCTTTGTAGTAAATGCCGTATAATTTAAATCCAAAGCTATAGTCACATTCGTGCACCTACAGCGTCTGAGCTTGCTGTCTGTGGTTCTGATTGCCTCGGTTGTTGTTGAATGGATTCTGATTTCCGTGCTGCTTCGGTTGATCACATTCCCTTGCAAAGTGTCCCTTAGTACCAAAGTTGTAGCACGTGACTTTGCTTTTATCGAACCCGAATCTGGTGTTGTTGATCAGCACATCTTTTCTTCCCGTTCTATCGATGTACTCCTTTGATCTGCTAACCACGCTTGCAAAGTGCCACTGGATATCTATCAGGTCCATGTCATCTTTATCGATTTGGGGGTAGTCTTCCTGAGTTAGGTAAGGATTACCTATCTGCCTCGCAACTAATCCACTATAAGAGTTGACCAATGTAGACAAGAGAGCCAAATGTTCTTGAGCTAGATCCACTGTCACCTTCTCAAAACCTGCTATGTTTAGCTGCTCAGCAATTAGATTAAACCGATAACCGTCACCTTGACCTGAAGTAGAAGCACCACCATAACTCGAAGTCGAAACACCACCGTATCCTGAAGACGAGGCACCACCTTACCCTGACAGAGAAGGTCCACCAAAGTTTGACGTTGCTTGTGCTGGTGCTGCAAGATGAGAATACGGGCTAACACCAAACTGGTTAGATGCATAAGGTTGAGGATATAGATTTGCTTGTCCAAGCGGATACACGGGAGGAGCAACATCTGGAGGGAGACCATAGTTGTCAAAAGCAAATACAGGATCTTGGTTAAGGACAAAAGCTATCTGTGGTTTAGATCCTGCAATGCTCATGTCTTGAGCAGCTGTCCCGTAGTAGATGCTGGGATTCTGAGGGATAAATGCCTTGTTTGCCCATCTGATTCTGTGACATCCGTCACCCTCGACTTCCATCTAATTGACAATAATAGCCTTCAAATATTTCCATTTTAGTCCCTGTCAAATTTCGTCGTTTTCAAATTTAATTTTAGAGCGAACTACAATTTGTCGTTTATATTTATTATGATTCGAGTATGAGTTTAATCATGTGCGTATGTTGAAACGTATTCGTAAAAGTTTATATATATAAAAAAATTAAGTTTTATAAAAGTTTAAAAACATTTGAGGTAAACTTGGTTAGCTAAGTTAAGTTTTTATATAAGAATATTTAACCAAA
The DNA here is from genome assembly GCA_030844895.1 of Ambrosia x helenae. Classification (NCBI taxonomy): domain Eukaryota; kingdom Viridiplantae; phylum Streptophyta; class Magnoliopsida; order Asterales; family Asteraceae; genus Ambrosia; species Ambrosia x helenae. The sequence continues at coordinate 11,521,235 of CM061234.1, forward strand.
CTATAATTATATTATTCAAGTTAACTTTGGAGGACTATTCTTGCCAAACCCTTAAAGTTTTAAACCAAAACTCTTCATCTTCCCCCTTGAAACCGTTTTTCCGGCGGGATGAATTCGGCGACCGGAATTTATTCCGGCAAACATACAAACACCATTTTAACTCGTTTTTATTGCTTCAAAGCGTTTCTCCCCCATTAATCAGTGAATTCCAATCATTTCATCAAGTTATAACGCGCCTTTAATCGTGTTTAATTGAGATAAGTGTAACCGACCGGAAAATTTTAATAACTCAAAACGTTAATTAACCGAGCGATTATATAAACCACCAGTCCCAATCGCATTCTGCACCTTTCAGGAATATAAACCCACTTCTAAATCAAACAAAACGAAACTGAAAGACTCTCAATTCGTGGATCATGGTGCGGCCCTTTTCACTCGATTTCAACACGTATTTGATCATTGTAAGCCTTTGTATTGGTGCCGTTTTACTTGCCCTACGTTTCCGACCAAAAGCCCTTTATCACAGGTTGTGTTTTGAGCCTAAATCGTGTTATTGAATTCTTAGGGTTAGGGTTTGAATGTTTTGGGGAAGAAGATGAAGTTGGATTATTGTTTTTATATTTTAGTTTCCTAAATAATACAACAAAAGCCTTGCTAGACTAGTGGTGGTGATGTTGGTGTTCCATAAAGGGTACCCGGGTTCGAGTCCCCTTGGACGCACCTCTGCAACATTTTTGGGGTAATTTGTTTTAAATTTTCATTTTCTTATTTTCTTTAAATATATATAATATATTTAACTTAGAATATTTATAATAAATCCATTTTTGCTCCAAAAATTATAAAAATTTAGGAGTAGCTTCTTGACACCTCATAGAATATTATCCCACTTTTATTTTCTGGAAAATGTTTTATTTTTATATTTTTAATGAATTAAATTGTTTTAACCGTATTTAATTGATTAAAAATTCATTTTTAATGATTTTAATCTCAAACTTTTTGGGTAATTATTTTTAATCATCATGAACTTAAATAAAAATTATTGGTTCAGAAAACATTTATTTTTATTGATTTTCCTATTTTTAATCATTTAAACATGATTTAATCTCATTAAATCAGTTTTAAATATAAATAAGTTTATAAAAATTATGAGAAAATTATTTTCATTAATTTACATAAGAAAGCATCCAATTTCTATAAAAAAAAGTATTTTTGAGTCATGTCTTGTATTATTAACATTATTTATGTTTAATTAGATATAATTAAACATTTATTTATTTACACTATTTAAACATCTATTTTATAAATATTTTCTTATAAAATAGAAATGTCTTATGATTGAAAGTCTTTATTATCATTGATGGATCTTTGAGTAACTCGTAACTATTTATTTCAATATTTATGATTATTGTATTTATTTACAATAATTAGTTAAAGTAATTAACTAAATTATTTTGTCTTAATTATTTAAACATATTTTTAACTAAAATACTCAATTGGTAATAATTATATTATTTAAACCATATTTACAACCTTTCATATATTATTTGTGATATACAATTTTCATATTAAAAACTCTAATTCCCCAATTCGACTTAGCAAACCCTAATGCCTTAGACCCTAGTTACCTTAGACTTTTTAGACACTTCCTTATTAGTATTATTACACATTATAGGTTGAAATCCTCGGAATTCCCATTACTTAGCTCACGTCCGCTTAAGTGGATTTTGATCGCTTTCGCAACTGTGAGTATATCTTTCCCCTTTTTACTGTTTTACTATTCTGGGGTGACTCATGTACTTACTATCAATTTTCTATTTCATTTTACTAAAATAGCAATTCTATTGTGTGTTTGCTTATGTCATTTCGTGTATCTATGACCTGTCAAATCATTAACCGTTTCGGCCTGGCATTTCAATGAATAGTACTATGGCTTATACCCTTGTGACTCTGTTGAGAGTCCTCGTCATTGCTATGTATTACATTACTACTAGCGCATACTATATATATCTGCTTTCTTTCTCTTAGGGTTGATTTGACCCGGATACCACTTATTACATAATTGCAAACAGTATACGACACATGAATTGCTAAACACTTTTATACTATATTTATTTAAACAGGGTATGCTCACCAATACAATTTTTGTATTGACCAAAATATTTTGTACATGTTTCAGGTTGTTTTGAGATGCATCCTTTAAGCTTTCGGATTTATGTTTAGATTTTGATTCATTGTATTGCATTTTAGTTGATGCTTTAGAATCATTGTATCGTTGTAATTCATTTCAATGTAATAAACTATTTAATCAATGTATTCAAATTTACACTTTAGTCCATGAGCTATTGAACAATCGTCACTACGTGACACCTCGATGTTTCCGCCATCGGTTGGGGTGTTACAGATTCCATCAATTTCTTTGTTCTCTAGATGAGTCACAAAGTCATTGATGGAAATGGTCTGATAATGATTGTTGGCCTTCTGGATGTCGAGCCACTAATGCCAGAGTGGAGGAAGTGCTTCTGCAAAATGTTCAACAAGTTCAGCCGATGCATAAACAACTCCATACTAATACATCTCCAACATCAAGTGATAATATCGTGCAGTTAGATCTCGCAGTGGTTCGTTCCAAATAGCAGCAAAATTCTTGAACTCTTTCCGGAGATGATCCATCTTGATCTTCCAAGTCTTCTCATTACCCTCATTACTTTCTGCTAATATAAGCCAAAGCATCTGAGATGTTGTACAATGTGCGAACTAATGTACGATGTCGTTGGGAAGTGCTTGTGTTAAAGCAGCCACTGCCTTCTTCTCATAGTTGTACTTTCTTCTATAATCCTCTGTCATCTCATCTAAGGCAACTAGAATGATAGAATTCTCTATCATTGGTCTTGTATACCCATTCTCGATTGCTGCCCAAACTAATCGGTCTATGCCATCAACATGAGTCTTGAATCACCCCTTCCATGAATTGCAATTTTGGAGCCCTGTTTGAACTACCGGTTTCCAGGTCACTAAGAAGCACTGAAGACAAATGTTGTGTTTGTTGAGTTGCAGCGGCTGTGAGTGCCCAAGGATTTGCATTCATTACGCGTTGCTGCTGGGCATACTGTTGGGCTACGAGCGCCCACGGATTTGTTCTGGCAACATTAGCTTGTTGTTGCATCCGTTGCGCGTTTCGTTCGGCCGAGATATGTCATGGATTGGTAGGTGTAACACCCCAACTGATGGCGGAAACATCGAGGTGTCACGTATGAATGATTGTTCAGTAGCTCATGGTAATACATATGTTTAAATAATCATTTATTTCATTACATTATTGAATTACATTAAAGTCTTGAATGGAATCTAATACGTCAAACAAACAACGAAACTTCAAATAACTCCTCATGCTAGCTCTAGACTTCAAGCATCAATATTTCCTGTTGAGTTTGGAAAAATGGGGGGGTCAACTAGAAGTTGGTGAGAATACATAATCCATGTTAAGCAAATAGTTTAAGTATAAAAGTCTAGCAATTCGTATGTCTATCGTAAATTTAAGTCTACAAGAATAGTATAATATGTTGACATAATCAAACCTCCGACTAGTTTAGGTCCATCCCGTCATCTACGGTTCACCTTAGTAATATGTTAGAACGATAACAATCACCCACGCTACCTATGTAGGAGGTACACGTATCCGGGTGGGATTGTCAATCCAATAGATCTATTATTGAGTATCGCCGGCTTGGCCATAGCTAATGATTATGTAATGTTGAAACTCGTTGAAACTGTTGACTAATTCATGAGACAATAAAGTTTACTACTAGACATGCATGTTGAATTGCTTAAATAAAATGTTGCAAGTATAAAGAATCGCATAAACATGGTTACGTAAACTCACCTTAGCAAAATGTTAAGTCTTGTGAAATAGAATAAGTGTGATCCAACATTGCCAAGTATTACCCTATGTTTAAGGCAATGAATAAGTCTAGGTCTTTCTAGTCATAAAGTGTGTGCAAAGAATATTGTTTTTGATATATTTTATTAGTCTATAATGATTGTATGAAAGATTTAAAAGTTATGTTTAAAGATTAAGAGAATATATTACTTGAATATCTTTGATTTCATATCCAACGTCTTGTGATGGCAATTTACCCACGAAGTCTATATTGAAACTTCGAAATCATTTTTCCAAGGGTTTTTGACATACTTATAAATCATGTTTTTAATATAAGGTTTAACAAAAATCATGGATACTAAAGAATAATATGTAATACTCAAATAATGGATTAATTTATTTATTTTACGATAGAAAATCATATTTGCTTAAATTTATATCATTTAAGGCGTTGCTTTTGATGTACTAGACCCACCCATCAAACCTTTATCAGGCTCGTACCCCATATGACGCAAAATAGAAAAATAAAGGTAAATAGATACGTGTATATATATAAATAAATAAATAACTAATAGTATTTGACCACTAAGAAAAATATGTCAAATAAGTTTAAGATAATAAACTTGGTTTGTTTACTGTAAAAAAAAACAACACATGTTTAATATTATCAACACTTTTCCCAATCCTCTTTTTTATAAAAACCCACAACCAAACTCTACCACTAAAAACTTACAATCAATTCAAATAAAAAAAATACCTATGTGAGGACAGGGAGCGATGGACAAATGAGCAAGGGTAGCGGAGGGCCTACGATGGTGGGACCACAAAGGTGGTTGTTTGGTGTTACAGGGTGTGCGACGGAGATGGTTTCATTGATCGTGGAGGTAGAGGCGGGGTTGATGATGGGTTACGTCTCGTTGGTACTTGGTGACCGGAATAGTTGTTCGAGGGTAATGAGTGTTCCAAAAAAAAACGAGCAGATTGTCATTATATATATGGGGTCGAGACACGGTTTTGGATTTAAGGAAATTTCGAAATTTACGTTGCAAGAATGGAAAAATTCTTTGAATAGAAATCGCATTATTTGCTTACTTGATTTAACGGGTCTTGATTATGAGTTGATTTGGAAAATTTTTGGTGATTGATTCTTGATATAGAGCTTTTCTTGAAACCCATAAAGGTTGCCGGATTTATCTTCGTCGGTTTATACAAATTGCTAAATGAGGAGGATGAGTTATGTCCATGCATTAATTATTTTTGACTTTCATGCATTAATTTTTTTTTCGAGACATAAGAGGCTGCCATTCTTTTATTTTGTTTTTTCCTAATTTGTCTATTTTATTGTTTAGTTAAATTTTGTTATTAAAATTATTATTATTACTAAATAAAAGGGTTTGAAATATGTGTAGTTTGTTGAGAAAACTTTGTATTTATAAAAAGATTATAACTTTGACAAGTCTAAATTTTTATTTTTATTTTTTGAATGATGAGTAATTAATATACGGTGAACAAAAAAAATGGCAAGTTTTATTAGATTAAAATTTGGGGAAAATACACATGGTTACAGTAGGTACATTCATTTGAGTATTCATGGGTTGGTTATATTGTTATCTTGATTGATTTAGGTGTCTCCACTGGTTAGCCATGTGATACAGTTTGAAATTGGTTTGATACTTAGACAAATTTTAAGTTCAAAATGGTTACAGGCGACTGAGGTACACCAGACGACTAGCAAGACACGATTGGGAAGAAAACAGGCAATTGGGACCTTACTCGTGTGAACAGTGAAGCGACTACGAGTTTTGGAACGACTAAGGTTCACCAGGCGACTAGATACCTAGTCGTGTATACTGTAGCACGATTAGGTATCTAGTCATGTGTTATAAGTAACGATTGAGGAAACCTAGTCGCATGAAATAATCCTAGTCGCTACCTGCCTGTCTTTTAGCTTGTATTGCACGAAAATCATCATTTTTGCTTCAAAATCTATTAAAATCAATGTGTTTGATCCCCAAATGATTAGGAAAGTTGTAAAAACACTTTTGGAGCAAACCCTAATAAAAAACACAAGTTTTTATCCATTAAAACACCCTTAGATTTTGAAAAATGTTGGTTTTTCATAAAACATAAAGTTTCAAACTTTCAAAACAAGTTTTAACACCAAAACACTGATTTTCAATCCAAAAACACCCTGTTTTGAATCCGTTTTGTTATCAAACACTCGTGATAAGAGCCTAAGCTTTGATACCACTTGTAGGATCCTTTTCGGACAACCCGACTATCACGAGCTAGTTCACCAACAATAACGAAATAAACAATTAAGTGAATAAGTTATACATACCTTGGGTCAAGCTAATCTTGCTAGTGATAACCTATTTCTGTAGTCTCATTTATATACGTTTCCATTCTGGTGTTAGTGGCCATGTCTTCTGTGATTGGTAGCATTGGAATTAACAATAGTTTTACAGCAATGTATTAACATCGGTTTGATAACAGATTAATTGAAGTTTGACAACATATTAACAATAGATTAACAACATAACTAAATCAAATAACCAGATTATACTCCTTCTCGTTGTTATGATTCCGCTAGTTGATGAATGGGACCGTTTGGTTGGAATGGCCACTTCCTGGTGGCTATTATTGTTTTCTAATAATGAAAATTAAAACCCTAAGAAGACAAACCTGGTGTTATTTCTCAAAAAAAAAAAAAGGAAAAAAAGAAAAGGAAAAAGAAATGAAAGAGGGATATAGCATGTGGAATAAGAAGGATTGAATAGATTACCTTTCTTTCAAGCTTCAATGGTTAAAAAGAGATGCGGGAATGGAAGGAATTCCAATTAAATCGTTTCAAAATTGGTTTGACCAACCTAATTTAATCTCTATAGAAACGAAGTCATCACTCCAACTAAATTGATTCAATTGCAGAAAAAAAATCGCCACTCATATTTGGGATCCAATTATAAGAGATCAAATGTAAGGAATATTAGGTATGGGAAGGAAATTTTAGGGGGAATGGAAAGAGGGAAAGTTTTTTTTGTTTAAATTTTAGTAGGGGGGGAAATCTCAGGAAAAGTTAATATTTCTAAAATTTAAAATGTATCTACAAAGTATATGTTTTTTAGATAGCAGGGGGTAATTTTTTTTTTTTTATAGGGGCTTGGCTCTCCGTATCTTTATCTCTGTTTTTATTTTCTTATTTACTTAATCAAAAAGTTACAATTTTAACTTATAACTTAGGATTTTTTTATCTCTTTTTCAAACCATTACCAAACGCTATATTTTAACTTATTGACTTCTTAAAGAAGTTATAAGTCATAAGAGCATTCACATCCCTTCCATCAAACCCTCTTCTATTTTCAAAATATAAGTCACTGGTTCTAATTAACCATCATCGGATCTAATTGACCATCATTGGATCGAATTTATCATTATTGGGCCTAATTGACCATCATCGAGTCTAATTGAACATCATCGGGTCTAAATGACCAGTTTTAGTGACAATAGCCCAGTTTTATCATGGCTAATATCGTAGCAATTTAGTCTCAACATTTACCACCGATCAGCTACCATATATATAGTCCCTAAATTTGTTACGGCTAAAGTGGTCACAGTTCAATAGATTTGTTGTTCTTTTTTAGGAATTATTATTTTTTAATTATTTCTTTTTATTTTTCTCACGGATTTACCACCAAAAATAAATGGTGTCAAAATTTGCAACCGATTAGTTACCTTATCTTATAATAGATATTTTGGTGTAAAATCGGTTGCTAAATTTGCTACCATTTTTCTAGGTAGCAACTTTTGGTGACAATAGCCTAGTTTTCTAGTAGTGAGCACACACAAAAGATGGTTTAAAGGTTGTAATCGTATTAAAACAAAGCTCGAGTGTACAATACTGCTTACAGACCTAAAAACCTAAGATCTGGGGTGTAGGAGTGTGCGAAATAACAGCTGAAATGATTAGGGCAATCATTGCAAGTATTTATACCTCCTGCTAGTTGCTCAGGGCCCTCGGGGCGACTAGTTTTGAGACAGGCAACTAGGTGGGGCGATTAGCAAGCTAATCGTCTTGTTCCCACGCGACTAGCAAAGCTTGTTGGCGTGGCAAATGTTAAGGCTAAAGTTGTTAATTATATTTTATACTTATTATTTTTTTATGTATTTCTTTTATGTAATGTTATTTAATTTTAGTTTATGTAATGTTTTTATTTTATTTTATTTTATGTAATGTTACTTAATTTTTGTTTATATAATGTTATTTACTTTTTGTTAATTTAAAACAAATAAATAAAAAGTTAGCGATGGGTGTGATGACCACCCCATGTAATATGTGATGAAATATAATAAAATGTGATGAAATGAGATAGGACATCACCCTTACAAGAAATGATGTGGTCATTACTATTCTTTAGTCACAATTAATAGACAGAATGCATGATTACAACAACTCTTTTCCCCACGTTTTTATTAATTGATATGGCTAAAACAAACTTTTTAGTAAACTTATAAGGCTATATAACGGGAACAACCACACTTTAAATAATTTGATGCGTTCATTGCTACATTTTAGCCAACCATAATGGAAGAAATGCTTGATTCCAGCAAGACATGTTAATACCCTTTAGCCACACTTTTTAATAGCTACCGCCAATATACGTGAATGTGGTAGTATCATGCCTTCAATTGCTTGACCTTTGGTACACTTGACCTAAAAAAATAAGTGTGGTAAAAGGCAGATGGTCACAGTTTTTAGGTATGGCTAAAGCCCCTTTTAGTGTAGTGTGACCATTATCTATATACTATATAATAAAATAAACTAAACGGAGACACGTGTCATTCATTAAGGTCATCTAATTTTTTGTTTCCCCTTCTTTCTCCTACTTAATTATGAATAATATATTGTTTTTTAAATAAAGATAATTATTATATTGATAACTAGTATTTTAAAACTTCACCCTTGAATTCCCACGAAAAATTTTATTTATAAATAACCCAATTAACCCAATATTTATTTATTTATAATTTTTATCATTATTATTACGTTACTATATAATTAATATAAATCTTATGATTATCTCAAATCTCTGTGAAATAATATTATAAAATCATTATTTCACATTTATCTCTTATTTATTTAGAATTTATTTTCTTAACTAATTTGTTTTTGTATTTTTCGCTTATTAATAACTATTTAATATTTTATTAATGCAACCTCATGTATATTAAATTTTCTAACCTAATAATTTAAAAAATATATAAAAAATTTTATGTCATGTGATATACAAGTTTCTAGTGAATTCTTTACAATAAATAAAACTGTAAATGAGAGTTCTATTTTCATCAAAAGCAGAATGGGTTAAAAGTTAAAACCAGTCGTTTCTAAAAAGCTACATCTTCAAGATCACCGCCTCAATCACGCACTGCAATAATTGCTTTTGCCTTTGCTCCTCATACAAACGTACATTCTCTCTTTAATATATATTTTCATTGTTATTCACATGATTAAATACAATAATTTCTATGCTATTTCGTAGCACACATGTTGTTAATTTATATTAGATTTTTCTATCTCGGGAAGCTCTCGGGATATAACCTATAATAATCATTTTTTTATTTCTCTCATCTATTCAACAAAAATATTAATTCATAATTTTCCTTTTATCTCTTATTAAGTATACTCGTTTACCCGATTAGATACCCAATATAATTTCTTATATATTTTTTTAAATATGTATTCATGAAATATCTAATTGTCCATCTAGATTGCCATATTATGCTAAAAATTACCAAAAATTAGTGTATACTATTTGTTATCTATAGCTTTGAGTGTTTTTGTATGATTTAAGTATTTTATATATATATATATATACATTGTAATATTTACATATATATTTAATAATGCTAAATGTAATTAGTTAGTAGTTATCCAATAGATACCCGACGAGTTTTTGATCGGATATACCCAATGGGTAAGTTTTTAAAATTAATGGGTTTACCAGACACAAACCCGACGGGTTTGGGACGGGTTTGGGACAAGCATATCTAATCGGGTATGGGGTTGGGATTACCTAAACCCGTCCCAAACCCGATCCATTGCCATCCCTACTCATCATATTAGATTTGTCTATCTTGTTGGGAAACTCCAGGGATATAAACTAGTAATATTATATAATGTTGTATGATTATAATTAATCTTTTTTAAGTGAAATGCGCTTTAAAATTTTGTGGTGTTATGGCATATAAACTAAAATTAATGTTTTACCACGTTTCCAAATCAACCATTTTAATTAGCAAGTTGTGATAATTATTAGGGATTTAACAACTAAACTACTAAAGTAATCATAGAAATGAACTTTTATAAAACTTAATGATTATTATAACTAATTGACTAATTTCTATTACAATGAAAAACACAAAGATCGGTAATTACTATCATATTTTGTCCCATCCATGCATCATCCGCCAATCTTTCCATGGATAAGTATCATCTGCGAAGTAAAAACCATCTTGCGTAATATACCAAGAACATCTAGTAGTCTTAAATGCATTATAGCCACACATCTCATCCTTCATGAAACTCTTGTCAAAAACAGAAAATGCAGTATAGTTACGAATTTCAAGGGTTTTATCATCGAGCCAATAAAACCGACAATTATATTGATTTGTATCATACCAAGTCATACGAAATCGCCAAGAAATAGAGTTCCCAGGTGTAAGTATGTGACCTCCAAGATCATCACACCCCACCACAACCTTTGGAACGTTATTATTATTGATGGTCATTCTGTATGGCTCAAGGGTTTGCTAGAAGGTAGAGTATTAGCATTAATAACAGTACTGATATAAAACAAAAGAAAAATGCTAAAAAGAGGTTTTAGCAAGAAACTCATGGTTCAAAATCTATTGTCGAAACATGTTCTCATTGTATACCTATATATACACTCATGCATATAAATCTCTCTCTCTCTCTCTCTCTCTCTCTCTCTCTCTCTCTCTCTCTCTCTCTCTCTCTCTCTCTCTCTCTCTCTCTCTCTCTCTCTCATTTTTCACACACACATATATATCACACACACACAAACAAATACACACAAAAAGAAGAAGTTACATAACGGTTAAACATTAATTGTTTAACTCTTCTTACATTAATTATCATATATCTAATTCAATAGTCATTAACACCTTATCCTACACGTTATCAAAATTTGTCCTACATATATAAAAATTCATCCTATATATAACGAAATTGTCATATGTTTATCCTACACATATCGAGATTATCATACATGTATCCTACACATATAAAAATTCATCCTACACATATAAAAATTCACCCTACACAAATCGGAAATATCATTCACTCCAAATAAGGGTTGCTTTGGAAGAATATATTTTAAAAATGAATTATAAGTTTCATTTATTTAACTAGTTTAAAGGGGGTTAGAGCATTCGCAGTAGAGCCTTCATATTAGTGTTAAAGGGGCCTCCATATTATATAGAGTGTGTATAAGTGGTTGTGAGTAGATGAGAGAAAAAATATATAGAGGAGACACTGTTTATCAGTAAATTTGGAGGAGACACTGTTCATCCTTCATAATTTTTTAATATTTTTAAAAGTGATTGTGAGTAGAGGAGAGAAAAAAGGTAATGATAAAAGTATAAAATAAATATTATTAAATAGAAAGAAGTGAGAAAAGATAGTGTTTTTAGAGTAATTATGGAGAAAATATAGAGATTTTATTGTGAATGCTCTTACAAAAAAAATATAATTAATTTGACATTCAATACAATTATTGAATAAAAGCTTTCTATTGGTTAAAATTTGTTCTTTCTTTTTACAAAACATTTTCTTCTCATTTGAACTGTCCACTATATATATATATATATATATATATATATATATATATTTGTGTGTAAGAAAATCAAAAGAAAACTCATTGGTATTGAGAAAACTAGAAAACTTTATATTACATATCGCAACATATCATATTGTACATATATATAATACTAGTAGGAAACCCGCGCGATGCGGCGGGAACGACATTCACAACGCAGTACTCGTTTCATGTTAGTTTTTCAATCGTCTCGAGATATAGTGTATAGTCCTTAAGTTAGTGTACTTATTTGTGTCTATGGTGCAACTCAATTAAGTTAACTTATCAACATTCATGTGCTACATCTAGCGTGCATATTTGTTCTTATGTAAATCAGAAATAAACCAACAAAATAGACATACATCTTTATAAAGTAATACAAGGAGTAGTCTTCTTTTACCGATGACAACCCATGTGAAATGTACCCAAACAATATAGCACAATATACCAAACTATATGCTATGTGAGACCCAAGAAATATTCATCCATGTCACGGCCTTCAATTATCGGTTCAACAAAATGTACCCATAACAGAGATAACAGTCAATAAAATATAAGACGTGTCTTGAAGATCCAAAACACATAATGGTGTCATCCCAGTTTTCGCTCACCCATGACCGTAAGCATTTTTGTTAGACCAACTTATCTATCATATTTGACAAAAATAGATTGACCGAAAAAACGCACACTAACCCAATAAAGGAAGATGTTATTTCTGGATAATAGTTTATAGGGGTGGGTTCAATGGGGAACCTAAAAAAAGTGGGAAACTGGGGAACCATGCATTTAACATGCTAATTATATTATAAAAAATCAATTTAACATGAAACGACTAAAGGAAGATGTTATATTGTCTAGGCGACTTTCAAACCAAATATGAGCCGACTAAAGTGGTGTGTAACTTATTGTTGGATAAAATATTAGGTATATCAACCGGAGGCAAAACAATATCACTTAACCTGTTGCAAATAAAGGTAGCCAAAGTTGCATTAATAAAAGATGTGCAGAAGTGTAGAACATTAATGACAACATGTCTAGGTTGAGAAATTCTGAATCGATATGGGAAGGGAATTCAGAAATCACAAACCAAAATTAGTGAACTTTATCTTTGATTTTATACAATTAATGGAAGCAGGATACTTATAAAATATGATGTACATCGATTCAAGCCCTACTTCACAAGACCCTATTGTTTAACTCTATTGCAACTATAAAGGTGTGACTTTATAAGAGTTGTACCAGAGCACTATTTAAGTGGCCATTTGGCAGTGTGAGCAGACCACCTTCTGGAGTCTTTCACCCTTTTAGGAAATTCTTGTGGGCAGACCAATTCTGAAGCTGAAGTCTTTCACCATTTTGTACCCTCTACACTCTTTCAAGATTTTAACCATTTTAAAACAAACCAAACATTTGACTGACTGGATTTCTAGGTAACCCAACTGCAAGAACCTTTTTTACCTTCTCTCATGATTTACATTTGATTTTGCAGAAAATGTAAGAGGCTTTCCAGGCCTCATGTAACCTGCATCAAAGAGAATTCACACTGATAACAGCTAAAAACTACCACAAGTTTGAAACCAAGTTCCATTTCTAAGGGTGCTAAATTTAATTATAAATATGTTGGTTTGTAGTTACTTAAATGGATCATATTAAAAGATGAGGCAGCTTGGTTTAGCCAAACAATACAAGTCAGGTTTAGACGATAATGATATATTTTGGGCAACTTTAAACCCATTCAACCTGTTTCGTTAAGAAAAATAATCATTCTAACCCCAAACAATGCAACATTTTAACCTAGTTCAATTCGATATTTTAAGTGCAACAGTGCAGAAAATTAACCCAAACAGTGCACAAATTGACCAAACAGTGTAGAAAATTTGACGCCTGATAGTGCAACACTTTAAAAAAAGTAAGCGTAACGTTTAAAATTTTTTACCACCATCTTTTGGTAATTAGAGTAGATTAACTTGTTTAATGCCCATCTCATATCTACAAACCCCTCAATTATTAAGAAATTAGAAATATTATAGATCAAAATCAATAGATATCAATATCTTGTACCGATCACTAAATTATATTGTACTAATATCTTGCTTTCAGTTATTTAGCAATTTAGGATATAGCAATTTAGGATATAGTTTGTATAATTCATGAATGCTAAAATACAGTGGCGGATCTAGACCAAGATTTCAGGGGTAACGTTACATAATTTTCACGGGTAACGTAATATAAAACACGTAAAAAAATTTAAAAATACACTAAAAATACACTACGCCAAAAAAGTTGAGGGGTAACGGACGTTACCCCTGCTCCTTCTCTAGATCCGTCCCTGCTAAAATATCAACAACAAAAAAAAGTTCAAAAATGCAATAGGTAATGTTTTACCTCTAAATGGTAAAGTATAAAAAAAAAAGCTAAAAAACATATCAAAACGGGTCAAAGTTGCATGTATTATCATTTTATAAATAAAAACTCCTACACGACCATACTCAGATGGTTATGTTATTGTTGTCATAATAATTTTTTTGTTGGGACAGAATGGCAAACTAAATCTAACAAGCAACTTTGTCATAATTAGTTTATTAAAAAAACTGATACATTGTTATTGATTTATTGTGTAAAAAATACACTTTAGAAGACTTTTGACCCATTTGACGGACATCTTTCTTTTTTAATCAAACCTTCTTTACCCTTTGACCAGATAGATTCATGTTCCTTGGTAGCTCCCCATTTAGGACAACCTTAACTTTTATTTAATAAAAACATATAAACCAAAAAGTTAATTTTATGCATGGAATCTAAACAGTAGAAACTTCAATAAATCAATACGCTTACCTCAGGGTTCTCCTCAAGCTTCAATGATCTCGGAACAATCGCTCCGCCGGACAAGAACAACCTTCGTGTTCTTACACACCAAATACACATAAGTTGCTTTAGCCTTTATCCTAGAAGCAGCAATATATCAAGAATTACATGCTGAAGCACACATATTTAGACCCAAAGACACCACAAAACCCTTAATTTAAAAGGCTTGCAGTGGTTTATTGCACCATCACCATCACCCATCGGTTAATAATTGATGTATAGTTTGGGAAGATAAAGTCTAACATAAACATTAATAAACATCAAGCGCACATCGACATTTGCACTTCAAACTTTCCTTGTGTAATCTGATTAACAAATACGCTTATAATTTGATATTTATTGTATCAAACTTCCAAGGTTATGCATATTGGAGATTGTTATTACACAATCTGGGGAAACAAAATTAGGTTGAAAACTTGAAATTAAAAGATGTACCTTTAAGCAGAGCTTTAGAGCAGAGCTGAGTATGATAAAGTGAGAGTGTAGCAACCTACAATGTGTAGAGGCTGAGCAGACCATTTCAACAAGCCCTTTCTCTTGTTTGACCACATTATAGGAAACCTTATTGCAGTCTAAAGACAAAAGAGGTCTATCAAAGAGAAAAAAGTAAAAATATAAATTGAAGGATATGGTCAAAAGAAATTAACTCCAATCTATATTTGGCCAATAAAAAATCCTATAATATAATGATCATCAAACATAGATCAGTATAGATACACATGGACAAATAAATTACTGTAGTAAAAAATGTATTAATGAATCAGACCAAAACAAACCACAAGCAGTACTATTGCATGAAACAAGTATGGGTGTTCATAAACCGCCCAAAACCGTTGGAAGTATCGAACCACCCAAGCCAAATAAAGTAGGTCAATTTGAAATTTGCACAGTCCAGTTCAGATATTAGAACTTGAAACTGGTCATTGTGTAAGCCGAACCATCTGTTTAACATTTATTATTATTATTTTCTTTTAAAAATATATAGTTATGTGTGTATATTATTATATTTATGAACAATCCTTATATTTTTATGAACATTGAATACAAAATTCGCATTTTTGTCATCTAAAAGATGAAATCTTCTAAATCATTTCATATTAACACACGACCATGTACATCATACCATGTGCTATTTTTTTTACCAAAGTAAAAAGGAATGCCAAAAAATTAAATAACACATGTCAAAGTACTAATATCCAACTACATTTTATTAATTGTTTGATGGTAAAAAGAAGGTAGAGCTATAGTAATAGATTGATGGAAGAGTATTATTAATATTGAGGTGTCACAAAAGAAAAAGAACAACATATACTATGGCGTTTACATAAAACAAAGTATGCAGCCTTATCATATTTCCAAAATAGTCATGAATTGGTCCATACTCCACAGATCAAACAATTCCTAAGTACCCTTCAAAATGCATTATTCTATATGACTGTAATTAATATCTTCACTTGTTATAAAGAGAGAGTCATCATACAAAACCAAAGGCCCACAAATGATGTTGTATCGTCATGTTCGCTAGCGGCGGAAAAGTAGAAACTCCCTCTGTCAAGTCACTAATTCTCCTATACCACAAGACAAATATAGTAAAAAAATTGAATTAATCATATTGTATATCCAACCATCTAATTAGAAAAAATACCAAAAGAATAGAAAACAAAGTGGAAAACACATACAGATCAATAAGTTATGTTAAGACAACAATGTGGAAGGGATTGGCCCTTAAAATAATAATCTTTATAATTTGACTTCTGAAAGTCAACTTTAGATCTTTCAAATACAGTTTTGTAATTTAGTCCATGTTTTTATGAACAAAATCGATCCTAGAGGCGTTTTCCCTTCAACGAGGCGTAAGCCAGAGGCGGGATCAAGAAATAAATATAAAAATTATATATTGTATAAAAAAACAAAATAATTGATAAAGAAAGTCTAAAAAATAAATAACAACACACAAAAAATAAAATATTTGATATAGAAAGTCTAAAACATCAAAATCACACATAAAAAACACACACAACGCCATGAGGCGCAAGTTTATTTAGCGCCTCGGCCATTCGAGACACACGTACAAAATAACCTCATGAGGCGCTTCCTCAGAGGAGTTTTCTCAGCGCCTCGCCTCGAGGCACACGCTTCACCCATTTTTTTTAAACCATGAATTTAGCATTAAATTATTTTTGCAGCTTTTATAAAGCTTAATGCGGTTTTTTTTTTTTTTTTTTTGAACTTACAACAAATTGAACCCCAAATAATGAAAAGAAAATGATACCTCAATTTTTCCAAACTTCAACCTCACGATAGTTCCTAAGGCCTGATGAGCCTAAAACACCATTCACATGTTGTCTTGGCTGAGAAAAAGATCTATCTAAACCCATTTAAAAAAGCAAAAATCAATAATTGGTCCAAAATACACACAATGAATAACATGAATGAAAGATAAGTTTTGAAATATTGACAAATCAAATATGTAGAACACATAACGAATGTGTTGACGCTGTCGTTGTAAAGAATACACGAGTGACTACTTGGATAATTGCGGCTGTTACATTCAAGAAGAAATCCGTGAAAAGGACGAACACGAATGATTAGCTAAACACATCTAAAATAAATGATTAAGTACCTTTCCACATGAAAATCCACTACCAATTCTGTGAGTATTCATCAATCCTGGTCTCAAGTTTGAAATCTTCCATAAATTATCAAAATCTAATGTAAAATAACATACAGAAATGACTTATAATACCTTCTGGGTTGGCAGCAAGTATACTGATTGGGTGGAGCTCAGTCGTATTGAAGAAACCGGAAAGCCACTTTGTTTCGCCCTCTTTGATCCTCTCTGCTGTTTTGTGAAAATTCCAACAAAAAGAAATCCTATTTGAAGAAGAAGACAATCATAAATATAAAACCAATTGACAGGTATGGATGTTTTGTTAGAAATTGATGAAATATTGTCCATAACCCATCTAGCATCAGAAGTGAACGAAAGGAAGACCTAGAAGAAGAACCATAACTTAAACAACAGAATACCTGTTAAAATGGAGCTTATATAGTACAAAGCCTAACTGCCTCACTAATGGAGCTTATATCGTACAAAGCCTAACTGCCTCACTACTAAATCTTCGACTAAAAGACTCATTTACCCCCATAAAATCTCTAATCCATGCATCAAGTGTTGTACAATGTGAAATCAAACTTGTATTACTTAAGTTTTAAGAAGTCCTTGCCTCATGCATTATAATATAGTATAGATAATATAACATAATATTGTATGTATTATTACATATATATATATATAATACGTAAAAATCAAATAATGCATATATGCAATAATCATATATTTTGCATATATGTAATATGTAATATGCAGTATATGATATACTACCTATATATGATATAGATTTTTCAAGTTTTCTCAAGATTAATCATATATAGGTAGAGGATTCTATAGGAAAATTAATTTGTGTAAGAAGTGTAGGAAAGATTTATGGCCATAGGATCAACTTTTGAGATTAAGGGCATTTAAGCCTTTTTCACCAATTTTTAATTGGGTGTTGCTAAATGCACTCCATTTTTTTTATTTTTACTGCTTACACTCCCCCCTAAAGTTTTTAAATAAATACAATATAACCTTACATTTTCTAGGTTATTAAAAATTGCATTAATAGGTATTCCTAATTATTCTAGGGGTTTATCCACTTTCAATAACATGACTTTTCAATATATATACTATCATACATACCATCACATTCCATAAACAATTTTTTGCATCTATAGGTTGTTACAAGAAACATAGAATTCAACTTTGAAGAATATACAACACCTTTTGATTGAGTCTTCTTGATACGTATAGTTATTCGTGTGAAAATGCTCTACTTTTTATATGTGTATGTATTAAATATATAGAATATCAAATAATACAGTGACAATCACTTGATTGAACCTAATTAATTGTGCCCCATATAATCGACGTAATCATTTGGGGCTTTTTTGTTGCTGTTCGATGAAACATATATAGGTGGGCAAGAATGAAACAAATATAAAATTTCAAATTATTTGTTTCAGTTTTTGTTGTTGTTCCTGTGTTGTGCAAATAGAGTTGTTTTGTTACTTAAAAGATCAAAAGCAAAGCCAATGGAAGAAGAAAAAATTCATGAAGCTGTGGATTCCATCAACGACCTTATCTCCAATAACAAAAGTATAATGCTTTAATTAATTTGTTATATATAATTAAAGAGATGAATTTTGAAAATATGTAAAATGTTTATTTTGGAAAGGGAGTGCAAATAGTAAACAGAGGGGGTGCATTTAGCCAACCCCTTTTTAATTTTCCAAATCCCACCTAATTTAGCACATTCAATACAAATAAATTATCTAGTCATTTACTCATTTAATATCAAATTTTATCAGAACATCACTCTAAAAAAACTATATTCTATCATTACCAATTTATAAATCAAATTTTCACCCACTTCCTAAACCCACGATCCCCAAAGCCTTTTTTCGGTTCTTCATTTGATACGATCCCCATATCCTTTTTTATGGGTGTTGTCCATACATATATCGATATCAAGAATTATTATGAATTGAATTTTGAATGTCATCGGAAAATACCAAGCATTTCACATCAGGATAACAACATGAGTGTTTTTAATAGATGCGAATCATGAGTATTTTTTATTAGATATGAATCAGTAGTGTTTTATAGACTGTTTTTTACTAACGAATCAGCAGTGTTTTAAAAAACGAATCGTGAGTGTTTTTTAACATATACGAATCATGTTTAGTAAAAAAAAAAACTATTATTCGGATAGATCATAAAAAAATAAAGAAAGAAAACACTATTATTTTAAACCCACTATCATTGAGCTTTAAAACACTATTAGATCAGAAAAAAAACACTATTATTCCACCCATAAGCAGTATCAGCCCATACACAATTATATCCCAAAAAAACCCACTCTCAAGATTCTTAAAAAACCAACAAAAATTTAATTTATAAGATAAAATCATCAAAAAATTAAGCTTTATTTTAGCCACAATACCCAGTCAGTGTATCTATAGGGTGCGATGGTATCTGATCGCCCTGCATGTTTAGTCGTTGGTTGTCGGCGGCGTGTGGATTTGAAACACTGAATGGGATTTTTCTCGGCGTGTAAATATGACTGTATAGACGTTTTGATGTGAGAAAACACTGGTGTAAAGTTTACATCGGTGTAAATATGAATGTGAAGCACACCAGTGTAAAGATATTAAAAAATAGTTATATTAAAAAATAGTTATTAATCAAGTAAAGACAAAAACTCACATCCTTTGATCTCAACCATTGGATCATCAAGATCAATGGTCCATAAGAGTTCTCTACTCACAACTCGGTACAGTTCTCATATTATATATATATATATATATATATGGTAGGGTTCATGCGAGAACCACCATTTAGGGAGAGAACCAAGGAACCAATGTGAACACAACCAAAACAAAAAAACCTAAAAATCCCACCTCCACCCATTAAAAACCTAAACCCACCCACCCCCATCCCACACACCGCCCTAACCCCCCACATTGTGAAATGCACATGTGCAGCTAACCCCACAAACCCCCACCCCCACCCCCATCAATAATAAAAAGCAAACCCCCTTCCCACCATGTAACACCCTAACCGATGGCGGAAACATCGAGGTGTCACGAGGTAATGATTGTTCATAAGCTCGAGGTACTAAAATACAAATATTTATTTAATCACGATTAAGTGTCAAACATTACATTTTAAAATATTACATCAAATTACTAGAAACAAAGCATAAGTTTTTATTCTTGATGTCTAAGTCCAAGCCTTATGTGATAAACTTCAAGCATCTCCTAAAACATGTACAAAATAGTATATGTCAACACACATTATGTTGGTGAGTACACTTAGTTAGTGTATGTATGATATAGGCATAAAAAGGTTTTACAATTCAAGTGTTATGATTTACTCCAGGCAATATGATAAACACGTAAGCACACGATACGGGTCACAATCAAACCTTTATGTTGACAAAGACTAAAGAATTAACAATGACCCAAGACTTCCCTAATGCATAGGTATTTTCCATTAGGCGGGTTGTCAATCCAAATAGCGCTATTCATTGTTAAAGTCGGCTAGCAAAGATAATGATTATGTAACGATTGCAAGTATACTACGTTTATGTCTCATCATCAAGCACAAGAATTCAAGCAGAACACGTGTATGAATTGTATGTAAAAACTTTTATGAGTATGTGTAAGTGTAAGTTTCATAGGTGTACATGAATCACCCAAAAAGTGTAAGAAAAGATAAAAAGGGATAAGTCTACTCACTATTTTGCTAAGCACGATAAATCCAAATAAACTTGTCATGAGTTAGGACTAGGAATTCTGAAGAACTCAAACTATACGTATAAGAATACTAATAAGGGATATGTCTTAAAAGTCTAAGGCGTCCAGTATCTAAGGCGTTAGGATTTGTTAAATTATTTGGGGAAATAATGTTTTTATGAAAATATGTATTTAACGGTAAATATGTATCACGAAAGTATATTATGTTTTAAGTTTCATAAAATGACTAAGTAAACTAATTATTATCATATGAATATTTTGAATAAAAATATTCTAATTAATTTATATACAGGTTTTAGTTAATCATTTTAACTAAATATATAGCGATTATAATGAATACATACTAATTAAACAAATGAGTCTAAGATTTACACTTATGATTTTCAGCTCTGAAATATTTTTATAGAAAAATATTTATAAAAGAGATTTTATAGATGATATATAATTTAGATCATTTATTTATGTCTTATTAAGCATAAATAAGACTAAAATACAAGATAAACTTCAAAAAGGTTATTTTGATGAAAAATAGTTACCTTCTGATGAAAAATAATAGAAATAATTTTTCCACAATTTTTCTCAATTTACTTTTATTTAAAACTGATTTATTGAGTTTAATTCATGCTTTAAATGATTAAAAATAGGAAAATCCATAAAACGTATTATTTTCTGAACTAAAAATTTTTCTTTAAGTTTCTGATGGTTAGAGATAACTTCACAAAAAGTTTGGGATTTAAATCCTTTAAAATCAATTTTTTTATCAATTTATTATGATAAAAAGGATTTAAATCAATAACTATTCGAAAATAATTTATTTTCTAAAAGATAAAAATATTATAATATTCTACATGATGTCAAGATACTATACCTAATGTTCCATAATTTTTGGAACAAGAATGAATTTATTATGAATTTTATTCGTTTAAAGCTAATTAAACAAATAAAATTAGATAACATGTAAAAGCGTTTCAAAACAGAGGGAAAATGACATGAAAATTATTCTAACATATTCATATATATATTTTCACCAATTTTCGTGTTATCAGATGTGAAACCGGCGCGGTAAACGGCCAAAAACGCAGGGTTTTGGAGAACGCGGCCTCTCCACTCCCAACAAACTACTAGGCCGCCATCACTCCCAACTTGTAACTTATTATCATCGACTACTCCTAAACTAACCGAACTCTAACCCAGCTAGGTTTTTTTTTTGACGTGTCACTTTTTTGTTGACGTGGCATGTTAACCTGACAGTTTGGCACTGTTGCAAAAACTAACTGGGTTAGGGTTCAGTTAGTTTGAGAGTGGTAAAAGAAAAAAAGTTGCAAGTTGGGAGTGCTGACTGCTAAGTCAGTGGCAGATGTATACTAGAAGCATGGGAACATCCGTTACCCCTCGATATTTTTCTAGATCCGCCACTAGGCCAAGTGGTTAGTTGGGAGTAAAAACGGTCAACACGTGAAAGTTGAGGTTATTAAAATCCAACGACCTTGGGTAAAAACAATACCATATTCAGAAGAAAAAAAAAAAAAAAAAAACACAACAATAAGCAGACCAAAACAACACAATGGATAAAAAAAATACAATATCAATACGAAAACATTATATGCAGCGAAACACACAAATGAACAGACCAGATAACACAATGGACTTGAGAAAAATTCCACTTGAAAAACACTTAAAATCTCATTTTATATCTAATTTTTATGTATCAATATTATACTCGTTGAAAGATAAAAAGAGCTGTTCATTAATGTGATGAAACTTAATTTTTAAAAAATTTTCATACAAGAAGTTATTAAACAGTCATAAAAAAAAAAAAAAGTAATATCCTCGTATATTCTTAAGGGACTACAGAATCCATTCTAGGACTCAAGAGCATTGAGCAATAGATCATATCAAAAGCTAGAAAAAGGAAATCTTACAACTCTTGTAGATTGCTGATGCCTTAGGAGAGTACATCTCATCATCATACACAGTTAATCTCACCTATAGCAAAGCTAAGGTAGAGTCTGAGGAGCGTAAGATGTAGACAGCCTTACCTCTATCCCTAAGAATAGAGAGGCTGCTTCCAGTGAGACCCCCCGGCTCGATGTGGTTTGGTATCAAGCCTTGGACATAAGGCATAAAATACTTAGCAATCGGGACAAACCCGATCGGTGCATGTACCCCTTTGTCTTTTGGCTATCCACGCCACCACATGATGCATGATTAACCGTCCATCGTTTTTAACGTTATTTTCACGAAATTAGTAAAATAATGTTAGGAGAGTATATCTATCTACACTTAGACCGACCGGAGTGGGGGCGGGAAGGGGGGGGGGGGCGGGAGGGATTCCACCAGCGTGGGGGGAGAGGTGGTACCACGTGGCGAGCATTGGTTGGGCCAGCTTTTTTTTTTTTTTTTAACTTTAACACAATATAATATTATTTCCTTCCCCCCTCTCTTTCCCCCTTCCACTCCCCACAATTATTTTCCCCCCCTCAAGGATCCCACAAGTGCCACATGACGCTTCATCCCCCTTTTTCCCCCACCACTCCTTATAGTCTTAAAGAAAGACGCATTTGGTGATCACTACCACCATAGTGAGAAGTTGTAACAGTTATCATTTAGAGGGAATTCAGCTTGTGATGAAGAAGAAAACAGTACTTAATTTAGAATAAAGGAGGCAATCGATAGTGAAGTAGTAACCTTAACTGAAAGCACTATACAATGTTACGTTTGTGTTGAAGTCATTCTCTTCCTTCATTTCTAGTTGTCACTGGACTGCTGCTCATAAAAATTGACAATTGTTCATGATCAATATTGGTAAGGAGTAATTAAGGAGATATGATTAACGCAGACTTATTTTAACCTTGAAAATATACTTCAAGATACAAGCTAGCTTCATTACATAATATGTGTATAGATAAAAGAGACTCGCTACATGAATTCTAGTTTCATCAAGTTGCATTAAAGAAGATTGCTCTAATCATAGGCTTCATGTTCTCTTTGATCTTTATAATACTAAAGAGTAATACCCTATATACAACCACCATACCAAATATTATTCCAAGATCGACCCACTTAGAATATCCCATCTCTACTTGCAATAAATCCTTCAATATCTTGTCTCCATGAACCCTAGGACCACCCGCATACTCAGGAAACATAAGGCCATGAAACTCATTTTTGTACAATCCTTGTAATGCATACTTGTGGAATGAAACATGGTATATAGGGTATCTCCACAATACTTGAGGTAGATCATTTGGCAACCTAAAAAATCCCGCACTTAGTATCATCAAACCTTGGATTCCAGCACCTGTTATTATGCCCATGAGCAAATTTGGCACGATGGTTGCTACGATCATCATGAGGCATTCAACAAGTAACATTGATGCGAAGAGCACTAATGCAAAGTAAGTGAATTGTTCATATTCTCTCTGAAGGCCAACAAGCGAGTAAGCTATAACCCCTGGGATAAAAGATAAGAGAAGTAGGTAGGGCGTTGAGGAGATCGCGTGGCTAATAACAAATGATCCAACCCCATAATGCCCATTCAATCGTTCCCATTGAAAGACCTACACATATTTTATCGCAACAAGGATGTTAAATAAGGAATTTGGTAAAACCACATTATATTTCTTCTACATCACATGAAATGGATCAACAAACCTTATATTCCTCAATGAAGGAGGGGAAACCGCCAATAGCCATGATGGTAAGGAATGAAGAGATATACATGAGCATTGAAATCCTAGCCTGTAATTGTGAACCACAACAAAGTGTTCTTAATATTCGTTGGTAGATATGCGAAAGACAAAGAGGTTATTAAGGTTATTAACATACGTTTAAGGAGCTAAATCCATAACCAAGATGGTAGAAGACTGTTCCCACCGAAAATCCCAAAGCAATATATATACCAAGCCTTAACCAATAATATCCTACATCGCGATACATATTTATAAATGATCTTCGTACAAGCACCCAACATTGAGTAATGAAACTAGCCTCCGGGCTTTGTGCTTTTGCAGTCAGGCCTTTTTCCTTCAGAATTCAAAATTGTGACTATCAGTTACTGATTTCAGTGTAGACCTTGGTTAAAATAAGAGCACATAGTGAGATCTATACCTGTCCACATATAGCAGCTATTTCTGCTTTGACATCCATGTATATCTCAGATGACTTGTAGGATTCAGAGAGTCCTTCCACTACTTTCTCAACAGCTAAATGTCCACTGGCATGGTCCTAAAAGTGGGTACAGAAGAACAATTAGTTGAACAAAACGGTAATAGACTGAATCTCATGACAAATAATGGTTGGGTTAATCGGGTTTGTTCACAGGTCTCACGGGTCATGGGTCAGCAGGATTAACTGGTCATAGGTCATGTAAACAGGTCACGTACTGAACAGGTAACGGTTTATAGATAAAGAAGTGGTCTAGTATTGACCAAGTTTTATGGGATGTGAACGTGTGACTTGGAGATGATTTAGTTGTTACAATGTTTGTTTTGTTTGTTATATATGCAAGTCTTTATTGTAGTTTGTGTTTTTTTTCAATCATCTCTCGTGTAAGTCATTTGAAATTTGTTGCGAGTTTACCTGCTATCCTCTTGTTTTAGTTTTAGCAAGGTAGGATTTGCAAGTCAAAATGGGGTCACTACAAGAAAATTGACCATTTGCTACAAAAGTTTTCCTATGGAAAAAAAATGCGCCACAAATTTTGACAAAGTTGCTACGCATTTGTGATGACAAAAAAACTTTAATTTCTTTTAACAAATTTGCTACACAATAGAGATAAATACTTAGGAAATTGCATAGGAAATGCATCGCAAATTTCCTACACCATATATACGTAGAAAATGCGTTGAAAATTGCGTAGTAAATGTGTACTAAATGGTTTCCGACTAGGTTTTTTCCAACATCAAGATTTCGTAGAAAATGCGTTGAAAAAATTGAGCCCCCCCCCCCCCGATTCGATAACCAAGCTTCGCCCCTGGGTTGAGGCGCACCTTGTTGCCCGCCTACCTGTTATCCTGTTGTAATTTGTTATGATTTTTCTTAATGAAATCTATATTCATACAAAAAACACACATAAAAAATGAAGTTTTATACAGAGAAGAGTTCCAAATTGGGCCTGAATCAACATTAAATACCTTATAAAAATCAGACTTTAATTTTACAATAAACATGATCTTCTATGGGAACTATTACTCAACATAACAATAAACATGTGTTTGGCAATTTAGTAAAGAGCTACCTCATCAAAGTCTGTGTTGATAGTTATGAGAAAGTGATCTGCAGGATTTTGTAGATCAGGACAAGGAAAACCATTTGCTGCAAAAAACTGATTATAACAACAAAAGTAGTTAGCATAATTATTTTGTTATAATTGTAATTTGAAGAATTTTTATTATCATCATAAGATGACGATTACCTGATTTGCTGCAAAAGTAGGACCAAAATATATCATTTTTTCCCAACGAGATAAGACACAGATTATTAAAAAGCCCGAAAACATGGCTACTCGGTTGATGGATGGCTGCTAAAACTGTCATCCCATATTGTCGAGTAAGCTTAACAATCCGGTCCATGATATAATATGACGCTGCACTGTCAAGACCACTCGTAGGCTCATCAAGCAAGAGAATTTTAGGGTGTGCGAGGAGTTCCAAGCAGATGCTTAGACGTCGTTTTTGGCCACCACTAAGTCCTTTGATTCCCCAACCACCTATTCTTGTGTTTATGGATTCATGAAGCCCCATCTCCCTTATAATTTTGTCTGCTCTTTCCCACTTCTGTGATCTTGGCATGGACTTCGGCAGTTGCAGTTCAGCTGAGTAGTATACGGTTTCTTTAACCGTTAAAGTCCAGGTTAAAACTTGTTCTTGAGTCATATAAGCCTATGCAAATATTATATAGTTTTACTCAAAGTTCACGTTCTAAACAAACAAACAAACGTAATGATGATAGTGAAGTTGCACCAAACAAGACCCCTCATTGAACATCTAAAAAAATTGGAAGCGAAAATGATATGAACCTGGAAGAAAAAATGCAAGCTTGTGTTCATTGTGTTCCTTTCTTGTACTAGAATGCTCTAAATAAAAACAAATGTGACTCACTAAAGACACATACACATACCATAGTGCCATATGTGAGTCTTTGCTTCCTTCCATTTATTAGAACGCTTCCGGTCCTCCTTATGTTTGTCGCCAACCGCCCTGCGGTTGTAAGCAACAAAGATCTGAGACCATAGTTGAGACAAGTATCAAGTAATTTAAGAACCTAACCATTTGGTAAATACTATTCAAATTTTACTCAAACTTTATGACTAGCTGTTGTGAAAGATAAATAGAATAAATGGTGTAGGCCAATGCCAATGCCTATTCAGATATTGGCCCATCTCACTTCATTAATGCAAATATTTTTGTTTTATTCGTTGGATTTCATCATTTCACGTATCAGTTAATTTGGATTTAACCAATTTGGAACACGTGCTTGGGTCAGATGGATAGTTACATACATACCAGCCAAAGAATCTAGAAGAGTAGATTTGCCACAACCAGAGGGACCCATAATGGCCACAATCTCTCCTGGTTTAGCATAACCAGTTGCACCACAAAGTATGGTTTTACATCCATTAGAGCTTGACACCGAGACTTGAAGCTCGTCCCATGTCAAATGGGCTCCGCTCCTTTTCTTCGTCACAAGAGACTCCGAATCAACCATTTCAACCCCCCATCTTCCTTCTTCATCTTGTACTGGGCATATATCATTGTTATGTAGTACACTACCCATTGAGGATCAAACGTCAATGTATAGAAATGCAAAGAGAGAGAGAGAGAGAGAGAGAGAGAGAGAGAGAGAGAGAGAGAGAGAGAGAGAGAGAGAGAGAGATGGTTGTAGTTTAGAAATAGTGGGAAGAGTACGTATGGGCTGAATTTATAGCAAGAGCATGGCAATCTTAGTTCTGTGGATGTAATTTCTGTGGAGAGAAATGCATGTACTCATGTATTTATAAATCTAAACAAACAAATGCCAAAATAAATAAGTGGCGGAACTTAAAACATGAAAGTTTGTGTGGGGAAGAGGTGAAAGTATTACACTAGAAAACCCAATTTTTTTAAAAAAAAACCACAAAGTTAGATGAAAGGTATGTTTAGCAAGTAGGTTTTAAGAGCTTTTTAAAAGGTTCAAGCTTTTAAAAAAAAACTCCTACTCAATAAAGAGCCTTTTTGGGTTGAAGGAGCTAGAAGCTTTTAGGTTAGGGAAAAAGCTCTATAGTGAAAAGCTACTAGTACTAGCGTTTAAGAAAAAGTTTTACTAGCTACAAGCTTTTAATTAGTAAATGATACAAGTACCCATTCTATTTTAAAAATAAAATAAAAACCTTTCTTACAAGCTTTTAATTATATGTTATTTTGGTCATTTTATACATTTTATTAAAAACTCAAGCTACTCTGCCAAACAACAAAATATATTTAAAAAGCTTCTAGCTACCATCTTGCAGCTAACAGCTTCCAGCCACCAGCTAGTTTTGCCAAACATACCCGAATGATGATTGTTGTAGCTGCATTGTATATTTGTTTTTGTCGATGTTGTGTTGTATTTGTCGAAGCACGATGAATTGATAAATGTGGCCTGCAAGAATATGGTAAATTTGTATTATATTTCGCTTTTTAGACTTGTAAAACATGATTATATTTGGGCTACTAGATAGGAGAGGAACAACTACAAATAAGTCACATTATGTAAACGACATAGGCTGAAACTCTAACTTTTGCCCCTCACTATGTTCTGCCCTAGCAAAAATATAATCATGCGATTACTAATTATAAAAGTGAAAATATATTCTTTAGTGTTCATAGGAAAATTTTATATCAAAAGTGAACAAACATGCAACAACTTGAGCGGTATACTTTTGGATGCAAAACCAAGACTTTTTAAACCACATTCATATGTTTTGGAATCATAACATTGAATCATTTATATTAGTAGTGGACTTATTTTTTTAGAAATTACTTTTGGGGGGTATTGGGGGAAAAAAGTGATTTTGGTGATGTAAGGAAGTGGTTTGGCGGCATCTAACAAATACAACATTGATGCCGCCAAATGGGAACTTAACATTGAAGCCGCCAATTGAGATGGCCATATTGATGCCGCCAAATGGGATGTCCACATTGATGCCGCCAATTGATTTCTCACTTTCATTTCTTATATAAACCGAGCCCCTCTGCCCATTCTCTCCATCCCATTCCACACCTAAACAAATACATTATAACCACAATAAAACCCCCATTTACAACACACTGTTTTCTGCGGGGATAAGCCATGTTGTGGCGTCCCTCTTTCTGGGGTCCAAGAAAGCGCGGTCTTTGGATCGGTGTTACATCCACATGAAACTACTTGGATCGATGTTACATCCACACGTGGTATAACACGTGTTGAATGCAACGTTGTCTTTGTAGTTTATAATATTTTGCCGTTGGTTGTCGGTGGTGCTCTCAATCTCCAGTCTACCAAACCCGGACATTCCAACGGCATAATTAGGGGAGTCAACTTTCCAGACAAAGGCTGTAGGGCAAGGCCATCCGGTGTTGAAGAATCACACCATGTGATTAGCGACGTCGAAGACATCGGATGATGCGGTTCTTCACCGTGCTACTCTTGTATGGCAGCCTGGGTTGACCATTGGGTACCTGTAGATTTCGTACACATGTTCAACAGATCGATTGATGTTCCCCTGTTTGATTCAGATGGGATCGATCTTGGAATGTGAGAAACGGAAACCATTGGGTACCTGTAGATTTCGTACACATGTTCAACTGATTGATTTATGTTCCCCTGTTTGATTCAGATGGGTTCCCCTGGAATGTGAGAAACGGAAACTTAATGAACTCGGTAGATTGTATAGTTTGATTGAGTAGTTTGGAATTGGTGATCTCGGAAATAAACTGTCTTGTAACTCGGTAGGCTGTATAGTTTGATTGAGTAGTTTGGAAAAATAGTTGTTAAGTAAATTTGTAATATTTGTTTTAAATAAAGCTATCATTATTAACTTGCCCGTTTTCAATCGTTGGGTGGTGGTCCTTGATTCCCGTACCCATCATTATGCTGGGGATGGAAATGTAAATCACTAACATTGTTAAACATTAATAGGAGAAACAACAATACATAATCAAGTTACATGACGAGAAGTTGCTTCACAACGGCATTTGTATAGCTCATCTGCCATGTGTCGTCGATAATTCACACAAGCATCTTCGACGTCGATTTGTAGCGACAACGACTTTTTTCTCACAAGCCTATCCATCATCATACAAACCAAGACACCAGCATTATCAACCTTTCCCTTGTCTTGGGGCACATCTAATTCAACTAAACCTTCAGAAATTGGTGTTTTGTCCACGCGATTAGACTTCAGCCAGTAACGAATACGTTTTAGAAACCATTCGAAAAAAAGCCTAATCATCTCCATATAGTGAGAAACTTCGCGTCGCCTTTCGTTTCTCCATCTCTTATCAGTCCAATATTGGGTAATTACCATGTTTCTTAGATCAATTAGGATAAGCAGCCAGTCTCCCACCCCCATCGATAAAGGAAGGTAAATGCGGTCAACTTCCCAGAATGGCGGGTAGGGTTCCATTCTTCCAGCCATGTCGAGGGCAACTGAAGAATTCGAGTCCTTCATTTCATCATAGAAGGCAGGGGGTAAAACTGTCCAACGTAGCTGTGAAGCAGGATCTCTTAAAAGCTTTGCTTGTCTAAGTCGCATCAGTCTTACCGTCCACGCCTCAACGTGCTGAAATCATAATAATGCATAAGGTTCGTTATTAAGTTAAGCAAAGCAAATCAATTTACTTGCGGTAACAAAGAATGCAAACAACTACATCCTGCCTGTGGCGTATGCTGTCGTTGACGAAGAGACTGTACACAGCTGGTGTTGGTTTTTCCAAAACCTTTCTGAGTACGTTACCCTTGATAGCATGGGGCCTTTGTGTGTGATATCAGACAGACACAACGGCATAATTAATGCTATGGAAAACCTTCCACAGTGGAAGGAACCCAACGCCTACCATCGTTACTGTCTTCGTCACATCAGAAGCAATTTCAGCGGGAGGTTCCGAAACAAAACCCTACGGAAACTGTGTTGGTCAATTGGTAGCACATCTCAGAACCTAAAGTATCGCTGGGCTGTTAGCGAAATGAGGCTGAAAAATCAAGAGGCATGGGACTACCTTAACAACATTGATAAGACTAAGTGGACGGTTAGGTATGATAAAGAGCGTCGTCGGTGGGGTAACCTAACGACGAACATCTCGGAGTCCATGAACAACGTCTTGCGTGAAGCGCGACTACTGCCTATCACAGCTCTCATTGACTACACCTTTCGCAGAGACGTCGAACAATATGTTAAGCACACTCAAATTTCGAGCGTTTGCAACACACCTCTACCCCCTCGCATATGGAGCAGGTATGAGAGCCTTTTGGGAGTTGCTATGCAGCATGAAGTGACGATGTACGATGCGAATGCGTTAAGGTGCAATGTTCTTTCAAGGGTTGAGACAAATGACAGGGGCGGAAATGACTACACCGTTGAGTACAAAAAAAGGGTATGCTCGTGTGGAAAATGGCAAATGCAAAGATTTCCATGTTCACATGCAATTGCTGTTTGCAATTGGTTGGGTAAAAGCCCTCACAGTATTACTAGTTGGAAATTCCACACAGACACGTACATTCAACAGTACAACAGTCATTTTTACACCTTGGGGCATAAGTCTGAATGGCCGGCGGCAGAGTGGAGAATTCAAGGGGACCCGTCGATGATTACTACACACCGAGGCAGAGTACGCCAGAGAAGAATGCAAAATGAGATGGATGTGAATTATGACGATCGCCCGAGGCGTCATGCATGCACTCGATGTGGAGAAACAGGCCATAACAGGAAGAGTTGTGGAAATGCAAGGCGTCAACGAAATCAGTGAATGACCCTACAGGGTTGTGTCAGTCCTATCATCACGGTCATCTTTTTTATGTTGTTTACTTTTTTATTATCTGTATCGTCAATCACCTTTTGCTTTCATGGATGAGTTGGGTGACTCATCTCATCATGTTCTGTACTAGCTTTATTTAATAATGGCAGAATTATTATGGTACTGTTAATTTTAATACCACTACTATTATTATCAGAACTTTTCTAAAATAAAAGTAAATAAATACATGTAGTAATGATAGATTTATTTAAAACACATAATACAAATTTATTTAACAACTATTTTTCCAAACTAGTCAACCGAACAAACTATACAATCTACCGAGTTACAAGACAATCTATTTCCGAGATCACCAATTCCAATAGCTTGTGTGTAAGTTTTATTAGCTTAAATATCTCTGATCCATGATATGAGAGGAATAATCCATCGAGAACTTGAGAAACAGAGAATAAGAGAAGAGATAATAACATATGAGCTACAATGACGTCGTGTTTTGGAAGCTACGTAAAGACATCATTGTACATATACCTCCTTATCTAAAAGAAACCAAGCCCGTAGTGTTTGAAGCCTAGTTCTTTTGGACACAGGTACAGTGAGATTGATAACTTCTCTATGGAAGTTGCTAGAATAGTTAAACAAAAGCTGAAATTGAACAGTTATTTGGAATGTTTCTGATCATTTCAGTTATGCCATCACTATTCCAGTCTCCCGAGATCACCAATCCCAATATTCTACCGCTGCTTCATTGAGTTTCTATTTTGCGCCTTCCATCTCCATTGCTTCAGTGACATCAATAATTGCTTTATTGAAGGCAAACCTGTAGCTGTGGGCACAGAAAGGCGTTCTTCCAGTCAGCGGTAAATAAGGACCACATTCAGATTCAAACCCATCTGAATGCGGCAGGGGAAGCATATCAATATGTTGAACATTGGTACCAGATCTACAGGTACTTAATGATCAACCCAGGCTGCCACACCGAAGTAGCACGATGAAGAATCGCATCATCCGTTGTCGCCAACGTCGCTAATGACTGACCGTGATTCTTCAACATAGGATGGCCTTGTGCTACAGGCTTTGCCTGGAAGGTTGTCCCCCCTAAAGAGTCTGTTGCCATTAATAGAGGTGGTACACTGGAGATTGAGAGCACCACCGACAACCGACTCTATAATATTATAAACTACAAAAGACAACGTTGCATTCTACACGTGTTATACCACGTGTGGATGTAACATCGATCCAAGTAGTTTCATGTGGATGTAACACCGATCCAAAGACCGAGCTTTCTTGGACCCCAGAAAGAGGGAAGCCACAGTATGGCTTATCCCCGCAGAAAACAGTTAAAACTCCATGTGAATGTAACATCGACCTAATATCAATAAAAAAGCGTTCCCTCCAGAACAATTGGTATTTTCTTTGGTTTTCTACGATAGGTGGCATTTAAGTATGTGTGGTTTGAGTGTGTGGTTTGGATGTGGATGGAGAATGGTAATCTGGTGGGATTATATTTATATGAGGGATGCCTCATTATCAATTGGCGGCATCAAAGGGATGCCTCACACTTGGTTGGCGGCATCATGTTTCAATTGGCGGCATCACCATTGATGCCTCAAACTTGGTTGGCGGCATCAAGAGGGTTAAAATTGGCGGCTTCAATGTTGAGTTACCATTTGGCGGCATCAATGTTGGATTTGTTAGATGCCGCCAAATGGGTTCTACACATCACCAAAATCAGTTTTTTTCCCCAATACCCCCCAAAAGTAATTTCTAAAAAAATAAGTCCACTACTAATGTAAATGATTCCATAACATTACAATGCATTATGATTGGTAGGGCTGTGCAAAGGGTCTGGAACCGACCCGACTCGACCCGGACCCACCAGAACCGTATACCCTTTTATTGTTGAAATTAGGAACCACGAACCGAACCTAAAAAGGCTATGTGGTTCCGGGTCCTAAAGGTTCTGATGGGTCAGGTAAAAGGGTCTGACCCTCTAGAACCCTATAATGCAATAGCCACTATTAGAGGATTTGCATATTCCTATTATTTTTACCATGCTCGTAAAACAATTCCTCCATATGGTTCTAAGGTCGTCCGTTGTGGACGCGCGAGCGAACGTGCGCAAGCCACCGACATGACTATCAAGTAATCCGGTCACTTGACCCCGTTGTGGCTGGAGGTGAGCAACGGCGCGACCAAAGGTCACCTTTTCCCGTTAACCCACGCGACCACCATCGCTTGTGCTCGCGCCGGGACTGTTTGCGTGGGGCTGTTGTGGCTGGGGTGAGCATGGGCGCTGAAACCTCGTTTGCGTCGTGCTACTCGCGCTTCCACAACGGACAGTCTAACAATAGCCCATGAGTTTTTTTAAAGTCATTTTTCGTTTCTCGACTTATGTTTTTGTAAAAATTTTGTCATTCTCATCAATAGAAACATTATGTAAATCTGTTATGTATACATAATAAATACACACACACATCAGAGCGATATATATATAAATATTTACTTCAAATTTGGATATAATATATATTATATAATCTATCACATCTATGCATATCCATTAAGCCGAAAAATATTTCAAGAAAAATACATTGTTATTATTATAAATAATATTTTTTATATTGTATTAACATTACATGAAATCGATTACAATAAAATGTAAAAATGAAGAGTGAAAAGACTAAAAAATATTATTTTTTTATTTTTTTAATTAAAATACAAACGGTTCTTGTGGTTCTTATATTAGAACCGTGGGTTTGGAACCGACCCGACCCGGAACCGATAATTCATATAAATCTAGAACCGGAAACCGACCCATATATTTAAAAAGGTTCGGGTCCAAGGTTCTTGTGGGTCGGGTTCAAGGTTCCTGTGGGTCCGAACCACGAAATGCTCACCCCTAATGATTGGCTCTCTATATACGTAATTATAATTTTTTTTAAAGATATACCGGTCCGTTTTTTAAAAAAAAAAAAAAAGATACAAACTGTGTTTTCTTAATATATAAACACTTTCTGAAAAATAATATTGCATGGTTGTTACTAAGAGCATCCACACCGCTATCTATATACACACACAAGGTAGGGGTTCGAAATTTCTATACAAGAAAATTAATCTCTATTTCACTACTAGAAAACTGACTTGTTTCCGACCAAGGTTTTTTGTCGGAAACTGGTAGTTTCTGACTAGTTTCCAACAAAGTGTCTTTTGTTGTGAAAATCTAATCGGTAAAATATTCCGACAAGTTTCCGATGAACTTTTCGACACATTCTATATATTAACAAATCACAACGGGAACAGTCCTAATTCGTGATTGGGCCAAATGTTCAACTTTTATGTGGCCACAAATATTATTTTACCTTTATTCTTGGTTTTCGTGGTTTAAAAAAACGATACATACATCTCTACTTCTCTTACATATATGTCGTCCCACCACCAGAGTCACCATCACCGGTTACCATCACCACCGTCAAACCACCACCCTATGACTAATGTCACACACCGCCATCTTCAATAAACAAAGAGAGAAAGATAAGAGAGAGAGAGAGAGAGAGAGAGAGAGAGAGAGAGAGGGGAGAGAGACGAGTGAAAAAGTGACGACTGGAACCAGTTACCACTGTCACATAACCACCACGCTCACCATAGGCATCAATGTCGTAAATCACCATCATCATCATCAACGTCACAGAGTCATAGATCCGCTCGGATTTGTTCTTTCAGAGACAGTAGGAGAGAGCAGTAGACAGGAGATGTGGTGGTAGGTGGTGATGGTGATCGGGTGGGAAACTTGAATAATTTTACACCTATGAAGGTTAATTTCTAGGTCGGGAGATTATCAATGGACCGCTTGCTTACACAAGTATCGTTGGTTAAGAGAAATGTTGATGTTCCCTGATCCAGGGTATGCGCCTTCTGTGAAGTATATGAGGAAACCTTGGGTGATATTTTTGCCTCTTGCTCTTTCTTTTAACGGATGTGGGATCAGATGGCAAACTGGAGCGGAATCAGGTCTTCCTTTTTTTCGGAGCAAAGGATGTATTGAACCTATATGAGCACGGTCATGGAGTTTAAAAAGTGGAAATAGCAATATATACGATGCGAAAGCGTTATTTGAAGTATATGAAGAGTCCTAAATGACTTGGTGTTTAACTTAAATCAGTCGAGCGTTGATAGAGTGGTGGAGGAGAATAAAGTTATGACATTGAGCAAAGTAACAAGCCATTACCTAGGATAGATGGTGTAATTTCCATGTGTTTAGATGTAATTTTTTGGTGATATAGTTTTATGGCCGTAACTCCTTTTGGGCCAACACAATGTTATCCTCCAAATAATGGAAGTTTTGTTGGTTTTTTTTTTTTTTTAAAAAAAAAGCTAGATACATTTCCCTTTTAGAAAGCTTTATAAATGCCCCGAGCAAGTTTTGTTGGTTTTTTTTTAAAAAAAAAAAGCTAGATACATTTCCCTCTTAGAAAGCTTTATAAATGGCCCCAGTAACTTTGTGGTGTAGTGGCATGGAAAATGAGGGTTAAGGCTTTGAGACTGAAAAGTCTCAGGTTCTACTCTGATCCCACCTAGATTTTACCGATCTTTCACTATCGTGTCTTTAGGCGGGTGGAGATTGGGTTTTCCCTGGTTGGTGAAACTATCGTAGGTAGGCCTTCAGCTACCCGGCGCTGTTTGCGTTCACGGATGTATGGGGTGCGTTTGGCCATGGGTTACCCGGGTAGTCTGGGCATTATGCTTAATTGGTCCTAAAAAAGCTTTCTAAATTCATTTAGGCAAATAAAACAACCCAGTGATTAATGCAAGTAAACCTCGCATCGACATGCAAATTAATGTTTTTGTTGTTCGTGTCGATGAATAAACCACACATATCCAGTCGAATCTACACCTTCCACTTGTTATCAAAATGATAAATCTTGCTAACTACCCCATTGAAGAGGAAGCTATATGCCAAGTATTTTTTTTTTTTTTTTTTTTTTTTACGGCAATATATGCCAAGTTATAATATAGGTGTATTAAAATACTTTTAGCATTTTATTCACATGCTAGATTTGAACAAGGAGCTAGCGAGGTCCCATTAAAACCATACAGCTGTACCTAGAACTTTAAGCATCTTGTTATTGTGGCCTTGTTTTAATAAAATTATAATTTTGTTTGAAAATAAAAAAGAAACAAAACTACATATTGTTGTAACGATAATTACCAATACATCTAGTAATATATCAAACGTTGTGCCGGGTTCCTTGCGAGACACGACAGGACCAAACGTGAGAACTTAGTCCGTATGAATTCTATATATTATGGTAACGGCACTCGTTGCAACGACTGTAAGAGAAAAAAAATAAAATTTTGATATAATAAAAAAAATACAACGTGATTAACATCGATCGAAAACAAATATTCAGTAGGAATCAATTCAACTCATTATGACTGAAATACAGTATGTGTGCGTACCTAAAACCCTTGCGCTTCGTGGATGTATAGACACTCGCTACTCGCAAACTCGAAAAATCTATTGTAAAACGAACATATAGTAAACTGTATGAAGTACCAAATGTTGAGATCTCATGCTTCTTCCAATTATTAGGTTTCTTTGCCATTGGAAGGACCGTTAATTAACAACTTGTGTATATAGATTGCCTTACATATAAATCACTGTTATTGCCAAATTTGTCATGAGAATCCACATACATTCTTGAACTCTGCAAGCATCAACAAGCACATTCATTTTAATGAAATCAAATCTTCCTAATCAACAATCAACACCTGGGTAGCGAGTCCTCTATCTGGCAGGGCTGGCAAATCGTGTCCCTAACAGGTTAACAGGTCTCTGACGCGCGCGAACAAATCAAGTTCTAAACATGAACACGACTCGTTTAACTCATTTATATCTCATGTTTATAACACAGTTTTATGTTTTATGTACCAAAAAAGGGAAATGAAAGATTTTTGCCTCTTAATTCTAAGTATTAAGAGTATATGTAGTGGGGCTCGTTGTGCAGCGCTATAACCCCTATAGCGCCGGGGAACACCGCCCCCCCAGGCGCTATAGGGCGTTTTGGGTTTGGTTTGTTCCCCACATAGCGAGCGTTATGCATGCATTGGTATGTGTAGTGGCAGGTTTGAATGCTTGACCGGTGGTTGGGGTGTGGTATTCGAAGCATTTATTAAAAAAAAAAAAAAAAAAAAAAATTTGTATATAAATATACATACAACACAAGACTCACACACATACAACACAAGCTGCACAAACACTACACACACACACTTTGAAATTTTATTGTGAGGGAAGAGATGAATCCTTTCGGTCAAGGTTTCGGGTTTGGTTCCCAAACCAGGGGCGAAAACACCCGACCTATAGCTCCGGGTTCGGGTTCAAACCCGCAAAGTTTCACGCACCTCTTAAACCAACCGTATGGTTGGGACCCGAACATGTATAATGTTAACATGGGAGGGAGTTTTGGGATGCCCATAGGAGGTGGGTTTGGCCAAACACAAGTGTACGGGTCATCCCAAATGTTCGGCTCTTCAAATGCTTGGCAAGAGTCGGTTCCGGAGACACAAGGCCCGGTTGAAGAGGAAGAGCCCGGGCGAGGCAAGGCACCCGCGCGACGGAGTCACGCAAGAAAAGAGACGGGCGGTCGTGCCAAGAAAAAGGTTATACCATGGACCGACCACGAGTTGTACTCGTTAACCCGAGCGTGGGTTGACGTGTCGGAGGATCCTGAAGTCGGTAAGATATTATATATTTTTTTGGTAATGTTAAATTTTTTTGGTAAGATATATAATTTTTGGTAATGTTATATTTTTTGGTAATGTTTTTTGGTATAATGTTATATTTTTTGGTAATGTTTTTTGGTAATGTTATATTGTTTGGTAATGTTATAGTTTTTGGTATGTTTTTTTCAGCCAACTATCAATCTAAAGGCGATTTTTGGAAAAGAGTACGGGAAATATTTTTTGATCTCTCGGGTAAAGGAGAAGGCTACCGGGAGAATGATTCGATATCGGGCAAGTGGACCGATATCAACCAAAAATGCACAAATTTTCAGGGCATTTATCAGCGCACCAAGTTCGGGTGGAAAAGTGGGCAAAGTGACGAGGATGTCTTTGTGGCGGCTTTGGAAGAATACAATCAGACGTACGGGAATTTCCCGTACGTGAAATGTTGGCGCGTGCTGAAAGACTGCACCAAATGGCACCCCGTGCGCCCAACTGTTGGATCTTCTTCATCTAGGGCCAAAAATATGAGGCCTTCAAAAAAGTCGAGGACCTCTGACTCGGTTGATCCCGAAACGCCTACGTCTGACGCGCGTTATGTCGACCTCAACTCACCAGAAGAAAATCCCTTTTTTGTAGGGGAGGAGGGGGCGGAGGAGCTACCTCGTCCCGCCGGTCGACGGGCTGCTCGAGCCGCACGGACGGAGTCTTCGTCGGGGGTTGATAAGTTAGTCCCGGCATTTGCTGAAATGAACCAGCGGCTCCAAGACTTGCGCGATATCGGGGCTCAGCGTATCCAAGAAAACCGAGAGGTCGTTGACATCATGAAGGAACGACAGTTTGAACGCGACTTTGCTTTTTACACGTCAAACTTTGACCACCTAGAGGGGAAAGCGCTGGAAATGGCTATGAGCCGAAAGGCAAAAATCGAAAAAAAATATGGTTTCTAGTATCTTTATCTTTTATTTATGGTTTGTAATTTTTTTTTTTAGTATTTGTATTTTTTTTTTTTGTTTTAGTATTTGTAATTTTTTTATTTTTAATGAAATATTATTAAGTATTAAATATTCTTATTTAAATAAAAAACAATAATTAACCAATCATTACCAATCATTTATAACCCCAACATAACCCTCCTTCCCACTACACCCTCTTTTTCCATAACCCCAACATAACACCTTTTCTATTACTTTTTAATATTTTAATCCTATAACCCCAACATAACTATCCACCACTACACATACCCTTAAAAAAAGTCAAAAAATCAAATAGTGTACTTTTCAGTCAAACAGGTCTTATCGTGTCTTAACAGGTTACCCATTGCCAGCCCTACTGTCTGGGAATCATCGACATATGACCCAACTCATGATATATTGTTAACAATCCATGTCTGTCTGAAATGTTACATGGAAGTAAACATTCAAAATTGAGATAACATTTGTAGTTCTACATTAAGTGAAACTTCATAACCGAACTAAAGCTTTCTGTTCCACTTTAGTTTACTAGCTAATAAATCCTTACCAACAAAAAATACTAAAACAAATGTTTGATAACTAGTATGATACACTACACATTTACTAAGCACACAAGCTTATTTAGTATTTCATTCCACAACATTAGACATTACATGTCTTCACACTTCACTAA
Source organism: Ambrosia x helenae (assembly GCA_030844895.1). Taxonomy (NCBI): domain Eukaryota; kingdom Viridiplantae; phylum Streptophyta; class Magnoliopsida; order Asterales; family Asteraceae; genus Ambrosia; species Ambrosia x helenae. The sequence goes on from CM061234.1 coordinate 11,561,551, forward strand.
ACCCAACTCATGTGATTATATGAGCACAATCCAATACTACACCAATTTTATGAATTTCATGACAATCTAACTAGTTCAACGATAGACATTTAATGATTCTGAAAGTTAATTTGAGCGTCGTCAACTCAATATCAAACCAAACTGACCCGTTAACTTTAAATTTCACCAAAGTGTGACCATGATCCTTCACATATGCAATTTATAGTCCGAACAAATCCGTGGAAGCATAACTGGACATTCGAGATCGTTCTTTGCCAATTTGGGTCACACCCCACTCCATCACCACCACCCGTCACGTCACTCCATCCTTCGTCACCATCCTCCATCGCCAACCTGAGGGCGTAGTGAATGGTGATGGTCCTCACGTCAAACCAGCTGTTGAAAGTACATGTGTCTTTCCGATTTAACATCAAACATATGGTATGCATAACCATGTTTTAATTATTGGTGTTTTTTTTTTTTTTTTTTTTTTTAATGATTGGGCTTCTGTTGAGTTAAATGTCGTTGGACTCGCTACTGGGCTAAAGCTTTGTCTGGAGTGTTGATGTTGGGCTTTTGCTAAATGGGCTGAAGTCTAAGTTTGGAGGTGGTAAACCACACAAACAAATGGGTCGCTCTTAACCCAACAAACGGGTCGTGGTTAACCAGATTTATAAATAAGCTACACGGCTATCTTTTGATGGATATATTTCTTTCGTCTTCCCTCGAGTTAGGATTTGTCTTTGAGTTTGTATATCTTCTCATCATACTGATGTGAATATTATCTCAGTTGTTATTAATTTTTTAGATATAGGATTAGTTTAATTATTGTTTGAATAATCTCTGTGTTTCTGTGTTACTCCCATGAGTTTTGACACAAGCCTCCACACATTTTGACCGTGACAACCGTCACGGGCGGACATATGTGGATGGCAGGGGTAGCAGCCGCTACCCCTTAACTTGTACGCGTAGTGCAATTTTATTTTTCTTCTTACGTTTTTGGTATTATGTTACCCCTGAAAATTATGTAACGTTACCCCTCAAATTACCCAAACACCCTCAAAGTTTTTAATATAAGCACAACATCAAAAAGGATAGAATCCTATAGGCCATAACTCATTTCATTTGTAATTTCTTAACTAAAAGATACAAGCCCATGAACCTAAGGTTTTGAACGGGTAAAAACAAAAGAAAATAATAAAGAGTGTTGAATTTCGGTCATAGTATGCAAAAGTGTTTGAGATAATGGTTTCGGTTAAGAAGGAAGATAGAATGGAGGGAAATATTTCATATGTACAAATGACTACATTACAACCTATTTATACTTGTGAATGGGTGTGTGTGAACCGACATGTCCCTTCACTAACAATATAACCACCCATAACTACCTTATAAACCGATATGTCACACTCATTCGGTTACAACTTCCTAAAGTTAGGATATAGAAACTTGTTTACGATATTTACATATGTACATGACTAATTAACATATAGTTAATTATCGAACTTATGTTTATGTTAGATTAGAGGCTAACACCCCCCCCCCCCTAATCTAAGCATAAACATCTTCTTCCTTGGCTGCCTTTCTATTCTTCACTTGAGGACCTTGATCGCTTCTTTGGTGGTAGATCTTTGTCTTTCCATGTCCTCTTCTTCTTTCCCTTTTCATTGTTGGAATCCTCTATAACTTCTATTGTCAACCGCGGCCATTGTACCTAAGATGGTACCACTCCATCATCTCGAAGTATTGAACATACACTTGCCTTAGAGTCTTTGTGATTTCATCTTTTCTTATGATGTTTGGCGGCCCTCTCCCATAACCCATGGCCATGGCAATCACTGCCCAATTCTCAGCCTTTGTCACTTTATTATAACCACCAAAACGTTGAACCATCATGTAAAGATCCAATAAACTAATCGGATAGCCATTGTTATCAATCGGTGGAATAGGAGCTTTGATCCTAATCTTTAGGAAATCTTTCATAAACCAATTTATGTTCCTCTCGAATTCTCTTTCGAATTTTTCTTTATGCTCTTGGACTTTTGTTGCTATATGGATCAAATCCATGAAAACCACACAATCTTGCAACATAGAAACTTGAGTAGGATACATGATCAACCCTTTCTCCATATGTATTTCGGCATCTTCTTTGTCCACTTTTATGGAGAAATCTTCGAAGTACTTGAATAATAAAGCATGTTCCTTATCTTCTTCGGTAATTCCCTCCATATGATCGGCTTCGTATCGAAGTTGTTTTCCCTTTTTGTTTTGCGCCTCAGACGCGCCTTCTGCAATCTTGCAGCCTTCAATCTTTCCTTCGGGACACTCAAATGTAAAATGGTCTTCACAATCACAAGTTCGACAGGTTATAATTGTCACACTCTCAAATTTCCACAGCGGAGCTTATACCGCGAGGCGCATGACATACCAGGATCCCATAGCCATAAGTCATATGAATTATTCTAATGCCCCAAACCATTTAGTTCGTTTTCAAAAACCAAGTTATTCAACCAATCATAAGTTTTAAGAAAATGCGGAAGCGAAATCAAACAGTTAAGTTAAATAGTTATGCGCAATACAAACACGCTCAAACCAAAGTAAAAGTAAAATTAATGATAAAATAGTTTTAAAGTGTTTGAAATCTCATGACAAACATGATGCATGACCTATGTGTGCTCCAACCTAACGACCTGCAAAAGCATGCTAGCGTGTGTCAACATAAAGTTGGTGATTCACAAAGCAAAGCAAAGTAAATAAGAGTTTTGAGTTTCCAAAATCATTAACCACTAGTTCAGTGTATGCCAGGGTAGCTAACCCACTCATGATAACTAAACACGGGTAGTACCGAACTGCTAAGTAACATGCACTCACAACAGTGAACAAAAGTGCTTCCCATCATTTCCTATCCACAATGATAATGTGTAGAGTCACAGTTCACGCCCGGCTCCCAGCACGGAGTGAGGTTTGTTAAACCTAATAGCGCTATCAACTAGAAACCCGCTTGCCAACTCGGCAACTCATTCGGTATAAACAGTGGCGGATCCAGGAATTTATTCCAATGATGTTATTATTTTAGATACTCATTTGGTAGACCCAGACATAAACATTCGAGACACATGATCCAAACCCTTCATCCGCAGCCACATAACACGTCATTCAGCCAATCACCATCACAACCCTGGCAAAAACCATTTGTTGATCTTCGTTGTTCACCATCATCATTAAACCACCATTGTGAACTGTTCACATCCCAAACAACCATTTTAATAATAATAATAATAATAATAATAATAATAATAATAATAATAATAATAATAATAACAACAACAATAATAATAATAATAACCTTTACCTGACTATGATCGGAAGATCTGCTGACGACGACCACCAACCACCGGCGTCTGCAGCCGTATCATCGAACCCCAACCTGTCATCGAACCCACCACCATCAACACGAACGACCACCGTGTACAACCACATCACCAAACCCCATCATCCACACCCACGAAACACCACCATCAAACCCTTCATCAAACCCACCATCATCGAAACACTAAAAACGACGCATGTTCATCTTCATAACCGTCTGTTCTTCGTGACCGTCGATTGAGATCCCAAACCACCCTCATGACGAACCCCAGTCACATCCCCAACCACCCGCCGTATTCTATAGAAACAGGGAGAGAAAAAAAGAGAGAGATGTCTGTTTGTGTGTATAAAGAAAGACCTGCGTGCGTGTGTGTGTGTAACATATAAATAGAAGAGAGAATGCATTCAGTTATGATTGTGTTTAGGAAGGTGGACAGTTACGTGTAAGAAGGAAAGGGAAAAAGAAAACGTGGCAAGCACCGAAATGACCAAAATACCCTTAAAATTTTCTATAATTACAAAGGCAGGTAAAAAAAACCAAAACCGGGACACCAAGATTCGAACCCGGGCAGCCCAGCTGTAACAAAACCACCCTAACCACCAGACCGACACCAACAACTTGAATAAGTCTTCAAACTTAAAAGTATTTAACAACTGAAAAATTTTTATGAAGATTGCGACGACACTGTTCAATTTAGTGGATATATAAAGAGATATATAATAATATCTTTATAATTATTTTTTCTTTATATTAAAGATACCACACTATAATCGTGTGGCATATCTCTAATGTGCAGTGTCTCGCGTGCTAACGTGTACTAATATTTAAAAACTAGTTTTTAAGGAAGAGTATTTTTTTTTTCTTTTTAGGGGTGAACATCTGATACCGGGTACTCATACCGAATTAGGATAATGATATTTTTCTTTATTGTGGAGAACCAAAACCAGTATTGTCTTAATACTGGAATCGATACAATATTCTTTTTTATAGTTACTCAACTTGACAATATACCATCTATTGAAAATTGAATTGTAACATTAGCTTTTCTATTCTATAACTATACAATTCAAATTGTGTGAACAGTTTTAAATCCTCATTGGCTTCCTAAGGTGGCGGTTGCCACGTACACTACTTTCAATAAATGCGCATACACTAATTTCTCCTCTTTATTTCTCTCTACACACTGCATATATAATTCATCTAAAAAATATGGAAACGAGCGGATTCAGTGTCAAAGGCTCGGGATGAAGTGGTACGGAGCACAACAACTGCTGAAACAACGTTATGCAGTGCTTTCCTCCAGTCTTCGATGGTTGCGTGGTTGTTGTTGTTAAAAGGAGGATCGATTTCAATAGATAGCGCCGATTGTAATATCTCCGATGAGTCTTCAATCTCTGGTGATGTGATGAGGAGTTTTTGTATTCAAACTCCGGTGATTTGGAGGGGAGGGAAAGGAGTTGACTCAGCGAAAAACGGGTAGGGACTATTGGTGGCAAAACTCAAGTTACAGAATCTTTGTGGCCAAAATAAAAAGGTTTGAAAGGTCCCTAGCGCAAACCCATGTTTGAAATTGATTTATATAATAAGGACGGAAAAAAAGTTGGTGGTAGATAGAAGACCACAATATTGTTTTATTTTTCTTCAAATCAAAATAATAATTGTTTTTCTATAAAAGATTTACAATTTTAACCTAAACTTTAAGACTACTCGGAGTGGTGGGGGAAAGAGGGGGATGAAGCGCCATGTGGCACTTGTGGGATCCCTGTGGGGGGGGAATTGTGGGGAGTGGAAGGAGGGAAGGAAATAATATTATATTGTGTTGAAGTTAAAAAAAGCTGACCAATGAAAAGTTGACACCTAACCCCACCAAAATGCCCCACGCCCTGCAGCATCTCCACGCCAATGCCTTCATGCCCCCTTGGCGGCGGTGGTCCCCCCCCCCCCCTTCATGCCCTTCCCGCCCCTTTCCACGCTACCACCCCGAGCACTCTAACAAATTTATCACACGGTACTTGAAGTTTAAAAAGTTACTGTTCAAGTATTTGTTCTTTTATCTCTTCTTGATACGTTTAAAAAGTAGTTGTTATTTTTTATTTGACTTATTATAATTAAAGCTAACTTTTTAAGTCTAGACATACTTTTATGTAAACCATGTTGCCAGTCAAGTAATTATCATCCTGTCAACTATGTTGACACTTTAGCAAAAGTAAACCTACAACCCTGTCTTCCCGCCGCGAAGCGCGGGGTTACAACCTAGTTCGTTACATACAAAATGGAAATGCGTCTTGCGGCAACGTACAGACATAAAGCGTGTCTTGCAGCAACGTACACATAAGACCACCCGTAATGGAATGTTAAAGGGGCGTTAAAGGGGCTTTTTCACGCCCGTTCGCTGGAATCACCGCCCCCTCAACGTTTATCGGGCGCTAATGGCCTCTGCGTGAATTATTTTGCGTACGCTAAAAAAATGGCTGGCCAATCAGGAGCTTACACGTGACACTAAAGTTCAAAAACAAAAAAAAAAATAGCCGTTTGTCTAATGAGGGCAACGTCAAAAAAATTCAATTATATAAATCCATCCCATTTTTTTAAACAAACAATACATATCAACCAAAAAAACATACTCATCTTCCTAACTATTTTATAAAGTTTACCAAATTATTTTTATAGAAATATGAGTTCCCCTCCTCATCTGGCATACGGGATTATTATTACAAAGAGTTTTTTAGGTGATACGGGTGAATCAACCGACGAGGAGATCGAGCAGGAAGTCGTTACAAGTGCTTGTGTGTTGGTGGCGAAGTATATGCAACATGTTAGTAATCCTCCACGTCCTATTTTGTGAAGAAAACGTATTGAACGCGACCGCTTGGAGGCGAACGCTCGTTTAATGAAAGATTACTTTGATGAAGACCCAACTTATCCGGATCCAAGAGTTTTTAGGCATCGTTTCCGGATGAGCAAACGTTTATTTCTACGCATTTCGGGTGGTTTAGAAAACGCGTTTGAATACTTCAAGCAAAAGCCGGATGCGAGAGGGCGCTTGGATTTACCTCGATTAAAAAGTGTACTTCAGCGCTACGCATTCTTGCGTACGGTAACACGACCAACATAAACGACGAATACTTAAAGTTGGCCGAGAAAACGACACGCGACACCTTAGAGTATTTTTATCAAGGTACGCTACAATTTCTTATATAATTTGTTTATTATTTATGTTATTTAAAATTTATTTATTTATTCTTATAAAACTTATATTTAGTAAAGGAATAATACATTTGTACGGGGCGCGTTACCTAAGACGACCAAGCTAGTACGATCTACAAAAGATATATGAGGTTCATTCAAATGAACATGGTTTACCAGGGATGATTGGGAGCATTGATTGTCGTCATTGGCCGTGGTATAATTGTCCAACGGCATGGAGAAGTCAACACACACGAGGTGACCAGGGAGAGCCAATAGTAATTCTTCAGGCGATGGATTCACATGACCTTTGGGTTTGGTCGGCTTACTTTCGTGTCGCGGTGTCATGCAATGACGTAAACGTTATTCACCAGTCGCCACTTTTCAAAGATTTCATTTCTGCTAGAGCACCAACGGCATCTTTTTATGCTAATGGAACGTACTACCCACGCGGATATTTTTTGGCTGATGGAATATATCCTAAGTATTCGATTATCGTGAAGACGTTCACTAATCCGTACGATGAAAAAAGAGCATATTTTAAGAAAGCGCAAAAGTCTTCGCGAAAAGACATTGAGGGATGCTTTGGGGTGCTTCAACAGCGTTGGCATTATATTAAAAATCCGGCTCGTGATTGGACCAAAGAAAAAAATGAGAGATGCTATGTATCGTGTATAATCATGCATAACATGATTCTAGAAGATGAAGGAAAGGCAACGTGTCAAAATTATGTAGCAGACGCACCAACGGAATTGCCACAAGCGACACGGCGGGAGAGAATCCTCAACTCGCAAGAGGTGCGTAACGAGGATACACATAACGCTTTAGCGTTGGATTTGATACAACATGCATGGTCGGTTCGATATATTCCGCACGGGGGTGACGAAGAAGAGGAAGACGAAGAAGAGAATGACGACGAAGAGGAATTTGACGAGGAAGATGAATTGTAGCTTTATTGTTTTACGTTTTTTTTTTTTTAATTTTAGGATTAATGCTTTTTTTATTTTCCGTAATTTTTTTTAATTTTTTAGGTAATTTAGTGAATTAATGTAATTTTTTATGTTTATCTAGCTAAATATTTAAATTAAATAATATTTTGTTTATTTAAAAATTAAAAAAATAATAAAAAATGGCATGTGGCCCACATGCCACATGTCAAAAAATGCCTCCACACCAAATTTCACCCACCATTACACCCCTTACCCTTTTAATACCCCTTTCACCTACCAAATTGGCCCCACATACCACATATCATAAAAAGCCTCTTTAATGACCCTTTCACCTACAAATTTAACTCACCATTACATATGGTCTAACTATTTTTATAACTCGATTTTCATCATTTAATTAAAAGATACTTTTACTAAAATTGGAGTACAAAATAAACGAAAAGAATGTAATTAATAATGATCTGTGTTTTAATGATTTTAAATTTAATGACTTTTAAAACACTACTAAACAAATAAAAAATAATAATGGGAACACAAGGATTACATGAACAAGGTCAGACACGTGGAAATTAAGCAGGAAAATTGAATTGTAACATTAGAGTGGTCTGTAATGGTCATCCCGTGATGACCGTGATCATCATAATCACCACCCCACCCCACCCCATCTGTTCTGTGATGCACTATGATGCCCACAACATTTTCGCGACCGTGGCCTACATCACGGAAAAAGTCAAGAAAAGTGAAGGCTGGTCAAGATGGGTGGTCCCCACTAAAAAAACTACCTCTCTTGGTTTTTATTAGACTATCAGGAGTGGGGCGTGGAAAAGGGCTTGAGGGGGGGGGGGGGGGGAGAGGGGCGGGAAGGGGGTGGCGTGGAGAAGAGGACTGGCGTGGGGCACATGATTCTTCTCTATGATTGGCTGAATTTTTTTTTTGTTTAACTTTACACACATAATAATAATAATAATAATAATAATAATAATAATAATAATAATAATAATAATAATAATATTCCTTCCTCCCTCCCTTCCACTCCCCACAATTTTCATCCCCTTCCACGTGGGACCTAAAAGTGCCACATGGCGCTTCATCCCTTCTCCCACCCCCCCCCCCCCCCCTCCGGATAGTCTTATAAAAAACAAGTGGTGGATGTGATGGAATGATGTGTCACAAGTTGATTGGGTGTCATGATTTTAGTGATAAAAATGTGATGAAATGAGGTGTCACAAGATGATTAGATGTGATAGTGTGATGAGTGTGATGGGGTGATGACCACCCCATCCACCCTTAGCTTTTATGTTCGTTACATACAAAATGGAAATGCGTCTTGCGGCAACGTACTGACATAAACCGTGTCTTGCAGCAACGCGCACATAACTACTTTTATAACTCGATTTTCATCATTTAATTAAAAGAAAACCAGTTTGTATGGGGTGGGCACCTCCGTAGACGAACTCAATACGATGGCTCAAATGGTTGGATGCAGAATGGGGGAAGACACTTTTGATTATCTTGGCCTCATGATTGGTGCAAATATGAATCGGTTGAAGAATTGGAATTTAGTTATTGATATAATTGATGCCAGGCTAAATTCTTGAAAGCTAAGACTCTCTCCTTTGGAGGTCGAGTGGCTCTCATCAAATCGGTGCTACAAAGCTTATCAATTTATTATTTATCACTGTTTAAAGCTCCTATGCAGGTCTTAAACAAAACAGAGGTTTCTACGAGGAGATTTCTTTGGGCTGGCTTTAGTAAGGAGAAAAAACTTCACTGGGTCGCTTGGGATCATGTTACCACCACCAAAAAACTAGGTGGTCTCGTTATTAACAGACTCAATGAGTCTAATTCTGCTTGCTTTCAAAGTGGATATTGAGATATAGGCGAGAACCTAAAAGTTTGCGGCGAAGAACGATTGACGCCTTGCATTATTCCAATCGGACCTGGTCCAGTGTCCCTAGAAAAACGAACCTCACGAGGGTCTGAAAGAATATTGCTCGAGTTGGAAATAAAACGCTAATACAGGGGAAACATATTAATTGTTGGTTTAAAGGCACTGTTGGTGATGGTTCTTGTATTCGTATTTGGTTAGACCTTTGGTTACTATCGATTCCTTTAAAAGAAGACGCTTGGCCGAACCTTTTCAAAATCGAGAAAGATAAACAAATTTTGATAAAAAAAAAAAACTGCTCGTCCATTACTCAAGAATGGATTTGGAGATGGAAAAGAAACCCGACATCATATTTGGAGCAGGTTGAATGGGAAGACTGCAAGAAAGCGCTGAACTCTTTTGCGCCTCAAGAAGAGTCAGATAGTTGGGTGTGAAAAGGCGATAGCTCAGGGGTATTTTCGGTCAAATCCTGCAGTACATTACTAAAAAAAAAACATACCGGCTACCAATTTATATAAGATGTCTTGGTGTCGTTGGGTCCCGGAGAAACGTAATATTCTCGCATGGCTAGCAGAACTGGACCGCATACCTACATGTGCAGTGCTTAAAATACGAAAAATTAACATTCAGCTGGACAGTTGTTCCTTCTATGCAGCCGAGATCGAATCAGTTGAACATCTTTTCACTATACCGAATCGGTATAGTGATTTTTTTTTATCGTGGAGAACCAAAACCAATAGTCATAATACTGGAATCGATACAGTCATGGAAGAAGCATTCTTTGGGCCAGGGGTGGCCCTGCCCCCCTGTTTTTTGGCGGCTTGGCGCAATAGTGGAAATTCACGATTTCATAGGTAAATTTAGTCCGGGTTGAGTCTGGCCTCCGCCGATTTGCCACTACCGACCGAAAAAAATTAAGTCCGACCTCCCAAATTGACAAACCAAGCTTCGCCCCTAAATAGTAGTAATAGGGGTGGAGAAATTACAGTGCATGTCACCAATGCCTTCCGCCTTTTTCCTGCTTGATTTCCACGTGTATGGTCTTGTTCATGTAATCCTTGTGTTCCCATTATTATTTTTTTATTTGTTTAGTATTTAGTAGGGGTGTCAATCGTGTCGGGTTGATGGGTTGGCGGGTTTATGGGTTGCGGGTTGACGGGTTGATGGGTTGAAATGTGCAACCCGGACCCGACCCATATTATTATTCGTGTCAAATATTTCAACCCTAACCCAACCCACATAAAAATCCGGGTCAACCCGAAGACGACCCGTTTAACCCATATTTTTAAATGAGTAATATATGTTCATGAGTTATAAGCGGGTTGTTGGGTTGTAAGCGGGTTATCAATAAAATGTTTAATGGTGAGTATCTAAGTGTGACAAATAAATAATACAGTGTGCCAAAAATAACACAATTATAACTAACCATGTACATAGAAATGGAAAAAGAAAAACAAAATATAATATATTTTTTTTCTAAATACTTAAAACGGGTTAACGGGTCAACCCATTTTATATATGTGTCAACCCGAACCCGACCCATTTTTTTAAACGGGTCGTGTTAGTTGACCCGAACCCAACCCGTTTTTTTAAACGGGTCGTGTTAGTTGACCCAAATCTATTTTTTTTCGTGTCAGGTTTGGGTCGGTTTTCGGGTCGTGTCAATAATTGCCGCCCCTAGTATTTAGTATTGTTTTAGAAGTCATTAAAACACATATCATTATTAATTACATTCTTTTCGTTTATTTATTTTACTAGATTATACCCGGGAGCGTTTCGGGTTGAGAAATCTAATATGACACATTAATTTTATATATGAAATTTACATGCAGGAACCTAAAACAATTAGCAATGTATATCTCCAATGTTAACACCTAACCTAAAATAGTGTATAACTTCGTTGTTAACACTTAACCTTAAACAATATAATTCTAATGTTAACACGTAACCTAAAAGAATGTATAACTCTAATATTAATACCTAATTTAAAACAATGTACAACTAATCATTTGAATAAGAATGCAATGTATATTAAATATATATAGGTAGAAGATACGGTAGAAAAATTGTTTTGTGTAGAAAGTGTAAGAAGTGTTTTTAACCGTTAGATTAAATCTAATTAAAACTTGAGATGATGGGCATTTTAGACTTTTTAACCATTTTATTAATTATATCAATCCCACTTTTTAGCAACTTCCTCTAGTGATTATGGAGATTTATTATCCTTAAATAACTAATTATTCTTTCTTTTCAACTTGATTCAGAACATCTTCTTAATTCCTACATGATCTCAGTAGTATTTTATAATAATCAGATTTAATCTTCATCTTCTTATAATAATCGAATTATTAAACAGACGCAAATCAGTAGTGTTTTTAAACAGACGCAAATCAGTGGTGTTTTTAAACAGACGCAAATCAGTAGTGTTTTTAAACAGACGCAAATCAGTAGTGTTTTTAAACAGACGCAAATCAGTAGTTTTTTAAACAGATGCGAATCAATAGTGTTTTAAACGCGGTGCAAAACAGTAGTGTTTTTAAACAGACGCAAATCAGTAGTGTTTTTAAACAGATGCGAATCAATAGTGTTTTTAAACAGATGCGAATTAGTAGTGTTTTTATAACACTGCTAGTTGGAGGTTTAAAACACGTGCAGAAGTTGGATTGAAGATGACTATAAAATATGAATACAAACCGGCGCGTAAGATATTGTGGGTGTTATTGCGTTTTTCTTTTGGAAGATGATTTTGAGTTTGAATGTAGGAGAGAGAGAGAGAGAGCAATGAATATTAATTATCTATAATAATATTTAGATGAAAGAGAGAGTCATTAATGTAAGAGCATTAAAACAGTTTCCAAAACACTTTGATACAAATGACTTTGATACACTCAATTAAAACACATATTGACGATCTTACCCTTAATTCCTATAATATATAATTAGATTTTAAACACATCCCATCTTTTAATCTCCACCATCCATCTTTAAATCTAATGGTTGAAAACACTTCCTACACAAAACCATTTTCTTACAGGAACCCTACCCAATATATATATATATATATATATATATATATGGTCAAGATCGTGTACAAAGTGTTTTTTTTGTGAGAAGTGTGAGAAGTATTAAAAATTGATACTTAGGCATCATTTTTGAACTTAGTCGTGATGTTTTGGATTGTTTTGCCTATAAAAACACCAAACATAACAATTAAAAACCGAAAACAATGTATTTTAGGCTTAAAACTTAAAACACCATGCTAAGAACATTAGCAGTGTGTTTTAAGTGTTAAGTAGTGTGTTGTAGCTGTTTTTTAAATTTAATGACTATAATACATTGTATTGTGTTTTAGATTGTTGTGTTTGGTGTTATTCAAGTTAAAACAACCTAAAACATCATTTCTAAATCCAAAACATGATGTCTACATGTCAATTCTTAGTCATTCGCACACTTCTCACGAAAAATGTACTTTGTACAGGATCCTAAACCTATATATATATATATATATATATGTTTGGATGAGGAGCAAAAGTCAGAAGCAACTATTGCAGGGTGTGATTGAAGCAGTGATCTTGAAGATGTTTTTTTTTTTGGGATATGAGTGATTTTAACCTATTCTGCTTACATAAAAATAGAATTTATATTTATTGGTTTGAACATAATTAGTGACTTGCCTATACATGATTAATAAATTATTTGAACACGTGTTTTTATTCTTGTATGAACAAAACCCCACAAAAAATAGCCGTTTTTTCTCCATTTTTTATATTATACTATGGTACTCCTTGGAATGATAATAAAAACGCTCGTTAATTTGGTGTAATTTAAAAAAAAAACTCGTATATAAAAGATATTAGCGTTTAAAAATTATGGGAGGAAACATGAGAGAGAAATATCCAATTTTGATTTTAATTTTTTTTTCTAAATCTGTAGCAAATAAAGATGAGGAAGGAGATAGATATAAAGTATATGCATATGTATATTGTATGTGTGAGGAATATATAAATAGAGAAGAATAAATGATAGATGGGTCAAAGTAGTGTATGGATTAATTAATATTAAAAAAATAGAATTTTTGTTTTCAAATACATTAAATTAATATGGATTAACTTGAAATTTTGTTTTAATATGGATTAATTTGAATTTTTGTTTTCAAATACATTAAATTAATATGGATTAATTAATATTTATTTGAAAAATAGAAGAAAAAAAACATTTAAGTGAAGTGAATCAGTGGAGTGCTGCCTCCAAAAAACTGTTTTAGTGAAAGAAATCAGTGAAGTGATGTGGCAGTGCAGAATTAGTTAAAATCAGTGAAGTGAAAAAAAAAAACTGGGGTAGCACCCCTTCCCCCTAATAAATAGATTATAGGCCAAGGGTACATTTTCTTTGCTCGGTGATGATCCAGTGAATGTTGATGTTGATCGACAATCACCGGTGAACCGAAAGTTTTGATTATTTATGTCCAAGAACCGAGTGTAAGTGATGAGTTTTTATGATGAAATGGTGATCGTTGTGGTTGATAGTTGTCTAAATCTTTGTCAAAGTCATGTTTAAACTAAATGGTTGTTGCTAAAATGTTGAAATCATCGTGGAAGATGATCGGTGGGCTGAAATTTTAACTATGGGGCGGCGCGTGAGGCCCACGCGCCTTGAGATCAGTGATAAACATAAATGCTATAAAAAATCAACCATCCGAAAACCCCTTGATTGTAACACCCCAACCGATGGCGGAAACATTAGGATTTCACGTATTGATGATTGTTCAGTAGCTCATAGTAAATAATAAATTTCAATAATTTATTTAAATAAATTACATACAATTGTTCTAAAAGAATTTGTACATCAAAATAAAAAAAAATACTAGATACATATCTTCAAGCCAGCTATAACCTGAAACATGTTAAGTTTGAAAATATTTTAGGTCAACAAAAGTTGGTGAGAATTACATAAGTTTGAATATTGAATAAAATTTGTACAATTCGAGTGTCATGGCAAGTCTAGTTCATATGTGAAAACAATACTACCCGGTAAATCGTGTGCATAATCAAACCTTGTGACTAGAATATTGTGGTCCATCACATACGCATATGGTTCACTCATTTTTGTTGCGATAACAATCACCCACGCTACCCATACTGGAGGTAACGTATCCGGGTGGGGTTGTCAATCCAATGGATCTATCATTGTGTATCGTTGGCTTGTACGGAGTTAATGATTATGCAGTCTAATTGTGCTTACCATAGTAATGTTTAAGACATAATCCAACATAGAATAACACATAGACACTTATGTTGAATGTAATTGAAAATGTAACATGTTTACTCCAAAATAGTGAAAAGGGGCTATGTAAACTCACCTTAGCACAAGTCTTGAATCCTTTGAAATAGTCTAAGTGTGGCACAAACGATTCCAAGTATTACCCTAAGTTAAAGGCAATAAATAAGTTTAAATTTTTCTAGTCTACAAATATTTCTAGGGTTCCTAATTTGGGGATAGGCAATTGTTTAATTGTTAATTTAGATAAATTTTTAATGAACAAATAAATAAAAAGTAAATAAATAAAAGGACTTTTTATAAAATTTTGATCAAAGTTGGTTGTATTACATGTTGTAAATGTGAAAATAATTTTATAAAATTATTTTCTTGATTATTGAATATATAGTATATTAATATTTATCTGTCAACATATAGTATTTATGTCTAAAAATATTAAAATTCATAAAATTTCAAATTAAAATTTATATTTCTGTTCTAAATGAACAAAAATAATTTGTGTAAAATTTTGATGTAAAATAGTGAGAAACGGATTTATTATGAATTATTTATGATTAAAAAAGAAAAAATTAATTAAAAATATTAAATAAATGTTTTTCTGAAATAAAAATAAATTCTGAAAAGGTTATTGATTTATAAGTTTAAAATAATTTTTGTGAGATTTTATAAAATCGTTAAGATATTTTTATAGAATTATTAACTTATAAATGAATAAACTTGTAATATATTTTATATATATTAAATAAATGATTTTTGAAAAACTAAATTTTTTATGATAAACTTTACCATTAGGATAACATAAAATAATTTTTATAGAATTTATAGACCTCTTTTGGTATTTTAAAATTATTTTAAAAGATTTTTTAAGTTAAATATATAAATAATTAAGTGTTTTAAAAAAATGGTTGTGGTGGCTATGACTCGAACCCGAGTCAAAGGCCGGTTCAATGATTTTAAATCACAAGCCTGACCAACTGGTCTAGACCCTGAGAACGGTTAGGTTTGGTTTCAATTAATTATAAAGGTTCATTGGACTTAATCATAATTCATTAGAAAAAATGGTTGGGGACGGGATTCGAACCCCTGTCCACAGCCGGTTCCAACGTTTTAAACAAACAAGTATTACCAACTGATATGTGGATCAGTTGGTGATAATTTTTGATCTGTTCTAAGATTATACGAGAACTGTATGTGTCATCATCCCCAAATCAACGTATGAACCCTAGCTTTCTAATGTGATTAATTAGCAACCAAAACCCACAGAATCTATGGGGCTTTTGATCGGACAATAACGAAGAACAGAAACATACACTTAATTGAAACTTACAGAACGAGATTGAAGATGAATGTCCGGTCAACCGATAAAGTCAAAAACGCGAGAAAACAGCTTATACTTGAGGGGTTTACAGAATTGAAGGTAGGGATAAATGTTTTGGCGAGTTTAGGTTGTAATGAGAGGTCCAATTTATATAATAATGCACGAATTGCTCGAATGGGATGTTTGACCCATACCAAATTTACAAACGTGTAATTGTCTTAATTATGGTATGTTTTGAATGGATTTTGGCGTGGGGAAAATGCTGGAAGGTCGGTCAAAGGCATTCCATACTTAATTCATGTCAAAAACGCGGGATAATAACTTGATTGGAAAGGATAGATCGTAGGTTTGACTTTGTTTTGTTGACTGACTATTCGAGGAAGGGATTATGTTTATTCTGTGTTGGAATAATAACACAAAGAACCGTGGCTCATCTGGTTGAAATGTGTGGCGATGGGCTGGTTGGACGCGGGTTCGAGTCCCGGTTCAACCATTTTATTTTATTTTTTGAAGCATAATATATTTATAAACTATAATATATATATATATATATAGTATACTAAAACAAGGTTAAAATGTTACGAATTATTTTTAAAACACGCCAAAACGTCAAGATTCAACGATTTTATTGATTAAATAATAGTACAAGCATAATCAAAAGTACGAAATGTTACATTGGTCATTTGAGAACCCTTGACCATCCGAGAACCCCTTGGCCATCCAAGAACCCCTTGACTATCCGAGAACTTTTTTGGCCACCCGGAAACACATGGCTATCCGGAAACGCCTACTTATCAGAAAACCCTTAATTATTTGGAAGCTAATGTGTCATCCGAAAACTAAGTTTCCATCGAAAACTAAGTTTCCATCCCGAAACCCAATTTTCATACGAAAACTCACTAAAATTAAGCTCATTTATTTTGATTGTTGGTGTTTATTCATTTTGCTTGGGCTTAGATCTTCTTGACACTTGAAAGTTGATTTTATGTTAAGGTTTTTGTTTTCATTTGCAGATGTGGAAGAAGATGATGATGATCCACCTGAAGCTACAAGGGCAAAGAAAGATCACTTTCCAGATTTAGCCGAAAGCTGGATGCAGTTGAAGATTCCTTGTAAGCTGATGCGGGTAGAAGGTGTATCACGGAAAACATCTTTGCTCATCATGTCTTACTATGGTACTTCAACTGTATCAACTGATGGACGAGGCTCACATTTTTGCTGATGTCGTGTGACTCATCCACTGTATATACATTATAAAAGGTGATCCACGGGTCAAAAGGTCGTCACCGAGGACTCAGAATCAGGTTGGAGTTAAAAGGTGGTCGCTGCAGATGAACCTGGACGGGGCAAGAAGACAAGTGAAACTGACACTAACAAGAGCTCCAGATCAGGTTGATCAAGTTTTGGATACTGTGTATAAATGGTTTTTAGTTGCAAGAAGTAAATGTAGACATACCAAGACGATACAAACCTAGGGGTATATTGTTGGGCTATGGTTTAAAGGTTTGCGTCTGTCTTGGTCTATTAGACATTTTGGGTTAGAGGTCTAGTGGTCAGTTGGGGTTTCGGCCTACTAGGCCCATTGTATGAGAACCGCCCTATGCAACTATAAATAGGGGGTTCCTAAACTAGTTTGAGGTTGCTAGTAGTTTTGCTATTCATACTCTCTTGTACTCGGTTTTGGTGTACCAGACGACTCCTTGAAGTCGTGTGCACCCTAGTAATATAATCATTCCTTTTGAAGTTTCTTTGTTGTTCTTACATTCAATCTTAGTTTCCGCCTTCGATTGAGTGTGTTTGATACCTTGGGGAGGATTCTGGACTTACATTTCATGAATCCTCGGTGCCATTGCAGTGCTCTTCCTTCTAAATGGACTGCAGCATATCTCACCTTAAATCTTTCTGGTGTTTCATCAATTGAAAAGAAATGTTCACACTTATATAGCCATCCCTCAACATCATCACCATTAAATTTTGGAAACTCCACCTTAGTCAATCGATTATTACACATATGATCAGTTTCATTTCTTGGCACCATTGTCCCTTGTTTTTCCAATTTTGAAAATGTTGCTTGCATCTGATCAAAGGCTACTTTAAGACTCAATAGACTTTCTTGAGTTTGTGTTGTAAACTCATCTAACCGACTAACATCTTTGGCTATACGATCGACTTCTTGGTTTCTGGTAGTCATTTTATCGAATTGAATTGAATTTCGAACAAGAATTGAAAGAATTACAGAAATGAACAAAGATAATCAAGATCAGACAACTTATTTGATTACAGGAATAGATTGATCAACAATTGATCAACCTAAGAATCAATTGAAAAGAACACTGAACATAATGACGGAATCGAAAGAAATTGATTAATTGATCAATGGAATGATCACAAATTGATCAATCCACAGATTGACAATCAAACGAATTGAAAAAATGAATAAAGAAATTAAACTGAATCGAAGTAATTGGTCGGGACAGAGAAACGATGAACGGAAAAGATGATCGGAAATGTGGTAGTGGCCGGAATCAGTGAGCTCTAATGAGAATCGGTTGACTCTGATACCAATTGTTAGGCTTGAATTGAGAAAACAAATAGATAGAGAAGAAGGGAAAACCCAATCAAGCTTAACTGACAGCTTGGGGTAGTTATTCTTTATAACCAACTATTAACTACCAATTATTACTAGTTACAATATTAGTCCCTCATCTATGACTTATTACATTTATACCCTTTTACTATAAGGGATACTAACACATAGCTATAGAAAAAAAAAATTAGGTCCCATCCGGTAACTAGTGACTAGTGATTTCCGAACCCCCGGACCAATTTCTCAAGCTTCGCCACTGCTAACCCCCACTTAAGGTCACCATGCCCCACATTAGGGCACAAACAAAGGCATCCTCACCTTGATCAACAACTTTGAGCATGCATTGACCAACTACTTAAAAGAACGTCTGAACATTAACCAAAATTCACAGAAAAAAGAACCAAGCAAAAGAACTTCATTTGGATGCTGAAACGAAAATAAACAAGATATACATGCTAGATGTAGTTCACAGATGCATACCATATAAATATATAACTGTATAAGACCTAAACGCGAGCCATTAAGTAAAACGTCAAAAGTTAAAACGACTTTTGTAACTTTGTCTAGCAAAAAGTATGATCAGCTGCTAGCTATAGGTGTAAGAAGAACTGCACACTTGCATAGATAAGCAACCACCAAAAGGGTATCTTCCATTAATTTCTTGAATTGTAAACTGCAAAATAAAACAAACTGATTGGATTTACAAAACGCCTTTTGATGAACTCGTGTTGCTACATTGATCTTGATTAGTATCATTTTTTGTCCAAATATGGTAAGAAAAGTAGCGTATTGAAACATATAATTACCTCAGCTTGAAAAGAGGTGGCTGCGTTAGGTAAAAACGCATTAGTTGTCAGCACGCTTAGCCAACATGGACAAAGCGCTTTCAAAATTCCAAGAAGCAATTTCCTTGCATTTTGAACAAATGAAACAAGACACCAGACACATCTCGTCTTCAAATTTCCCTTCCCTTCAGAATTGTTTTTCTGTTCATTTGATGATCCTTCTTCATTCACAGGGATATCTTTCAGCTCATTACGTCTCGTTACAGTGTCCTGAAGTAGGGGAAAATTGTTATTTTTCTGCCATTGGGCTCACAAAACAAATTAACAACAATCTTTTAGTCATCACTTCCTCCTGACAGCCCTTCATTACCATACAAGACTTGATACTAAAATCTAACACAACTCATATTCAGTTCAATTTTTGTTTTTTTTTTTTTTTTTGCATATATACTACTACAGTGTCACTCGAACCATTTTAAAAACTACCGTTACCAATTTTTTATATTATATTCCCTAAGCTTGTAGGAACGCACGTACTTGTGAAACATTTAAAACTATCCACGTCAGCACGTTTACAAACTTGAAACGTCGTTTTAATCAGATCATAACAAGTTTAAGAGGTAACTAAGTTCTTACTTTTAAGTTTATTAGCACAAATCTAAATCTTCAACAGATTTATAGACATTAATGTACCAAAATTCGGTGAGAGACTTTTTTGTTCATTTTTTTGACAAGTTTAAGAACTCCAATATATCGACAAACTTTTTAGTGCAAAGTAAATAAAGTATAAGAGAAACCTGACTATCCAAGTAACAATTTTCTAAAAGTGATTAAAATCCAAGAAGAAAAACACGAGTATAAATACTAAAATACATGCGCAATTTAGAGTATATACTGATTACCTTATCTTCCACAACTGCATTCTGCTTAACAGAATTCTGGATGATTGGAAGCGGATACTTGGGTTCTTGAACAAGAAGCAAACCACGGGGAACTGAGCGTTTTTCTGGTCAAAGCGTCCATATCCAAACTTTGATTATCATTCCTGTGATACTTTGCAGATGCGTTTGTAATTTCAACTATGGATGTAAATGAATCCCTACAGATATTACACTTAATAAGATTAATGTGTAGGAACGTTATGCACGTTATTAGTTTCCAAAACCTTCGTTATTTGAAGCAGGATGAGATGATCTATGAACTGGAGCTCCCTGCAAAACATTACAAGATGCGATAATTAATGTTTCAAGTTTAAGTTAACGGAATCAACATGCTGATCATTTAATGTACTTACTGATTCAAGATCCACTTCAGGAGGATTAGCATCACGCGTTGCAAATTGAGATTTCAAGTAGAATGCAACGTCTTTGCACGACTTAAAGTGTTGGCATCAAGAAAAGAAAAAAATTATGAGAAGATACATATATACACATAAGAGTATTTAGATGTATGTGTTGAAGTTGATCATGTAATATGACAAATGGTGTTTTAATATGATGTTGTCAACATCAGATAATCACTTGTTTTTGGGCGTTTGACAAATTCTCTTTATTATTCGGGTGATATTAAACATACAACACCCCAAAAGCGTACACCAGGTCACCAATCACATCATACGAGCCATATAATATAGCAAAAAAAAGTCACACCATATTGCCGTATAATTTTTCTCTCATACGACCCATATGGTAATTCTCACCCTATCCCACGTCACGTATGACAGTCATATGGTCCACGTAGGACCACTTTTCGCCCCTATAACTCGCCTACTATTTAAGACACCACAATTAACATTGATCATACATCCACACCCACAATTTTCAAAGACGGCTGCCTAACCCAAGGGCGCAACGACAACAAAACTCTCCACCCAACCGGCAACACCTTCACAAACACCGCCGCGTCAACATACTTCCTCCGCCTCCTAGTACTCCCCCCACCGCCCTTCCAAACCGCTCAAAAACGCTAAAAACTCATCTTCCCTCGCCATCCCCTCCGTCTTCTTATTCAATTCACATTCAAACACATTTATCCCCATCACAAGCCACATACTTCAAATCAATCACTTCCCCATTCACATTAATCACACCCATACCCTCAAATTCATCCCCAACCGTCAATTTTCCATTTCTCTTCCTCTTCTTCTTATTATTCTCAACCGCTGTGTCTCTGCTATCGTGCGCCTCTCCCACAGTAACCATGTCTTTGCTATCGTACGCCTCTCCCTCCGTAACTAATCTGTTTAACGATTGTAAAATCAGCTTGTCTTCCGTCACCCTTACGTCACCGTCACCGTCATCACCGGAAACGTGACGACGGTGAGAGAAAGCGAAAATTCTCCGAGGAGTGGCGGTTGAACCGTTGGGCCGTTGGTCGGAGTCGAAGTTCAGTACGACGACGTTTTCCGGTTCATTAATGTTATAACCGTTGGATGAAGAGAGAGAGAGAGTATAAAGCTCCGATTGAGAATTTTTTTTATATCTATATAAGCAAGTGAGTTAAAGTCCAATGCTGACTTGCTACCGTCACTGTCACCGCCGATCAACGTTGGATGATTACCAGTAGTCATATGGATGCCAAAACAAACAGGTATGACAGTATGTCACTTTAGTTAATAGTTAATTATTATAATTAGTTATTAATCAAACATGTAAATCCAACCAAAAACCATGAAATTCTGTAAATAATTAAAATAGCAGTAGTAGTAGCGGGTAAAGGTAAACTGAAACTGCGCGGTAAAATAATATTGACAAATTAATAACTAGGAGTAATAGGGGTGGAGAAATTACTGTGCATGAGACGGGTATGATAAGGTGGTGGGATGTGTGTGAATGATCGGAATGGAATACAATGGAGGAGAATTTAGGAGGAAGGCATTGGTGACGGTGAGTTGGCCGGAGGAATGGGTTTTGTTTATGCGAGTGCTTACATAAGACACGAGAGAGAGAGAGAGAGAGAGAGAGAGAGAGAGAGAGAGAGAGGAGTTGTAAGTTGTAACGGATGTCTTTTTCCTGCTTGATTTCCACGTGTCTAGTCTTGTTCATGTAATCCTTGTGTTCCCATTATTATTTTTTTTATTTGTTTAGTAGTGTTTTAAAAGTCATTAAATAATCATTAATACACAGATCATTATTAATTACATTCTTTTCGTTTATTTTAATATATTCCAACTTTTAGTAAAAGTGTCTTTTAATTAAATTAAATAATGAAAATAGAGTTTTTTTTTGATCGGCGAACAACTGTGTGGCAACCACCCTTGCGGGGCGCCGTGCCCAAGAATCGACTACTCGACCTCCAGCAGCCCCCGCCTTCTCCCGATGCGCGGAAACCCGAGCCCCACCCGCCCGAAGGCACGACAGTGTTATAGAACTCGTAAAACCTCGCCGCCCGTCAGATTCGAACCGGCGCCACCCCGTATTCGATCTTCACCCGGATACCAAACCATAATGTTGGAAGTGGGAATTGAACCCTTGATCACCTAAGTGAACATAAGGCCTCTCCACCACTCCACCACTATGGATGGATATGAAAATAGAGTTATAAAAGTAATTACGTGTGCGTTGCTCTGAGATGCGGTTCCCAAGACGCGATTGCATTTTGTATCTTCCCCTTCTCCCTAATCTATATAATATTATTATTATTTTTTTTTTTTTGTCTTTTCTTCTACTAATATTATATATACATATATTTTGTCTTTTTCCCCTATAAAAAATATTAAAATAAAGGAAAGGAGAAGGGGAAAGAAGAGGAAACCATTTCCCTGGTTTGGGGAGGGGAAGAGGAAAGATGACATGGCGCTGATGTGGAAAAGGGGAGGAAAGGGGACCATACCGCATAGTCTAACGAAACAAAAAAGGCTAAGATTACCGAACACATATAATTTAATTTTTAATAGATTTTATATTGTCAAGTTGAGTAACTATAAAAACGAATACTGTATCCAGGGGTGAAGCTTGGTTCGCCAATCCGGGGGCCGGACTCAATTTTTTCGGTCGGTAGTGTCAAATCGGCGGGGGCCAGACTCAACCCGGACTAAATTTACCTATGAAAATCGCGAATTTTCACTACTGCGCCAAAAAACAGGGGGGCCAGGGCCACCCCTGGCCCAAAGAATGCTTTGTCCCTGACTGTATCGATTCCAGTATTATGACTATTGGTTTTGGTTCTCCACGATAAAAAAAAAAAAATTCACTATACCAATTCGGTATAGTGAAAAGATGTTCAACTGATTCGATTTCGGCTGCATAGAAGGAACAACTGTCCAGCTGAATGTTAATTTTTCTTATTTTAAGCACTGCACATGTAGGTATGCGGTCCAGTTCTGCTAGCCATGCGAGAATATTACGTTTCTCCGGGACCCAATGACACCAAGACATCTTATATAAATTGGTAGCCGGTATGTTTTTTTATTAGTAATGTACTGCAGGATTTGACCGAAAATACCCCCGAGCTATCACCTTTCCACACCCAACTATCTGACTCTCCATGAGGCGCAAAAGAGTTCAGCGCTTTCTTGCAGTCTTCCCATTCAACCTGCTCCAAATATGATGTCGGGTTTCTTTTCCATCTCCAAATCCATTCTTGAGTAATGGACCATCAGTTTTTTTTATCAAAATTTGTTTATCTTTCTCGATTTTGAAAAGGTTCAGCCAAGCGTCTTTTAAAGGAATCGATAGTAACCAAAGGTCTAACCAAATACGAATACAAGAACCATCACCCACAGTGCCTTTAAACCAACAATGTTTCCCCTGTATTAGCGTTTTATTTCCAACACTAGCAATATTTTTTAGACCCCGTGAGGTTCATTTTTCTAGGGACACTGGACCAGGTCCGATTGGAATTATGCAAGGCGTCAATCGTTCTTTGCCGCAAACTTTTAGGTTCTCGCCTATATCTCAATATCCAATTTGAAAGCAAGGCATAATTAGACTCAATGAGTCTGTTAATACCGAGACCACCTAGTTTTTTGGGGTGGTAACATGATCCCAAGCGACCCAGTGAAGTTTTTTCTCCTTACTAGAGCCAGCCCAAAGAAATCTCCTCGTAGCAACCTCTGCTTTGTTTAAGACCTGCACAGGAGCTTTAAACAGTGATAAATAATAAATTGGTAAGCTTTGTAGCACCGATTTGATAAGAGCCACTCGGCCTCCAATAGAGAGAGTCTTAGCTTTCCAAGAATTGAGCCTGGCATCAATGATATCAATAACTAAATTCCAATTCTTCAACCGATTCATATTTGCACTAATCATGAGGCCAAGATAATCAAAAGCGTCTTCCCCCATTCTGCATCCAACCATTTGAGCTATCGTATTGAGTTCGTCTACGGAGGTGCCCACCCCATACAATCAAAACTTTCGGTTCACTGGTGATTGTCGAAACTTTTGGTTCACCTCATCACTTACACTCGGTTCACCTCATCACTTACACTCGGTTCTTAGACATAAATAATCAAAACTTTCGGTTCACCGGTGATTGTCGATCAACATCAACATTCACTGGATCATCACCGAGCAAGGAAAACGTACCTTTGGCCTATAATCTATCTATTATAATAATTGAAAACAATAAATCTTACATGACACTCATTTGAGTGTGCCATGTGGCATTAGGTAATTTTAGAAAAAAAAAATTAAAATCAAAATTGGATTTTTCTCTCTAATGTTTCCTCCCATAATTTTTAAGCGTTAATATCTTTTATATACGAGTTTTTTTTTTATAAAAAAATTACACCAAATTAACGAACGTTTTATTATCTACACAAGGAGTACCATAGTGTAATATAAAAAATGGAGAAAAAAACGACTATTTTTTGTGGGGTTTTGTTCATACAGGAAAAAAAACACAACGTGTTCAAATAATTTATTAATCATGTATAAGGCAAGTCACTAATTATGTTTAAACCAATAAATATAAATTCTATTTTCATGTAAAGCAGAATAGGTTAAAATCACTCACCAATGGGGTGGTGGTCCATTGGCAAAGGCAAAACCTTTAAAACACCTAGGTTGTGAAAGGTCTTGGGTTCAAGTCTCACAGACCACAGGATTTAAAAGAAATTAACTTTAAAAAAAAAAGGTTAAAATCATTATTCTGGACCATATTGAGAACTGTGAGAACTATTCTGGACAACAAATTTCTCTAAGGCAAAAAGTATATATATATATATATATATATATATATTTGATTTAACCGCTGCTTTATATGCAGGAATTTTTTTAATTTTTTTTTTTTTTGTATTTTTTTCAATATACACATGTGTATAATTACATTATACACATATATATATATATATATATATATATAATGCAATATACACATATGTATACATGAAAAAAATTCAAAAAAAAAAAAATTCTTGCATAAAAATGTGCGATTAATGCAATAATAATAATAATAATAATAATAATAATAATAATAATAATAATAATAATTTTGCCTTTATATGAAATGTGTGGTCCAGAATGGTTCTCTCAGTTCTCAAATAGGAGTTGGTTCTCTTAGGATCCCTACCATATATATATATTTAATATACATTGCATTCTTATTCAAATGATTAGTTGTACATTGTTTTAAATTAGGTATTAATATTAGAGTTATACATTCTTTTATGTTACGTGTTAACATTAGAATTATATTGTTTAAGGTTACGTGTTAACAACGAAGTTATACACTATTTTATGTTAGGTGTTAACATTGGAGATATACATTGCTAATTGTTTTAGGTTCCTACATGTAAATTTCATATATAAAATTGATGTGTCATATTAGATTTCTCAACCCCGAAACGCTCCCGGGTATAATCTAGTAAAATAAATAAACGAACAGAATGTAATTAATAATGATATGTGATTTAATGACTTTTAAAACAATACTAAATACTAAACAAATAAAAAAATAATAATGGGAACACAAGGATTACATGAACAAGACCAGACACGTGGAAATCAAGCAGAAAAAGACATCCGTTACAACTCTTTTCTCTCTCTCTCTCTCTCTCTCTCTCTCTCTCTCTCTCGTGTCTTATGTATGTAAGCACTTGCATAACAAAACCCATTCCTCCGACCAACTCACCGTCACCAATGCCTTTCGCCTAAATTCTCCTCCATTTATACTGAATCCCGATCATCCACACACATCCCACCACCTCATTTCACCACCTTATCATACCCGTTTCATGCACAGTAATTTCTCCACCCCTAATGCTCCTACCTTAATTTGTCAATATTAATATTACCCCGTTTACCTGCTACTGCTGCTACTTTAATTATTTACTGTATTTTGTTGTTTTTGGTTGGATTTTACATGTTTGATTAATAACTAATAACAATTAACTATTAACTAAAGTGGCATCCTGTCATACCTGTTTGTTTTGGCATCCAGATGACTACTGGTAATCATCCAACGTCGATCGGCGGTGACGGTGACGGTAGCAAGTCTGCATTGGACTTTAACTCACTTGCTTATATAGATATGAAAAAATATTCTCAATCGGAGCTTTATACTCTCTCTCGCTCTTCATCCAACGGTTATAACCTTAACGGAACAGAAAACGACGTCGTAATGAACTTCGACTCTGACTCCGACTCCGACTCCGACCACCGGCCCAACGGTTCAACCGCTACTCCTCGGAGAATTTTCGCTTTCTCTCACCACCGTCGCGTTTCCGGTGATGACGGTGACGGTGACGTAAGGGTGACGGAAGACAAGCTGATTTTACAATCGTTAAACAGATTAGTTACGGAGGGAGAGGCGTACGATAGCAGAGACATGGTTACTGTGGGAGAGGCGCACGATAGCAGAGACACAGCGGTTGAGAATAATAAGAAGAAGAGGACGAGGAAGAGGAAGGGGATATTGAAGGGTGAGGATGAATATGAGGGTATGGGTGTGATTAATGTGAATGGGGAGGTGATTGATTTGAAGTATGTGGCTTGTGATGGGGATAATGTGTTTGAATGTGAACTGAATAAGAAGACGGAGGGGATGGCGAGGGAAGATGAGTTTTTAGCGTTTTTGAGCGGTTTAGAAGGGCGGTGGGGGAGTACTAGGAGGCGGAGGAAGTATGTTGATGCGGCGGTGTTTGTGAAGGTGTTGCCGGTAGGCTGGAGAGTTTTGTTGTCGTTGCGCCCTCGGGTTAGGCAGCCGTCTTTGTATTGCAGGAGATTCGTCAGGTAGTTTTTTTTATTGGACTTTGGTTTTGAATTATGTTTGAAAATTGAATGAATTGTGGGTGTGGATGTATGATCAATGTTAATTGTGATGTCTTAAATAGTAGGCGAGTTATAGGGGCGAAAAGTGGTCCTACGTGGACCATATGATTGTCATACGTGACGTGGGATAGGGTGAGAATTACCATATGGGTCGTATGAGAGAAAAATTATACGGCCAATATGGTGTGACTTTTTTTGCTCTATTATATGGTTCGTATGATGTGACTAGTGACCTTGCGTACGCTTTTGGGGTGTTGTATGTTTAATATCGCCCTAATAATAAAAAGAATTTGCCAAACGCCCAAAACAAGTGATTATCTGATCTTGACAACATATTAAAACACCATTTGTCATATCACATGATCAACTTCAACACACACATCTAAATACTCCATGTATATGTATGTATCTTCTCATAAATTTTTTCTTTCTTGATGCCATCAGTCCGTCGGAAGAACACTTTAAGTCGTGCAAAGACGTTGCATTCTACTTGAAATCTCAATTTGCAACGCGTGATGCTAATCCTCCTGAAGTGGATCTTGAATCAGTAAGTACATTACATGATCAGCATGTTGATTCCGTTAGCTTAAACTTGAAACATTAATTATCGCATCTTGTAATGTTTTGCAGGGAGCTCCAGTTCATAGATCAACTCATCCTGCTTCAAAAAACGACGTTCTGGAAACTAATAACTTGCATAACTTTCCTACACCTAATCTTATTAAGTGTAATATCTGTAGGGATTCATTTACATCCGTAGTTGAATTACAATCGCATCTGCAAAAGTATCACAGGAATGATAATCGAACTTTGGATATGGACGCTTTGACCAGAAAACGCTCAGTTCCCCGGGGTTTGCTTCTTATTCGAGAATCCAAGTATCCGCTTCCCATCATTCAGAATTCTGTAAAGCAGAATACAGTTGTTGAAGATAAGGTAATCACTATACTCTAAAATTGCGCATGTGTTTTAGTATTTATACTCGTGTTTTCTTCTTTGATTTTCATCACTTTTAAAAAATTGTTACTTGGATAGTCAAGTTTCCTTATATGAAATATTGGGTTTATACTATAAAAAACCAACATACTTTATTTACTTTACACTAAAAAGTTTGTAAATATATTAGAGTTCTTAAACTTGTGAAAAAATAAACAAAAAAGTCTCTCACCCGAATTTTGATACATTAATGTCTATATATCTGAAGATTTAGATTTGTGCAAATAACTTAAGAACTTAGTTACCTCTTAAACTTGTTATGATCTGATAAAACGACGTTTCAAGTTTGTAAACGTGTTGACGTGGATAGTTTTAAAATGTTTCACAAGTACGTGCGTTCTTCAAGTTTAGGGAATATAATATAAAAAATTGGTAACGGATAGTTTTAAAATGGTTCGAGTGACACTGTAGTAGTATATATGCAAAAAAAGAAATTTAACTGAATATGAGTTGTGTTAGATTTTAGTATCAAGTCTTGTATGGTAATGGCGGGCTGTCAGGAGGAAGTGATGACTGAAAGATTGTTGTTAATTTGTTTTGTGAACCCAATGGCAGAAAAATAACAATTTTACCCTTCAGGACACTGTAACGAGGCGTAATGAGCTGAAAGATATCCCTGTGAACGAAGAAGGATCATCAAATGAACAGAATAACAATTCTGAAGGGAAGGGAAATTTGAAGACGAGATGTGTCTGGTGTCTTGTTGAATTCATTCGTGAGCCTGTCGATGCAGAAACTCTTGCGAGTTCATCTGGTTTCATGTGTTCAAAATGCAAGGAAGTTGCTTCTCGGAATTTTGAAAGCGCTTTGTCCAGGTTGACTAAGCGTGCTGACAACTAATGCGTTTTTACCTAACGCAGCCACCTCTTTTCAAACCTAGGTAATTATATGTTTCCATACGCTACTTTTTCTTACCATATTTGGACAAAAAACGATACTAATCAAGATCAATGTAGCAACACGAATTCATCAAAAGGCGTTTTGTAAATCCAATCAATTTGTTTATTTTGCAGTTTACAGTTCAAGAAATTAATGGAAGATACCCTTTTGGTGGTTGCTTATCTATGCAAGTGTGCAGTTCTTCTTACACCTATAGCTAGCAGCTGATCATACTTTTTGCTGGACAAAGTTACAAAAGTCGTTTTAACTTTTGACGTTTTAGTTATGGCTCGCGTTTAGGTCTTATAGGGTTATATACTTATATGGTATGCATGCGTGAACCACATCTAGCATGTATATCTTGTTTATTTTCGTTTCAGCATCTAAAAGAAGTTATTTAGCTTGGTTCGTTTTTGCGAATTTTCTTTAATGTTCATATGTTCTTAAGTAGTTGTTCAATGCATGCTCAAAGTTGTTGATCAAGGTGAGGATGCTCATTACTTGTAATTTTGTTTCCGGTCATGACTTAGTGGTACATGTATTATTCGTCGACAAGTTTTTGCAAGACACTGCTATCTGTTTGATGAGCACCTCTCCCAACTAGTGTTTGCGAGCCTTTTGGAGGATGTATGTGTCAGATTCTTGCGTCCGGTGTGGACGCCATTCGTGAGGTATTGTGAGAGGGGGCCTTATTGACGATGCTCTAATAATATTTTTTTTCTTCAAAGAAATTAACGGTTTTATGGCACTTTATAAATAGTATCACTAATAAACATACTTACTAGTTGTAAGAGATCCATGTTGTATTACATATGTAATACTAATAAACATTTGCATTGAAATATAGATTTGAAACTTGCCAAAAGTATAATACATTATGTTGAGCATAGCTTGGGTTTCTTTTAAAAAATAAAATAAAATAAAATGAATAAAATAATGTATTTGTATAATATGTTGGAAGCTATAAGTTATCTATGAGAAAACGAAATTGTTTATTTATACATATGTATTTGTATATGAAGTATGACATGTTATATTATACAACCGCAACCTGTCACTTTATACATATGAAACCGTTTTTGAATCTTGGATCTAGAAACCTTTTCAAATATTTGGATGAATATTTATGAATATAAACATAATAATAACAAAAGTTTAGAAATGAAAAAAAATAAAAATATTAGACAAAATGGGGTTCCCTTGATATTTAGTGATTTAGTGATATATCAAATTTTAAATTATTTCTCAAAATTTAAGCTGACTTGTTTAATTATCTATGAAGCCCATAGTTAAACCTAACAACTGTCAAAATATTTTGGACCAATTATTTGAACTAAAAATAGTATGTTTAAAGGACCTGAAACAAAAATAGAAGCCCCTAAAGTAAATGGTTGTATACAAATTAGGTTTATATCTTATCTCAAATAATGTTGGTGAATCAATATAACAAAAACTACATAAGTAAGAATGTAAGATAAATTTAATCACTTAGACGAGTGTCTAAAATTCTTTAAAACTCTAACATTACTTATTTAAAAGTTCGATTCTAATCACGTAACATTATAGTTTTTTATCCTATAAGAAGTAAAACAACAAGCTCAAACATATTGTATGCATCGATACCCAACTTGACAAACTAAACCGAAATGTTTTTTTATTAATTAATTGCACCCTGTATATTAGTAAGTTTGTATTAGGAGGCGTTATCCGATTTAGAGTTATTTTTTTTTTTACTATGTATGTGTATCCTTATCTCTTGATTAGTCTTCTTCCTCTTGCTTACTCGATTTTGATACACAAATGATTTTTGAGAGTGTGATAGGTGAAAATCGATTCTAATAAAGATTTACAATAACTAAAAAGATATTTTTCAATACAGCACTTCGTAAGAAGGATGATATCTGTTAGCTAAATTTAATAAATTATATAGTTTTGACCGCAATTTATTTACAGTGCTAAGTATGGTATCCAATCTCCTACTTCTCCCACCAACGTTAATAAAGTTCTAAGTCGTTCTAGACGGTGTATCTGCCCAAGATGTCGCTATACATATTCCCGCTCCTCCATTTTTTTCTTTAACAAACACTCTAATTTAGGGTGTACCACTCGAATTTCGACTACTTTCTTCCACTCACCTTCCACCTCAACATCCCTTTCTTTCCCGCAAACCTATTTGCGCACCCATACTGTGCACCCTTGCACTTAAATGCATGTGATTCAATCTTGAATTTTCTTAATGTTTATGTTTCACGTTTTTGGTAATAATGTATATTATTCGTAGGGGATGCAAACAAATCGAGCTACTCATGAGCAATTCTAGCTAGGGTTTATAAAAATCTCAAAACAAGTCAAGCTTAAATGAGGTCAAACCTAAAAACAAACTCATTTAGTAGACAAGCCAATTATTTATATACTTACTAAATTAATATATTAAATGTATATTTAAGTGATAATGGTTGCTATATATAAAAATATTAAAATAATAATTTATATATAAAATTATAGTTATAACTATAATTAATATAAACTAATTATTAGTAAACAATAAATGAGCCGAGTTTGAGTCAAGATTGAGCTTAAAAATCTACCGACGAAAAAAGCTCGAGCTTCAAAAACTAACTCAAATAAAGCCAAGCTCGAACCTAGTCGAGCACGGTCTCCGCTCCAGAGTTTTTTGACAAAATAGTAGAATTCTTGTAAACTTTTGTGCTTCAGGTAGTTGTCAGAGCTCGATTTTGGAAACTAGAAGACCCGCAATCTGAGATTGCGGGTGTGTACACATGGCAGCAGACGTGGACATTGGCTCGACGTTGGCTCAAGGATGTTGCACGATCAGCTTGCCACGGTGGAATCTTCTTTGGAAGAGACCCGCAATCTTAGATTGCGGGTGTTGGAATAGTTTTTTTTTTTTTTTTTTTTTTTTTTTTTTTTTTTTTTTTTTTTCAATGGACTAGATAGAGTTTATTATATAGCAATCAATTTTACTTTGGTGAAATTACGCAATCACATTTACAGATAGAGTTTTTAAAATTGTTTGTGCCTCACGTTTGTCTCGTTACGCAATCTAAGATATGGCATCTCTAAACCCCGGTCCTTGTAATAATCCACTTCTTTGGGCTCAGCCACAACATTGTACTGCGAAGCTGTTTGAAGGAAATGGCGAAGATGGTTTATTGGATTTCAGACGGGGTGACCAAGCATTTTGGCATGCCATTAGCGAGCATCCGTTAGATCCACGCATTCAAGAATTGGTGCGGATCGCTGGTTTTAGTGGAGTTCTTGAGTGCGGATACCGTAAAGTTGACCGGGGGCTAATATCTGCCCTTGTTGAAAGATGGCGTCCTGAGACCCACACGTTTCACCTAAGAATTGGTGAGGCCACGGTGACGTTACAGGACGTTAACGTCCTAATGGGTCTGCGGGTTAATGGTGCAGCAGTCTCAGGACCCCAATTCAGCATGAGAAATCATGCGGAACGGGTAGAGTATGTCGAAGAAATGTTGGGTGTAGAAAGTGAGCCCCGCAATTTCCGCGGAAACACTTTGCAATCCAGCAAAATTGTAGAAAAAATAAAGGCTCCGTTACCTGCTGACGCCGACGAGGGCGAGATCACACGACGCGCACGATGTGTGATCTTAATTATTTTGTCATTTTGTCTGTTTCCCGACACAAGCCAAAGTTTTGTGTCGTTGTCATTTTTACCACATTTGTTGAATCTTCATCAATGTGGGAGGTTGAGTTGGGGGAGTGCTATGTTAGCATGGTTGTATCGCAACTTATGCAAAGCAGCAGTAAGGACCGCAACCACAGTTGCAGGTCCTATGTTTTTGTTACAACTGTGGGCCTGGACCAGAATCCGTGTATTATCCCCCAAAATTAAACCCCAGGTGAAACGTGTGAGTTTTTGGACGCCATCTTTCTACCAACGCGGTTATCAAACCACGGTCATAAAGCAAGTATCCAACATCAAGAACCCCACCAAAGCATGCCATTCTAACCATCTCTACGACATTGGGGTTTAACGGATTTTTTTTAATGGCAGAAAATAATGCCTGGTCGCCCCGCGTAATATCAAGTTCTGTGGCATGGCCAGCATCATCTTCGAACAGATAAGCCGAACGATGTTGTGGCTGCAGCCATAGAAGCTCATTGTTTCTTGGACCCGGGTGTAAGTGTGCCATTTTTTTTAGATAATATGGCTTGTAAAATTATCTTCTTTAGAATTGTTAGTATATTTTCTTTAGAAGAGTGAGTGTAAATGCTTAGTATGTATGATTGCTTTTCTATATTCAAAGGAAGAACCGTATCCATATATATAATCAAATGCAACTCAATGTTGGATTCCATGCATGAAATTTGATTAGATGTTTCTCTGCATAATACTATTCACATTCAGAAAATTTAGTTTACCTCTCTCACATTAAGTTTGCATGTGCATGTGTGTAAGATGGTGTAAGAGGTAAAAGTCAAGAAACTAAGCCTAAGGTCCGCAATCTAAGAATGCTAATGTCTGAAAATCACTATTCCTACACCCGCAATCTAAGATTGCGGGTCTCTACCAAACCAACTTCCACCTTGGCAACGTCCACGTCCACACTCCATGAGCCAACGTCCACAATCCATGAGCAAAAAGCCACGTCTGCAGCCATGTGTACACACCCGTAATCTCAGATTACGGGTCTTCTAGTATCCAAAATCGAGCTCTGAAAACTACCTGAAACACAAAAGTTTACAAAAAAATCCACCATTTTGACGAAAAATTCCTCCGCTCCACTCGTGTAAACTTTCACAATCTATTTTTCAAAGTTTTTGAGATATATATATTGTAAATCTGAAAACCCTCGTCCCTTCTTCAACCTCTCTGCAACTCCTCCGTCATCCTTACGTCGTCGTATCACTCCACCACACACTGTCAGAAATTAAGGAATTTCATTACAGAAGACAATTTATAGGGTTTAAGGCACTGACCGACTTCCAATAATTTGCTTTTATAAACCACATTTTCTTCATATCTGCTCTCAATTCAATCTCACAGGTATGAATTTCTTATTATTTATTTTATATCTTCTGATTATTATTAGTGAGTTTCTAGAATAAAACCCGTAGCTTTGTCTTTAGCTATTCGAAAGGGGTAGGTTTAGTTAAATATTATTATGTTGGTATTACTTAAGTTGTTTAAGGCTGCACTAGATGTTTGGGCAGGCTTTATGCATTTCTATGGTATATATATTATTGATCCGAATATAAACAAACGATTTGACGATAATAGAAGTTTTTTCATTAAACCAAAGACAAACCAATTACAAGTGATACGTAGGTAAACGGGCCACAAGTTGCGCTGCTACCCCTTTTTGTATTGCAAAACCTACTCTATTGAAAATAAAACATTGGCCCTTAGCAGCTGGGGAATTACTTTGCATAACTTTCTTCACGCGATCGAGTAGCTTGATTGCTTGCGGGGCCAGCGCTCCAAAAGCATCAAAAGCGAAGGGCACAAACACATGCTGGTTCTCTAGACAAGCCGCTTCATGTTTATCCACTTTTTTGCCCTCGGCTTTCAAAACTGCCTGCCCAGCCACAAAACCCGAATCCCGAAGTCCCACCAATGGGGATACCCCAGTCAGGTCAACACACGCATGCTTGCCTTGCGTGTTACAGCCATAATTCCATATATTACTTTCTCTTTCGCTCGTTACATTGCCAGACTTTTATGCATCGAGAATATGTCTTTTACCGAGAAGGCGTATATATACGGCGTGTGACACCACGTGCTGATTTGATTCCATATCATTGAAGTTGTGTAACGTGCAGTTAAAAGGCGGTTCGGTTCTTGGCTAGAGTTGAGCGTGTGGTCTACAACAACTTTTTGACCTCTCGGGGACGAGGCTTTGTTTTTTAGTAGATTAGGGTTTTCTATTTGGAAGGGGATGACAGCGCAGTTTGTTGCCCGTCTACCTGCTATCCTTATGTAATTTGCCCTTTATTAGTATAGGCCATCAAGCGTTGGTAACCTCCTCATGCGAATATGTTGGCCTTCTTTGGTGCCCAGTTATTGCGTATTGTACTATATGCCACATTTGATGCGTTGTAAATAGGCGAAACATTCTGGAGAAGATTTGTACAGTCTTGAAATTCTTGTAGCCACTAGATATTTGTATTCTGCCCTTCAAATAAGTCACTGACCAATCTATTTTTACATGAGTCCAACGCAAGAATATTGGGAAATGCATCCTTTTGTGGTTGATGATAGATCCAAGCAACGATACAAAACCTAACTGATTCCCCGTTTCCGATCTCCCCTTTTATTAGATTGTCCATGTTAATGTTCGGTTTTGCCAAATGATTCTCCAGCCTTGCAATTGTAGTCCATGTCCACGTTTCTTGTTGTTTTCTCCGATAGTTTCTGATGATCTTCAAAGTTGGTTTCTTGTTGATATATGCACTTACAAACACTCATCATATGTTTTTATAGAAACAAACTGTCGAATATGATTATGCTTTTAGACTCCAGAACCACCTCTGATACGAAGAGGCGGTATCAAGATGTTAGCTGATTCCACATTTATGGAGAGGCATTATCTGTTTTCATATAAAGAATATTCTTGCAGTTAATGAACATTTATTGGGTGTTGACGTTGTGGAAACAAATCAACAATGCCTACCAGGCATTATATTGAAATATATGATGTATATTCTTTTAGAACTTTCTCTTTACAAACGTTATTTGGTAACCGTGAGAATCCGTTACTAGAAACGCTTGAGGATTCCACCAATACCCTGAGACGCTTACGGCTTACCACTCCACCCCTTGAGGGTTTATCTTTGCATCCGTGTGAGATGAATATTTGGTTAAAAGTTGTTTATATTTTCCTTTTTTGTTATCATTTTCATGGTTACTTTATACATATATCAATATATCAGGGATAACAATTTTGATATGATGGATTAAAAACACGAAGTATATATTGTTACATATGACAGGATAGCCAGCTAAGTAAAATCTGTTAGAACATTATCTATATGAATATATTTCTACAACAAGCATGAGTTCGTATAGTTACGTTAGGGGATATAAAGCCAAAATGATATTCTGAAGAACACTTTTCTGCAAGACCTAATAAATAGAGAACATATTTTACTCGAGTTTCTGGCTGCTGTCGTTGTTGCTGTTGTATGTTTTACTCAAGTTGATTATGGAACTAAACTCTTGTGTGTTCATCTATGCACTTGAAATGCTCTATTTCTGTCATTTTAAAGAATATACTAATCTGAAAATTATATTATTTGTGCAGGTTAAGATTGCTTATACTGTAAGGTTTGACGGATTTCAGCAACCTTGATTTGTGACTGAGAGTTAGAGATGGCATCCAAATCAAGACCTAGCACAATAAGCGTCTATCTTTACATACCCAACATCATTGGTGAGTTTCTATGTAGCCAATGAATTATATGGCATGCGTAAAGCAATATATACTCTGATCAACAAAGTAAACAATTTAAAGTGTAATATACCACCATAATCTTCTTGCTTTTTTGATATATTGGTCCCTAGTTTTGAAACTATGGTCTTCATAACCATTCCTTTATGTATGCCTTGTTACCTCTAAATACGCATCAACGTACTACGGTACTAGTAAATTATGATGTAAGAACATGTAATCATTTGTTTTATCAAGAAGCTGAAAGAATTTTATACTATCTATGTCCTTGTTATGTATAATAATTATTGTTATCTTAAATATTTACATCTTTTCTTCTTGCATCTCTTTTTGTTATTATTTTAGTTAATTCCACAATTAATATGCAAAATGTGCTAGTTCTTTATGGGTTATATATGTCATGAATTTAACTGCTTACGTCTATGTACAGGGTACATAAGAGTTCTGCTTAATTGCTATGCGTTTGCAATATGCTTTACCAATAAAGAGCTTTTTTCCGTCCTCTATTTCATCAGGTACGAGTAAATACAAAAAAGAGCTATTAATTAAGTGTACCTACCTTTTATTTGAAAGATTCTAATTAAGATATTAAATGGTTGATCTTGCTTTTTCAGCTTTGTTTGTGATGCCTTGGATGGTTGGTTTGCTCGCAAGTTTAATCAAGGTAAGGTGTTATTAGTAGTCAAATGATCAAGATGTCTTGTTACACATGTTCTTTTTAATGCATTTTTCTTCTGATTTATAAGCATTTACTGTTTCATGGATTTTATGTGTCATTTATGCAACTTAAATTTGGAATTTTTTTTTCCTCATAGTTTCAACCTTTGGGGCTGTTCTGGATATGGTCACAGATAGGTGAATTATAATAAGTTCTTATTAGATTCTTTGCAATCTTATTTTATTTTTTTGTATCTGTGTCTCTATCTAATTTTTCCTGATGTCTATCACTTTTATTACATATTTGTAACTGAAAGTTCTTGTATCTCAGGATAAGCACTGCCTGTCTTCTGGTCATTCTCTCTCAAGTCTACAGGTATTTTTTTTTATTTCTTATCTCCGTTTTTTTAATTGTGTGTTTTTTACTATTTTATATTTATATCTGAATTCGTTTATCAACTGTACAGGACCAGCTTTGTTTTCCTGTCATTGCTTGCTTTGGATATTGCAAGCCATTGGTTGCAAATGTACAGGTATGTAAACACCATTTTCATTTCTTTTATGTCATCTGATTGTGTGTTGGAGCTCAAGTGTTTGTAAGTAGAGGTGGCAAGACGGGCTTTTTGTGTGTGTGTGTGTGTGGGGGGGGGGGGGGGGGGGGGGGTATATGTAAAAAATAGTAATCTTGAACCGGTCAAACAAGGACCAACTGGGTTGACGCAAAACATTTCTTGTCCCAGATTTTCAAGTGTGTGAAATATGATTACAAAGTTATATTATTTTAATATAATCCAAGCGTCCAAATAAAACAATTTAAGTTGGCTTTAATTGAACACTTTGGACAACTTTTGATTCGTTTGACTTAATTGATGTTAATTTTACACGTTAGACCCATGTGACATAAACCATAACCATAATCGAGCAACTCATGAGTAAATGAGTCGATATTGCGTCCTGTAGTTGTATGGAATAATATATCTCCAGCTTTCTGGACCACACTTTTATAATGCAGTACTTTCTTGGTTGGCAAATCTAATCATAAAGACGTGAAAGACAGCACCAGTTGGTTGTTTAAGTTATACTATGGAAACAGGATGTTTATGGGATACTGTTGCGTAGCTTGTGAGGTAAAAGCTTACTTCTATCCATCTCTCTCCCTCTCTCTCTCTCAGATATAAAATCTTCTTACCATTGCCTTATTTTCTCAGAAAGTCTACTCTTATGAACTGAATCTCTGTTTCTGCAGGTTCTTTATATAACTTTGTTTCTTCTAGCAAAGGAGTCGAGAAAGATGACGGATGTAAGCCACAAGGTTTATTTAGGTTGTAAACACGTGTTTAACGTTTTGGAGTTACTTATGTACTTTTTCTTTATTATAAAAAAATAGGTTTTGTTGGATGCTGCAAAACAAAGTATAATATATTCTGCATTACTTGCTCTGCTTCTCTTCGGATGGGCAACCAAGCAACTAGTTAATGTTATACAGGTATCATGGTATTTATTTATTATTATACAACTGGATGTCTTTATCTACTGATGCAGAGTTTGTTACACGACCAATTTATCTGTTGATCAAATGCACAAGTTGCCAAAAAATGTGAAGAGTACTTAAATGCTTAAGAGTGTAGATTCCTATAAGTTGTTCCAAAATGTTTTTAAGTCTAATAAAAACAGGCTAAGAAATTTAGATCGCTTGACCTTATTTGAAATTGAAAACATAAAGCTTTCGAGTGATCTTTTGATTTCACCACAAATAGTATTCTTGAAAAATCCTGAATTGTCAGCATGTGATAGAACCAGAAAATTGATAGATTAAAATACGGAAATCAATTACAGGATAGTGCCCAAATTCTAGAATGGGAGGTCTCCAATTACAAGGTTTAGAACCCTAATCTGATAACATGAAACATGGAAACATGGACAATTCTCAAAACTAGAACAAGGGATATTAATAAAGGTATATAGAGATAACCGCTCCTAAACTTCAGCTTGTTGACTTTGACTGGGTATGGGCTGCAATTGGGTTAAGGGTCCAGCTGCGGTCTACAGCATGCTTCTAGAGGTGACATCATGAGGGAACTGTTGACGTAAGGCTTGCTTGATGGTCAATATGTTGTAAGGCGTAAGCCTATAAGATCACGACCTGAGAGGTGTAAAGAGAAATCTTTAGCATTTTATATGGATTTGTTTTACATGTACACCAATACTCATTACCTACAAATGAGATGATGAAACGGGGTAACAGATCACAACAGTATGAGTGAACACAGATAATCCTTTGGTTCAATAAGAGTAGAATTGGGTTGATCCGCAAATGGCTTCTCATTCCCATGATTTTTTTAAAATATTTAACACGTCAATTAAACTGGTTGAGGAGGATTTCCGCATTTAAATACGCTTTCAGCGATTTTTTACCAGTTTCGTTTCAGCTAAAATATTTAATTATACCCATTTCACTCAATAGAAGTAAAATCAACCCAAATCAACCCATTTACCAATAACCGCCGGGTCAAAATGCTAACAGTTTCTTGCTATAGTTAACCTTACAAATGTGTGTTAGTTGTTTCTTTCATTACAGTGCTGATAGTTTTCTAAAAATTTGTCATACTTGTAAAATTTTCAGATGAAGACAGCAGCAGATTTATGTGTGCTATACGACATCAACAAGAAGCACAATGCCTAGTTATAATTCTCAGCGCATATCCATGACAGATACATCAGCTGTTTGATGCCCCAGTTTATATATAGTCTTAGAACTTAGAAGCTGTGAAGTCGCCATTATGGACCACCAAAATAGTATGCTTGTTCTATTTACAAATACCAATAGCGGAAAAGAGAAATCTTTGAAGGCATTGTGTATACTGTACCGTGTAACTCTAGCTCTTTTGAAACTGTTCCTGTTTTGTTCACAACAGGATTTTTGGTGGATTTAAAGCCGACGTGTACATCAACCCCATCCTTTAACAGGTAAATCATCTTGTGTTGATGTATCCGCTTTTGATGGTTAATCTTGATGCCTTATATTCTCTACGCGTCCTGTGTGGTCAAAGAAAACGGCTTGAATATGTCTTTGATGATCACGCAACAACAAAGTTGAAATCTTGAAATACGGCCTTGTTCTTCAGTGGCGTCTGCGTTTGTAAATCTAAACAACGAACCAGAATCTTGAAAAGTGACATACAGCCATACAATGGGATGTAGCTCATCCTATGACTTTAAGAGATGCTACCTTGCGAAAACAAGTGATATCAAGTACTTTTGTCCATGCCTTTTGTTGAAATGCATCTAATGCCTTAGCAAATCAAGTTGTCCACAGTCATAAAGTCATTTCTTTGTTCTTTTCAACAGTACACAACTTTTCTGTGGGTGAACCCCGAAATTCCAGAACAGGTTACTTGGACGAAAATAGAAATATAAACGACGCAACTTTGCGTTGACAATGCAATCTAATCGTGTAGTCCGATCCACAGAAATGAAAAATTCGATACGAATTTGGAAAAACAAAGAGTGAGTCTCAACACATGGTGACTCTTAGACAAACGGACGGTGCAAACTTTGAACATTTGGAATCTATTCTTTAAACTTCATACGTATCGAAACAGGAAGGCTGACATTATCAGATAAATGCTTTGCTAATTGTATAATTTCATTTACATTGAGAAAAGAAATAAACGAATATGGTATCGGTAATGATATTAAGAGAGTACTGGTTCGGTTTTTCCTCGATAAAGAAAAATATACTATACTGGTTCGTTACAAGTACCCGTTACCAATTAGGAAGGGGTTTTATCATTTTTAAATATAGGTAACAAATATAGTATCGGTACCACTATTAAGATGACAAAGGAAAATATCACTACATCGCCTTATTGGTATACTGTATCGTACGAGCACCCGGTACAAAATGCTTATTGCTAAAAAGAAAAAAAAAAGTACCAAATACCAAATAATAAAGGGTTTTACTAAAAAAAGGTTTTTTAAGTATCGGTACACATTAGCAAAATAGAGGTGGTTCATGTTAGCCAAGGTGACGTTTCATGTTACAAAGGGGGTTCTTGTTAGTGATTTGTGTTAAATTTAGTAACTCGTTGTGTTATATTTAGTGATTTGTTACGTTTTTTGTAACTTTCTCATTTATTTTGTACTGTGTAGCATAACTTGACCCCTTTTATTACCATTAGTTTATATAATGTAATTTTATTTTATCATCAATAAATTACTAATACTTTTTATGTATGTAGATTACCCGCTTTAAGCAAACATTTGACCTAGATCAACCAGGGACACGATGGGATATAAAGGTTTAGAAGAAGGCATGAGACGAGGTGATGTAAGCTAAGCAGAAGAGACTGATCGAGTAGGGAGTGGTGCAGACTCAGCTATTGACAATGCAAGAACTGTTTCAAACGTTAATAGAAGAAGTGTTGTGCCATAAGGAGTCAAGACTGTCACTAACGTCACCACAGTACTACCCTCCGGCTCCCACTACTTTAGCTAGATTTTTCTTAGGCATATAACTTTTATATATTTTATATGAACACATAACCTTATAAAAATTTTGTTCTAATTTGAAGAACCTTTTATTATTATTATTATCTTTTAATGATCACTAAAATAAACAAACAAGAGATACGTACACATCCTATTAATGATCGAATCTGATCTCCACCTACTATAAAAATAATGAAATAAAGTTTCATTTTGTTAACAACTATAATATAATAAGTTTATTGCAGAAAGAATAATGCAGGATAATATATGTTATTTAGTTAGTTCTTTTCAAAAAAAAATATGTTATTTAGTTGTCGCTTCAAATTTTAGCCTATAAATTGCCACAAAACCTTCAAAATATATAACACACCAAATGGAAACCCAAGGACGCTGTAAAGGGTGCAAAAACTACCTAACAGTGCCACCTGGGCAACCTTGTTCATACTGTTATAAGGTTAACAAGCCCAAAAAAAAGGCTAACCGCCTACTCGGGCATGTCCACGATTATGCAAATAGACTGGCCAACAATAATAACTATGCGGCCCCTTATGGACAACCTCCAGCATATGCAGGTTATTATGCTCCACAAGTGTATGGGCCAGGCTATTATAACCCACGACCGCCCCCACAGGCAGTGTCACCGCCTCAAGCATATGGTTATGGCTATAATAACCAGTATAACCAACAAGTGCATGAGAGGAAGAGGGCGGTGCTATGTGGGGTGACCTACAAAGGCCACCCAAAGACACTAACTGCCAGTGTAACCAATGTTAAGAGCATGCACCAGTTATTGCTCAAGCTCGGTTTCCCAAATGCTTCCATTCGTATTCTTACAGGTTTCGACACTCTTTTTCCTCCCCATCTCTCCCTTTTTCTTTTTATATTTTAGTTAAATACACATTTTTTTCTACTTTTGATATACATTTTTTTTTATTGAAAACCAAGTGGTATACTGTTGGCACAAGCCCGCCGTAAGATCGGTTTATTACAAGAATCGAACACCAACTTGTATATAGAAAACCAAAAATTACTTCACATTTTTTACTTTTGTCAGTTATAGAATAAAAAGTAAATCTTATCCTTAACAAAAAAGAAATCCCATTTAGTAAAATATATCAATATTTATCTAGACATGACAACTTCACAGTTAAACGAATTCAAACAATATCTTCAACCCATTTAAATCGATTAGATTAATAAACCCTTTATATAGAAAATATATATATTTTTCAGCCAAAAAAATAACTTTATTTATTTTGGTACAACTCAGTTTTAATAAAATTTATATTCAAACGTAAACAAAAAAAGAAGCAAAACAAAACTTTCTATATAGATTATTTTTTTTATATATTGGATATTAGTTCCATACACTACTAGAAAAGTGCTAGGTTTTCGACAAGCAAATTGGTCGGCAATCTGTCGAAAATGGTCATTATCGACAAAATTGGCACAAAACAATTCATGGGAAAAAAAACTTGTCGGTATTCCGGTTACCGACAAAACTACCACAAAATTCCGACAAACGCTCTCGTCGGACCATTTCCGACAAAATTCTGGCAAAACGTTTTTTTATGTTTTTCCGACAATTCTTCGACAAATTCATATTTTCTTTTAAATTTTTATTTCTAAAATTAATAATACTAAGAAAAATAATTTATAAATACAAATATATAAATGTTTTTTTTTGCGACAAAATTCCTTCAAATTCTGTTGAAGGCCTTCTACAAATTTCCCACATTTCAAAAAAAAATTCCACCAGATTAAATGTAACCTTTCCGACAAATTTCTCACAAAACATACACTTTTTTAATACAGTAAATACTCATTAATACTAATAAAAAATTAACAGATAAAAAAAGGGTTTTTGTGGGAAATTCATCGTAAATGTAAATGTTTGCGACATATTTTCCACAAAACTGATATTTAAATTTATCTATTTGTTTTATTACTTAATATTAGATATAAAAAAAATTAGGTTGTAAGAAAACATGGATTTGTCGGAAAGTTGTCGCAAGTTTTAATGTGTTTTTCACTACTACAAAATAGGGTATTTGTGACCGCATTTTAGGTTGCAAAACGGTGTCAATTGCCCTTTTACAACCATTTTGCCACCAAAAACTTGGTGGGAAAAACCCTCGTGTGAGTTGCCCTATTGCCACCAATTTGGCACCGCTGCTAGTTTTTGTGACCTAATTATTGACACCACAAAAAATGGTCAAAAATATTGCGACCGCAGACTTTTTGCCACAGATCGTGACTACTTGTGGATTTTGTCACCAATTTGTGACCACTCTTTTGCCACCGCTCAATAGTTGTTGCCACCATTTTGTTACCTCTCTTTTGCCACCGCTCAATAGTTGTTGCCGCCATTTTGTTACCTCTCTTTTGCCACCAACTACAGCTTTTTTTGCCACCTTTCTATGACCGGGTCGCAAATGCTTTTTACTTTGCTACCATCTCACGACTAGTTTTGCTTTTTATATCAATTTTTATCCTAAACTTGCAGAAATTTTAAGTTTAACCAGAAATTTATAGATTATTACATTCCAATAAAAAATACAATTAACATACATAGTAAACTATCAAATAACACAAATTATCCTAACATACTAAACATCCAAATCTAAACAATCAAAATAAAGTGTATATAACTATCTTCGCATTTTAACATAG
Organism: Ambrosia x helenae; assembly: GCA_030844895.1. Lineage (NCBI taxonomy): Eukaryota > Viridiplantae > Streptophyta > Magnoliopsida > Asterales > Asteraceae > Ambrosia > Ambrosia x helenae. The sequence goes on from CM061234.1 coordinate 11,606,236, forward strand.
CTTCAATGTTCGCTCTCCTATTGAGCATAAGTCTTTATCTTTTTTTCTCTTTTCATCCATCGAACTCCGCTATAATTCCATTTAACCTCTTCCTCTTCTTTCTTTTCCTTAACGAGCTGCTTGATAACTTCGCTCAACTTTTCAAACTACAAAACAACTAATTCAAAAGTGAAAAACCGACAACGTGATAACGGCTCAAGTTAAACACTGAATGGATGAGGATGACATATAAATGTAAACGCAGCAAGCTTAATGTAGCTATGTAAATTAACAACCCTTGATTTTATCTTTATATCAATGTAATATGCAGATATATGCATTTTTACACGTTCTGATATACATGGGTGGAATGCACGTCATGGCTAAAGTTTAGGTTTTGCACATTTGACATTGTGGGTTTGACATATAAAACGATCAGATAAAATGTGAGAATTTTGAAACTACTTATGTGAAATTTGCTATTGATCATAAAAAATTCCAGTATAACTTGGAAGAATGATAAACTGAGAGATTCCAAGTAACAAAATTTAGGATCCTTACATTTTGTTTCAGATTTAGATCATGTAATGTAATGAAATAAATAAATACAATATCAAGTGTTATATTATATATATATATAAAATAATGATATAATTGAGAACTGAAAACAAGCATTGGTCAAAAAAGATATGCACATCTTTTCCAAATTAACAAACAAGATATATATTGTGTGAATGATAATGTTACAGAAGTTCAATAGGTACTCACATGTTCTAGCGAAAAAGCAAGCACTTGTTAAGCACAACATGGCGAGTGTATAACAAGCAAGGCTTCCCATACTTTCTGTAAATTGCTACCATCAATACCGCTTCATTTGTGAAATAGATAATGCCAAGAAATATCCTCAAAGCATAAAACACTCTACCCTTGAATGAGCTCGATAATTAAATCATATATGTTGATAAGATAACACTCAAGAAGCTTATACAAGTAAATGAGTAATAAACTGAGAAAGTACTATATTTGTACGTATTCCTCTTCAAGCTAATTATAACACACTGAAGCCAGGCAGCCCAACAAATAATGGAAAAGAATATACAGGTACGAACACAATGCGAACTGGGAACTACAAAAAACACAAATATGATTTGTACTTGTGCTAGAACTAGCAAATAATGAAATAAAAATGCCTACAAGCAGGAGTGCATAACTGACAAGACTATGATAACATTATGCTTTGATACACTTGTGAAAGTTTATGATGTACAAACTTTAACAGTTGAATGACCCGTTTTCACAAAACTTCAACGAATGAGACCGTGAAGCCAAAAACGAAGTAATAATACAAGCCACCAAAGTCACTGTGGTTATATTAATATTAATACAGTATACATAAAAGGCATATTACATAATGGTCCACTAACCAACTTATGCTAATTGTTGCTTTTATCATATATATTCATATACACAGATGAAGGAGTGTTTGCTTATTGTCTCATTGCATGTCTTACCCCAACTCAAAGTTCGCCATTCTCGCCTCCGCATATTATATACATGCCAATTTGTGACATCCGTCACTCTTATTTTATTTTAATTTATTTTTGTTATAATAATAATAATAATAATAATAAAATAAAAAAAAAAATTCAGATTATAGATATATATATATATATTTTTTTATTTTTGTTCTTTCTTTCTTCTTACCATAACTAAACCACAACCAAACCCATTACTCAACCCAATACCCATATCCCCATTATAGTTGGAGCCCAGACAACAGAGCCCATACAAATCGGCCCACCAGACTATCCGGCCCAGCCCATCTGTATCCCTCTTCTTCCCTTGAGCTGTTAAAAAAAAAAGAGAAAAACTCTTGCTGAAGCCGGGTATCGAACCCGAGCAGCCTCAGTCCCACACACGCGTCCAAACCAACTAAGCTACACATCGTATTTGAGTTAAACCTGAAACTAATTATATTTATACTGTTTTTTTTCGCGTCCCTTTCTTCTTCTTCCTTCATACAGTTACGAGCAGCAACACAGCAGCAGATAAATATAACTTTTTTTTTTTTTTTTTTTTCTTCTTTTTGTTTTTGACCAACTTTATTATCACAATTAATTCGTAATTTTTTTCATATATGGCAACGATTCGTGATTACCGGCCTTGTTTGACCATAATGCACGATTAAAATCAATCAATTTATACCCAATTTAAACAATACGCGCTTGGCATTTAAACGAGGGTCAACCTTCCAATTAATCATAACCAACGACCCTCAGTATAAATAGATGCATTCCGAACCTTGTCAACTCGCTCACAACTCTCCCTCAATCTCCCATTCTCTCTGTAACACACTAATTTTTATAATTGAATTCGTTGTTTGACTTTTGCCTTGACCCGACTATCATCATCAAATCAACACTGTGAGTATAATTATTCTTGTGGGTTTTGATCATCGGCCTCTATACAGTATTTACCCTATGTTTAATTTGATTAACATTGGGTAAATCACTCGATTGAATAATCTAGGGCTTGTTCTTATTAAATTTGGGGAAGATAACAACTTTTCACGTCTGTTTATATAAAAAAACGAAACAAAAACCCATAACAAATTGATCCTCAGATCAGTTGGTTGTGTCTGGTTTCCCACAGCCGAGTCACGCGGGTTCGAGTCCCGGGCGTGACATTCTTTTTCTTTTTTTCATTTTTCAAACAAACAAATCAATTAATGTATATATTAAATCCTTTTAAATCTTTTAAATTCATTTTAAAATATCAAAACTATTTTATAAATTCTAAAAAAATTACATTTGTTTAATCTGATATAAAAGTTTCATTTATAATTTTTATTTTTCAGAAATTCGTTTATTTAATATTTATAATAATTAAATCATTTTTATACTCTTAGATTTATAAAAATCCATTTATATATCAAAACAACTTTATTAAATTCTCCAAAAATTATCCTGACTTTTTATAAAGATAAACTTTACTGGAAAAATTTTTAATTCAGTAAAATCATTTATTTTATATTTTTAATCAATTTTTGTTAGATTTAATCATAATTAAATCATAATAAATCCAATTTTCATCATTTTTGCACCAAAATTTTATACAAATTATTTTTAATCATTTATGACAGAAATATGATTTTTAAAATAAGAATTCTTTAATTTTAGTATTTTTAAATATTAAAGTTAAATAGTAGCTATTTATAAATAAATAGATTTAAAAATCTATATTAAATGAAATAATTTTATAAAAAATTATTTCTATACTTCAAACACTTTATTGTGTATATTCTAAATTCAAATTTCATTAAAAGATTTTTATTTATTTATTTATTAAATTTCTCATAATTAATAAACAATTTGTTTATTAAACAAATAAACGTAATCCCCAATTCGAAGCCCTAGAAAATACATATATTCTAGAGTTATTTCACTCACACATGATCAATCACTTTAGGTTAATTATTTGGGAGTAATCTCGAATCCATATTTCGTTGTCCAAGTCCAAATTCAAGTTACTACGTGAACAGTGAGTATTCCTATCCCCTTTTTACTTTTATACATTTTTGGGGTGATTCATGTACACTATTACAAGTTCAAATTCAAATTTACATTTTTACAAATACAATTCTAGTACTATGTGCATTGCTTACAACGTGCTTTATGCTTAGACAATACATGTTGAATACATTTGTACTTAGTGAAATCATTAACATGGTACAAGCCGACCTTAACATTGGATAGCGCTATTTGGATTGACAACCCGCCTAGGTTGATTCTCCCCCTTTTTCATCGGAGAATCCGTGGCCATTGTTAAGTTATTATCCACTTGTTGGATAAGTACACTACAGTTCATACAGTACATTATACAGTCACAGGGTTGATTTCGCTCATTTGTTTGATACATGGTTTACATATTTGCACTGTAGCTTGCACTTGAATTGTATAACTTTTTAATCTACTATATATATCAAATCTAGGAATGCTCACCAACATTTCATATGTTGACCAAATCTATTTTGTACATGTTTCAGGTACAGTTGATCTAGTGCTTTAGCAAGAGACATTTAGTGCTTTATTTCAATTCAATTATTTCAATATTTACATTTCATTTAGACAAATGTAATTTCCATTTCCATGTAAGACAAATTTTGATTATTCAATAATATTTACATTTTAGTACCATGAGCTTTTGAACAATCGTCACTACGTGGCACCTCGATGATTCCGCCATCGGTTGGGGTGTTACAGATTGGTATCAGAGCCATGGTTATAGGGAACTAGGTTATTAGATAAAAAGGCCTAGACTATAACCGAACTACAACTAGCATGCATAATATTTTCTGAATTACCCTACTCCTCATTTCTCCCTACTTTCCTCCTTCTATCTTTCCCTTCTTCTCTTCTTCTTATCTTTCATCATGGTGCATAGAGATGGAGTCCTACAGAGAGTGGAAAGTTTACATCATCATGGAACGGGAACAGTACCTTTTATGAAGACACTCTTAGATATAATATCTACTCTTATTGTTACTCCTTCGAAGTTGTTGAACTTTAATGAGTGTGATAAGGACACGTGCAATCTGGAAGGGTGGACGCCTGTACACTGGGTTTTCTGGCATAGGCAAGCATAGCGCATAAATCCATTTACGGACCTGTTATGCTTACCTGGGGATTCCTGGAGTGAGTGTCCACTTATAGGCTAAAGCATGTCTTCTTTGATCACCATTGGGTTCAATTTCTTTGAAAAGTCAACGTTCTTGTTGGGCCTTACAGCTAGACAAGGGCACTCCAAGCATTTATGCAAGTTTTTCAATAACACTCTCTCGCTCCATATACAATATCCTATATATCATGATTTTCATATATTGCTTACAAGTTCATACTTTCATAATCATTTGTACAGTTATACACTTACATTTCCTAATCTCATGATTATTATTTGACTACCTCATAGATGTCTGCTCGCCGTATGCTCCGTGATGCCAGCCAACGCCCTGTTCGTGCTTCTGGACAACGTTCTGACCGTCGCCTCGCATCTTTAGTCGCTGAGCAAATTGCTGCAGTAATCCCAAACCTTGTCAATGAGATAACCCAGAATAGTAACAGTGCCAACACAGGGAGTACGACTCAATTTCGGTGCACTTTCAAACACTTTAACTCCTGTAACCCCACAAAATTCACTGGTGAGGAGGGTGCTACTGGCCTCCTCCAATGGTTTGAAAGCATGGAGAGTACTTTTGTGAACAGTGAATGTCCTGATGAACTCCGCGTTCGCTATGCTACCAGTGTCCTTCAAAAGGGAGCGTTAACCTGGTGGAATGGCGAAAAACGCAATCGAGGAGCTGATGTTGCTTTATCTTTATCTTGGGCTGAAGTTAAGGAACTCATGATCGCCAAATTTTGCCCTAGGAACGAAATCAGGAAACTGGAGGAAGAGTTCCATGGACTGAAACAAGACAGTGGGGAGAATCTTGCGTATAATACCCGATATCACGAACTTAGCATACTGGTTCCACACATGGTCACCCCAGTCTCTCGAGCAATCGAAAAATATATCGAGGGATTACCTGACCTGATTCAAGACGTTGTCACTGGAGGCCCAGTGAAGTTTTTTCTAGGGACACTGGACCAGGTCCGATTGGAATTATGCAAGGCGTCAATCGTTCTTTGCCGCAAACTTTTAGGTTCTCGCCTATATCTCAATATCCAATTTGAAAGCAAGGCATAATTAGACTCAATGAGTCTGTTAATACCGAGACCACCTAGTTTTTTGGGGGTGGTAACATGATCCCAAGCGACCCAGTGAAGTTTTTTCTCCTTACTAGAGCCAGCCCAAAGAAATCTCCTCGTAGCAACCTCTGCTTTGTTTAAGACCTGCACAGGAGCTTTAAACAGTGATAAATAATAAATTGGTAAGCTTTGTAGCACCGATTTGATAAGAGCCACTCGGCCTCCAATAGAGAGAGTCTTAGCTTTCCAAGAATTGAGCCTGGCATCAATGATATCAATAACTAAATTCCAATTCTTCAACCGATTCATATTTGCACTAATCATGAGGCCAAGATAATCAAAAGCGTCTTCCCCCATTCTGCATCCAACCATTTGAGCTATCGTATTGAGTTCGTCTACGGAGGTGCCCACCCCATACAATCAAAACTTTCGGTTCACTGGTGATTGTCGAAACTTTTGGTTCACCTCATCACTTACACTCGGTTCACCTCATCACTTACACTCGGTTCTTAGACATAAATAATCAAAACTTTCGGTTCACCGGTGATTGTCGATCAACATCAACATTCACTGGATCATCACCGAGCAAGGAAAACGTACCTTTGGCCTATAATCTATCTATTATAATAATTGAAAACAATAAATCTTACATGACACTCATTTGAGTGTGCCATGTGGCATTAGGTAATTTTAGAAAAAAAAAATTAAAATCAAAATTGGATTTTTCTCTCTAATGTTTCCTCCCATAATTTTTAAGCGTTAATATCTTTTATATACGAGTTTTTTTTTTATAAAAAAATTACACCAAATTAACGAACGTTTTATTATCTACACAAGGAGTACCATAGTGTAATATAAAAAATGGAGAAAAAAACGACTATTTTTTGTGGGGTTTTGTTCATACAGGAAAAAAAACACAACGTGTTCAAATAATTTATTAATCATGTATAAGGCAAGTCACTAATTATGTTTAAACCAATAAATATAAATTCTATTTTCATGTAAAGCAGAATAGGTTAAAATCACTCACCAATGGGGTGGTGGTCCATTGGCAAAGGCAAAACCTTTAAAACACCTAGGTTGTGAAAGGTCTTGGGTTCAAGTCTCACAGACCACAGGATTTAAAAGAAATTAACTTTAAAAAAAAAAGGTTAAAATCATTATTCTGGACCATATTGAGAACTGTGAGAACTATTCTGGACAACAAATTTCTCTAAGGCAAAAAGTATATATATATATATATATATATATATATATATATATTTGATTTAACCGCTGCTTTATATGCAGGAATTTTTTTAATTTTTTTTTTTTTTGTATTTTTTTCAATATACACATGTGTATAATTACATTATACACATATATATATATATATATATATATAATGCAATATACACATATGTATACATGAAAAAAATTCAAAAAAAAAAAAATTCTTGCATAAAAATGTGCGATTAATGCAATAATAATAATAATAATAATAATAATAATAATAATAATAATAATAATAATTTTGCCTTTATATGAAATGTGTGGTCCAGAATGGTTCTCTCAGTTCTCAAATAGGAGTTGGTTCTCTTAGGATCCCTACCATATATATATATTTAATATACATTGCATTCTTATTCAAATGATTAGTTGTACATTGTTTTAAATTAGGTATTAATATTAGAGTTATACATTCTTTTATGTTACGTGTTAACATTAGAATTATATTGTTTAAGGTTACGTGTTAACAACGAAGTTATACACTATTTTATGTTAGGTGTTAACATTGGAGATATACATTGCTAATTGTTTTAGGTTCCTACATGTAAATTTCATATATAAAATTGATGTGTCATATTAGATTTCTCAACCCCGAAACGCTCCCGGGTATAATCTAGTAAAATAAATAAACGAACAGAATGTAATTAATAATGATATGTGATTTAATGACTTTTAAAACAATACTAAATACTAAACAAATAAAAAAATAATAATGGGAACACAAGGATTACATGAACAAGACCAGACACGTGGAAATCAAGCAGAAAAAGACATCCGTTACAACTCTTTTCTCTCTCTCTCTCTCTCTCTCTCTCTCTCTCTCTCTCGTGTCTTATGTATGTAAGCACTTGCATAACAAAACCCATTCCTCCGACCAACTCACCGTCACCAATGCCTTTCGCCTAAATTCTCCTCCATTTATACTGAATCCCGATCATCCACACACATCCCACCACCTCATTTCACCACCTTATCATACCCGTTTCATGCACAGTAATTTCTCCACCCCTAATGCTCCTACCTTAATTTGTCAATATTAATATTACCCCGTTTACCTGCTACTGCTGCTACTTTAATTATTTACTGTATTTTGTTGTTTTTGGTTGGATTTTACATGTTTGATTAATAACTAATAACAATTAACTATTAACTAAAGTGGCATCCTGTCATACCTGTTTGTTTTGGCATCCAGATGACTACTGGTAATCATCCAACGTCGATCGGCGGTGACGGTGACGGTAGCAAGTCTGCATTGGACTTTAACTCACTTGCTTATATAGATATGAAAAAATATTCTCAATCGGAGCTTTATACTCTCTCTCGCTCTTCATCCAACGGTTATAACCTTAACGGAACAGAAAACGACGTCGTAATGAACTTCGACTCTGACTCCGACTCCGACTCCGACCACCGGCCCAACGGTTCAACCGCTACTCCTCGGAGAATTTTCGCTTTCTCTCACCACCGTCGCGTTTCCGGTGATGACGGTGACGGTGACGTAAGGGTGACGGAAGACAAGCTGATTTTACAATCGTTAAACAGATTAGTTACGGAGGGAGAGGCGTACGATAGCAGAGACATGGTTACTGTGGGAGAGGCGCACGATAGCAGAGACACAGCGGTTGAGAATAATAAGAAGAAGAGGACGAGGAAGAGGAAGGGGATATTGAAGGGTGAGGATGAATATGAGGGTATGGGTGTGATTAATGTGAATGGGGAGGTGATTGATTTGAAGTATGTGGCTTGTGATGGGGATAATGTGTTTGAATGTGAACTGAATAAGAAGACGGAGGGGATGGCGAGGGAAGATGAGTTTTTAGCGTTTTTGAGCGGTTTAGAAGGGCGGTGGGGGAGTACTAGGAGGCGGAGGAAGTATGTTGATGCGGCGGTGTTTGTGAAGGTGTTGCCGGTAGGCTGGAGAGTTTTGTTGTCGTTGCGCCCTCGGGTTAGGCAGCCGTCTTTGTATTGCAGGAGATTCGTCAGGTAGTTTTTTTTATTGGACTTTGGTTTTGAATTATGTTTGAAAATTGAATGAATTGTGGGTGTGGATGTATGATCAATGTTAATTGTGATGTCTTAAATAGTAGGCGAGTTATAGGGGCGAAAAGTGGTCCTACGTGGACCATATGATTGTCATACGTGACGTGGGATAGGGTGAGAATTACCATATGGGTCGTATGAGAGAAAAATTATACGGCCAATATGGTGTGACTTTTTTTGCTCTATTATATGGTTCGTATGATGTGACTAGTGACCTTGCGTACGCTTTTGGGGTGTTGTATGTTTAATATCGCCCTAATAATAAAAAGAATTTGCCAAACGCCCAAAACAAGTGATTATCTGATCTTGACAACATATTAAAACACCATTTGTCATATCACATGATCAACTTCAACACACACATCTAAATACTCCATGTATATGTATGTATCTTCTCATAAATTTTTTCTTTCTTGATGCCATCAGTCCGTCGGAAGAACACTTTAAGTCGTGCAAAGACGTTGCATTCTACTTGAAATCTCAATTTGCAACGCGTGATGCTAATCCTCCTGAAGTGGATCTTGAATCAGTAAGTACATTACATGATCAGCATGTTGATTCCGTTAGCTTAAACTTGAAACATTAATTATCGCATCTTGTAATGTTTTGCAGGGAGCTCCAGTTCATAGATCAACTCATCCTGCTTCAAAAAACGACGTTCTGGAAACTAATAACTTGCATAACTTTCCTACACCTAATCTTATTAAGTGTAATATCTGTAGGGATTCATTTACATCCGTAGTTGAATTACAATCGCATCTGCAAAAGTATCACAGGAATGATAATCGAACTTTGGATATGGACGCTTTGACCAGAAAACGCTCAGTTCCCCGGGGTTTGCTTCTTATTCGAGAATCCAAGTATCCGCTTCCCATCATTCAGAATTCTGTAAAGCAGAATACAGTTGTTGAAGATAAGGTAATCACTATACTCTAAAATTGCGCATGTGTTTTAGTATTTATACTCGTGTTTTCTTCTTTGATTTTCATCACTTTTAAAAAATTGTTACTTGGATAGTCAAGTTTCCTTATATGAAATATTGGGTTTATACTATAAAAAACCAACATACTTTATTTACTTTACACTAAAAAGTTTGTAAATATATTAGAGTTCTTAAACTTGTGAAAAAATAAACAAAAAAGTCTCTCACCCGAATTTTGATACATTAATGTCTATATATCTGAAGATTTAGATTTGTGCAAATAACTTAAGAACTTAGTTACCTCTTAAACTTGTTATGATCTGATAAAACGACGTTTCAAGTTTGTAAACGTGTTGACGTGGATAGTTTTAAAATGTTTCACAAGTACGTGCGTTCTTCAAGTTTAGGGAATATAATATAAAAAATTGGTAACGGATAGTTTTAAAATGGTTCGAGTGACACTGTAGTAGTATATATGCAAAAAAAGAAATTTAACTGAATATGAGTTGTGTTAGATTTTAGTATCAAGTCTTGTATGGTAATGGCGGGCTGTCAGGAGGAAGTGATGACTGAAAGATTGTTGTTAATTTGTTTTGTGAACCCAATGGCAGAAAAATAACAATTTTACCCTTCAGGACACTGTAACGAGGCGTAATGAGCTGAAAGATATCCCTGTGAACGAAGAAGGATCATCAAATGAACAGAATAACAATTCTGAAGGGAAGGGAAATTTGAAGACGAGATGTGTCTGGTGTCTTGTTGAATTCATTCGTGAGCCTGTCGATGCAGAAACTCTTGCGAGTTCATCTGGTTTCATGTGTTCAAAATGCAAGGAAGTTGCTTCTCGGAATTTTGAAAGCGCTTTGTCCAGGTTGACTAAGCGTGCTGACAACTAATGCGTTTTTACCTAACGCAGCCACCTCTTTTCAAACCTAGGTAATTATATGTTTCCATACGCTACTTTTTCTTACCATATTTGGACAAAAAACGATACTAATCAAGATCAATGTAGCAACACGAATTCATCAAAAGGCGTTTTGTAAATCCAATCAATTTGTTTATTTTGCAGTTTACAGTTCAAGAAATTAATGGAAGATACCCTTTTGGTGGTTGCTTATCTATGCAAGTGTGCAGTTCTTCTTACACCTATAGCTAGCAGCTGATCATACTTTTTGCTGGACAAAGTTACAAAAGTCGTTTTAACTTTTGACGTTTTAGTTATGGCTCGCGTTTAGGTCTTATAGGGTTATATACTTATATGGTATGCATGCGTGAACCACATCTAGCATGTATATCTTGTTTATTTTCGTTTCAGCATCTAAAAGAAGTTATTTAGCTTGGTTCGTTTTTGCGAATTTTCTTTAATGTTCATATGTTCTTAAGTAGTTGTTCAATGCATGCTCAAAGTTGTTGATCAAGGTGAGGATGCTCATTACTTGTAATTTTGTTTCCGGTCATGACTTAGTGGTACATGTATTATTCGTCGACAAGTTTTTGCAAGACACTGCTATCTGTTTGATGAGCACCTCTCCCAACTAGTGTTTGCGAGCCTTTTGGAGGATGTATGTGTCAGATTCTTGCGTCCGGTGTGGACGCCATTCGTGAGGTATTGTGAGAGGGGGGCCTTATTGACGATGCTCTAATAATATTTTTTTTCTTCAAAGAAATTAACGGTTTTATGGCACTTTATAAATAGTATCACTAATAAACATACTTACTAGTTGTAAGAGATCCATGTTGTATTACATATGTAATACTAATAAACATTTGCATTGAAATATAGATTTGAAACTTGCCAAAAGTATAATACATTATGTTGAGCATAGCTTGGGTTTCTTTTAAAAAATAAAATAAAATAAAATGAATAAAATAATGTATTTGTATAATATGTTGGAAGCTATAAGTTATCTATGAGAAAACGAAATTGTTTATTTATACATATGTATTTGTATATGAAGTATGACATGTTATATTATACAACCGCAACCTGTCACTTTATACATATGAAACCGTTTTTGAATCTTGGATCTAGAAACCTTTTCAAATATTTGGATGAATATTTATGAATATAAACATAATAATAACAAAAGTTTAGAAATGAAAAAAAATAAAAATATTAGACAAAATGGGGTTCCCTTGATATTTAGTGATTTAGTGATATATCAAATTTTAAATTATTTCTCAAAATTTAAGCTGACTTGTTTAATTATCTATGAAGCCCATAGTTAAACCTAACAACTGTCAAAATATTTTGGACCAATTATTTGAACTAAAAATAGTATGTTTAAAGGACCTGAAACAAAAATAGAAGCCCCTAAAGTAAATGGTTGTATACAAATTAGGTTTATATCTTATCTCAAATAATGTTGGTGAATCAATATAACAAAAACTACATAAGTAAGAATGTAAGATAAATTTAATCACTTAGACGAGTGTCTAAAATTCTTTAAAACTCTAACATTACTTATTTAAAAGTTCGATTCTAATCACGTAACATTATAGTTTTTTATCCTATAAGAAGTAAAACAACAAGCTCAAACATATTGTATGCATCGATACCCAACTTGACAAACTAAACCGAAATGTTTTTTTATTAATTAATTGCACCCTGTATATTAGTAAGTTTGTATTAGGAGGCGTTATCCGATTTAGAGTTATTTTTTTTTTTACTATGTATGTGTATCCTTATCTCTTGATTAGTCTTCTTCCTCTTGCTTACTCGATTTTGATACACAAATGATTTTTGAGAGTGTGATAGGTGAAAATCGATTCTAATAAAGATTTACAATAACTAAAAAGATATTTTTCAATACAGCACTTCGTAAGAAGGATGATATCTGTTAGCTAAATTTAATAAATTATATAGTTTTGACCGCAATTTATTTACAGTGCTAAGTATGGTATCCAATCTCCTACTTCTCCCACCAACGTTAATAAAGTTCTAAGTCGTTCTAGACGGTGTATCTGCCCAAGATGTCGCTATACATATTCCCGCTCCTCCATTTTTTTCTTTAACAAACACTCTAATTTAGGGTGTACCACTCGAATTTCGACTACTTTCTTCCACTCACCTTCCACCTCAACATCCCTTTCTTTCCCGCAAACCTATTTGCGCACCCATACTGTGCACCCTTGCACTTAAATGCATGTGATTCAATCTTGAATTTTCTTAATGTTTATGTTTCACGTTTTTGGTAATAATGTATATTATTCGTAGGGGATGCAAACAAATCGAGCTACTCATGAGCAATTCTAGCTAGGGTTTATAAAAATCTCAAAACAAGTCAAGCTTAAATGAGGTCAAACCTAAAAACAAACTCATTTAGTAGACAAGCCAATTATTTATATACTTACTAAATTAATATATTAAATGTATATTTAAGTGATAATGGTTGCTATATATAAAAATATTAAAATAATAATTTATATATAAAATTATAGTTATAACTATAATTAATATAAACTAATTATTAGTAAACAATAAATGAGCCGAGTTTGAGTCAACATTGAGCTTAAAAATCTACCGACGAAAAAAGCTCGAGCTTCAAAAACTAACTCAAATAAAGCCAAGCTCGAACCTAGTCGAGCACGGTCTCCGCTCCAGAGTTTTTTGACAAAATAGTAGAATTCTTGTAAACTTTTGTGCTTCAGGTAGTTGTCAGAGCTCGATTTTGGAAACTAGAAGACCCGCAATCTGAGATTGCGGGTGTGTACACATGGCAGCAGACGTGGACATTGGCTCGACGTTGGCTCAAGGATGTTGCACGATCAGCTTGCCACGGTGGAATCTTCTTTGGAAGAGACCCGCAATCTTAGATTGCGGGTGTTGGAATAGTTTTTTTTTTTTTTTTTTTTTTTTTTTTTTTTTTTTTTTTTTTTTTTTCAATGGACTAGATAGAGTTTATTATATAGCAATCAATTTTACTTTGGTGAAATTACGCAATCACATTTACAGATAGAGTTTTTAAAATTGTTTGTGCCTCACGTTTGTCTCGTTACGCAATCTAAGATATGGCATCTCTAAACCCCGGTCCTTGTAATAATCCACTTCTTTGGGCTCAGCCACAACATTGTACTGCGAAGCTGTTTGAAGGAAATGGCGAAGATGGTTTATTGGATTTCAGACGGGGTGACCAAGCATTTTGGCATGCCATTAGCGAGCATCCGTTAGATCCACGCATTCAAGAATTGGTGCGGATCGCTGGTTTTAGTGGAGTTCTTGAGTGCGGATACCGTAAAGTTGACCGGGGGCTAATATCTGCCCTTGTTGAAAGATGGCGTCCTGAGACCCACACGTTTCACCTAAGAATTGGTGAGGCCACGGTGACGTTACAGGACGTTAACGTCCTAATGGGTCTGCGGGTTAATGGTGCAGCAGTCTCAGGACCCCAATTCAGCATGAGAAATCATGCGGAACGGGTAGAGTATGTCGAAGAAATGTTGGGTGTAGAAAGTGAGCCCCGCAATTTCCGCGGAAACACTTTGCAATCCAGCAAAATTGTAGAAAAAATAAAGGCTCCGTTACCTGCTGACGCCGACGAGGGCGAGATCACACGACGCGCACGATGTGTGATCTTAATTATTTTGTCATTTTGTCTGTTTCCCGACACAAGCCAAAGTTTTGTGTCGTTGTCATTTTTACCACATTTGTTGAATCTTCATCAATGTGGGAGGTTGAGTTGGGGGAGTGCTATGTTAGCATGGTTGTATCGCAACTTATGCAAAGCAGCAGTAAGGACCGCAACCACAGTTGCAGGTCCTATGTTTTTGTTACAACTGTGGGCCTGGACCAGAATCCGTGTATTATCCCCCAAAATTAAACCCCAGGTGAAACGTGTGAGTTTTTGGACGCCATCTTTCTACCAACGCGGTTATCAAACCACGGTCATAAAGCAAGTATCCAACATCAAGAACCCCACCAAAGCATGCCATTCTAACCATCTCTACGACATTGGGGTTTAACGGATTTTTTTTAATGGCAGAAAATAATGCCTGGTCGCCCCGCGTAATATCAAGTTCTGTGGCATGGCCAGCATCATCTTCGAACAGATAAGCCGAACGATGTTGTGGCTGCAGCCATAGAAGCTCATTGTTTCTTGGACCCGGGTGTAAGTGTGCCATTTTTTTTAGATAATATGGCTTGTAAAATTATCTTCTTTAGAATTGTTAGTATATTTTCTTTAGAAGAGTGAGTGTAAATGCTTAGTATGTATGATTGCTTTTCTATATTCAAAGGAAGAACCGTATCCATATATATAATCAAATGCAACTCAATGTTGGATTCCATGCATGAAATTTGATTAGATGTTTCTCTGCATAATACTATTCACATTCAGAAAATTTAGTTTACCTCTCTCACATTAAGTTTGCATGTGCATGTGTGTAAGATGGTGTAAGAGGTAAAAGTCAAGAAACTAAGCCTAAGGTCCGCAATCTAAGAATGCTAATGTCTGAAAATCACTATTCCTACACCCGCAATCTAAGATTGCGGGTCTCTACCAAACCAACTTCCACCTTGGCAACGTCCACGTCCACACTCCATGAGCCAACGTCCACAATCCATGAGCAAAAAGCCACGTCTGCAGCCATGTGTACACACCCGTAATCTCAGATTACGGGTCTTCTAGTATCCAAAATCGAGCTCTGAAAACTACCTGAAACACAAAAGTTTACAAAAAAAATCCACCATTTTGACGAAAAATTCCTCCGCTCCACTCGTGTAAACTTTCACAATCTATTTTTCAAAGTTTTTGAGATATATATATTGTAAATCTGAAAACCCTCGTCCCTTCTTCAACCTCTCTGCAACTCCTCCGTCATCCTTACGTCGTCGTATCACTCCACCACACACTGTCAGAAATTAAGGAATTTCATTACAGAAGACAATTTATAGGGTTTAAGGCACTGACCGACTTCCAATAATTTGCTTTTATAAACCACATTTTCTTCATATCTGCTCTCAATTCAATCTCACAGGTATGAATTTCTTATTATTTATTTTATATCTTCTGATTATTATTAGTGAGTTTCTAGAATAAAACCCGTAGCTTTGTCTTTAGCTATTCGAAAGGGGTAGGTTTAGTTAAATATTATTATGTTGGTATTACTTAAGTTGTTTAAGGCTGCACTAGATGTTTGGGCAGGCTTTATGCATTTCTATGGTATATATATTATTGATCCGAATATAAACAAACGATTTGACGATAATAGAAGTTTTTTCATTAAACCAAAGACAAACCAATTACAAGTGATACGTAGGTAAACGGGCCACAAGTTGCGCTGCTACCCCTTTTTGTATTGCAAAACCTACTCTATTGAAAATAAAACATTGGCCCTTAGCAGCTGGGGAATTACTTTGCATAACTTTCTTCACGCGATCGAGTAGCTTGATTGCTTGCGGGGCCAGCGCTCCAAAAGCATCAAAAGCGAAGGGCACAAACACATGCTGGTTCTCTAGACAAGCCGCTTCATGTTTATCCACTTTTTTGCCCTCGGCTTTCAAAACTGCCTGCCCAGCCACAAAACCCGAATCCCGAAGTCCCACCAATGGGGATACCCCAGTCAGGTCAACACACGCATGCTTGCCTTGCGTGTTACAGCCATAATTCCATATATTACTTTCTCTTTCGCTCGTTACATTGCCAGACTTTTATGCATCGAGAATATGTCTTTTACCGAGAAGGCGTATATATACGGCGTGTGACACCACGTGCTGATTTGATTCCATATCATTGAAGTTGTGTAACGTGCAGTTAAAAGGCGGTTCGGTTCTTGGCTAGAGTTGAGCGTGTGGTCTACAACAACTTTTTGACCTCTCGGGGACGAGGCTTTGTTTTTTAGTAGATTAGGGTTTTCTATTTGGAAGGGGATGACAGCGCAGTTTGTTGCCCGTCTACCTGCTATCCTTATGTAATTTGCCCTTTATTAGTATAGGCCATCAAGCGTTGGTAACCTCCTCATGCGAATATGTTGGCCTTCTTTGGTGCCCAGTTATTGCGTATTGTACTATATGCCACATTTGATGCGTTGTAAATAGGCGAAACATTCTGGAGAAGATTTGTACAGTCTTGAAATTCTTGTAGCCACTAGATATTTGTATTCTGCCCTTCAAATAAGTCACTGACCAATCTATTTTTACATGAGTCCAACGCAAGAATATTGGGAAATGCATCCTTTTGTGGTTGATGATAGATCCAAGCAACGATACAAAACCTAACTGATTCCCCGTTTCCGATCTCCCCTTTTATTAGATTGTCCATGTTAATGTTCGGTTTTGCCAAATGATTCTCCAGCCTTGCAATTGTAGTCCATGTCCACGTTTCTTGTTGTTTTCTCCGATAGTTTCTGATGATCTTCAAAGTTGGTTTCTTGTTGATATATGCACTTACAAACACTCATCATATGTTTTTATAGAAACAAACTGTCGAATATGATTATGCTTTTAGACTCCAGAACCACCTCTGATACGAAGAGGCGGTATCAAGATGTTAGCTGATTCCACATTTATGGAGAGGCATTATCTGTTTTCATATAAAGAATATTCTTGCAGTTAATGAACATTTATTGGGTGTTGACGTTGTGGAAACAAATCAACAATGCCTACCAGGCATTATATTGAAATATATGATGTATATTCTTTTAGAACTTTCTCTTTACAAACGTTATTTGGTAACCGTGAGAATCCGTTACTAGAAACGCTTGAGGATTCCACCAATACCCTGAGACGCTTACGGCTTACCACTCCACCCCTTGAGGGTTTATCTTTGCATCCGTGTGAGATGAATATTTGGTTAAAAGTTGTTTATATTTTCCTTTTTTGTTATCATTTTCATGGTTACTTTATACATATATCAATATATCAGGGATAACAATTTTGATATGATGGATTAAAAACACGAAGTATATATTGTTACATATGACAGGATAGCCAGCTAAGTAAAATCTGTTAGAACATTATCTATATGAATATATTTCTACAACAAGCATGAGTTCGTATAGTTACGTTAGGGGATATAAAGCCAAAATGATATTCTGAAGAACACTTTTCTGCAAGACCTAATAAATAGAGAACATATTTTACTCGAGTTTCTGGCTGCTGTCGTTGTTGCTGTTGTATGTTTTACTCAAGTTGATTATGGAACTAAACTCTTGTGTGTTCATCTATGCACTTGAAATGCTCTATTTCTGTCATTTTAAAGAATATACTAATCTGAAAATTATATTATTTGTGCAGGTTAAGATTGCTTATACTGTAAGGTTTGACGGATTTCAGCAACCTTGATTTGTGACTGAGAGTTAGAGATGGCATCCAAATCAAGACCTAGCACAATAAGCGTCTATCTTTACATACCCAACATCATTGGTGAGTTTCTATGTAGCCAATGAATTATATGGCATGCGTAAAGCAATATATACTCTGATCAACAAAGTAAACAATTTAAAGTGTAATATACCACCATAATCTTCTTGCTTTTTTGATATATTGGTCCCTAGTTTTGAAACTATGGTCTTCATAACCATTCCTTTATGTATGCCTTGTTACCTCTAAATACGCATCAACGTACTACGGTACTAGTAAATTATGATGTAAGAACATGTAATCATTTGTTTTATCAAGAAGCTGAAAGAATTTTATACTATCTATGTCCTTGTTATGTATAATAATTATTGTTATCTTAAATATTTACATCTTTTCTTCTTGCATCTCTTTTTGTTATTATTTTAGTTAATTCCACAATTAATATGCAAAATGTGCTAGTTCTTTATGGGTTATATATGTCATGAATTTAACTGCTTACGTCTATGTACAGGGTACATAAGAGTTCTGCTTAATTGCTATGCGTTTGCAATATGCTTTACCAATAAAGAGCTTTTTTCCGTCCTCTATTTCATCAGGTACGAGTAAATACAAAAAAGAGCTATTAATTAAGTGTACCTACCTTTTATTTGAAAGATTCTAATTAAGATATTAAATGGTTGATCTTGCTTTTTCAGCTTTGTTTGTGATGCCTTGGATGGTTGGTTTGCTCGCAAGTTTAATCAAGGTAAGGTGTTATTAGTAGTCAAATGATCAAGATGTCTTGTTACACATGTTCTTTTTAATGCATTTTTCTTCTGATTTATAAGCATTTACTGTTTCATGGATTTTATGTGTCATTTATGCAACTTAAATTTGGAATTTTTTTTTCCTCATAGTTTCAACCTTTGGGGCTGTTCTGGATATGGTCACAGATAGGTGAATTATAATAAGTTCTTATTAGATTCTTTGCAATCTTATTTTATTTTTTTGTATCTGTGTCTCTATCTAATTTTTCCTGATGTCTATCACTTTTATTACATATTTGTAACTGAAAGTTCTTGTATCTCAGGATAAGCACTGCCTGTCTTCTGGTCATTCTCTCTCAAGTCTACAGGTATTTTTTTTTATTTCTTATCTCCGTTTTTTTAATTGTGTGTTTTTTACTATTTTATATTTATATCTGAATTCGTTTATCAACTGTACAGGACCAGCTTTGTTTTCCTGTCATTGCTTGCTTTGGATATTGCAAGCCATTGGTTGCAAATGTACAGGTATGTAAACACCATTTTCATTTCTTTTATGTCATCTGATTGTGTGTTGGAGCTCAAGTGTTTGTAAGTAGAGGTGGCAAGACGGGCTTTTTTGTGTGTGTGTGTGTGTGGGGGGGGGGGGGGGGGGGGGTATATGTAAAAAATAGTAATCTTGAACCGGTCAAACAAGGACCAACTGGGTTGACGCAAAACATTTCTTGTCCCAGATTTTCAAGTGTGTGAAATATGATTACAAAGTTATATTATTTTAATATAATCCAAGCGTCCAAATAAAACAATTTAAGTTGGCTTTAATTGAACACTTTGGACAACTTTTGATTCGTTTGACTTAATTGATGTTAATTTTACACGTTAGACCCATGTGACATAAACCATAACCATAATCGAGCAACTCATGAGTAAATGAGTCGATATTGCGTCCTGTAGTTGTATGGAATAATATATCTCCAGCTTTCTGGACCACACTTTTATAATGCAGTACTTTCTTGGTTGGCAAATCTAATCATAAAGACGTGAAAGACAGCACCAGTTGGTTGTTTAAGTTATACTATGGAAACAGGATGTTTATGGGATACTGTTGCGTAGCTTGTGAGGTAAAAGCTTACTTCTATCCATCTCTCTCCCTCTCTCTCTCTCAGATATAAAATCTTCTTACCATTGCCTTATTTTCTCAGAAAGTCTACTCTTATGAACTGAATCTCTGTTTCTGCAGGTTCTTTATATAACTTTGTTTCTTCTAGCAAAGGAGTCGAGAAAGATGACGGATGTAAGCCACAAGGTTTATTTAGGTTGTAAACACGTGTTTAACGTTTTGGAGTTACTTATGTACTTTTTCTTTATTATAAAAAAATAGGTTTTGTTGGATGCTGCAAAACAAAGTATAATATATTCTGCATTACTTGCTCTGCTTCTCTTCGGATGGGCAACCAAGCAACTAGTTAATGTTATACAGGTATCATGGTATTTATTTATTATTATACAACTGGATGTCTTTATCTACTGATGCAGAGTTTGTTACACGACCAATTTATCTGTTGATCAAATGCACAAGTTGCCAAAAAATGTGAAGAGTACTTAAATGCTTAAGAGTGTAGATTCCTATAAGTTGTTCCAAAATGTTTTTAAGTCTAATAAAAACAGGCTAAGAAATTTAGATCGCTTGACCTTATTTGAAATTGAAAACATAAAGCTTTCGAGTGATCTTTTGATTTCACCACAAATAGTATTCTTGAAAAATCCTGAATTGTCAGCATGTGATAGAACCAGAAAATTGATAGATTAAAATACGGAAATCAATTACAGGATAGTGCCCAAATTCTAGAATGGGAGGTCTCCAATTACAAGGTTTAGAACCCTAATCTGATAACATGAAACATGGAAACATGGACAATTCTCAAAACTAGAACAAGGGATATTAATAAAGGTATATAGAGATAACCGCTCCTAAACTTCAGCTTGTTGACTTTGACTGGGTATGGGCTGCAATTGGGTTAAGGGTCCAGCTGCGGTCTACAGCATGCTTCTAGAGGTGACATCATGAGGGAACTGTTGACGTAAGGCTTGCTTGATGGTCAATATGTTGTAAGGCGTAAGCCTATAAGATCACGACCTGAGAGGTGTAAAGAGAAATCTTTAGCATTTTATATGGATTTGTTTTACATGTACACCAATACTCATTACCTACAAATGAGATGATGAAACGGGGTAACAGATCACAACAGTATGAGTGAACACAGATAATCCTTTGGTTCAATAAGAGTAGAATTGGGTTGATCCGCAAATGGCTTCTCATTCCCATGATTTTTTTAAAATATTTAACACGTCAATTAAACTGGTTGAGGAGGATTTCCGCATTTAAATACGCTTTCAGCGATTTTTTACCAGTTTCGTTTCAGCTAAAATATTTAATTATACCCATTTCACTCAATAGAAGTAAAATCAACCCAAATCAACCCATTTACCAATAACCGCCGGGTCAAAATGCTAACAGTTTCTTGCTATAGTTAACCTTACAAATGTGTGTTAGTTGTTTCTTTCATTACAGTGCTGATAGTTTTCTAAAAATTTGTCATACTTGTAAAATTTTCAGATGAAGACAGCAGCAGATTTATGTGTGCTATACGACATCAACAAGAAGCACAATGCCTAGTTATAATTCTCAGCGCATATCCATGACAGATACATCAGCTGTTTGATGCCCCAGTTTATATATAGTCTTAGAACTTAGAAGCTGTGAAGTCGCCATTATGGACCACCAAAATAGTATGCTTGTTCTATTTACAAATACCAATAGCGGAAAAGAGAAATCTTTGAAGGCATTGTGTATACTGTACCGTGTAACTCTAGCTCTTTTGAAACTGTTCCTGTTTTGTTCACAACAGGATTTTTGGTGGATTTAAAGCCGACGTGTACATCAACCCCATCCTTTAACAGGTAAATCATCTTGTGTTGATGTATCCGCTTTTGATGGTTAATCTTGATGCCTTATATTCTCTACGCGTCCTGTGTGGTCAAAGAAAACGGCTTGAATATGTCTTTGATGATCACGCAACAACAAAGTTGAAATCTTGAAATACGGCCTTGTTCTTCAGTGGCGTCTGCGTTTGTAAATCTAAACAACGAACCAGAATCTTGAAAAGTGACATACAGCCATACAATGGGATGTAGCTCATCCTATGACTTTAAGAGATGCTACCTTGCGAAAACAAGTGATATCAAGTACTTTTGTCCATGCCTTTTGTTGAAATGCATCTAATGCCTTAGCAAATCAAGTTGTCCACAGTCATAAAGTCATTTCTTTGTTCTTTTCAACAGTACACAACTTTTCTGTGGGTGAACCCCGAAATTCCAGAACAGGTTACTTGGACGAAAATAGAAATATAAACGACGCAACTTTGCGTTGACAATGCAATCTAATCGTGTAGTCCGATCCACAGAAATGAAAAATTCGATACGAATTTGGAAAAACAAAGAGTGAGTCTCAACACATGGTGACTCTTAGACAAACGGACGGTGCAAACTTTGAACATTTGGAATCTATTCTTTAAACTTCATACGTATCGAAACAGGAAGGCTGACATTATCAGATAAATGCTTTGCTAATTGTATAATTTCATTTACATTGAGAAAAGAAATAAACGAATATGGTATCGGTAATGATATTAAGAGAGTACTGGTTCGGTTTTTCCTCGATAAAGAAAAATATACTATACTGGTTCGTTACAAGTACCCGTTACCAATTAGGAAGGGGTTTTATCATTTTTAAATATAGGTAACAAATATAGTATCGGTACCACTATTAAGATGACAAAGGAAAATATCACTACATCGCCTTATTGGTATACTGTATCGTACGAGCACCCGGTACAAAATGCTTATTGCTAAAAAGAAAAAAAAAAGTACCAAATACCAAATAATAAAGGGTTTTACTAAAAAAAGGTTTTTTAAGTATCGGTACACATTAGCAAAATAGAGGTGGTTCATGTTAGCCAAGGTGACGTTTCATGTTACAAAGGGGGTTCTTGTTAGTGATTTGTGTTAAATTTAGTAACTCGTTGTGTTATATTTAGTGATTTGTTACGTTTTTTGTAACTTTCTCATTTATTTTGTACTGTGTAGCATAACTTGACCCCTTTTATTACCATTAGTTTATATAATGTAATTTTATTTTATCATCAATAAATTACTAATACTTTTTATGTATGTAGATTACCCGCTTTAAGCAAACATTTGACCTAGATCAACCAGGGACACGATGGGATATAAAGGTTTAGAAGAAGGCATGAGACGAGGTGATGTAAGCTAAGCAGAAGAGACTGATCGAGTAGGGAGTGGTGCAGACTCAGCTATTGACAATGCAAGAACTGTTTCAAACGTTAATAGAAGAAGTGTTGTGCCATAAGGAGTCAAGACTGTCACTAACGTCACCACAGTACTACCCTCCGGCTCCCACTACTTTAGCTAGATTTTTCTTAGGCATATAACTTTTATATATTTTATATGAACACATAACCTTATAAAAATTTTGTTCTAATTTGAAGAACCTTTTATTATTATTATTATCTTTTAATGATCACTAAAATAAACAAACAAGAGATACGTACACATCCTATTAATGATCGAATCTGATCTCCACCTACTATAAAAATAATGAAATAAAGTTTCATTTTGTTAACAACTATAATATAATAAGTTTATTGCAGAAAGAATAATGCAGGATAATATATGTTATTTAGTTAGTTCTTTTCAAAAAAAAATATGTTATTTAGTTGTCGCTTCAAATTTTAGCCTATAAATTGCCACAAAACCTTCAAAATATATAACACACCAAATGGAAACCCAAGGACGCTGTAAAGGGTGCAAAAACTACCTAACAGTGCCACCTGGGCAACCTTGTTCATACTGTTATAAGGTTAACAAGCCCAAAAAAAAGGCTAACCGCCTACTCGGGCATGTCCACGATTATGCAAATAGACTGGCCAACAATAATAACTATGCGGCCCCTTATGGACAACCTCCAGCATATGCAGGTTATTATGCTCCACAAGTGTATGGGCCAGGCTATTATAACCCACGACCGCCCCCACAGGCAGTGTCACCGCCTCAAGCATATGGTTATGGCTATAATAACCAGTATAACCAACAAGTGCATGAGAGGAAGAGGGCGGTGCTATGTGGGGTGACCTACAAAGGCCACCCAAAGACACTAACTGCCAGTGTAACCAATGTTAAGAGCATGCACCAGTTATTGCTCAAGCTCGGTTTCCCAAATGCTTCCATTCGTATTCTTACAGGTTTCGACACTCTTTTTCCTCCCCATCTCTCCCTTTTTCTTTTTATATTTTAGTTAAATACACATTTTTTTCTACTTTTGATATACATTTTTTTTTATTGAAAACCAAGTGGTATACTGTTGGCACAAGCCCGCCGTAAGATCGGTTTATTACAAGAATCGAACACCAACTTGTATATAGAAAACCAAAAATTACTTCACATTTTTTACTTTTGTCAGTTATAGAATAAAAAGTAAATCTTATCCTTAACAAAAAAAGAAATCCCATTTAGTAAAATATATCAATATTTATCTAGACATGACAACTTCACAGTTAAACGAATTCAAACAATATCTTCAACCCATTTAAATCGATTAGATTAATAAACCCTTTATATAGAAAATATATATATTTTTCAGCCAAAAAAATAACTTTATTTATTTTGGTACAACTCAGTTTTAATAAAATTTATATTCAAACGTAAACAAAAAAAGAAGCAAAACAAAACTTTCTATATAGATTATTTTTTTTATATATTGGATATTAGTTCCATACACTACTAGAAAAGTGCTAGGTTTTCGACAAGCAAATTGGTCGGCAATCTGTCGAAAATGGTCATTATCGACAAAATTGGCACAAAACAATTCATGGGAAAAAAAACTTGTCGGTATTCCGGTTACCGACAAAACTACCACAAAATTCCGACAAACGCTCTCGTCGGACCATTTCCGACAAAATTCTGGCAAAACGTTTTTTTATGTTTTTCCGACAATTCTTCGACAAATTCATATTTTCTTTTAAATTTTTATTTCTAAAATTAATAATACTAAGAAAAATAATTTATAAATACAAATATATAAATGTTTTTTTTTGCGACAAAATTCCTTCAAATTCTGTTGAAGGCCTTCTACAAATTTCCCACATTTCAAAAAAAAATTCCACCAGATTAAATGTAACCTTTCCGACAAATTTCTCACAAAACATACACTTTTTTAATACAGTAAATACTCATTAATACTAATAAAAAATTAACAGATAAAAAAAGGGTTTTTGTGGGAAATTCATCGTAAATGTAAATGTTTGCGACATATTTTCCACAAAACTGATATTTAAATTTATCTATTTGTTTTATTACTTAATATTAGATATAAAAAAAATTAGGTTGTAAGAAAACATGGATTTGTCGGAAAGTTGTCGCAAGTTTTAATGTGTTTTTCACTACTACAAAATAGGGTATTTGTGACCGCATTTTAGGTTGCAAAACGGTGTCAATTGCCCTTTTACAACCATTTTGCCACCAAAAACTTGGTGGGAAAAACCCTCGTGTGAGTTGCCCTATTGCCACCAATTTGGCACCGCTGCTAGTTTTTGTGACCTAATTATTGACACCACAAAAAATGGTCAAAAATATTGCGACCGCAGACTTTTTGCCACAGATCGTGACTACTTGTGGATTTTGTCACCAATTTGTGACCACTCTTTTGCCACCGCTCAATAGTTGTTGCCACCATTTTGTTACCTCTCTTTTGCCACCGCTCAATAGTTGTTGCCGCCATTTTGTTACCTCTCTTTTGCCACCAACTACAGCTTTTTTTGCCACCTTTCTATGACCGGGTCGCAAATGCTTTTTACTTTGCTACCATCTCACGACTAGTTTTGCTTTTTATATCAATTTTTATCCTAAACTTGCAGAAATTTTAAGTTTAACCAGAAATTTATAGATTATTACATTCCAATAAAAAATACAATTAACATACATAGTAAACTATCAAATAACACAAATTATCCTAACATACTAAACATCCAAATCTAAACAATCAAAATAAAGTGTATATAACTATCTTCGCATTTTAACATAGCTTCAATGTTCGCTCTCCTATTGAGCATAAGTCTTTATCTTTTTTTCTCTTTTCATCCATCGAACTCCGCTATAATTCCATTTAACCTCTTCCTCTTCTTTCTTTTCCTTAACGAGCTGCTTGATAACTTCGCTCAACTTTTCAAACTACAAAACAACTAATTCAAAAGTGAAAAACCGACAACGTGATAACGGCTCAAGTTAAACACTGAATGGATGAGGATGACATATAAATGTAAACGCAGCAAGCTTAATGTAGCTATGTAAATTAACAACCCTTGATTTTATCTTTATATCAATGTAATATGCAGATATATGCATTTTTACACGTTCTGATATACATGGGTGGAATGCACGTCATGGCTAAAGTTTAGGTTTTGCACATTTGACATTGTGGGTTTGACATATAAAACGATCAGATAAAATGTGAGAATTTTGAAACTACTTATGTGAAATTTGCTATTGATCATAAAAAATTCCAGTATAACTTGGAAGAATGATAAACTGAGAGATTCCAAGTAACAAAATTTAGGATCCTTACATTTTGTTTCAGATTTAGATCATGTAATGTAATGAAATAAATAAATACAATATCAAGTGTTATATTATATATATATATAAAATAATGATATAATTGAGAACTGAAAACAAGCATTGGTCAAAAAAGATATGCACATCTTTTCCAAATTAACAAACAAGATATATATTGTGTGAATGATAATGTTACAGAAGTTCAATAGGTACTCACATGTTCTAGCGAAAAAGCAAGCACTTGTTAAGCACAACATGGCGAGTGTATAACAAGCAAGGCTTCCCATACTTTCTGTAAATTGCTACCATCAATACCGCTTCATTTGTGAAATAGATAATGCCAAGAAATATCCTCAAAGCATAAAACACTCTACCCTTGAATGAGCTCGATAATTAAATCATATATGTTGATAAGATAACACTCAAGAAGCTTATACAAGTAAATGAGTAATAAACTGAGAAAGTA
This sequence comes from Ambrosia x helenae, assembly GCA_030844895.1. Classification (NCBI taxonomy): domain Eukaryota; kingdom Viridiplantae; phylum Streptophyta; class Magnoliopsida; order Asterales; family Asteraceae; genus Ambrosia; species Ambrosia x helenae. The sequence goes on from CM061234.1 coordinate 11,633,387, forward strand.
CTATATTTGTACGTATTCCTCTTCAAGCTAATTATAACACACTGAAGCCAGGCAGCCCAACAAATAATGGAAAAGAATATACAGGTACGAACACAATGCGAACTGGGAACTACAAAAAACACAAATATGATTTGTACTTGTGCTAGAACTAGCAAATAATGAAATAAAAATGCCTACAAGCAGGAGTGCATAACTGACAAGACTATGATAACATTATGCTTTGATACACTTGTGAAAGTTTATGATGTACAAACTTTAACAGTTGAATGACCCGTTTTCACAAAACTTCAACGAATGAGACCGTGAAGCCAAAAACGAAGTAATAATACAAGCCACCAAAGTCACTGTGGTTATATTAATATTAATACAGTATACATAAAAGGCATATTACATAATGGTCCACTAACCAACTTATGCTAATTGTTGCTTTTATCATATATATTCATATACACAGATGAAGGAGTGTTTGCTTATTGTCTCATTGCATGTCTTACCCCAACTCAAAGTTCGCCATTCTCGCCTCCGCATATTATATACATGCCAATTTGTGACATCCGTCACTCTTATTTTATTTTAATTTATTTTTGTTATAATAATAATAATAATAATAATAAAATAAAAAAAAAATTCAGATTATAGATATATATATATATTTTTTTATTTTTGTTCTTTCTTTCTTCTTACCATAACTAAACCACAACCAAACCCATTACTCAACCCAATACCCATATCCCCATTATAGTTGGAGCCCAGACAACAGAGCCCATACAAATCGGCCCACCAGACTATCCGGCCCAGCCCATCTGTATCCCTCTTCTTCCCTTGAGCTGTTAAAAAAAAAAGAGAAAAACTCTTGCTGAAGCCGGGTATCGAACCCGAGCAGCCTCAGTCCCACACACGCGTCCAAACCAACTAAGCTACACATCGTATTTGAGTTAAACCTGAAACTAATTATATTTATACTGTTTTTTTTCGCGTCCCTTTCTTCTTCTTCCTTCATACAGTTACGAGCAGCAACACAGCAGCAGATAAATATAACTTTTTTTTTTTTTTTTTTTTTCTTCTTTTTGTTTTTGACCAACTTTATTATCACAATTAATTCGTAATTTTTTTCATATATGGCAACGATTCGTGATTACCGGCCTTGTTTGACCATAATGCACGATTAAAATCAATCAATTTATACCCAATTTAAACAATACGCGCTTGGCATTTAAACGAGGGTCAACCTTCCAATTAATCATAACCAACGACCCTCAGTATAAATAGATGCATTCCGAACCTTGTCAACTCGCTCACAACTCTCCCTCAATCTCCCATTCTCTCTGTAACACACTAATTTTTATAATTGAATTCGTTGTTTGACTTTTGCCTTGACCCGACTATCATCATCAAATCAACACTGTGAGTATAATTATTCTTGTGGGTTTTGATCATCGGCCTCTATACAGTATTTACCCTATGTTTAATTTGATTAACATTGGGTAAATCACTCGATTGAATAATCTAGGGCTTGTTCTTATTAAATTTGGGGAAGATAACAACTTTTCACGTCTGTTTATATAAAAAAACGAAACAAAACCCATAACAAATTGATCCTCAGATCAGTTGGTTGTGTCTGGTTTCCCACAGCCGAGTCACGCGGGTTCGAGTCCCGGGCGTGACATTCTTTTTCTTTTTTTCATTTTTCAAACAAACAAATCAATTAATGTATATATTAAATCCTTTTAAATCTTTTAAATTCATTTTAAAATATCAAAACTATTTTATAAATTCTAAAAAAATTACATTTGTTTAATCTGATATAAAAGTTTCATTTATAATTTTTATTTTTCAGAAATTCGTTTATTTAATATTTATAATAATTAAATCATTTTTATACTCTTAGATTTATAAAAATCCATTTATATATCAAAACAACTTTATTAAATTCTCCAAAAATTATCCTGACTTTTTATAAAGATAAACTTTACTGGAAAAATTTTTAATTCAGTAAAATCATTTATTTTATATTTTTAATCAATTTTTGTTAGATTTAATCATAATTAAATCATAATAAATCCAATTTTCATCATTTTTGCACCAAAATTTTATACAAATTATTTTTAATCATTTATGACAGAAATATGATTTTTAAAATAAGAATTCTTTAATTTTAGTATTTTTAAATATTAAAGTTAAATAGTAGCTATTTATAAATAAATAGATTTAAAAATCTATATTAAATGAAATAATTTTATAAAAATTATTTCTATACTTCAAACACTTTATTGTGTATATTCTAAATTCAAATTTCATTAAAAGATTTTTATTTATTTATTTATTAAATTTCTCATAATTAATAAACAATTTGTTTATTAAACAAATAAACGTAATCCCCAATTCGAAGCCCTAGAAAATACATATATTCTAGAGTTATTTCACTCACACATGATCAATCACTTTAGGTTAATTATTTGGGAGTAATCTCGAATCCATATTTCGTTGTCCAAGTCCAAATTCAAGTTACTACGTGAACAGTGAGTATTCCTATCCCCTTTTTACTTTTATACATTTTTGGGGTGATTCATGTACACTATTACAAGTTCAAATTCAAATTTACATTTTTACAAATACAATTCTAGTACTATGTGCATTGCTTACAACGTGCTTTATGCTTAGACAATACATGTTGAATACATTTGTACTTAGTGAAATCATTAACATGGTACAAGCCGACCTTAACATTGGATAGCGCTATTTGGATTGACAACCCGCCTAGGTTGATTCTCCCCCTTTTTCATCGGAGAATCCGTGGCCATTGTTAAGTTATTATCCACTTGTTGGATAAGTACACTACAGTTCATACAGTACATTATACAGTCACAGGGTTGATTTCGCTCATTTGTTTGATACATGGTTTACATATTTGCACTGTAGCTTGCACTTGAATTGTATAACTTTTTAATCTACTATATATATCAAATCTAGGAATGCTCACCAACATTTCATATGTTGACCAAATCTATTTTGTACATGTTTCAGGTACAGTTGATCTAGTGCTTTAGCAAGAGACATTTAGTGCTTTATTTCAATTCAATTATTTCAATATTTACATTTCATTTAGACAAATGTAATTTCCATTTCCATGTAAGACAAATTTTGATTATTCAATAATATTTACATTTTAGTACCATGAGCTTTTGAACAATCGTCACTACGTGGCACCTCGATGATTCCGCCATCGGTTGGGGTGTTACAGATTGGTATCAGAGCCATGGTTATAGGGAACTAGGTTATTAGATAAAAAGGCCTAGACTATAACCGAACTACAACTAGCATGCATAATATTTTCTGAATTACCCTACTCCTCATTTCTCCCTACTTTCCTCCTTCTATCTTTCCCTTCTTCTCTTCTTCTTATCTTTCATCATGGTGCATAGAGATGGAGTCCTACAGAGAGTGGAAAGTTTACATCATCATGGAACGGGAACAGTACCTTTTATGAAGACACTCTTAGATATAATATCTACTCTTATTGTTACTCCTTCGAAGTTGTTGAACTTTAATGAGTGTGATAAGGACACGTGCAATCTGGAAGGGTGGACGCCTGTACACTGGGTTTTCTGGCATAGGCAAGCATAGCGCATAAATCCATTTACGGACCTGTTATGCTTACCTGGGGATTCCTGGAGTGAGTGTCCACTTATAGGCTAAAGCATGTCTTCTTTGATCACCATTGGGTTCAATTTCTTTGAAAAGTCAACGTTCTTGTTGGGCCTTACAGCTAGACAAGGGCACTCCAAGCATTTATGCAAGTTTTTCAATAACACTCTCTCGCTCCATATACAATATCCTATATATCATGATTTTCATATATTGCTTACAAGTTCATACTTTCATAATCATTTGTACAGTTATACACTTACATTTCCTAATCTCATGATTATTATTTGACTACCTCATAGATGTCTGCTCGCCGTATGCTCCGTGATGCCAGCCAACGCCCTGTTCGTGCTTCTGGACAACGTTCTGACCGTCGCCTCGCATCTTTAGTCGCTGAGCAAATTGCTGCAGTAATCCCAAACCTTGTCAATGAGATAACCCAGAATAGTAACAGTGCCAACACAGGGAGTACGACTCAATTTCGGTGCACTTTCAAACACTTTAACTCCTGTAACCCCACAAAATTCACTGGTGAGGAGGGTGCTACTGGCCTCCTCCAATGGTTTGAAAGCATGGAGAGTACTTTTGTGAACAGTGAATGTCCTGATGAACTCCGCGTTCGCTATGCTACCAGTGTCCTTCAAAAGGGAGCGTTAACCTGGTGGAATGGCGAAAAACGCAATCGAGGAGCTGATGTTGCTTTATCTTTATCTTGGGCTGAAGTTAAGGAACTCATGATCGCCAAATTTTGCCCTAGGAACGAAATCAGGAAACTGGAGGAAGAGTTCCATGGACTGAAACAAGACAGTGGGGAGAATCTTGCGTATAATACCCGATATCACGAACTTAGCATACTGGTTCCACACATGGTCACCCCAGTCTCTCGAGCAATCGAAAAATATATCGAGGGATTACCTGACCTGATTCAAGACGTTGTCACTGGAGGCAAAGCCACTACGGTAGAAGAAGCCATCCAACTTGCAGCCACATTAACAGACAAACACGTAAGGAAAGGAAACTTGGTTAGGAAGGGCACCAAGACACCTACTGAGAAAACCACCAATGTTGTCGAACAACCTAGGACTGTTTTAGCAAAGGCCGCCACTACTGCTTCGAACTCTAAGAAAAGAATGGGCGATAATCAAAACCATGCTGTTGTTGATCCGGTGGCTCAGCCTCCTATCAAGAAAGCCTACACGGGAATCCATCCTCAATGCAACACCTGCAAATATCATCATCCTGCAAATCTTCCATGCCGTCAATGCACTAGATGTGGGAGGTTTGGACACCTTGTTACCACTTGCCGAGTAATGATGGGAACACAGAGTAATCATCAAACAGCTGCCCAGGGACCACTACAGATTACTAACGGTCGGGCATGTTATCATTGCAGAGACCCTAACCACATGCTACCTCAATGTCCTAAATTGAACAATGTAAACCTGGTGGCACATGGACGAGCTTTCAATAACAATATCAACGAAGCAGACGATCAGGATGACGTTAATCCCACTGGTTAAGCCATGGATGAAATCTTCCCAAGACTCGAGAAATCCAATACCCGTGTTTTCATTTTCTTGATCCTATTATCATTTTATACCCAACTTTGTCGCACTCATTAGCATACAACATCTAGAAATTTCCTTGCGTATTATTGTGTATTAACACCGATTGGAAATTTATTATTACGTTTATTTTAATCATACAAGACTCTACCTTATTTGAAACGTTTGGACTTGATACTTGATCTTACAGATGCTTTTCTAAGAAAACATCATTGGTTATTACATGAAACTAGATTTTTTTTCTCTTAACTTGACTACGCATTAAACACCTAATTATTCATGATACTCGTAAACATTTAATTATTCATGATAACACTTACACTTAATGGTTGTAGTACTTACAAACTTGCTTGCATAAACATGCTATCAATTTGCAATCTATGTGAATAATAATTGCTGCACTTAATAGAGGTCATCATGCCTTTTTCAACAGTCGGGAGAGGCCCTACAACCTGCTCCACGACTGGTAGAGGCTATTGAACATACTCAACGATTGGTAGAGGTCGCTATGCCTTTTCAAACAGTCGGGAGAGGCCCTACAACCTACTCCACGGCTGGTGGAGGCTATCGAACCTGCTCAACAATCGGTGGGGTCATAGAAGGACACAAAACCCTAATGTAAGGTAAATTGATGATTCCGGTCCGGAACGTAATCATGAATTTACAGGTGCGTTAGGGTAGTGTGAAATTCTATTAGAGTTTTTGGTAGGCGTCCAGTACGTTTTCAAGGTATCAAAGGTGTGGTGGGTTAGCTGCGGTACACCCTGTATACAAACACTAATGATGCATTGAAAGTGAAACTGGAAGTCGGACCAGGAACCAACTCTAGTTACTTAGTAGTTCAATTAGTCTTTCTATAGTCAATCAACTTGTACATTCATCTTAGGATTCCTAAAACTTGAAGTTTAGTGTTACTAGATTCTTATTCTCCTTATTATTCGAGACGAACCTAATCCAATCCTTAACCCACACCTATCAAACCTACCATCCAAATCATTTGAAACAGTCTACTTGTTACCTATAAATTCACGCCGTACCTTAACTCAAATTTTCCAAACCACAGTTATCTTAATTTCTACCCAAGCATCCATAACCCTATGTTTCTGATAACTTCGGGACGAAGTTTCTAAAAGTAGGGGATGCTGTGACATCCGTCACTCTTATTTTATTTTAATTTATTTTTGTTATAATAATAATAATAATAATAATAAAATAAAAAAAAAAATTCAGATTATAGATATATATATATATTTTTTTATTTTTGTTCTTTCTTTCTTCTTACCATAACTAAACCACAACCAAACCCATTACTCAACCCAATACCCATATCCCCATTATAGTTGGAGCCCAGACAACAGAGCCCATACAAATCGGCCCACCAGACTATCCGGCCCAGCCCATCTGTATCCCTCTTCTTCCCTTGAGCTGTTAAAAAAAAAGAGAAAAACTCTTGCTGAAGCCGGGTATCGAACCCGAGCAGCCTCAGTCCCACACACGCGTCCAAACCAACTAAGCTACACATCGTATTTGAGTTAAACCTGAAACTAATTATATTTATACTGTTTTTTTTCGCGTCCCTTTCTTCTTCTTCCTTCATACAGTTACGAGCAGCAACACAGCAGCAGATAAATATAACTTTTTTTTTTTTTTTTTTTTTTCTTCTTTTTGTTTTTGACCAACTTTATTATCACAATTAATTCGTAATTTTTTTCATATATGGCAACGATTCGTGATTACCGGCCTTGTTTGACCATAATGCACGATTAAAATCAATCAATTTATACCCAATTTAAACAATACGCGCTTGGCATTTAAACGAGGGTCAACCTTCCAATTAATCATAACCAACGACCCTCAGTATAAATAGATGCATTCCGAACCTTGTCAACTCGCTCACAACTCTCCCTCAATCTCCCATTCTCTCTGTAACACACTAATTTTTATAATTGAATTCGTTGTTTGACTTTTGCCTTGACCCGACTATCATCATCAAATCAACACTGTGAGTATAATTATTCTTGTGGGTTTTGATCATCGGCCTCTATACAGTATTTACCCTATGTTTAATTTGATTAACATTGGGTAAATCACTCGATTGAATAATCTAGGGCTTGTTCTTATTAAATTTGGGGAAGATAACAACTTTTCACGTCTGTTTATATAAAAAAACGAAACAAAACCCATAACAAATTGATCCTCAGATCAGTTGGTTGTGTCTGGTTTCCCACAGCCGAGTCACGCGGGTTCGAGTCCCGGGCGTGACATTCTTTTTCTTTTTTTCATTTTTCAAACAAACAAATCAATTAATGTATATATTAAATCCTTTTAAATCTTTTAAATTCATTTTAAAATATCAAAACTATTTTATAAATTCTAAAAAAATTACATTTGTTTAATCTGATATAAAAGTTTCATTTATAATTTTTATTTTTCAGAAATTCGTTTATTTAATATTTATAATAATTAAATCATTTTTATACTCTTAGATTTATAAAAATCCATTTATATATCAAAACAACTTTATTAAATTCTCCAAAAATTATCCTGACTTTTTATAAAGATAAACTTTACTGGAAAAATTTTTAATTCAGTAAAATCATTTATTTTATATTTTTAATCAATTTTTGTTAGATTTAATCATAATTAAATCATAATAAATCCAATTTTCATCATTTTTGCACCAAAATTTTATACAAATTATTTTTAATCATTTATGACAGAAATATGATTTTTAAAATAAGAATTCTTTAATTTTAGTATTTTTAAATATTAAAGTTAAATAGTAGCTATTTATAAATAAATAGATTTAAAAATCTATATTAAATGAAATAATTTTATAAAAATTATTTCTATACTTCAAACACTTTATTGTGTATATTCTAAATTCAAATTTCATTAAAAGATTTTTATTTATTTATTTATTAAATTTCTCATAATTAATAAACAATTTGTTTATTAAACAAATAAACGTAATCCCCAATTCGAAGCCCTAGAAAATACATATATTCTAGAGTTATTTCACTCACACATGATCAATCACTTTAGGTTAATTATTTGGGAGTAATCTCGAATCCATATTTCGTTGTCCAAGTCCAAATTCAAGTTACTACGTGAACAGTGAGTATTCCTATCCCCTTTTTACTTTTATACATTTTTGGGGTGATTCATGTACACTATTACAAGTTCAAATTCAAATTTACATTTTTACAAATACAATTCTAGTACTATGTGCATTGCTTACAACGTGCTTTATGCTTAGACAATACATGTTGAATACATTTGTACTTAGTGAAATCATTAACATGGTACAAGCCGACCTTAACATTGGATAGCGCTATTTGGATTGACAACCCGCCTAGGTTGATTCTCCCCCTTTTTCATCGGAGAATCCGTGGCCATTGTTAAGTTATTATCCACTTGTTGGATAAGTACACTACAGTTCATACAGTACATTATACAGTCACAGGGTTGATTTCGCTCATTTGTTTGATACATGGTTTACATATTTGCACTGTAGCTTGCACTTGAATTGTATAACTTTTTAATCTACTATATATATCAAATCTAGGAATGCTCACCAACATTTCATATGTTGACCAAATCTATTTTGTACATGTTTCAGGTACAGTTGATCTAGTGCTTTAGCAAGAGACATTTAGTGCTTTATTTCAATTCAATTATTTCAATATTTACATTTCATTTAGACAAATGTAATTTCCATTTCCATGTAAGACAAATTTTGATTATTCAATAATATTTACATTTTAGTACCATGAGCTTTTGAACAATCGTCACTACGTGGCACCTCGATGATTCCGCCATCGGTTGGGGTGTTACACAATTGTAAACATAAAATAAACTGATAAGTGTATGGTTTATTAAAAGGTAATATTAATTATACTTGAGAAAGATAAAAGCATCACTTGCAAAGTTCTTTTAGAACTAACAAAAACATTCCAACCACTTTGAAGCAAATGACTTAGTGGTTGACTTTCCATTCACAAACAATTATTAATAAGCGCAGGTTAAGGATTATGATATTCTGCCATTTTGTTTACATCCAAAACAAGTTTTCGCTTGATCGGGTAATAAATATTAACGCAATTACCACAAAATATATACCTAAAATGCCGTTCATTTATGTGTAAATCTAAAGCCACCAATCCTTGTGTTGGGCACTTAGACATATCCTGCCCAAACGAACCAAAAAGAAAACGCCGATCACAAACAATACAAAATAAAAATAACGTGAAACGAAATAAGAGGCAATAATTTTTATCCAAAAGGCCTAACCAATGGAGGAAGGCCTTCATTAGCATGTGTTATGAGAACTGAAAATCTACCATGTGTACTGGCATCTGAACAGTCAACGTCCTGCAAAATAAATGCACACAAAACTTTGATTACCGCTGCAGCGGTTGCTCCTCCTTAACTGTGTTTCATCTTGTTGTCATTACAAAAATGTTGGTAAAAAATCAACGATCTGAACACTAGACAAACATATTATTTGTACCAGTCAAATTCAAGTAACTCACACTGGGTTTAGGTATCCATGAATAATTAGTTAGACCAACCAGCAAAACACAACACCAACATCAAGTTTCATATCTTTAATAAATGTTCTTCAATTGGACGTGGAAAAGACGGCAAAGTATCTTTGCCGGAAGGTTATACGACCACATTTGTTAGTCTCCTCAACCTATGTGACACTAATAAAAGAAAATTACTTAGAATTATATACATATAAGAAGAATCATCAATGAGCATGTTAAAATCCCTAATCTAGATTTAGTGTTTCAGACAAATTATCTGAATAAATAATGAGTAACCAAGTCACATTTAATAAATGATTCAACATAAAACCTGTTCTATGTGTCCTTGGGGAAAGTAAAACACTAGCTCGCCTTCACGAGGAACGGTAACGAGCAGACCCGCACAAGCTTGCCATAAATGCTTGTAAGGACTCATATCCACATCAACTAAACCAATAACATAGAGAAAACAATCAATTACAACACAAAACCCTAATTTCTAAAATCACTTAAACATGCCGTAAATTACCTTTACCATGACCGAAGACTAGAACACGCCGCTTATCGAATCAGCAACACCATCATTTCTATCATGAAAACATGTCCCTGATACCTTTGCTAGAAACCCAAAAAACATGTCATTTTACTTGACGAGGGACGATATAATCATCTATGAGTTTAAATCGGCTCAAACCTGACCTAGAACAACAATAATCTTCAGTCTAACAACAAATTGAGCGAATTATAGTGAATTTCGTATACCTTTAATTTCGCAATTCAGATCCGTGGAGAAGATGAGAGGTAGGTCATGACCGAAAGTGTGAATTGCTAAACCGAGATTAACACAAAAATCTTAAAACGAACCAATGATGATTATAGAGCGAGAAAGCTAGGGTTATGGTGAATTGAAAAGTGAGATAGAGAACAAATTGGAAATTGTTGAGAAGATGGATGAACCAGCGGCAATATTAGAGGATTCAAAACCTTGTTAAATGTTTGGCACGCGCTCGATGAAAAAAATGGCCCGCTCAAATCCGTGACCGCTAAGACGGTCGCAATTTAAACATACCTTGTAAATTTTCATTTATTTAGGATAAAAAAGGATATAATTTTCATAAAATTTTTGACCAAAAATAAAAGGTCACAAAATTTCCTACCGCTTAGCTACGTACAGTAATAATCAACGCTTAGTTTTCAGTTAGTGGGAAAACGGTCACTAAATTTGCTACCATTTTTTAACGGTGACAAATTTTGGTGACAATTGCTCATTTTTCTAGTAGTGTTTCGACAAAATTGCGACAACGATAATTTTGTGTCAAAATTGTTGAAAATGTGTGGGTAAGATTTTGGTTTTCCTGTTTGTCGAAAACTTCTAACAAATTGGTCGCAAATTTTGAGTTGTGGGAAAATTGTCAGAAATGTTTGTAGTAAAAACAAGTCATTTTCTAGGAGTTATATAATTAGAGAAGTAAATGAAAAATGAAAAAGAAAAAAATGTTCACATAACTCATGTAGAGAGCAAATTTATTCCTTAATATTTGAAAAGAGTTGTGAACACACAAATACTAATGGTATTGGAGGGTTTTTTTTTTTTCTACAGAAGAAGAATCAGACCTAACTAGAACCCCAACAAGACATAACATACTAATGGCACTGGAGTGGCTTACCAAAGGTAGCCGATCCGGGGATTCGTTGGTGTTCTACTACGCAGGACATGGGTCCCACGTGGCGGATGTCAACGGAGATGAAAAAGACGGGCTTGATGAAGCAATATGTCCAGTTGACTATAGGGTATCTGGCAAGATACTAGATGATGAACTCCATGCCATACTTGTAGCACCACTACCTCATGGAGTAACACTTCATAGTGTTATGGACACTTGCTTTAGTGGAACTCTTCTTGACCTTCCTTTTCTTTGCAGGATTAATGTGTGAGTAGTACCAAACAATATTATAACACACATGCACTAAGTTTTTACTGTTTTAGTTACATGTGACAAAATGGGCTTCATGAGTTTGGGTAAAAATGGATCATTTTTGGTTGGGTTTCAAATTTGAGATCGTCGCTTTTTAGGGTAGCGACTTTAGAATTGAAGTCGCCATCTTAGATGGCGACTTTACTATATAGAATTTAGATTATTATTTTTTTTGCTGCCACGTCATGAAATTTAGATGGCGACTTCAGTTTGTAATAACTGTTTCTAAACTGAACTTTTAAGATGTGCGATCGAGATTTTTGCTTACAAATTACCCCTTTTTTTTATGGGGGAGGGGGGCACCCGCCCTCCTTGGGATGTATGTAGGTCTGTCAAATTTGGTTAAAATCAAACTGAACCGGATAAAATCCGGTTTCATACTGAACCAATCCTTTTCCTCTTATAACCCGGATTCAACCCGAAACAGTTTAGGCAAATACTGATTTTGACTTTCTTTGACCGAAACTGATCCGGGTTGGGCCCAAACACAGATCTGTGCTCCTCTACTCCGAGAGCCTAAAGTCACTATCTTAGATCATGACTAACCTGGATTCGAAGTCCGAATAAACACCCACTTGTCATCATGCGTTTTAAATAAAAGCCCATTTCTAAAAATATATATATATATATATATATATATATATATATATTCTTTTAATTTGGGTTGGGCCAACATGACATTGTTTTTGTCCATTTTAGCCATTTTTTTTTTTTTTTTTTGATAAATTTAGGGAAGGATTTTATAAGTGGGAAGATCAGATTCCTTCACACCGTGTCTCACCAAATGGTGGGAAAGCAATCTGTATTAGTGCTTGTGATGACCATCAAAATTCAGCAGATACATCGGTCAGTATCCTAATCTTAGCTACATATGTTCGTATGTGTTATGTGATGTTCTTCTAGTTATGTTCTATCTCTTTGATTATTTTGAAACCACGTTGGAGTCCTAGTTGCTCCAGCGAGACCGGAGCGTATATTTTTTTTTTCTTTTTCTTGCTCCTCTATAGACACGTCTTTTGATCTATGAATCATAGATCAAAAGATACGCAGGCAAAAGACATTGTTCCAAACCGTGCGTTTAAGTCATTTTCACCGTGTCTTTTGGCTATGATTTGTACTAGCGCTAATTGTGACAATGCAATTTTCAAGTAGAGCTCCACTCAACATTTTGTTTACATACACGCAGGCTTTCACAGGGAATGCGATTGGTGCATTGACATATAGCTTCTGTAACGCTGTCGAAAGTGCAAATATAATAACATACGGAGATTTACTTGAAAAGATGCGCAAATTAGTTCGTGAAGCTCAACAACGACATGGCGTAAATGCACCATTTGCATCAAAGACGTCACAGGTTAGATACTCTGATAAAAAAAACTTACACATTTGTAATTAAACTAAAAGTTATAAAAAACTTAGTTATGTAAATAAAAATATATTTTGTATGTAATAACTAAAAAAAAAACAAAATGAGTGAATATTTAGTAGAAAAAATAATTAAATGATTTACATTGTTCTTTTTGTTTAATTTAGTTTTACATAAAGTACCTTATCCTACACATAAATGCACACGCACAATTTCATTTGAGATCTATATAAAAACAAAGGAACTAATATCAGCATAGGGTGAAGATCGAGTAGTCACATGTGAACAAACTATAAACCATATGTTATTAATGCCTTTATAAAATGTATGTTACTAATGAATGTGCAATTATGATTAAATGTATTATTACGGTAGTAATCTATATATCAGCAAAAATATAATTTTTATGGTGTGATGTACATAATTGCTGCATGTTTATGCATATGACAGATTGTTTGAATGAACAATATACATATATATGATAAGGATCTCCTCATCCTTATATTCTGATTCTTAAGGTCACTTTTTTAAAGCTTGTCGTATGATCAAGCTAACATCGATGATTGGCGATTGCAGGAACCTCAACTATCTTGTACAACAAAATTTGAGATTTACTCCGAGCGTTTTATCTTGTAGACTCCATTCTACCATCAATATATGCACGGATAGAAAATAACCCAAATCGTGCATCTTGATTCTTGATTTACATGTCATTATCATCGCCTAAAAGACTCAATCACCTTCGGTTGAGATCATTTCAAGATTCTATAGAGGTTGATATATGTAAGATGAAATAACTCTTGTTTTAGTATGTAACCTTTCTATTACTAATGTAATAATATAATAAACATGCATATTTATGAAAATGTTTTGTTGGATGATTTACAATGATAATACTGGATTTGATAACAAGATTGATGAACAAATGATAATATTATTGAATTGATATTAGAATACAAGGGATAGTTTTTCGGTTTCTTTGGTTTGTTTGACAAACTTGATAACCGAAATCTGTTACATACAATATCTATATATACATGTTAGTCTAAACAATAATAACCGCTATAACTATCAAACGTTGTTTGTGAAGTATTGTGTCTTATTTGTGAACCGGTTAGTATCTAGCTTACATTAATAATAACCGTCTAATACCCTCCCTTAAGTTAGATTGGTAGTACATTTAACATGTTGTGGAGTCTTGTGAAATCCTTTGGTAAATATATCAGCTGTTTGAGTCTTAGTGTCACAATATTTGATCTTTACATCTTCAGTCTTGACTAGATCTCGTATGAAGTGATATTTTACTTGTATATGCTTGCTTTTTCCATGATAGACCAGATCCTTTGTCAAGTTTATGGTAGACTTGTTATCACAGTATAATGTTACGGCTTTATTTATGTCAAAGTCTAATTCTTTCAGTATTCCTTTGATCCATAGTGTCTGACATCCAGTAAGAGATAGTGCAATGTATTCAACTTCTGTTGATGATAATGCCACCACCTTTTGTTTCTTTGATTGCCATGATATTGCTCCCGATCCTATGTTGAATACATACCCGGATGTGCTTCTGCTGTCATCTATGTTCCCCGCATAATCACTACCACTAAAGCCTTTCAATTCAAACTTACTTCTTGTATATACTATTCCATATTCCAGTGTACCCTTTATGTATCTTAGTATATGTTTTCCAGCTTCCCAATGAGATTTTCTTGGTTGATCCATGAACCTGCTAATTTTATTGACTGCAAACATTATATCAGGTCGTGTGTTTGTTAAGTACATGAGACTTCCAACTAGACTGCGGTATAGACTTGGGTCAACTCTTTCTTCATTGCTGTCTTTGATTAGTTTAAGGCCATATTCCATTGGTGTTGAAGTTTTGATACAATCCATCATGCGAAACCTTTCCAGTATATTTCTTTCATACTTAGTTTGGGAGATTCTTATTACTTCTTGACCATAGGTTACTTCCATTCCTAAGAAATAGTGTAATATCCCCATATCTGTCATTTCAAACTCCCTTTTCATAGATTCCTTAAACATTGTAATATCTTCCATACTGTCGCTTGCTATGATTAAGTCATCTACATATAGACATACTACAAGTCTGGAGTTCTTTGTTTTCTTCAAAAACAAGGTATGCTCAAATGTGCACCTCGTAAAGCCATTTTGTTCAAAATAATAGTTGACCTGACTATACCATGCACGTGGTGCTTGTTTTAAACCATAAAGAGCTTTCTTTAGGAGACATACCTTATTTTTATTTCCTTTTTGTACGAAACCATGAGGTTGTTCAATATATACTTGCTCTTTTAGTTCTCCATTCAAGAATGCTGTCTTAACATCCATTTGGTGTAGAAACCATTTACATTGGGCTGCTAAGGCAAGTACTAATCTTACAGTTTCAAAGCGTATTACTGGTGTAAACACTTCTTGATAATCTATCCCATACTTTTGTTTGTAACCTTTGACAACCAAATTACGACCTTTATATTTGTCCACATTTCCATGTTCATCATATTTGGTCTTATAAATCCATTTTACTCCTATTGGTTTCTGATTCTTTCGTAAATCAACTAACTCCCAAGTTTCATTCTTTTGAATTGAATCTATTTCTCTTCTCATTGCTTCTTTCCATTTCTCATCCTTGCTAGCTTCATTATAATCAATTGGGTCTGAGTCTGTGTAGAATACAAAGTTTGCAGCTTCTCTATGTCTTTTATATAGGTCTCGAACTTCTGGACTGCTTAGGGGTTAAGTTCTACTATTGATGTCATTCAAGGTTCGTACCTTCAGTGGTGGACTTTGACCGGATGTGTAAGGACAAAAAGGATTGAAGAAACCACTTTTGCAAGCCTTAATCTAATTCCTATTCTGCCAAAAATGCTAAGTATGGAAACTGCTAAAGAACAAGATTCAAAGTGCTGAAGAAGAAAAACATCAAGTGCTGAAGAGTAATGATCAGAGGTTGTGAAGTCAAACCAGACAAGTCAACTAAAGAACTGCTGAAGACAAACTACTCATCAGTAGTTTGTCACTCATCAGATGTTTTGATAGAAGCTTCCCACTGCCTTTGAATTTCAGTAGTTTAGTTAAATATTAGTATTCTTAGATCTTTTGTACAAGTACCAATGCTACAGCCTGTTGTACTATTTCTACTTATTATATTGCTTCAATACTTCTCTTGTACGTTTACACTTAGTCTATAAATAGATGGGTTCATCCCACTATTTTAGATATTCCTTTTGTAGTTATTATTTCCAATATATCTGAAAATCATTCAAGCATTTACTGTTTTATTCAATAACTGTTTATAGATTCTCACTTACTACATTAGTTTCATAACTCAAGGGGAAGTATTTATTACTGTTTAAACGTACATCTTTAACTTGAACACTTAACTTGTAATCCGCTATGCAAATCACTTTGATAGTTTAAATATACAAGTGTTCATGATAAGAACTTGTTAAAAACAAGAAACGGATCCAACAATTGGTATCAGAACACTGGTTCATCTGATCAAATATCAATCTAACAAATTGAGAACCAGACACAAGCTCTTATTGATATTCAATATAGGATTGCAGTTCACTTGTTAAACATCCATCACTTTAAGAAACCACTGGTTAATCAAATTTCTTAAAAATGGACCCTCATACCACTAGACCTGCCAATAATCCTCCTATGCTAGTCAGAAATGAATATAATATCTGGCAAAGGAGATTGGCACACACTTTATCTAAAACTAATACTGGATGTTGGAAGTCTGTCATGTATGGACCTCATAAACCAGTATTAACAGATCCCGAAACTAAAGTAGCAAGACCTAAAGATCCAAAAGACTACACTGAAGAAGATTTCCTAAAACTTGAGCTGGATGCTAAGGCATTCTCTATGTTGGCTATGGCTCTCCCAAATGAAATTTATGCTGGACTTTTAGATTGTGAAAGTGCCAAAGAGATGTGGGATTGCCTCAAAGAACAGTTTGGAGGAACTGATGAGGTGATAGCCAATACTAGAGAAATCCTTGCTCAACAATATGAAACTTTTACTCATGTTAATGGAGAAACTTTAACACAACAATTTGAAAGATTCACGTCATTAATATCAGAGTTAAAATTAAATGGTCAGACCTATACTAACTCATATATGCTTCATAGATTTTTAAGGTCTTTACCAGACAATTGGGAAACTTATTCTATAGTTCTCAGGTCAGGACCAGATTTTGATTCTCTCTCACTCACAAAATTACATGGGAGATTACTTACTTTTGAAAGAGAAATCAATCAAAAGAAAAAGTTACAAAATTCTGGAAAAACTGCTGATGACTATATTCCAGGTAGCACGACTCTTTTAGGACAAGACTCACCTTCTTGTTCTAATGATTTTGGGTCAAATGAATACATTGACATAACTGTTGGGATCTTATCAGAAAGGTCATATCCAGCTTATTACAATGATGAAAACTGTCAAACCACTGATAATATATGTTTTATAATGGATTACTTAAAAATTTCAGTAGTGATGACCTAGAGGAAATGGATATACTACACCAACTGCCCATGTTAAGCATAAAAACTAACAAGTTTTATAAAAGGTCAGGAAGGAAATTTCCAGGACTGAACAGTTCTATCAAAATTGGTTTTGACAAATCAAAATTAAGATGTCAGAATTTGGGACACTTTGCTAGAGAGTGTAGAAGCTCTAGCTTTAACCAATCACAGTCTAGAAACCAATCAAACCCTAGTTACAATAGGAACTTTGGAACACAGGGAAGTGCACATTTTGTACGGGAACAAGCTCCACAAATCCAATATGTGCCACAAGTACAATATGTTCAGATGCCTGCTCATCAACAGCAGAGCCAACAACAGATGACTTCCATTCCTGCTGCTCAACAACCTCCATCAGCTCAACAACCCACTCAATAAAGTCTTTTTACAAATGGGTATGTTGACTGGAGCAGTCTTCCTTTTGATACAACAGAGTGCAGTCCAGATGCAGACAACAAAATGTTTGACATCAATTGGGGTGAACCTGATAATGGCAGAAAGAACTTTGCCTTTATGGCTTTTAAGGGATGCTCCTCTAATGCTGCCTTATCTCAGGTATCTAAAGAATCTCTTTTGAAGCTTTGCTCAAAATCATGCAAAGAATCATTTGCTTTAATAAGAGAGACCAATGTGCATCTACAAGGCAAAGCTAATGACTCTGAAAGAAAATTCACTCAAATGAAGTGTGATTTAGAAAAAAAAAACTTGCTTCAAAAACAAAAGAAATTTCTAAATTAACTAACAATGCTGTTGAAACCCAAGCACAAATAAAAAGCATGATAGAAAACCTAGGAAATGTCAGAAAAGAGCTTGCTGACACCAAGGTTGATTGTGAAAACTGGGTAGATTCATGTAGAGGTTACCAAATTCTGCTTAACAAACAAACTGCATCAAATGTTAAGTTTGGCATAGGGTACAATCATACAGAAACACCAACTGATTTTACTCCCAAAACTACTGATGATGGGAGTAGAATAGTTCAAAATCAAACTTCTGACATGAAAGAATGCACATCTTTTAATCAGAACTTTCTTCCAAAACAATCAGAAGTTGAAATGACTGACAATGGCTCATCAGGAGTTTCCTTTACATCAGGAGTTGAGACCCTGAAAACAACTGATGACCAAATTTCAAATTTAACAACTGTCAGTACTTTGCCTTCGAAAACTCTTGAAAATAAAAAAGGAAAGGCAAAATCTTGTGAAATTTGTGGTCTGTTTAACCACAAAACAAAATTTTGCAGTTATAGAAAAGGTAATCAGTACAACAAGAAAGTTTTACAAATGGTTGTGGGAAAACAAATCAAACAAGATTTTGAAAATACCTTCTTTCCCATCAAATAGCAACCAATAAACACCTTTTCTCAGAGAAAGACTGAATCTCAACCACAGTCTTCCTCTCAAAATTCATTTTCAGAAGTTAGCCCTAAGCCTTCAACAGTTTCACAAACTGTTGAGGTTAAAGATTTGATAAATTTGGTTAAACTTCTGATGACCAAAGTTGATGGTGAACCTCAAAAAGGTCCCACCATTGTTTTCAATAATAAATCCATTGCCAAAAATACATGGATTTCTAAAAACTGGTCAACAACAAACTGCTACTATTCCTAAGAGTACACCCAAAGCCAAATTGGCTTGGGTTCCTAAATCTAACTAATTTGCTCTTTGTGCAGAGGCTCTCCAGAGGTCTAAATAGCATTTGGTATGTTGATAGTGGAGGCTCAATGCACATGACTGGATGCAGGTACCTGATCAACAATTTCATACGTCACAGAGAAGGATCTGTGTCCTTTGGGAATAATGCAAAAGGATATGTGCTAGGATATGGCAATGTATCCTCGGGAAAAATGCAGTTTGACAAGGTCAATCTGGTTGAAAACCTTGAGTACAACTTGCTAAGTGTTTCACAAATGTGTGATAAAGGATATTCTTCCTTTTTCACCAAAACATCATGCAAGATCATATCACCAGAAGGCCAGAAGTTGATAGAGAAGATCATTGAAGACCATACTTTATTGATAGCCAAAAGATGTGGCAATGTCTATGCAGTGGATATTGAAAAGGACAAAGTACTAAACAACACTGCTTGTTTCTTCTCAAAGGCATCAACTTCAGAGACAGACCTTTGGCATAGGAGACTTAGCCATGCGAACTTTAAAACCATAAATAAAGTCACAAAAATGGGCTTGGTCAGAGGTCTACCCTTGAAAGTATACCAGTGTCAAGAACACTGTGTATCCTGTCTAAAGGGAAAACAACATAAGTCCTCCTATAAGTCTATTGAAGAATAAAAAAAACAATTGCATGTCTTCAACTACTCCATATGGACTTATTTGAGCCAGTCAAAATCATGAGCCTTGGTAAGAAGAAGTACTGCTTAGTCATCATTGATGACTACTCAAGATTCACATGGGTCTTTTTCTTATTTTCCAAGGATGAGGCAGCTGAAATTATCAAGTTCTTCATTCTACAAGTAGAGAAACAATATTCTCTCTCTGTCAAAGCCATTAGAAGTGACAATGGGACAGAATTCAGGAACAAAACTCTGGATGAATTCTGTTTGTCTAAAGGGATTGTTAGACAATTCAGCATTCCCAGAACTCCTGAACAAAATGGTGTGGTAGAAAGGAAGAACATAACATTGATTGAAGCAGCAAGAACAATGTTAGCTGATTCAGGCCTACCTATTTATTTTTGGGCTGAAGTAGTCAACACAGCTTGTTATGTTCAGAATAGGGTTCTAATTACAAAGAGACATTGCAAAACTGCTTATGAAATTCTTCATGGCATTAAGCCCCTTATCTCCTTTTCAGGGCTTTTAGATGTCAATGTTTTATCCTCAACATCAAGGACTCTATTTCAAAATTTGCTGCTAAAGTTGATTCAGGTTATTTTCTTGGTTACTCTTCAAGTAGAAAAGCCTATAAGGTATTCAATTCCAGAACCAAGATAGTTGAAGAAACACTGAATTTCAAGTTCAATGAGTTAAAACATTAACTCATTCCAGCACATCCTGCTGAAATCTTTGACCTTGACAGTTTTAATTTTGGACCTAAAAAGACTATTGATTCATCTAAACCCATTTATTATGGTGATCAAGGGTTTGATGATGGTCCTCCATCATGGACTCCTAATACAGTCATTAAATCAACTTTCAAACCATCAGAAGTTCCTCAAACTTCTAATTCAACAACTGCTGATGCACAAACTCAAACATCTGATTCAGCTCCTACAACTACTGAAGATGTTCAAACAGCTGAACCAGATATTATCAACCTCAGTGGTTTGTTTGAAGAAGTACAAGAGCCACCTACACATGTCAGTGGTTTACAACAACTGATTGAGCACAAAGATCATCCATTGGATCAAATCATGGGTGATATTGCATTAGGGGTACTTACAAGAAACCAGCTTTCCAACTTTTGCTTTTTCTCAGCATTCATCTCTCAGTTGGAACCAAAGAAGTATCAAGAAGCCCTCAAAGATAACAATTGGGTTCAAGCTATGCAAGAAGAGTTGCTCCATATCAAGAAGCAGCAGGCCTGGGAAATCTGTCCCTTACCACCAAACAAGCTACCAATTGGCACAAGATGGGTTTTTAGAAATAAACAAGATGAAGCTGGTATGATTATCAAGAACAAGGCAAGACTAGTGGTACAAGGTTATTCTCAAGAAGAAGGATTTGACTATGATGAAACCTTTGCTCCAGTTGCAAGGCTTGAAGCCATAAGGTTATTTTTGGCTTATGCAATTTCCAACAAACTTAAAGTTTTTCAAATGGATGTAAAAAGTGCATTTTTATATGGAAAAATAAAAGAGGAAGTGTATGTTTGTCAGCCACCTGGGTTTGAGGATCCTTCTCATCCTGATTGGGTGTACAAACTTGACAAGGCTCTTTATAGGCTAAAACAGGCTCCTAGAGCTTGGTATTAAACACTTTCAAACTTTTTACTCAAAAATCACTTCACAATGGGCTCCATTGATAAAACTCTTTTCATAAAGCATGTTGGAAATCACATCCTACTTGTTCAAATTTATGTTGATGATATTATTTTTGGTTCAACTAACTCAAAGCTGCGTGATGAATTTAAGAAACTCATGCAATCAAAATTTGAGATGAGTACCATGGGAGAACTGTAGTACTTTTTGGGACTGCAGATCAAACAAACAACAAGTGGAACTTTTATACATCAATCAAAATATGTTAAAAGAATTATTAAACAAATTTTCTTTAAAAGACTGTAAATCAGTTTCCACTCCCATGACACCAATCACATAAGTTGAACCAGATGATCAAGGGAAACAAATTGATCAAACCATGTATAGATGTATGATAGGTTCACTACTTTATTTAACTGCCTCAAGACCAGATATTATGTTTTCAACATGTGTTTGTGCTATAGAAATAATATATGGGAAATTGTTGATTTGCCTAAGAATAGACATAAAATTGGTTGTAAATGGATTTTTAAAATCATGTATAAGTCCAATGGGGAAATAGAAAGATATAAACTAGACGTGTTGCTAAAGGGTTTAGCCAAAGAGAAGGTCTTGATTATGAGGAAACTTTCTCCCCTGTTGTTAAACCGATAACTGTTAGATGTGTTCTTGCATTAGCTGTAAATAATAATTGGAACATATATCCAATAGATGTTAACAATGCTTTCTTATATGGTGATTTAAATGAAGATGTTTATATGTCTGTTCCTGAGGGCTTTTCTAATGTTCTTGAAAACGAAGTGTGCAAACTTAAGAAGTCTTTGTATGGTCTTAAACAGGCACCTAGAATGTGGAATGAAAAACTTGTTAATGCTTTGATTGAGTTTGGTGTTCAAAGCCAATGTGATCATTCCATGTTTGTTAAAAATAACAATTCTGTGTTTTTAATCCTCCTTGTGTATGTTGATGACATTATTCTTTCTGGCAATTTTGTTAGTGAAATTGAAAAGGTTAGAAACTTGTTTAAAATAAAGTTTTTAATAAAGGATCTTGGAGAACTTAAATATTTTTTTGGAATTGAAGTTCTAAAACCGGCCCAAGATGGCATGTGTCTTACACAAAGGAAATATTGCACAAATTTATTAATGGAGTATGGGATGTTAGGTTGTAAACCTGTTACTAATCCTTTTGAACCAAATCATGTTTTGACCAATGTTGTTGCTAGTAACAACAAGATATTAGCTGATATTACTGGTATCAACAGTTGGTTGGAAAACTAATTTACTTAAGTCATATTAGACTTGATATTGCATATGCTGTTCACTATTTGAGTCAATATATGCACAAGCCCACTGAGGGTCATATAAAGATTTCCTTTAGACTGTTAAGGTAGCTTAACTCTGCCTTAGGAAAAGGCATTGTTTTCAAAAGGGGTAATTCAAATACTCTAAATGCTTATGCTGATTCTGACTGGGGCAAGTGCATTGAGACAAGAAAGTCTGTCACAGGATATTGTATATTTCTTGGTGAAAGTTTGGTCACCTGGAAAAGTAAAAAACAGTCCACCGTGTCATGGTATTATGCTGAAGAAGAGTATCGAGCTATGTGTGATGTTGTTTGTGAAGTAATTTGGATGAAAAACTTGTTATTTGAATTAGGGGTTCATATTGATCTTCCTGCTAATCTATTCTATGACAGTTCTGCTGCTTTGTCCATTGCAGCCAATCTTGTCCTTTTTGACAAAACTAAGCATTTTGCTCTTGACTTGTTTTTCCTTAGAGAGCAAATCTCGAAACGAGTGGTTAAAACTTGCAAGGTTGACTCAAAAAGTCAACTTGCAGATATCTTGACAAAAGGTTTATCTACCACAGATCATCAAAGGACTTGTGAGTCTATTAAAATGTTTAACCCATATAAGAAATAAAATTGTGGGGGGGGGGGGGGAGGGGGTTCTTAAAAATATATTAACAATTTTTCTATATATTTACAATTTTATTTCTTTAACATTTTATAAAATTTTTGCATAAGATATATTTGCAGGTGGGTTTGGTTTGGTTAGCTGGTTTGCTCGTGGCCCAGGTGTGTGCAGTGGTCCAGTTTGTGTGCAGTGATCCAGTTCATGTTATGTTGAGGCCCAGTGTTGGTTTGGCTGTTGGCCCATAGGCCCAGTCTTGGTTTTCAATGTGACGTGGCAATCCGTGTGAGAAAACACAGTGTCTTTATAGCCGTTGGATGGTGTCTTTCCTGGCCATTGGATTTGTCAAAGAAACACAATTGGCAAGCTATATATAGCTGGCCTTCTCGTCCATTTTCTAGTTTTGATCTCTCTCTCACTTTTGCTCTCTGATATTATTCTCTCTCACTTTCACAGTATTGTTAGGGTTTGTATTATTTAGATCATCTTGATCTGATAACTTTTGCATCTCTAAGGTGTTTGGTGTTTGATTATCTTTGTGATAGTCATTGAGGTCTTTGAGAGTTGTAGTGAGGTTGTTTTGTATACTTTGATCTTGTTAGAGATTTGTGTACTCTGAATTGTTTTTGGTAATAAGATTGAATCTGTGCCGACTATTTTGACAGTATAATTAACGCCACTGGTTCGAAGTCTATTACGCCGAAATTCTAATCTTTGTCAATTTTAACATTTACATTTACAGTTAGGGCACTAACTTTACTAACAAAATTTTCTAACTTAACTTCAAAAAACTAACAAGACTGATGATTAAATCCAGCACACCCTAACATAGTTGTACACCTGCTGTCACTATTCATAACAGGATTTCAGGTTAATCTAAAGTCGTCGTACTTTTGTTGATATATCGCCGTTGATGGTTGACCAGTTGCGTATATGCTCGTAACACAAAACGACGAATTAGAATCTTAAAAGTGGCATACAAATATATATTTGGCTGTATCGATCATATGACTTTTAAGAGATTCTACCTGTTAAAACAAATGATATATAGTACTTTTCCACATAGCCGATATTGAAATGCATCTAATTCCTTGAGCAAAATCAAATTGTCCACAATCATAAAGCCATATGTATCTTCTTTTTTTAACAGTGTACATAACTCTTCTGTGGGCGAAACCTGAAAACAAATATACGACACGACTTTGCAATGACCGCAAAAATGAAAATTCGATACAGTTTTTTTTTTTTTTTTGGGGGGGGGGAAACAAATATTAACAAAAATACTTGTGATTGCATATTTTTAGTTTCAAACAGCTCAAATACGTAGAAAATCGTTTAATGGGATTATGATATCCTTTTGAAGCAACCACTTTTAAAAATAATTTTATACAAAGAAAAGTACTATTGTTGTAATATTATTAATTCGGTTTGTAATATGAAGCAAAACATAAAATATTTATTGGCTTTATTAGTTTTTATTTTGATCGGAAAACAACCTGCATCTTGTAGGATTGAACCGAGACACCTTACCACCACACCATGTCTTTATAAAGTAAGGCCATTAATGTTAACACACAAAGTACACAGGGCCGGCCTTAAGGGGGTGCGGGGAGGACTCCCGGCCCGGGCCCAATTTCTAAAGGGGCACTTTGAGCGGCAACGAGTGTAGAGTGTATTTTTTTCTGCAAGTATTTTCTTTCTGTTTTCAACCCAAAAAAAATCTCATCTTAAACATCACTAGTTATAAACGCAAAAAGGTGAAGAGTAGATAAGGAAGAAGATCAGTCATACATGAAAAACTATATTTGAAGGATACGACAAAATTAAAAAAAAAGTTGAAGTGTGTTACTTGAGATTTGTATTGTGGTACAGTAATTGTGTAGCCTTTGCAGTAAATTTTAATATATAGTAGTACTACAAAACAGTAATTGTCTCACGCTTATGCACATGATTCAAGTCAAATTCATTTCATTAAAAAACTTTTGAAGTCTAGACATAAATAATGGCCCTTCAGATTATTATGGAATTTTAAGAAATGGTGGTTTTTTTATGAGCCAATTAGCCAAACATATTAATTTTTATAATTATTACGACACTTTCAGTTCTATATCCTGTTCGACCGGTCCGACTAGGGAACCGGTAAGGACACCGGTTCAGCGTCCGCTTCGGTTATGAAAACATTGCTTAAAAGACCTAAGACTAAGGGCACATATTTCCCGGCTCGGCCCGGGCACCCGAATTTTCAGGACCGGCCCTGAAAGTACACTACTAGAAAATGATTTTTCTTGTTTTGTATACAAATAGTTTCGACACCAAGTTTTGTGACAAAGTTGTCATAAAATAGTCGCAAAAGTATTAAACTAGATCGGCGAAACATTGTCGCAAAATTAGCGACGAATTTGTTTTGTTCGTCGGCTTGTAAAAAGATGCATCACAAAATTGTGACCAACTTAAGTTTCCACAAGGTTTTTTCACACCAAACATTTTTGTCGCAAATCGTCGGTAACGCCCTTTTCCAACAATTTGCTCCGAATAAAGTTGTCGCAAAGAAATGTGTTTTTTCTAATAGCGAGACCATATTAACTTCAAAACAAATAAAAGATACGTAGACATCCTATTCGACACCGAATGATCTCCACCAAAAGTTAGAACTTTTAATCAACGGCATAAGTCTCACGTAGTTATCAACTACAAATATCAACTAAAGAAAAAGTTTGTTATAGAAAGAATAAAGCAGGATTATTATCATGTGGTTGTCACTTAAAGTTTCAGCCTATAAATGCCCACAAAAACAAAACAAAATATGTAACAAACCAAATGGAAACTCAAGGACGCTGTAAAAGCTGCAGAAACTACCTCACAGTGCCACCTGATCAACCTTGTCAAGTCTGTTATACAGTTAACAATCCCAACCAAAGGGCTAACCGCCATACGGGTCGGATGCTTATGGACAGTTATGTGTTTCGACCGTCAAACAATAATTATTATGCTGCCGCTTATGGACAGCCAGCATACCCGAGTTATTATTCTCCACAAGTGTACGGTTCAGGTTATAATAGCCCGCAACAACATGCAGTTGTGTATAGTAATGGTTATTATAGCCCATTACTACATCTAGCGGCGGCACAAGCGTTGCCGCCGCCTATAGTGTACGGTTTGGGCTATTATAACCAGTATAACCAACAGGTGCATGAGCGAAAGCGCGCAGTGTTGTGTGGGGTGACCTACAAAGGCCACCCAAAAACACTGCGTGCCAGTACAACTAATGTTAGGAGTATGCATCAGTTATTGCGCAAACTTGGCTTCCGAGATGCTTCCATTCGTGTTCTTACAGGTTTCGACACTCTTTTCTCGCCACGTATCTCTATATTAAAGTAACTCTATATTATGAGAATGTTTTGACAATATCTATAAATAGGAAGGTTCTTGTACAAATGGTTCTTATCCTACAAATAACTCTTAACGTGAGAGAATTGAAAGATGGTATTTTTTTTATATTTTTTCCATATGGTTAAACATGTACTTTAGTACTGAAATCTTAAAAAAAACAATTTTTTTTTGGTGTAGAGTAATTACGTAATTACTCTAGTGTAAACTACTGTAATTACTTTAATGTTAAAATTCAGCACAGGTCTGCGCTTTCTGATTGTGATGCGTGCGGTTTGTTTGGAGGGAAAAGAGAGAGGGTTGTTTTGAAAGTTAGTTATAACACAAACATAAACTTTCACATACATACAAACTGTTTTGTTCGGCCCTATTTATACAAAATGAACCGGCACATTCTAACAGACGCGACCCTATACAAATCATAATACTTAGACTAAGACTATTTATCAATCGGTATGTCACACCCGATGATAACTACCACATAATACTTATACTTATTACAAATAACATATGTTCAGAATTAAATAACATAAGTAAAATCAAGTTTACTAATTTTATTTTCTAACATTCTCCCCTTAAACTTGATTTTGCTTCTTCGGTTTCTTCATTCATCGCTTGAGGATGATCGGCTACGTTTCTTGGGCGGCATATCTTCGTCTTTCCATTCGTTTCCTTTGTGTCCACCACTTTTGCTACCTTCTTCATTATTGATTTCAACGACTAACTCGCGGCCTTTGTATTTGAGATGGTACCATTCCATCATCTCCAAATATCGGACATACACTAGCCTTAGAGTCAATGCTATGTCTTCTTTCTTTGCTAAACTTGGTAGCCCTCTTCCATAACCCATAGACATTGCAACAATCGCCCAATTATCATCCTTAGTAACTTTATCATATCCACCAAACACTTGCACTTTAGTGTATAAATCTAACAAACATATTGGATATCCGGTTCCATCTCTTGGTGTCATAGGGACTTTGTTCTTTATCTTTAAGAATTCTTGCATAAACCATTCAACAATCTTTTCAAACTCTAATTCAAATTTACGCTTGTACCTTTCAACCATAGTGGTAACATGAAGCAAATCCATGAAAACTAAGCAATCTTGTATGCGCGATCCATTGGTTGGGTACATGATAGGACCTTTCTCCATAACACCTTCATAATTGTCCTTATCAATAGAGAATTCTTCAAATTGCTTGAAAACATAAGCCCTTTCTTTATCTTCATCATTAAGTGCTTCTTTTATGCCTTCAAATCTGACCCGTGTGTTTGTGAACTTCTCTAGCGCGCCTTTTCCATCATTTTTCACAATATTCTTTCTTTCGGGGCATTTAAATGTGAAGTGATCTTCACTATCACATATTCGGCATAATATCATCTTCCTCTTCTCTTGTATGATCGGCCGATGGATGTAACAAACATCTCCATCGAATTCAATTTCTAAACCCTCTTGGTTCAATTTTTCTATACTTAACACATTTTTACGAAGTGTAGGAACATAGTATACCGATTTGATCTTGTGTACTTGTCCTCCGCTTGTAATTATCACCGATCCTTTTCCTCTAAAGTACTCCCTCCTATATCCATTTGGTTGGCCTTCTACTCCAAATGATTTGCTAAAAATGGCGAATTGGTCTTTGTAACCACATCCATGTTCTTTTCTTGTTAGGCTTGCATACCACACATCATCCCATCCTTTTTCATCAGTTCCTTTCACCATAAATTATGTTTTACCCATCTTCTTTGGGCAATTTCTTCTATAATGGAAGGGCTCTTTACACTTTCCACAACACATAGCGTGTGGGTATTCGGGGGCATCTCTTACTTGATTATTAAACTCCTTTTGCGCCTTCTTTTTCTTCTCCACATGAGACTTTGGCAATGATCCGATATGAAATCATGAGAAATTGATGTTCGAAGCGTCCATACACTCCTTCTTTAATTCTGCAACCTTCTTGGCCAGAATTGATTGATCCACATGATCATCTTCAACAAATGGTGACATCGGCCTCTTGCCTCTATCTTCGGGAACATCCACTGATTTCTCTTCAACATCGAATATGCCATACACTTTTCTTCTACGATCGGGCTCTGATGCCATGTTAAAATTCTGCACAGGTCTGCACTTTCTGATTGTGATGCGTGCGGTTTGTTTGGAGGGAAAAGAGAGAGGGTTGTTTTGAACGTTAGTTATAACACTAACATAAACTTTCACATACATACAAACTGTTTTGTTTGGCCCTATTTATACAAACTGAACCGGCACATTCTAACAAACGTGACCCTATACAAATCATAATACTTAGACTAAGACTATTTATCAATCGGTATGTCACACCCGATGATAACTACCACATAATACTTATACTTATTACAAATAACATATATTCAGAATTAAATAACATAAGTAAAATCAAGTTTACTAATTTTATTTTCTAACATTTAATGACGTAATTACGCTATAATAAAATTTTAAATATTTTTTTATTATTCATCTAGAAAGCATGTTTAAGCAGATGGAAAAAAAATCCAAAAAATAATTTTTTTTCCCCTTCACTTCTCATGATTAATAGGTTATATATGCCTATTTGTATTTGATCTTTACTCAATAAATATGTAAAAAAAATGCAAAAAAAAATAATAAAAATAATAATTGGTTGTCTTTGGTTTAATGATATTTAATGTATTTAAAAAAAATAATAATAATAACTAATGGCAATAGAGTGGCTTTTCTGCAGAAGAGGAATCAGACCCAACAAAGACCCCAACAAGATATAATATACTAAAGGAACTAAAGTGGCTTACCAAAGGTAGCCAATCCGGCGATTCGTTGGTTTTCTACTATGCAGGACATGGGTCCCGCGTGCCGGATTTCAGCGGAGATGAAGCCGACTGGTTTGATGAAGCAATATGTCCAGTTGACTATAGGGTATCTGGCAAGATAATAGATGATGAACTCCATGACATACTTGTAGCACCACTACCTCATGGAGTAACACTTCATAGTATTATGGACACTTGCTTTAGTGGAACTCTTCTTGACCTTCCTTTTCTTTGTAGGGTAGATTGGTGAGTGTTAACAAACAATATTACATCACACATGCACTAAGATGGTAATTATTGGACTTAAACATGTGGCTTTTATTCGACTTAAAATCCGGGTTAGTCGCTATTTTAGATGGTAACTTTACTTTGCACACTCAAGTCGGACGTTGCTATAGTTGCTACCTTAGATGGCGACTACATTTTGAAAGTCACCATCTGAGATAGCAATCGTAGCCGCAAAAAAAGCCAAAAGTTATGGACGCTTGTCTAATCAGATTCACAAACTCCAAGAATCTAAACTCTAAAGTCACTATCTTAGATAATGACCATTACCCATTTTTCATCCGCGTTTTTAAGGAACCTTTTTTTAAAGGCGTTTTTAAGGAACCTTTTTTTAAAGAAAAAAGAAACAAAACAAAGATTTTAATTTTGGTTGGGCCAACATGACACTTTTTTTTTTTTTTTGTCTATTTTAGACATATTAAGAAGGCTAAAATATAGGTTGGATGCAGGGGAGGATTCTATATGTGGGAGAATCAGCATCCTTCACATGCTTCACAATATGGGGGCACTTGTGGTGGAAAAGCAATCTGTATTAGTGCTTGTGATGACACTCAAAATTCTTCAGATACAACGGTCAGTTTGTTAGTGTTAATCTTAGCTAAATATATTTGTATGCATCTACCTTATTCTAACAATGCAATTTTCAAGTACAAACCAGCTGGGCTAGCCCAGTTGGCCACCTCAATGAGGTTTCGGAAACGTGGCCTAAGGTCGCGGGTTCGATTATGAGGGGGAGAGGTTTTACCCACTTTAGTGGGGTTCCCTCTCGTTTGAGTATTGCGGTTCGACTCCTGGCAGCCCCCAGCAACCTTGGCCGGCCTGGGTGGTTAGGTTATCTTTCGGGGTAACAAACCAGTTTGACGCCATGGCGCCGCTTCGAACCGGGTACGCGTCAGTTGTCAGTGGCTCCTCAAAAACAAAAAAAGAGACCACTGCGCTA
Organism: Ambrosia x helenae; assembly: GCA_030844895.1. Taxonomy (NCBI): domain Eukaryota; kingdom Viridiplantae; phylum Streptophyta; class Magnoliopsida; order Asterales; family Asteraceae; genus Ambrosia; species Ambrosia x helenae. Next base: position 11,664,318 of record CM061234.1, read on the forward strand.
GCCGAACAAAAAAAAATATAAGCTACAGAATAACAGAAAGCTTCACTCAACAAGTTGTTTACAAACACGCAGGCTTTCACAGGCAACGCGATTGGTGCTTTGACACATAGCTTCACTGAAGCTGTGCAAAGTGCCGGATATAAACTAACATATGGAGGTTTACTTGACAACATGCGACAAACAATTCGTAAAGCTCGAGAAGAACATGGCCTATATGCTCCATTTGCATCGCCTAATTCGCAGGTTAATTCGATATCTACAACAAAGTTGATTACGCTAACATGTATATCTAAATTACAACAATGTAGTAGCAAGTAAAAGAAGTGAATTATACTAATCACTAGGGTTGCAAACGAACTGAACTTTCAGCGAATAGTTCACGAACCGTTCAACAGAAAGTTCGTTTGTGTTCGTTCGTTTAATAAATGAACGATCACGGACAAAAAATTTCTTCGTTTAGTTAAACGAACGAACATGAACAAAGGTTGCGTTCGTTCATTTATGTTCGTGAACGTTCAGTAACGTGTTCATTTATGTTCGTGAACGTTCGGTAACGTGTTCATATAAATTCATTTATGTTCGATAGTTTTTTTTTTTGAAAAATATACTTCATTAAAAAAACGGCAAGACCCCTAAAACAAGGCCAGCCTCAAACAATATACATCATATACAGAGGGTTTTTAACCCACTTATACCAATCAATATCCTTATAACTAGAGCGATACTTAAGCCAAAAATAAGACAAAGCCTTGACATTTGCGACTATCTCCACAACCCGAGGCGACGAATTATTGAAAATTTTATTGTTTCGCTCTTTCCAAATAGACCAACATGTTATCATCATAATACCCCGCACAATCTTGGCTTCCTTCTTGGAATTAACTGGCAAATCGCTCAGCTTCACCAAATCAGATAAAGAGTTCGCTCGCCACCCAAAAAACTTGCCCCAATTCCAAATCGCACTCCAGACACCTTCCGAAAAACTGCAGCTAACCAAAAGATGCGAGACGGTTTCATCAGCTGCAGAGCAAAACGGGCATCGCAAATCTGGAAGCTCGACGTTCCTGTTCCTCAGCTCCACTTTTGACGGAAGCCGATTTAACTCCAAACGCCACAAAAACACATTAATCTTCAAGGGAATCCAAGCAATCCACTTCCTATGCAGCGTAGATGTAAGAGCGCTCCTCTGTGTAAGCCATTTTTTAACCGCTGCGACCGAAAAACACCCATCTCGAGCAGGAACCCAAACCCACTTATCCTCTTGATCAGTAAACTTAACCTGGGACAGCATAGCTTGAACATCCTGGGCCTCTGAGATGGACTGAACAGTCTCCGTCTTGAACAACCATGAAGCCGAAATAATGTTCACACCATTGTCTTGCTTAATACGATCAGAAACAACAGCGCACTTATGTCGATCTTGGGAGAAAAGATTCGGCCATCTAGACTGTAGATTAGTATCCCCAAGCCACACATCCTTCCAAAACTTTAAGCGCTCGCCTTTCCCTAAGATACCCTTGAAACAAGACTTGAACCGCGTACCATTAACCTCCAGCCGATCCAATTTCCGAACAATGTTCTTCCAACAACCTGCATAAGAATTCATTAGAGGTAAAAAATCCCACCGCCCTTTCCCACCGTGCAAACTTAAAATAATTTTACGCCACATCCCCTCATTGTCCACCAAGAATCTATATGCCCACTTCGCTAAAAGAGCCGTATTAACATCCTCTAGCTTAGAGATCCCCAACCCCCCTTCTTTCTTCGTTTTAGTGACCACCTCCCAAGACACCCAATAAATCGGCTTACTATCCTTAGACCCAGACCATAAAAACTTCCGCATCATTTGTTCAATACTCTCAATCACCGCCACGGGGGCTTTAAAAAGCGAAAGGTAATAAATCGGAAGACTCGAAAGCACCGATTTAATCAAGGTAATTCGACCCCCAATGGAAAGGACTTTAGATTTCCAAGAACTCAACCTGTTTCTAATCTTTTCCAACACTAGGTCCCAATTAGAAACACGATTCATGTTCGCCCCGACTTTAATACCGAGATAAACGAAAGGTAACCTCCCAACTTTACACCCCAAAACATTAGCCATACCGCTCACCTCCGAGTCATCAACTCCCAAACCATAAAGAACCGATTTTTGGATATTAATTTTCAATCCCGAACACATATAAAAAAGACACAGAATCCGATTAGTGTTCTCCACATTAGACCTATTCCAACTTCCCATAATGAGAGCATCGTCCGCATATAACATATGAGACACCACCGGGCCACCCGAAGATAACCGAACCCCGTCTATAAAACCCCGGTCCTTCGCTTTAGATAACAAAGCCGCCAAACCTTCCATGACAATTAAAAACAGAAAAGGAGAAATCGGATCCCCTTGTCTTAAACCCTTTTTGCAAGAGAAAACAAACGTAGGGGAACCGTTAACTAACACCGCAGAGCGCGCTGATGAAAGAACCCTTTTATCCACATCCGCCACCTCTCCGGAAAACCCATCTGCGACATAATATCCAAAAGGAATTCCCAGTTAACATTATCATACGCCTTTTCAAAATCAATCTTCAGCATAAACGCCTGTTTTTTATTTCTTTTGAGCCACCCAATAATCTCGTTAAGCACAAGAGGCCCATCTAAAATATATCTATCCTGAATAAACGCCGATTGGGAATCTGAGATGACCATCCCAATTACCGTCTTCAGTCTAGCAGCCAACACCTTAGAAATTATCTTACTGATAGCTCCTATCAGATTAATCGGCCTATAATCTCTAAGACCCATGGGCGTCTTGGTTTTAGCAATTAGAGTAATAAACGACGTACTGCAATCCTCACTAATCAACCCGGAGTTAAAAAATTGATCAAACATCTTCAAAAAATCTTCCTCCAAATAACTCCAAAAGTGCATAATAAACCTGAAATTAAAACCATCAGGACCAGGGGCCTTGTCAGCACCACAATCAAAAACCGCCGCCTTTACTTCTTCTTTAGAAAACGGAGCAATCAGCCCATCAACTCTATCCATAGGGACCTGTTTAAGATTACTGCAAAAAAGATAAGGTCTACGAGTGTATTTTTCCTTAAACAAATCACGATAAAATCTCAAAACCTCCCTTTTTACAATAGGAGGATTTGAAACCCAAGCCCCATCCACCATAAGACCCGGAATAGCATTAGCCGCAACTCTCCCTTTAATACACCTGTGAAAGAAACTAGAATTTTCATCCCCGTCCACTGCCCATTTCACTCTAGATCGTTGTTGTAAATCCCGATTTTTAAGCATCGAAAGCCTCTCCAATTCTTTTTTACTCTCTTCCCAAACCCACACTTCAGGCTCTTCTAATTCTCTCTCCTCCATAGTCTTTTCAAGGCTCGCTATCTCATCTTTTAACAAAGATAACTCATTCTCTTCCTTATTCCCAACATCTTTCCACCACTTTCTAATAGCCATCCTAACCGCCGAGAACTTTTTATGAATAATCAAATCTGCCGCACCCTCCCCCCCACCCCTCCCAGCAAGATTACCCAAAGCCTCAATCACCACCTTATCACACCCCTCCCGATCCAACCAAGAATTAAACCATTTGAAAGGCCTCGCCCCATAATTAGATTCAGACACAGACAAAAATAACGGACAATGATCAGAATTTTCACGAGGCAAAGCCCTCAAACAAGCACTAGGCCACCGGTTGAAAAAATCCTGACTCACAAGAACACGATCAATCTTGCTAAGCTTGATATCATAACCACTCCCAGACAAGTACGTAAACCTGTTACCACTCATGTTATATTCCTGCAAGCACGCCTCATCAATAAAACAGTTAAAATCATCAGCCATACGAGCATTAAAAATAGAGTTCTTTCGCTCCTCCTTCCACCTAACACAGTTGAAGTCCCCCATAAAAACCCATCTCCCATTATAACTATGCATCAACCGAGTCAACCGATCCCAAAGCAATCTCTTGGCCAACGCCTTTTGGGGGGCATACACATTGACCATATTTAACACCGAACCATCTTCTACTAAAGTACCAGAAGTGAATAAAAAATTCTGATCTTCCACCGAACAAACCTTTTGAAACTTACTTACATTCCATATATTAACCAACCCTCCCGACTTTCCACGAGCCTCAACCACATCCACCCCATACTTCCCTTTCTTCCAAACTTTATCAAAGTCCACTTTCGAATAATTAGAAACCATCGTTTCTTGTAAAGCTACAAAATCCACCCCTAATTTGCCAACTAAACCATTAATCCACTTAATTTTTCCATCATTCCCCATCCCACGAACATTAATAACCAAACTATTCATTACATACCTTTTGTACTCCTATATCCAAAACTGAGCTTTTTACCAGATTATCAAAGCCATCCAAATTGATATCCAAATTGGTCCCCATAAGCTTGGTACGGTCTATTTCAGAAGAACCAGCAGAGACATCCGCACTGCCATCCGTCGTCTTCGTTGAGCCCCGATCTGCCACCTCAAAATTAACACCAACTGCCGGTTGTATCTCTTCCTCGACTTCAATACAATCACCAGACAAAGACAGAGAGTCTTCCTCAACATCCAGCAGCGTCTGAAAAGAATTAAACTCCTGGATAGGGGTTGGGCCTCTCGTTTTTACCACATTACTGTCCGAACCCACAATAAACGGATCCAAATTAAACGGATCATCCTCCTCCACTCTGGGCTCCTTAACAGGCCGTTCATTACTACTACTATACTCACCAACACAGGCCTGGCCCAAATCAAAATTGACTTTCTTAACTTTTTTCCGTTTAAGCTGTTTCCCACCTGCCAACGTAACATTATCCTTAACAATTATCTCCTCAAAAACAGGAGTTGACTTTACCTCATTAAACAAAGGAACCTCCCCACGATCCGCTGGATTGACTGCCACATTAATGTCATAACTCTTTTCCAAATTTACATCATTGGTCACATTCCTCGCCGGTTCAAAATCCGATACGTCAACCGGAACATTAAACTGTTCCCCCGCAGCAATGTTAACGTCAACCGGAACATTAAACTGATCCCCCGCAGCATTGTTATCCTCTTCTTCGATAAGAATAAAATCTTCCAACCAGTCGTTAGGATCTTCAGCAACCCAGATTCTAATCGTATTACCCCTCCATCTCAGGAACACCTCTTCCTGAATACGTTTACCATGATCAACCAGCACCCCTAAGAATTGAGACGAAGCATCAAGACCAGGACGGCCCACTCTAGCCGGTTTCACAACTTCGCCAAACAAACTTCCTACCGCATCCACCACCTTATTATCCGAGAGATTCAAAGGGATACCGAACACTTTAAGCCATGCGATACGCTCAAACCTGTTTGATTGGCCCTCCCAAATCTCAGGACAAACAAAAACTTCCGGTCTACCTTTAAGTTCATCCAGGGCCATAGCGGCATGATCCATAGATAAGAACTCGATAAGAATCACCAATCCCCCTAAGCAAGTGACCACCCCCTCAGACAATTTCATCTCTTTAAGAACTTTCTTGATATTCTGTAGAACCACCAAGGATTTCAACCGCACCAAGATCGCCTTCCCATGCAGATTTTCGTACGCACAGACTTCCTTATCAACCTCAACAACCCTTCCACTGTCAACCCCCGTAAACGCTTCTTTGTAGGATAAGTTGTTCACAACACCTTCCTTCCTAAAACCATGATCTCCCTCACCCCCTGACCTCTTGAAACCCTTCGATCTTTTATCCTCAAAGGACGGCTTCGGTTGCTGTATCTCACCCTCTTCAACGACAAATCTCGCCACGTTAAACTTAAGTTTATATTCTCCCATCCGGATGGAACCCAGATTCTTAATCATCTCCTCCCGATCTTTGACATCAATCATAGAAACAAAACCGAATCTCTTACCCTCCTTATCTCTCTTACGAGCGATATAGATATCATAGATCGTCCCCATACCTCTTATCGCTGAAGCAACATCAGCCCCGCTGCATCGATCCGGGAGATTTGTTACGAAAAACCTTGTTAATCTAGCCTGAATATGTGCCGGAATAGGCGTCCGGCGTGTCGCCATTAGGGTTCCGCGTATTCTTGCTTACACGTGACCAGGGATTTATGTTTTTTGTAATGTTTTTTACATTCTTTAATTTTTATTTATTTTACCCAAATAAGTAAATAATTTATGTAAGGTAAGTATATGGCTATACAAGATTAATAAACCATACTTTTATTATAAGCATTAAAAAACCAATTAATGAAAAACTTCAAGTTTAAGATGCGAAGTTAGTTTTTTAGACACTACTTTATTATGTTACCAATATTATGTTAAGTAAAAAATATGTTTGTATAACTAGGTTATATTTTGGGTGGATCTAGGTAATTTTTTAGTATATGTGAATTCGATATTATTTGAAACTTAATATATGCCCTTTTGTTTTTATTTCCGTTCATGAACACACACCTATTTGTGTTCATTAATGTCTAATTGTGTTTATGAGCATTCATGAACAAAATTAACAAACGAACACGAACACTAGTGTTTTCTTAACAAACGAATACGAACAAAAAATCTCGTTCGATAAGTGTTCATGAACTGTTCGTGAACACGTAATTTCCTTAACAAACGAACACGAACAAAGCTTTGTTCGTGTTCGTTTAATTAACTAAGAACTAACACAATGAGCTTTTATTAATTAAGAACTAACTCATTTAGTGGACGCTGACATGGTATGCCATGTCAACGTCTATGTTAGCATTCCGTTTCATCGTCTGCATGCCATGCCAGCATCCATGTCAACGTCCATGTCATCATCCACTAACTGGCTTAGTTCTTAGTTAACAAAAGCTTACTAGAGGAAAATACTTTGAAAGTTGAGACCGTTACGAGGAATTTCTTTTTTTCTTCTTTTTTTTTTTTTTTTGAACGGCAAATTTTATACCTCCTTATTTTCACCTAACTTTGCATTTACAAGGAATTGAACCCACAACCTCACATTTGTAAGGGGGGACACCATACCACTAGACCAAGAGGTCATGGGTATTATGAGGAATCTCTTAACTATAGATTATTGTCGTCCAATGAGACAAAGTTTGGATTATTAAAATCGAATTCCCCATACAATAATGGTGGATGACGTACTATGTACATGCATAAGAATATAATTCTTAACATTCATTCCTAAAAGAAAGATGATGAAATATAAGAATTCACTTGGTGTATGTTTATGCATTTGATAGATCGATCATTTGAATGAACATATATATGCATGTATTAAATAATGTGGATCTGCTCATCCTTCAATTCTGATTCATAAGGTCACATGTTTAACGCTTGTCGTATGAGCTAACATCGACGATTGACAATTTCAGGAGCCTCAATTATCATGTTCGACAAAAATTCGAGATTTACTCAGAGCCTTTTATATTTTAGACTCCATCTTACCATCTATCTACGCATAAAAGAAAATAATGCAAGTCGAGATTTACAAGCGATTATTATCTACTACAAAGGCTTACTCACCTTGGATTAAGATCATTTCAAGATTCTATAGAGGTTATACAATGAAATAACTCTTGTTTTACTAAGCAATCTTTCCATGATTAGTGTTATTTACATGCATTTATATGTAAATGTTTGACCATACTTGAATGGTCAAATACGATGATAAAGTCAAAATACTATATGAAAAATAAAGTAACATTATAAAAAACATTTTTTTTATAAAATACAAGTGTGAAATAAAACTGATTTAACAACATGGATTGTATGACATGTTGACATTACACATTCAATAACCATATATTGTGGTCCATATCTTATTAGTTATATTAGTCAATCTTATCCGGTAAATCTCACAAATAACAAAACTATTGATAGGATTTGGGAGGGTAGGATGTAGGAACCTTACCTCTACTTCTGGGAATAGAGAGATTGCTTCCAAAGAGATCCTAAACTCCAAAACAAATAATACACATACAAACAAAACTAAAAGAACACGTGTAAAAAGTTGTCAAATAATACAAACAGTGGTGAGGGAGTAACACAGTGAGACATAACATAAACATATGTAACATTAAGAAAGCATACAAGACCATCAAAACATGAAGACAATCATATGAATAATCTGTTGGGAATCATGGTACCAGTCAAAATTTTAGTTATAAAAAATCTAATTACACACACTAATATCATATATATATATATATATATATATATATAGAGAGAGAGAGAGAGAGAGTTAGGTTCCTGTACAAAACCTACTTTTTGTGAGAAATGTGAGAACCAATACTAATATGACACATGGCATTCTATTTTTATATCTTGAGGGGTATCAATGTAAATTGTGTTGATTATGTTATTTTTAGAAGATAATTGGCAATTAATATCGTTATTAATTAGGAGCATTAGTATGGATTTTTGTTTAATATTTGAATGGGTATTTATTCATTATTTATAAACATACAGCACATCATTATTCATTCACTGAATTCGCAGCAATCAAAAAGCAATCATAGTGTAGTGTTTTATTCGAAAAACAGCATTCATATTGGTGTGTTTTACTGATGTGAGCACATTGTGTTTTACTGGTATACCATAAGGTTTGAAGGTATAACACACCTTTTGTGTATTTTTTATAAGGAGTTTTACTGATGCAAAAAATATGGTTTTTTTATGCACATTGGTGTTTTATTATAGTCTTGTAAGTTGCTTCATCAACAAGGTGTTTTTACGTTCATACCCGTGTGTTTTATCATCATCTTCTCCATAATCCAGTGTGTTTTATCTTCATCATACACAATCAGTAACACATTCAAAAAACACAACTATACATACATTTAAAATGTGTTTTAAATTCAAAAAACACTAAACCACACTAAAATCCTTTGAACATAAAACACAACAATATGAATGTTGTTTAAAATAATCCACCATAAAACACACTGATCCATTATCACCTCATGTCGTCTTCATCTTCATCCCTAAAAAAACACTCCGATTATTTATGTTTGTGATGGTGGCTGTCGAATAATGGTTCGGTTGATGGTGGTGGTTTGTGGTGGTTAATGGCGGTTGTGTAGGTGGCGCAGGGAGAGAGAGGGGAGAAAGAGAGAGAAAGAGAGAGAGAGGTGAGAGACACTTAAATGTGAATTAAATGGAGGACGTAAATAGGAAGATTGAATTTATTAGGCCTTCCATATTTTTAATTAGCCCATTTAAATGTGAATTAAATGTAGGGTGTGTTTTACCATTATACCCTTAAGTAGTCTAATTAGTTATTATAACTATAACATTATTTACAATAATGCCACTCATTAAATCTAAACCATTGATTAAGATGATCTAATGGTCCAAAACCCTTCTTACATTTCTCACAAAAAACACTATTTGTACAGGATCTTGACCATATATATATATATATATATATATATATATATTAATTGACAAAATGGAAGCATTAACATAAACTAACAATTCCCATCAATGATCCAACTGAACTTCGTATAAATAATTATACCATAGGGGTTTTAAGGATTATACCTCAATGAAATACCAAAAACTTGCACGACGGATTCACAGACGGTTCTGCTAGAAAACCGAAAACACAAGATCTCCTGAAACCCCGAATCAACACTTTGATCCAAAACTGTTGCATGTAACACAATTAAGAGAAGGTGGTGCGTGTATGGTGATGGTGGCGCGTGGTAGCCTCACGACAGCAAGATGGTGGCTCAGTGGTTGTGCGCAGCCGGCGACTGCAAGTGAGAAGGAGAGGAGAAAGGGGTGGCGATGTGGGTTAGGATTAGACCTAGGGTTTTGAGATTATGTTTCTTAAATAACCATTTTATTTACATATTCTACCCTTAATCTATAATTTTTTCCTACAAGATAATCACCTTATAATTAGCTCTTAATTATAATTAATTGCCACTAGTTTATTATTTAATAATAAAACAGATAACCTTTTATATTATTATCTAATAATAAAATACATATTCTTTTATTTAACTTTTAAACAATATCCCATTCTCATTAATAAAATCCCTAGATAATAATACTATATTTCGAGTTTCTATTTAACAATTAAATATATTTTATTTGTTTATCCTTCAAAGTGTAACTATTTGGATCGTACCGAGATAGTAACGTTAAATAATTAAGTATTGGACATGCTATTCCAACATAATCCCCCTAAAGAGTATGATTATCTAAGTACCAAAGATCCATCTAAAGAACTAATGTACCAAATCTTAAAAGTACTTATCCATAATCTTACGTCTTCACAAACTCCTATCATAGATTATGTCATGAAAGAGGTGCAACGCTAATAAATCATGCCTAATTCCCTCGTCCCAAGTTAATTTGGGTCTACCTCTACTCCTACTCCTCTTCCCCTCCTTAGTGAGGATTTCCACTCCTCTAACTGAAACCATTGCTGGTATCCTATTCACATGCCTAAACCATCTCAGTCTCCCCTCCTTCATTTGATCATAAATACTAGTCAGTCATAACCTCTCCTTTAAAACTTCATTTATTATTTGGTCTAACCTCTTGTGCCCACATATCTACCTTAGCTTCCTCATCTTTTCTACCTCCATTTTGCGTGCCTGTGTCTTCTTAATGGCCCAACAATCTGTCTTGTATAACATAGCAAATCTAACTGCAAACCTATACAATTTCCCTTTTAACTTAGTTGGGAACCTTCTATCGCACAATATGCATGTGGCAGATCTCCACCTACACCAACCAACATGTTTGCGTTGAGCAACGTCATTATCTATCTCCCCATCCTTTTGTATAAATGATCCTAAAAACTTGAACAGTGTTGCCTGAGGAACCACTTGACCCTAAATGGTGATTTGAGTCTTACCGCCATCTCCCACAGCATTAAAATTATAATAAATGATGTGACACCCGACAATTTCAAGTTAACTTTCCTACAAACATTTACAATTTACCTTAGTCAACGATTATATATTTAACTTAATTTGGATTAATTAAGTTCGTCAGACATACACAACCTATCACATGAAGGTAATTCAGGAACTAGCGGAATACACACATGAGTCTTGTACCCCAAACGTTGGTGAAATAATAAAACAAATAAATTGTAGTAATTTAATTCGTTGGAAATTATTTGCAATTTCATGCTTATTTGCAATTATGTGAGATTATATGGACTTATATGTTATTATATGATTTTATATTATCGGGTTTATAATCAACACTAGACGGACCAAGATCGTACATTAGCTGTAAAATAGTTTGGGTTAACTATTTTATAATTCTTATAAAGCTCCAAGCCCAAATATCAAACCCAAAAAAAAAAAAAAAAAAAAAGACCTAGCCCAAGGCTAGAGACCAAGACCAGGCCGAGATGCAAGAAAAGGGGAGTTTGCCCCATGAGGGGATAGTCGCGGTACGCGGGTGTCACACCCCAAAAATCGTAGCAGAGATTAAGCGTGGGTGATGTAACGGACGTTGGTGAAAATCAACAATTAAGCAAACACAATAACAAAAGTGGATACCATAAGATTAAAAGTTAAGTAATTTGTTACCAGATATTGTTAAAATCTATAGTAATACAAAAGTCGTCATCACAACTTCATAACCATATTTAGGTCCCCCACAAGATCGATGATATCCTAGTGTCACGTTCTCGTGCTTGCCCCAAAAACCCGTCTCATATTTCCCCCACATGCATACTAAGTACCTGAAAAATATGCCCAATTAAAAACATCAGTAAAACTTGTGAGTTCACAGGTTTTCCCATTCACGAAGAATTAAATTTTCACAAAACTGTTTATGATTTTACATCTACACCCGTAACCTTTTTCGTAGGTTAGCTAGACCTCACGACGTGATCGCAACCTAAAACCTATAATTAACCCAAGACTAATGGTGACTACTCAATCACCTAACATAATATATTCCCTTGTAATCCAATCCATGATAACCAAACCAGTGCAATTGGCAATAAGGGGTGGCTGTCATGCCTAATAGATCTACCAATATACCCATGTTGGCTCCGATGCGAATACCGGAGTTAATGATTATAATGTAAGACGGTAACTCTTACCACGCCCGAATGCACTATCTTTTGTCCTAGGCCATCACATAGTTAGATAATCTATCATAAACATAGCATATTTCCCTCCAATATTTATAAATGTAATAAAAACATTTAAAAAGAGGCCGTGAAACTCACCTCAAGGCTCGTCAATATAGCTAACAATTAATGTCCGAGTTAATCCCGACCTAACCGTTCCCTATACACAAGGGGCACCTTTATGGTCAATTTTTAAGTCATACCCGTGAGTTATTTACCTAACTCACATGACATTCAAGTCTATTCCCGCAAGTTATTCACCTCAACTTACTAGACTCTATGAAACTATCAAGTCTATTCCTGCAAGTTGTTCACCGCAACTTACTACACTTAATAAAATATTTTATCTTTAAAAAAAAAAAAGATGTTTAACCTTTAGTGACATGTTGGTGACCGAAACTCTCGGTTACATGCTTTAAGTGAAAATTTACTTAGTTAATTATTTAGCACCATAATATTACCAATATAATTGTTATATCTCATACTTCACATATACCCACGTCATGTATCTTAAACATACATTTAGTCATTATTTAAGTAAAGCACACTCAAAATACATACCCCAAGATATTATCAAAATATTTTTCATAATATTTATAAAATACTTTATTATTATTATTTTTCAAAATAATATTATACTTAACCCAATACTTATGCCAAAATTTTACTAAAAATTAATAAATTCCCATAAGTCAATATTAAGATTTTTCACATATTTCACCATAGTTTCCCAAAAGTCACATACTTTAATTGGTAAATTCTTTGAAAATTCATATTAATTTATAAAATACCAACTTTTGTCTTTTTAAATATACAAAAATATATATATATAAATTTGACAAAATTTATTATTTTGGCATAACTGATGATTAATTTTTAACGGTTGTCGCATACATGTTTTTAATCAAAACGGCTAACATTACTTAGCCGTTTTCCATGTTTTTCACCTATTAACACATAAATCATCAATATATATATATATATATATATTAACACTTATAATACTAATTATAAAGTGAAATTTTATAATTTAATAAGTTTGGCTAGAAAATGCGTAACGGCGCGATTTCTAGCCGATCCGTAATTTCCTACGTGTCAATTTACACATTTTCACACATATAAACACCAATATATTTATAAACACTTTAAGACACTTATGTTAAACATGAAATAGGTCCAAAGTTACTGATCTAAATTAGTTTTTAAAATCATACGATTTAAGCATTAAAATTACCGTTTTAACGGCTAGTTTCGCGTTTAAGCCATATATAAACGCATAGCAAAACACCAAACTTATTATTTACTTAAAACATCATTTTTACTCTTAAAATATGTCTTCCGTTTAGAATCAGTTTCAAATTTTAAAGTCTCGGGTGCCGAAAATTAGCGAAAACCCAACTTTTTATGCGTAGAAAGTTGTTTTAAACACATTGTTTTGACTCCATAATTTAATATAAATTATTTTGGACATTTTAAGGCCAAATAATCTGAATGTTATTGATAAAAAAATTATTTTCAAAAACTCCAATTTAAATGATATATTTACCATTTTAAGCCATATTTTTATGAAATAAATGATCTATACATGAATCCGTCAAGAAGTTTTTATGTATTCATCAAAACATTTATTTTTCTTATCAACATATAACACTTTTTATCAAAATGTTCTAGATTTAAAACCTTCACTTACATGTACTTGTTTTAATTATAATTATCTACAATTTTGAACATAGATTCAAACAATAAACCCACTAACAAGCATAATAATGTAAGGACAAAGAGGATTGGGGAAATCACTTTTGGATGCCTGAGTCTAATTCATGTTTTTGCAAATAAACCTAAGTATAGAAACTGCTGAAGTAGAAGACTGAAAGTGCTGAAGAAGAAGATATCAAGTGTTGAAGAGTAATGATCATAAGTTCTGAAGACCAACCAGACAACTCTCTGAAGAACTGCTGAAGACAAACTACTCATCAGTAGTTTGTCACTCATCAGTTGTTTGATAGAAGATTCTAACCGACTTAATACTTCAGTAGTTTAGTTTAATACTAGTATTGTTAAAGTCTTTGTAAAAGTACCAATGCTACAGCCTGTTGTAGTATTTGTACATATTATATTGCTTCAATATTTCTCATGTACGTTTACTTTTGGTCTATAAATAGATGGGTTAATCCCACTATTTTAGACATTCCTTTGTAGTTATAATTTCCAATATATCTGAGAATCATTTGAAGCAGTTACTGTTTTATTCATTAACTGATTTAGATTCTCATTTACTGCTTTAGTTCATAACTCAAGGGGGTAATAACTCTTGTTTAAAGTGAAGCTTTAACTTAAACACTTAACTTTTAATCCGCTATGCAACTTACTTTGATAGTTCATATAAACAAGTGTGATAAGAATCTGTTAAACAAGAAAATGATCCAACAATTGGTATCAGAGCATTGGTTCATCTGATCAAATATCAATCTAACAAATTGAGAATCAGACACAGGCTCTTATTGATATTCAATATAGGATTGCAGTTCACTTTTTAAACATCCATCACTTTAAGAAACCACTGATCAATAAAATTTCTTTAAAATGGACCCTCATAATACTGGATCTGCCAATAAGCCTCCTATGCTGGTCAGAAATGAATATAATATCTGGCAAAGGAGGATGGCGCATACTTTATCGCAACAAAATACTGGATGTTGGAAGTCTGTCATGTATGGACCCCATAAACCAGTAACAACAGATCCAAAAACTAAAACAAAAGAACCAAAAGACTACACTGAAGAAGATTTCCTAAAACTTGAGCTGGATGCTAAGGCATTCTCTATGTTGGCTATGGCTCTCCCAAATGAAATTTATGCTGGGATTTTACATTGTGAAAGTGTCAAAGAGCTGTGGGATTACCTTAAAGAACAGTTTGGAGGAACTGATGAGGTGATAGCCAACACCAGAAAAATCCTTGCTCAACAATATGAAACCTTTACTCATGTTAATGGAGAGACTTTAACACAACAATTTGAAAGATTATCTTTTTTAATATCTGAGTTAAAGTTAAATGGTCAGACCTACACAAACTCATCTATGCTTCATAGATTTTTAAGGTCTTTACCAGAAAAATGGGAAACTTATTCTATAGTTCTCAGGTCAGGACCAGATTTTGACTCTCTCTCACTGACAAAATTACATGGGAGATTACTTACTTTTGAAAGAGAAATCAATCAAAAGAAAAGGTTACAAAACTCTGGTAAAACTGATGATGACTATATTTCAGGTAGCGCGACACTCTTAGGACAAGATTCGCCTTCTTGTTCTAATGATTTTGGATCTTTTGATAACATTGACATAACAGCTGGGATCTTATTAAAAAGGTCATATCCAGCTTATGACAATGATGAAAATAGTCAAACTACTTATAACATGTGTTTTATAATGGATGACTTAAAAAATTTTAGTAGTGATGACTTAGAGGAAATGGATATACTACACCAACTGGCAATGTTAAGCATAAAAACAAACAAATTTTATAAAAGGTCAGGAAGGAAATTTCCAGGACTGAACAGTTCTACAAAAGTTAGTTTTGACAAATCTAAATTGAGATGTCATAAGTGTCAGAAGTTGGGACACTTTGCTAGAGAGTGTAGAAGCTCTAGCTTTAACCAATCACAGTCTGGAAACCAATCAAACCCTAGTTACAATAGTAATTTTGGAACATAGGGAAGTGCACATTTTGTGTAGGCACAAGATCCACAAATCCAATATGTGCCACAAATACAATATGTTCATATGCATGCTCATCAACAGCAGAGCTAACAACAGATAACTTCCATTCCTGCTGCTCAACAACCTCCACAAGCTCAACAACCCACTCAACAAAGTCTTTTCACAAACGGGTATGTTGAATGGAGAAGTCTTCCTTTTGATACAACAGAATGTAGCCCAGATGCAGACAACAAAATGTTTGACATCATCTGGGGTGAACCTGATAATGGCATAAAGAACTTTGCCTTAATGGCTTTTGAGGGATGCTCCTCTAATGCTGCCTTATCTCATGTATCTAAAGAGTCTCTTTTGAAACTTTGCTCAAAATCATGCAAAGAATCATTTGCTTTAATAAGATAGACCAATGTGCATCTACAAGGCAAAGCCAATGACTCTGAAAGAAAATACACTCAAATGAAATGTGATTTAGAAAGAAAACATGCTGCAAAGACAAAAGAAATTTCTAAATTGACTAATAATGCTATTGAAACCCAAGCACAGATAAAAAGCATGATAAAAACCTATGAAATGTCAGAAAATAGCTTGCTGACACCAAGGTTGATTTTGAAAATTGGGTGGAGTCATGTAGAGGTTACCAAATGTTGCTTAACAAACAAACTGCATCAAATGTTAAGTTTGGCATAGGGTAAAATCACACTAAATCACCAACTGATTTTACTCCCAAAACTGCTGATGATGGGAGTAGAATAGTTCACACTTCTGAAATGAAAGACTGCACATCTTTTCATCAGAACTTTCTTAAAAATGAAAAAGAAAGTCATGCAGAAGTAGAAATGACTGACATTTACTCATCAGTAGTTTCATCTACATCAGGAGTTGAGACCCTGAAAACTGCTGATGATCAAATACTAAATTTAACAACTGTCATTAATCAAAAAGTGTATCCAATCTCAAAAAATGTCTATCCGGCGAGTCATTAATCATTTATCCTGAGGAAATTCACATCGATGAACAACTCCACTTTATTGAGGAGCCAAGCGAGGTGACAGATTAGAAAGTCCAGAAGTTGAGACGAAGCCAAATTAAACTTGTGAAAGTCAGATGTAATTCAAAACGCGGACCCGAATTCACTTGAGAATGTAAAGACCAGATGAGACGCAAGTATCCAGCTCTCTTTCCAGAAGCATCTAGAACCAATTACTCGACTCAATTTCGCGGATGAAATTCCAAAAACAAGGGGAGAATGTGAGACCCGTCTATTTTACAGGTCAAGATCCGTACACTCTCTCACTATCATATCATTTTCAATTATGAATTAGACATTTTACAGTAAATTTGTCACCCTGAGTCTAGCAAAGCCCAAGATAGATCAGGAATTCATCACAATTTCCATTCACGCATGTAACACTCGATTAGTCCTAGAACAATTGACAATAACAGTCAAGACAATCACACGCTCAACAGAGAGCAATTAAATGTTCAATTTTGACGTACAAAACAAAACATAATCACATGTGGCTATACCTAACTTGGGAATTACTCTATTCCATAATCAATCCGAGCAATTCCTAAGGCATTATATGGATATTTGGCATAAAATCTATGGAACAATCTCACATATCCAAATCAAGATACAAACTTACATAAACATGAGTTGAAAACCCTCCAACAACATACATTTATAGATTACTAACATATGGTACTAGTAACATGTTAACATTTTCTTATAACAATACAATGATATTATTATCAAATTGATTATATACGTCCATGCGAACACACAAAAATCGATCCCTATACAAGGCCACTATAAGTTTTCCCTTAAATACATATGATCATGCATACACAATCGACCAGGACATCACACATATGTATAACTATATGTTTTAAAGAAGAAACCATATGTATGTGTAGTTATATATGTTAAAAGATACAAAACTATGCTATCTTGTACACACACACGATTACACACACACACATATATACACACACACACCTATGTATGTGTTAAAGATTAAATAACAAACCAATCTAGATATCTATACCTATATACACATACACGGCTACACATATGGATTGGACATGGATACATGTATGATCTACACACTAAACACTCATGTATACACACACATGATTCACCTCAACTCACCCACA
Source organism: Ambrosia x helenae (assembly GCA_030844895.1). NCBI lineage: Eukaryota > Viridiplantae > Streptophyta > Magnoliopsida > Asterales > Asteraceae > Ambrosia > Ambrosia x helenae. The sequence goes on from CM061234.1 coordinate 11,682,299, forward strand.
CATCGATCGGCTCAACAAGATAAGTGTACACATCCATAAAACATACACTAATTCATTCCATAACTTAGACCTTTCACCAACATGGAAGCAAGTTCCACATACACATCATTCTACACATGTTGGATTATCCAAAACCATCCAATTCCTTCCCAAAACTTTCGGCTATGGCCGACCTACACAAACCAACACCACCCTCTTCACACATGCTCACTAACATCAAGGAAACTCATCAAAATGGCAACATAATTTTTCTTATCTCATGGATCAAGGGTGTTTTACTTCCAAAACTCCCAAACAAGCTTCAAGAAATCGGCCCTCCCCTTCCCAACACTAATACACTAACCCCAAGGTCAACTCCTTACACACTTGTAGAAAGCACCTTTTCATCACTAAATTAGATGTATGTTGACTTACCACAAATGCAGATAGCCATCCAAACTCCTCTCCCTCTCTCTCTCTCTCTCTCTCTCGGCACCTATAAAACCGACCCAAAGGGTTCCCAAGTTGACACACAACACAAAACAAAGCAAAACACTTGAACCTTGAACCCGACCCCTCGGCCAAACCATAACACACCTAACCCGACTAGTTTTGATCGTGTCTCACCTCAATCGACTCTCATTTAGCTTGGATCGAACTTAGGGGTCATGGAGTGGAAGGAAAGCTAGAACACTTCTGTTTTCTCTTGGTTTCTCTCCATACAAGTCATGGTATGGCACCTCAATCTCATTTATCTTCTATCTATTATTTTCGGCTAGCACTTGGTCACCCGATTCCTCTAACCTCGATCACACACACATACATTGATAATCATAGGCACAAATCGGTTAAACACCTACAAAATGCGTCGAAGTGTTCATGATCATACAAGTATATACATACACATTGTCTATATGATTTCACACTTGTTTGCATGATCAAATCCATGAACACCCTCATTCACACACCTAGGGATCTATGCGAGTGTGATTTGGGCCGAATACGAACCATACATGTCATGTTGGACTCAAATCATAAGCATATACAAAGTGAGGCTTTCGTGAATATATGTTAGAAGGCCGAAAACATATGTTAACCAAGCTTAAACACAAGTATTTTAGAAAAACATATATTATTCACCTATGAATGTGTGTTAACTAGAGTAAAAACATGTGAAAATAACATTTTCTCAAAAAAAAAGGGTAATGAAATTTATTTACCTTGTGCGCACTTTAATTTCGTGTTGTATTAGATACTTGTTGGAACTTCTCTTGAATGAGTTTGTATTCTGGCACTAGGTGTTTAGAACGCCTGCGCCTTGAAGACTATAGCGCTAAGTAGTTATCACAGTAAATAGATAGTGAAATTTTCATTGATCATTACAAGTAGGTAGGCGTGTGTAGCCCATACTTGTACAAAGATATTATTAAATAAAGCAAGTTCGAAGCTGCGTGGCGTTCCAGGATATGGGGATAGGCATGCCATCTAGCTTTTTGAGCGCATACGCGCCTTTCCCCCAGACTTCTTGAATTTTGTATGGCCCTTCCCGGTTAGGGGTCAATTTTCCTTGCTGCTCTGCGTTGGATGCTTCGCTGTTGCGGAAGACGTAGTCTCCGACGTTGAACTTTCATGCTTTGACGCACTGGTTGTAGAAGCACTCCAATTGTTGCTTGTACTTTGCTTCTTTGATTGATGCGAGTTTGCGGCGTTCTTCAAGCAAGTCAAGATTTAACCGGAGCACTTCGTCATTAGTTCTTTTGTCTGCCATGAGTACCCTTGCGAAACGACAATCAATTTCGGTGGGAATGACTGCCTCGGAACCGTATGTGAGGCTAAATGGGGTTTTGCCGTTGCTTGTTTTGGTTAGGGTGCGATGAGCCCACAAGACACGCGGGGGTTCATCCACCCAGCCCGTGCGCTTGGTTCCGAGCCACACTTTGATGCCTTCCACAATGCTTCTGTTTGCTCTTTCGACTTGACCGTTGCCTTGTGGGTGCGCGACCGATGTGAAGATTTGCTGGACGCCGAGCTGCGCCAGCCATTCTTTTAAGTGTTGGTCTGTGAATTGCGTACCATTGTCGCTCACAAGCTGCAACGGGAGGCAGAATATGCAAATGATAAACTCCTAAATGAACTTCTTGATGTGCGCTCCATAAATCTTGGCTAGGGGCTTCACCTCAACCCATTTGGTGAAGTAATCAATGGCGACTATCAGGAACTTTACATTTCCAAGCGCTGTGGGAAATGGGCCAACAAGGTCGATTGCCCATTTCTGGAATGGCCAAGCGGCCGTGACAGACACCAGGTCATTTTTGGGACGCAGGGTGTTTAGTGCGTGGCGCTGGCACTTACCGCATTTACGGAGTTTATCATTTGGTTCTCACAAAACTTGCTCGTATCCACATTTTTTTCGCTTTCCAAGGACCTTAGGTTCCTTGAAAGTGATATGTTCCGTCTTGAGGATCTGAGACAGTGTTTTTATTAGCGGAGTGCAGTCGTGGTTTTTCTTGGAGTTCCCACACTGGTCCCACGATTACTTGTTTGAGAGGAACTGGATGGCGTCGTTAGAGGGGGAGTATTTTCCTTTGTCTGTGGACCCCGAGATTCACGTCCACACAACTTCCCTGTATTTTTGCTATTATTGTTATTATTATTATTATTATTATTATTATTATTATTATTATTCATCAATAGTGAATTTATTATTTTATATTTTTTTCCTTTTCCCACACCTTTATTTATAATATATATGATTTGTTTCATTTAGAACCACAAGTAGTGTTGGTGGTGGAGTGGTTTGTGGTGAACTTTTTATTCCCAAGGTCACAGGCTTGATTCCTTGGGGAGGCAATTCATTTTATATTTTTTTTTCCTTTTCCCACACCTTTATTTATAATATATATGATTTGTTCTATTTAGAACTACAAGTAGTGTTGGTGGTTGAGTGGTTTTTGGTGAACTTCTTATTCTTAAGGTCACGGGGTTGATTCTTGGGCGAGGCAATTCTTTTATTTTTTTATTTTAACAACTTTACTTAATAATAAATACAATTGGTTTCATATTTAAACACCAATTGTATTAGTGGTGTAGTGGTTTGAGGTCCACTTTGTTAAATAGGAGATTACAAGTTAGATCCTCGCAGGTTGCATTTTTTTCATTTCAACCATATTTAATGTGAAGTATAATCTATTTCATATTAAAACACAAATGAGTTTGGTGGTGTAGTGGTATGAGATGCATTTTCTCAATACGAGGTCTTGGGTTAAAGACTAGGCGGGCGCGGTTAATTTTTTTTTTCAGCAGCCTTATTTGACGTTCTTAATAAGTTTTGTGCATACAGTAATCGAGTAAAGAAAAAGTTCAAGATGAAGCAGAAATCACCGCAACGCGCGCGATAGAAATCCTAGTTGTTGTTGTTGTTGTTATTCTTATTATTATTATTATTATTATTATTATTATTATTATTATTATTATTATTATTATTATTATTATTATTATGGTGCTGGGAACCGCGGATCTGACGGAAAGATCGTTCGGAGGAAGCGAAGATCCAAGACGCATGAATTCATTCATCCCAGGATTCTAGGATGTCGTCTTTGCCTGTGAGGCATTTCATAAGTTCCTCGATGCGCACACCTTGGATGAAGGTTGCGCGGGTGAGCTCCTCTCCGCACCCTATTTGCAAGGCCCCTCTATTGTAGTGCACAATGAAGTCTTTGATGGACTCATTTTCATTGTGCTGGCATAGAAGGATGCGTGCCTTTTCCTTCTTATGTTTTCGCAGATAGGAAAAGTGATTACCGAACTTAGCGGTGAGGTCGTCAAAGTCCACGATGCTCCCTGTGGGAAGGTTATCGAACTAGACTCTGGCGGCCCCGGTCAGCGTTTGGGTGAACATATGGCACCAAACTTGAACTGGCCAATGTACAGAGCTCCCTGCGCACTCAAAATCATGTATGTGATCGTCAGGGTCACGCAGGCCATCGCACTTGCCGATGCTGCTAGGGAACTTCACTTGTTTCGGAATGCTAGTCATCGCGATGCGAGACACAAACTTTGATTTTTCTGCAAAAGACTTTGGTCTGTACGGTTTGACCAAGTCGTCATCGACGTTCGTGTGGGTGCCAACTATACCCATTGCGGAACGTGAATGATGTGTATGGCTTTTGCGGTTATGGTCTCCATCACTAGAGGACTGATAACCGTCTAAGGTGTCAGGCGATTTCGTGTAGCTCTGAATGTAGGTGTCTCCACCACGCTCCCCGCTACAACCGTCGCGTCGACCATCTATTTCTTTCTCTTTATGGCTCCTTCAAGGGGGTGAGTCGTAACTCAAGGCTTTCCCTTTCTTCCTCGCTAGTTTCATCAACATATTCTAATATTTGGCTGCGTTTTTTCGCGTTTTGGCGAAAGAGCCACTCGTTGAGATCGACCTCCGAGTTGTCGTCAGCGTCACTGTTGCTGCTAGCGTCACGTACCTCAAAAACAGGTTTCCGAGGGCGTGACGTGGCTTGTTTAGTGACGGTGACGGGTGTCTCGTTGTTCCCGCCGAGCTGGACCTGTGGATGCTTCTCGAACGGGTGAGTAGAAGTGTTAGGATCGGGTTCAGCCATGTGGGTGGGCTAAAAGATGAAAAGAAAGTGTTCTAATCGGTACGGATGGCGCCAATGAAGAAACAACTGGTTTAACTTACCGAGAAGATGGGTAAGTTTGGTTTGATACTCGTGTTCGCTCAGGTTATAATCATTTGCTCACACCGATGACCAAATCTGAACCCTAGAAGATAAGAAAAGAGTGTAGTGTGTGTTGAATGTAAGAACACAAAGATGCAAGTGGTTCGATCTAGATCGACCTACGTTCACTGTCGAAGGAGATATCTTTTATTACTCGAAAGATACAAGGAAGATTATTACAAGTATTCTAAGACTATCTCTCTCTTTGTGTTATTCTTGCATGTGATGTTCGACCTTTGTAAAGGAGAAGTAATCTTCTATTTATAAGGAAAACATGGGCCAACTATCGTGGTCCATAGTTGAGGTGATAATCTTGGGCCCAAGTCCCAGGCCCAAGCTGTCTTCGGCCCATGTAATGGGTGGGTAGCTTGTTGTAATTAATGCTTATGTGAGAGAAGGTATGTTCTATCCTGCTGGAAGTCCGCGTGGCGCGACGTGATTAGGCGCAGGCGGTGCTTCTCTCTGACACAGAATGGTTGACTAGTTGGTGGCGTCTGACATGACGTCTGGAAGCAGGTGGACATGCATGCACAGTGACGTGTACTGTTCACAACAGCATGGGGGAAGCATGGAAGCAGTCATGTCACTGTTCCTTGTCAGGGGCTGTTGCACCACCCCTGACACGTGTTGGCGCAGAGCCTGCTGAGCGTCTGACCGGATCCTCTTCATTTTTGATCTTCCGTACATCATCGTACCAAAAGGTGATCTTAGTCGAATATTCCACACGTATGTCCACACGCGGAGATTCCTTTGTGATGGTGACGTCACCTAACTAATGTGATCCTGCGCATGAGCTTGTTAGCATGCGCATGTTTAGTTCCGCAGACATCAGGGGATTGATGTCCTTGGTGGTCTGAAGTTGCTTTCTGCGGATTGGAGCTCCGCAAACTCCTTCTAAGTGGTGCATTTTATGAGATATGGTTGCTATCCACGCCAGGATTATGTACCATGTCCTTTCAATAGTGTATGAGAAATAAAGTAACATTCGAAAAAGAAAGGTTTACCAAATACATGGATTGTGGGACATTACACATTTTCTTTGTTGCATCACAAATGAACATTAATTCCACATTCAATAACCATTTATTAAATTGTGGCCCATATTTGATTAATTATATGCATACCAAATTCACAACTTTAATACATATAATGTCACCATCTAGTAACATATATTATACATAACTATACATACATTATGCAATTTCAAGACTCCTAACATATTTCCATCTTTGGTTCTTGAAAATCATGGTCTTTTTTTACCTTTCATGGAACAACATTTGCACTTTGTTTGCTTGTTTTTATTTACCTTCGAGAATCAAGAGCTTGCGAGACGTGGTGCACCAACGATCATAGTAAAGATGAAGGTTTGGCCAGTCAGAAGACGGGCAATGAGTAAAGTGGTGGAGCCATAACGACAACACCTTTTCTTGCTCGTCTTCATGTTTTAAAGATCCTATGAGCTCACCTATGACTTTTTCTAGTTCAATTTTCTCATTAAAAGTTAGTATAGGCGCATCTGTGCCAATGCTTGCTCGACACAAAAATGGTAACCACGACATTAACAATTTCATCCTGATTTTCCTTTGTTCCTCCATGGTTTCCTCTTCATCATCCTCGCTTCCCATACTTGTCGCTTGCTTGAACAAATACACTGCATTGTATTTAGGATTATCGAACATTATATTGAAGATGTGATATCTAGGAGTTCGGTTAATTTTTAGTTTCGGTTATCAGTAAATTGTATAGAATAGGTTGCTTATAACTGATTTAGTCTTTTAATTAACAAAATTAAAATATATCAATCAAAACAACAAAATTGTTACATATGAAAATTCAAACATTTAGTTAAAAAAAAATTAGTGGCTGGCTTATCTAATAGTTCAGTACAGTTCCTACTTTTATACTATTATTAACACTTTAAGAGACAATTGCTAACACGATAATTAAAATTGTGACAATCATACTTTTCGTTTCTAATGTGTAGTTATCTATCGATTTTACAGATTATATAATTAATTATTAAAAATATTATAACTTTGTTATTCATTTTCTACAACAATCTTGTACATTTTGTCTATGATAATGTTTTATGTTTCTGTCCAAATTTGGCAAGTTAGCCCGTTGTAACGCGCGTGTGTTTTTCACCATTTTTACGTCTATTTTTTGTTCAGTTTAAAAGTTTTGCCGCAACGAGCAGGTCCTAAATACTAGTTCCTATAGAAGGGAACGAGAAGGGAAAGAATCAGCTACCGGAAAGTTTAAGCAACGATCCTTGTAACCGCGGCCGAGAAGTGAGAGACATCGAAGCCAACTTTGAAGCCGAAGCCCATTGACTAACAGCCTCATCCGCGCCCCCACAAGCCGCCAGCTTCTGAGCGAGCCAAAGCAATTCAGCCGCCAGCTTCTCAGCCGAACCCCCAAGCCGCGTTTTCCTCCTCATAACCCTCCTCCAAGCCGCGCCCCCAACATAGCGAGCCATCCTCGCCACCCGTCTAAACCCAAAACCACGCCCACCACTCTTCACCACCACCTCCCCACCAGAATCCACCTCATCACCATCACTCGCCACCACCGCCGCCACTTCTAGCTGTCTAAGCGCGCGTGCAAACGCCGCAGACAAAACCGCGGCGTTCACTCGACGCAACGGCTTGTAGCCGACGTCTAGATTTTCATCCATTAATTTCTCCGCGTATGATCTAACAACCTCGTACTTTCTTGAACTGACAGGCAACTCATTGATTATTGCAAGCAACTGATGGAGTGCACGTGCTATACACGTGTCACCTTCCAAACCACTAATATTACTGACACACGTACACTTTTCGTACACTTTTAAAAAAGGTACCAATAAATAATAACCTCCAGAATCAGAATATGAATATTCTGATTCCGGACTAGAAATGGAATTAGAATTAGAATTAGAATTGTAAAAAGAGGCAACAAAGGAGCGGATAATTTTGAGAAAAAATAAGAAACTAGTGACGATGGTGTGACGAATGATTTCGAATAGTTTAAATTTAGGGGTTAATTTAACGAGCGATTTGTTTGTGTATATGAGTAAAGGGATTATAAAGTTATGGATTATGAATGGAGCTAGAGGTGAGGGAGTTGGAGATTCGGTCATTTTGTTGGATTGAGGAATGAGGTATGGTTTTTGGGTGGTCGAAGATGAAGTTTAAGTGGTTATGAAGAGGATAATAATGAATGCTATGTGAAAAACGTTCATAGGGTGGTTGTTGTTGTAGGGGAGGACGAATAGTGACCATGTAAAAGATCAATTAAAATCGTGGATATTTTTTAATTTTCAAATTGTGTGGGTTTAAAATCTCCAATTTAATTTAATATTTATATTTCCCTGTAACGTGTGTTTTATGAAAATTATTTTTTTTGTATTTTCAACCATTAAACTCACAAAAGTGGTTTAGTGGTATGTAAGGTGTGATAAAATTGGTATGTGTTAAAATTCGTATGGTGTAAGATTTAAGTTTTTGGTGTAAAAATTTGTTTAGGAATATATGAAAATTATTTTAAAAATGTTTGAGATTAGAGAAATCTGTTTGAAGCCGAACTGACCTAGTTTGTAATCGGTTTGAGAACACCGTTGAAACTGGTTAAAGTTGAACATGAGAGGATAAAAAGCAGTTTCAAGCCATTTGATTCTTTTTCCCCTTATAAACGGTTTCTGATCAAACTGGTTTGGGTGAAAGCGATTTCGCCATTCTTTGACTCAAACCGAACCGGTTTTAAAATTGATCTAGTTTGACCCGAAAATTGGTTTTGCGCACGTCTAGTGTGGGTCCATGTGCATGGATTAACATTATATGGGTTGAATTTTATTTATATTGTCCTAAACAGACCAACTAGTTTATACTAGAAAGTTGTATGGCTTTACAACAACCAAGCCCATTAAAATCACACAAATAGCAAAGCTGTTAGTAGGATCTGGGAAGAGTGGGATGCAGGCCAGCCTTACCTCTATCAGTGGCGAAGCTTGACCCGAAACTTCGGGGGGTCGGAAGTCACAAGTTTCGGGGGGTCGAAACCTTATATACCAAAAAATTTCTATATGAATACTATATAATCAGAACTTCTGAGCGAAAATTCGGGGGGTCGGCCGCCCCTCCCCGCCCTTTAAAAGCTACGCCCCTGACCTCTATCCCTAAGGATAGAGAGACCGCTTCCAGGGAGACCCAGAAAGTTGTATGACTTTATTTCTGTTAATATTTTCCTTTTGGAATTGAGGTGGAATGAATACTAGGAAGTAGAACCCACTTTTAGATATGCTTCTCCACTCAGCTTTGGAAGTATGGATGAAAATGGGTTGGGTTTTGGACGTGTTTAGATAAACTCCACCTCAAACAACCCGTATAGACCTATACGAGACGTATTGGTTCAGCCGCCAGACAAAATCTGACTTTCTAGCTATACGCTCCATATAGACCTATACGAGGCATATTGGTGTCGATTTAAAATTAGGGATGTCAAAATAATACAATTCACATGACCCAACTCTCACCCTACCACTACTTATTACCTGCATTCTGTTATTTGTCTGCTGGCCTGTCATTCTTTTAGCCTCTCAAGCGATTTAGTATCTTTGTGGTCCTACTGCTTCTGTGCACATCCCCTGACCCTTTACCATTTTGTGATTTGGCCCATTTGAAGTGTTAGTTCTAGCCTAGGTCCATTCATAACAGGCATTGTTTTATATGTAATTTTGATATGGTTCTATCTTTTTCTTATGAACTGTACTATTTCAAGGATGTTTTCTTAACAGAACTTGTAATTAAAAAAATTGCTAGTTGAACATCATTGAACAAAATTAACTCGAGTACTGTTAAATTATATACAACTCAAGGATCCGATTAAACCTTTAACGGGACAACAACCTTGTCCTTGTCGGTGAAGACTCCCGTAGGTTCCGCAACAACATCACCATCAAATTCACCGCGTAGAATCTCTTCTGGATCGCTAAACATACCTGCGCCTGCTTCCTTTTGTACCACTCATAACTTCAAAGGAGTCCAATATCCCTATTTACTTACCTCGCTGACTACCAATGGACCAAACTCAATCTAGGAGGCCGGAAATTTTTTCAAAAATTTTTGGTAAAATTTACACTACGAAGTGAAAAGGCTAGGGTGAGGAGGGTCCGGGGCCTCATCAGGCCGTAAGAAGGTGCTCCCATGCCGAAAATGATTACTCGTTCAATTCCCGCCCAACAAAACTAACCAAAATCAAAAGTAAATATAGCTCTGAGATGTAAGCGAAATGGAACCAAAAAAAAAAAAAACAAACAAACAAAATGAACACAAACAATTCAATATCCTTAACAGAAAACAAACTGTACTTGACAATGGCAATGAACTTTGTAAACCCTCATAATTTACATCATATACTGCACATACTCTTCCTAATACGCAATCTTCTTTTTGTGTTCTCGTCACTTGAATCGCACAACAATGCATGATATATCATCTTTACTTTCTCGATTTAGTGCTTCCAACGCTAGTTGCTTCGCCGCCTTTTGTGGGTCCCGGATCTTTATCGCCATGTTCACAGCCTCTTGGTTAGTCATGACCTGGACCAACAAACACCCATGAAAGTCAAAGTCAATGTCAGTCTTGTAGAGAGACGGTTATTGACTTTATAAAGTCAAAGTTTTGCTTTCTTTACCTTCCACAGACCATCACTTGCGAGAATGAGAATTTCTGTGTTTGCATCGATATTTGTGTTAGTTATATCTGGGTCAGACCGTAAATGAATCTTGAGATTCTTGTCTCCGAAAGCGCGTGAAACAGCTAGTTGTCCGTTCACTCTTGCTACGTCTCCTGATACATTATTTAACAAATGTTGTTAGTCTTGTATGCTTAATACTTCTTTGTCGCATTTCTAGAGGTGGCGGTTTTGACCCATTTACCTATGAATGGGTTGATTTAGGTTACATTTAATGGCTAATGGGTCATCGGGTCAAATAAAAATATTGCTAAAAAGCAAACGGGTCAAATAGGTCAGAAGTTGTAATGCAGTGTATACAATTTACTAAATCTATCCATTCTGACCTGATATGTTCTAAAAAGATTACCTGGCATGTTCGAGACGAAACCTCCTTTATTTTCGATACTGCTCCTCTCTTTATTGGGCTCATGATCTATACTCATCTGAATTGCCTGCCCGCGCTTAGAAAGAACTGCCCGAGAATCTCCGACATTTGCTACCCATAACTTTTGACCATTGATAAGGATAGCTGTAACTGCAGTAGACCCGCCTCTTCCCAGGTCGGGATTGTGAGAAAGAATTGCTTGGTCGGTTCTTTCATACGCTTTTGAAATTGACCTGTTTGGATTGCTCCAAAACTCACCCTGCCATAACAAAACACATTATATGGTCAAAAAAATTGAAAAATAAATAGTTTAATTGATTGAAATAAATCGAGTAACACGAGCCTTATTGGAGTTTAACGGTGTGTCTGGATGTACGTCTTAAAAGTGATTAATAGAATTAAAGGATGAATTGTAATAAAACGGGCTGTAGAAAATAGCATATAGATATATTTTTAGATACTATTTCAAGCAAAAAAAAAAAAAAATATTCAAAATACATGCTTAGACTTCTAAATCCAAACAAAGATTTCATTTTCAGTGCTATAAAAAAAAAAAACTTGAATCTCTTTTAAAAACTTCAAGGGGTGGAACAGTTATAAGCAACTGCTTCCTCTCTAGTAGAAGGTTAAAGTTCGAATCCAGCTTTAACCGTTTCTTGTGTTAACCCCTTAAACACAACATGTCTAGAATGGTCACGATTACCAAAAAAAGAAGGGATTCATAATAAGCTTATACTAAATTTGAAACAAAATCCCCAGTATAATATGATCGAAGCATAGTTATTAAAGGCGCATAGGCCTCGCCTGGGGCTTAGGCGTGAGGTGCAAAAAAGCGAGCGCCTGAGATAAAAAAAACGAACAAAGAAAATAAAGTAAAAATATATTAGAATAATATTATTTTTCATCTAGTTAGTTAGGATCAAAAGTTTTAAAATATTGATGTATTAGTGTATAGAAGTAGTTTTCCTTAGATAAAAGTAGAAATTTGGCTGGAATGTAGCCATAACTTAACAAATTTGGCTGGAAACTCTCCGAAATTTGGGAATATAGCTCAAAACTGCACCCAAACCATCACTTGGAGAATTAAAGCGCAATTTCCTCGACTCAAAGTGCAAATCCATCGCCTCGCCTAAAAAATGGACCTAGGCGCAAGAGGCGATGGCTTTTAACAATTATGGATCGAAGTGAGCAAGTATGCACATTACAAGCAAAAATATGACGTACAAAAAAACAAAAACCGTTCTAGAACAAGAAACATGCATACGTATGGATGGTGCGTACGGCAGCAAACAATCATATCCATCTCACATTAACTTTTCCATACATCTGAATCTTATGAACTTTAAGTAAATACTTCAACGCCAACAAAAGAATATAAGAAGGCGATTGAGGAAACACTCGCTCCATTTCCATAAATGACTAAATGATTTTCAATCAATATATACCTTAATGGTTGTTCTATGCATAGAGCATGCGTCCTTTATGAGACTACAAGCGTTCATATGATTATTAAGTTTAGAAGTCTCACCTCCTTGAGGATATTGTGGAATAAATGTTTTTGAAGATAGGCAGGCACGCTATGCCCTAGATGCCCATCATAAATAGCAAAGAGTCCGAGCTCACGTCCTTGATGAGGGACGAATTTGGAAACATGGTAGTCTTCCATTGGATGATTAGCTTTCCCTTTAACTAGGGTGAAACCGTATTTGACTGACCCGTGTTGGCCTCGTCCCTTGCCTGAGCCATTGGATGACTTCTCTCGTGCATGCTAAAGTCAACAACAAAATAAGGACTATTACTAATACATCCATAATTGTTAAATTCATATAAGCCAGTTACATCAAATTCTTGTTGTGAGTAGGATCGTGCGAATGTGCGTAAACATGCAGGTCAACAGGAAATAGTCAACCAATGACTTTTAATAATAAAAAAAAAAAAAAAAAGTGATCCATAAACCAAAGGCAGCCATAATCAATACACTCATGAAATAAGCTTTGACACCGGTAAACAATCAGCTTTGTGTTTCTAAATTCATCAGAATACTAGCTTAAATCACAAAATGAGATAGCATGATTCGCTTCGAAAAGTAGTCAACTTTGACCATGCCCGTAAAACGACAGTACCCGAATTACAGCTCAATCAATCAGAAATTTAATCACCTGAATAAACCAGATTTTGGATAGCTTATACTTCAAAGAGACTTGCAGAGTTTCATAATCCCATAATGTCATATATCCAAACTAAAGTCTAATTAGATTAAAAAAAAAAAAAAATCCTTAACACATACATATTAATTGGATACTTAAAGAGGGGGAAAGACTTAAACATAAAAATATTAAAAAAAAAAAAAACATGAAAAATATTTTTTTTTTTAAAAACATGATTTAGAGCACAAATTAAAAAAAATCCAAATAACAAACATCATTTTATTCAACAAGAATATTAAAATCCAAATAACAAACATTAAAAATATTAAAAAAAAAAAAAAACATATACAAAAAAAAATGAGGGATGAACAATAGTAACCTTGGAAACAGAATTAGAGCACAAATTCCCCATTTATTAAAAACAGATTTCACAACCTGAAAATAACCCAACAAAAAAAACACAAATAATTAACAATATAAATGGAAAATTAATGATCATCAACCAAACCCATCATCCATATCAAGAAACCCACCAAACCCATTAACAAAATTACATCTTTAAAACATTTCTTGAACTTACCGATCGCTGATCGTCTCAAACATCATAAAGATTGAATTTTTGGGTGATAAAATAGATACAAAAGATGTAAGTATATATTATAGGCTTTGTTCTTTGGTTTTGGCTCTGAAAATGGCTGTGTAAAGGACTTTCGGCTGCTGGACTATCCCCCCTATTTTGACTTTCTTTCTTTTTTTATATGATTTATGACTTCATTATTTTTATATATTTGGAGAGAGAAAGAAGAGAGAGAGAGAGGAATTCTGGAAGGTGTATATTGTCAAAAGTACATAAATCTTGAACTGAAATTCAATGGTCTTTAATTTAATTTTTATGTGCTTTTGTAAGACTCACAAAAGTTTTTTTCGAAGGATCAACAAATTCATTTCACCAAGCTAGCGGGTATTAGCAATACACCATACAAAGTCAAAACATATACAATATACACCAAAATGACATACATAAATTACCAACCAATGTTCGAGAAACTAAATTTGCACCAAGTTGTCCAATCCAATTGTTGTACACCGGCCCTAGCCTTAACCCAAAAGAAGCTAAGGGATTTTATATCGCCAAGAAGTTTTTGAAGAGAGACTTGCTTTTGGTTGAATACCGCTTCATTTCTATGTTTCCAAATGCACCAAATCGTCGTCAAGACCACCGCATAAAAAGCTTTTCTTTTCTTTATCGACCCACCAACATGGTTGTGTAACTCTAGAAGATCCTTAAAGTGAAAAATAATTGGGTTACTTACTTTGCACCATTGCGCCACCAGTTGCCAAACGGTTTGGGATAGGACGCATGAGATAAATAAATGATCCGTAGATTCGGCGAAATCACCACAGAAGCTGCATAGATCAGACCCAATGGGAACGTGTCTTCGACATAAGGCCGCTTTAGAAGGTAGACGATCAAGCTCGGCACGCCACGCAAGAATCATAGTCTTCTTAGGAACCCACGAGTTTGTCTGCACCACATAAGGGACCTGCGAAAATCTGTGCGAGTGAAGGACTGACTTGAAATCAGCAACAGAATAGAAACCGCAGCCGCTAAGAGTCCATTTCCACTGATCTGAGCGAGCAGACAGCCTTGGAGTCGGAATACAGCAGCAAAAAGAGGACCATTCGGCCAGTTCAGCAGTTGAAAAGGTATCCCGCTTCCATTCCCAACCCCAACCCAGCCCCGAAGGTAACACCCGATCTGCAAGAAGAACAAACTTGTTTTTTTCCAGCGCGAACAAGTTAGGAAACGCAGCAGCCAAAGGCAAATCTGCGGCCCAACAGTCCAGCCAGAAATAAATACCCAGCCCATCTCCAACCACCCCATGAATCGCCCAACCCACATCCACCCCAAGCCCCTTAACCAGCTGCATACAAGAATGGACTTGTTTCCAGGGACCGGGAATCGACATTTTTGTAGGAATCGGGTTCCAGTCCCTAGACGAGCTATGAATCGCCCAAACAGTCTTTCTCCATAGTGCATTAATGTCGGTTTTAAACCGCCACCACCACTTAGCTAGCATGGAGGAGTTAGCATCCTGAAGAGAGCCGAAACCAAGACCACCAAGTTCAACCGGGGCACTAACCCTTTGCCAAGCAACCCAATTCATTCTAGCCTTTTCTTCCGATCCGCCCCAAAAGAATATTCTTCTCAATTTATCCAACTCGTCAATAACTTTAGCAGGCGCTTTAAACATCGAGAAATAATACGTCGAAAGAGCGTTGAGGACCGACTTTATGAGCGTAACTCGTCCGCCAAAAGATAATGATTTAGCCTTCCAAATAGACAACTTATTTTTAAACGTCTCCACAACGGGTTTCCAATGTTTAGAAAGATTCATATTAGCCCCCACCGGAACACCAAGGTATATGAACGGTAAGCAACCAGCTTCACATCGCAGAATTGCGGCCATTTGATTTAACTCATTCTCATCCACCCCGAGTCCGAAGACACAACATTTTGCAAGATTGGCCTTAAGCCCGGAAGTTAAATAGAAACACCTGAGAATTCGCTTTAGATTTTTCGCATTAGAGTTAGACCATTCACCAAGAAAGATAGCGTCGTCGGCATAAAGTAAGTGGGATAATGTAAGTCCACCAGGGCCACACACCAAACCTCTAAAAAGACCAACCTCGGTGGCCTTTTTCATCACACCCGATAGCGCCTCCATAGCAATGAGAAACAGAAATGGTGATATAGGATCTCCTTGCCTAAGGCCACGACTACAAGCAAACTCGTTAGTAGGGGATCCATTTACCAAAACCGATGCTCTCGCGGATCTAACAATATTCATCACCCATTTGCACCACATAGATGGGAAATTCATTTGCACCATAATGGACTCTAGAAAGTCCCAATTCAACGAATCATACGCCTTTTCAATATCGACTTTGAAAATCATTCCTTGACGCTTCATCTTCTTCAACCACCCAACTACCTCATTTAACATAAGCGGTCCATCCGTGATGTTTCTACCAGCTAGGAAAGCCGATTGTTCGGGAGAGATCAACTTCCCGATAATCGGTTTAAGCCTAGCCACTAGAACCTTGGAAATAACTTTGTTCACAACTCCCACCAAACTAATGGGTCTATAATCCTGAAAACCCACAGGATCATCCTTTTTCGGTATCAAAGCAATGAATGATGAGGCACAACCCGGCCCTAAATCAGCCCCATGGAAGAATTCATCAAACAAACTTACAAAATCATTTTGAAATCCAGACCAACACCTTTTGATGAATTTGAAGTTAAAACCATCGGGTCCTGGGGCTTTATCACCCGCACAATCCCAAACCGCGTCCTTGATTTCCGGCAAGGTAAAAGGCCGGACTACCAAGTTAGCATCCGAGTCCGAGACTTTCTGTAAATGTGGACAGACTATGGGAGGCCGCGTCTGATTAGGCTCCCGTAGTTTATCCTGAAAAAATGTATACGCTCTATCTTTAATAAACGTGGGAGACGTCACCCAATCGCCATCAACCAAAAGACCATGAATACGTTTACTAGAAATGTTTGAATTGATGACCCCATGAAAAAATTTAGAATTTTCATCACCCTCAATGGCCCATTTAACCCTAGCCTTTTGTTTGAGATCCATATGTTTACGCCTATCGATCTCTAGAATAAAAGATCTAGCCTCCAATCGCATATCGAGTTCATGTGATGACAAATTCCTATCATCCGCCAAAGCATCAAGTCTTTCCACCTCCTTACGTTTAGTTTCATACTCACCATTCGTTTTTGCCCTTTCCACCCTAATTCAATCTTTAATTCTATTTTTTAGGAACTTCAGTTTGGTAATGATGGCAAGATCGGCAGGGCCCGAAAACGAAAAACTGTCACACAGGTTCAAAACATGCTCAATAAAACCCGGAATCTCCAACCATGAATTAAAGAAACGGAAAGGGATGTGACCAAAATCGGACGGGGTCACCGACATAATCACAGGGCTATGATCCGACGCGAATCTAGACAAGGCCGTAACCGAAGCCTCCCCCCATTTGGACATAAAGCCATTGCAGACTAGGAATCTATCCAATTTGCTCAATTTCACACCATTATCCGACATGTATGTGAATTTTAGCCCCCCCATATTATACTCTTGCAAGTCCGCCCTCCGAATGAAATCATTAAAAAAATCGGCATTCAAGGACACGAATTCCGTATTCTTCCGTTCTTGTTGAAATCTTACATCATTAAAATCCCCAAAGTATACCCACAGACCAGCTCTATAGTTCTTTATCCCAACCAACTCATTCCAAACCGTACGTCTAGCTAGTGGATCGTTAGGAGCGTATACATTCCCAACATTCAAAACGTCACCAGTAGCTAACAAAATGCCAGAAGTAACAAGAAAAAAACTATTCTTTAACACAGAGGTTACCTGAAAAACGGATGGGTCCCATAAACTGATTAAGCCACCAGATCTGCCTTCGGCGTATACCTGCTCATATCTGAAAGCAGACCTACCCCAAAGACTATTAAGCTGGAAAAATGAATCTTCTACCAATTTCGACTCCTGTATCCCTACAAACTGTGAACCGTGACTTTTCTTTAAACCTCTTATCCAGGATGTTTTCCTATCATCCCTTACCCCCCGTATGTTAATGCTTAAAAAATTCATTGACAACCCATGACAACACCTTCGCCATTAACGACTTCCTGCACCTGTTCTTCAAATGCTTCCAAATTAATCCCAACTACTAAACCGGCTTGAACTGTAAGATGAACCTCTGATTGTGTTTTTGTCGCCGTAGCACTAGCCAAAACCTCAACAGGTGAAACGTTAGGGTTCGGCACTGGACACCCACCATGATCAGGGGTAAAATTATCAGAAGGAATTGATGTATTATCATTATTAAGAATAGTAGTAGGAATTACCACGTTATTTCGGCTATTATTATTATCATTATGAGAAAGGTTCACCTCTTTAGTCCCAACAACACCACACACCGGGGTTTTAATCTGTGTATTACCAATTAATGTTTCCCCATCTGAGAAAGACATATCACAAGTGGGGCCAGTTGTGGACTTAGCAACCTGGTTGATACGGTCCAATAAAGAATGGATTGGGCCATCAGTATTTTGTTGAACTACATTTGCACCTTGCACCACATGGATTGGGCTTTTGGAATACCTGGGCCTCTTCCTGGATTTCTTCTCATGCCCAAGAGAACCGCTATGCCCCACCAGAAAGCAATCACACGTTTTGTTTAGATCAAAGGATTGATCTTTTTCAGCGGACCCCACCTGTGTTCCCCTTGCATTAAATGCATTTTGCTTCACCCCACAAGACCTTTGGTATTCCCTAGACTCTACTCCATCCCCATGCACATGCAGATCATCATTTGGCTCTTTGTCTACCCTCCGTTCCGGCAAAGATTTCGCCGGAGAAATCACCATATTATCATCTTGTCGGATTTCACCCTCTTCGAGTACATCATCTTTATCTACCGATCTTTCGGATCCAATCGGAGCATCTTTTTCACCGGAATTCAAACATTTCGTCACCTCGTAAATCGACGGGTCATCAACTTCCATAACCCATACCTGGACTGAGACTCCATTCCACACCACAGTTATCTCTTCATCAATTCGTTTATTCATCTTAACGCAGACCCATACCTTCCCATCCACGTTATATGAAGATAGCCAAGAGAAGTTGGACTCCATGACTATCTTCCCAAAAAGTCGGCCCACCTTGTTAAAGAAGTCTACTTCCCGGAGCTGCAATGGCATCCCGGAGATCCTTAGACAGACAATCCGTTCAAACTCCTGATGGCTTCCATTCCAGAGAACAGCTGAGGAGAGAAAAGGACCCCATAACTCTTCTTTCCTATTTATAAATTCTAATGCAGTCCTCTTGTCTCTAAAAGCCACCAACACCTTTAAGCCACCAATAAAACTCACCGGGCTTTCGTTGTAACCACCTAGGACCAACATGTTCTTCAGTCCTTTTAAGGCTTTGAAATCAATAGCTTCACCAATGATGGATCTCATAACACAATGCTCGGGATATAGCACACCCCTCTCTTCAATGATCAGGACTTTAGACGAAGATGACGGTGCGTCTGGTACTCCAGTAGTTGCTTCTTTAAAAGAAAACCCAGCCCCTTTTGACACCGGAACATACTCCCTGTTGACGTTCATCTTTGCCCCCTGCTGTACTCGTTGCTGAACTGGAGGTGGCACAGGTTGTGCCATTCTCCGGTGATCCTTTCCGAACCTCGCCACTGTTACACCCACCTTAGCATCGAAAATCTTAACGGTATTCATCATCTTCAGTGTCTCATCAATGTTCTTTACCCCCCAAATATCTGATAAAACCAAACCAGTTACCACGTGAATCCGTTTTCCTAGCAACGTAAGCGTCCTTAACGATCCCGTGCGGTTGGAACGCCTTCCATAGTAAAGACTCGGTCACCCCCCTAGGCAGGTTAGAGATGAAGAAGGTTGTTATTGGCCTTGGATCGGTTTGCCCACGGTTGAACTTGGGTCGCCGGAAATCGGCATCTCTTCGGCTCCTCATGTTGTCCCTGAATTTTTTTTTTTTTTACTCACAAAAGTAAATAAATAAATGTCTGTAATTCTTATTTTGGTCTCCTGTGTCCTCTCGTACGAGGCGCATAATTTTGGTCAACTTTTTTTTTTCTTATTGGCGAACAACTGTGTGTCAACCACCTTTGCGGAGCGCCGTGCCCAAGAATTGACTACTCGATCTCCAGCAGCCCCCGTCTTCTCCCGATGCGCGGAAACCCGAGCCCCACCCGCCCGAAGGCACGACAGTGTTATAAAACTCGGTAAAACCTCGCCGCCCGTCAGATTCGAACCGGCGCCACCCGTATTCGATCTTCGCCCGGATACCTCCCGAATAGTATATCGAATTTGAAATCAAACTAATTCTGGGGGCAAAGCCAGTGGCTAAGGCACCGTATCAACTAGCACCCTCAGAACTGCAAGAGTTAATGATCCAACTTCAAGACTTACTCGATAAGGGTTTTATCCGACCGTGTGTATCCCCTTGGGGAGCACCGGTGCTATTCGTGAAGAAGAAATATGGGAGTCTCCATATGTGTATCGACTATCGGGAGCTAAACAAGCTCACGGTAAAGAACAAATATCCGCTTCTGCGAATTGACAGTCTATTTGACCAACTACAAGGCACGAGTTAGTTCTACAAAATCAATTTGGGATCGGGATACCATTAGTTGAAGGTAAAAGAGGCTAGCGTCCCATAACTACATTTCAACCTTGAGGTCTATTATAGGAAGTGGGTAGCAATCCTTGGGATATGCTTTATTCAGGTATTTGAAATGAATACACATTCTCCAAGATTCATCTGGCTTGCGAACCATTACTGGATTAGCCACCCATGGCCTATATTTGACCTCCCAAAGGATTCCATCTTGAACAAGCTTTTCTACCTCATGGCAAGCTGTTAAGCTTCGTTCAGGGGCTAGGCTTTGTTTCTTTTGGACAATGGATTTGACATCCGGAGGAATTCTAAGTTCATGTTCAGCGACATCCCGAGGGATTCCATTATATCTTCCGGATACCAGGCGAAGATATCAACATCGTCTTGAAGCAACTTTTTGAGGTTAATCAAGGTACTCCAGGGAGGTTAGTGTTTACTTTTATCATTTGTTCAGGATACTTTGGGTTTATTCTCAACCCCCCTTTATCCCTTCCATGCTTCTTTGAACATTCTCCTTTGACTAAGAGAGCTTCTTGGGAGGGTTGAAGGATTGTTATTCCTCTTTTAGTAGGGAATTTCACAGTCCCTTATAAGATACTTGGAATTGATGGCATTCATGAATCCGGTAACCCTCACCTTTTCACCGGCATCAACATAAGTTAAGCCTTCTTTATTGTATCTTTCAATGAAATCTCCATGGATTTAGTCGTCATGTTGTTTTATTTGGAAGATTACGGTGGCATCCTTAACATATCTTCGCTGTTGTGAGAAATTGGCTAGAAATCCTTTGCTGAGATCATCAAAGGATTGAATGCTTCGCCCAGGAAGGTCGTTGAACCATATCCGCGCAGATCCGACAAGAGTTTGCATGAACATGAGACAACATTCAAGATTGGACCATTTTTCTATTCTAGTAGCCCCAGTAAAGATTTGGAGGTGATCTTCAGGGTCGTAGGTTCTTATGTGTGATGGCATCTTTATCCTAGTTCGGAAGTCATAATCGGCAATTTATCGGGAGAAGCATGACAAGTTGTTATGCTTGTAAGGCTTGGTGAGGTCTAACTCCTCCCTTGATTCTAAGTTGTTGTTGGAGGTGTTTTGGTGAGCGGCTAGTACTTGGTTGATAAAGTGTTGCCAAAGGAATCGTGCCATCAATTGTGTCATTATTTATGGCACCAGGCGAAAACCTTGAAGGCTTTGTGGTGGCATCATGCAATTCATCCCCATAGGAGTGCTCATGGCGCACTTCAATCCAAGGGTAAGGAAGTCAGAGCATGTTCCTATGAAGTGGGAACAGGTGGGGGTTGAAGTCGGTGATTGATAGAGCTGGTCGAGTGTAATTTCTTGCCCGATAGATGCACTGGTTGTGAAGGGTTGGGAGGCTGCCAAAGGGAAAGTAGTTGGACTCGGCCTCCCAAAAGCATAAGGACTGGAGTTGAATGGTATGTTAGTTGTGCTCGGACCAGCTTCGAAATATGATGTGGCTGGTCGTGAGCTGCTTAGAAGGTGAGGTGGACGACCAGGTGACAATGAAGGTTCAGGCTCATCGTAGTCAAGCCTTATTATCACCACCCCCCCCCTTCTCTTTCTTTTCTCACATATTGGTTGAGGAGAGACCTCAACTGGAAGAAGTTTCTTTCTATTCCCTCGGGCGTTAGATCTATGCGCTCTGGTGGATGCATAGTACCGATTTATGGGGAAGCAACCCTTGAGCGATTCGGGGTTGGTGTTTGGAAAGAGGAGACCACCAGGAACATGGTCCCCGTGGGAGTGCCTCCAAGAGTAGAGAAGGGCGTGGATCTGGCCGGTGAGGTCCGGTAGTGTTTGGTACCGAGTTGGAGTCATAAGGTACCTGATTTACCTCGTTGAGAGATTCGTCCTTAGCCATGGGAGAACTTCAAAAGTTGGAGCTACACTAAAGGTCTTTAAGATTGGTTTAGTGGCGTAGCCCCACGGTGGGCGCCAACTTTTTGCTACAACAAATATTAGACCAAGGATAGTGACGATATATCTAGGGTAAAAGGGTTCAAGAGTTTCGATTTGCCAAACGCATGTCGTGGGGTCCCCCCACATTTGCAATTCGTGGATCAGGATCTTGTTATTGTTTTGAATTCTGGATTGAAAGAACTTCAACCCAGAATGTATGTATTTTATTGTTGTTTATTGTTTTAGGTGAAGACTAAATTGAGCAATGAGCATGATCTAGGGAGAGAGAAGAGAAAGTGAGTTTGTATTTTCAAGTCAAGTGAATAAGTGATCCTACTTTTATAGAAGAAAGGATCTTCTATAAAGGGAAGGTCTTGACTTAAGATCCTAGATTGCAGTGGAGGGTTTCCCCGTTTGGATAGGAGGAAGGCTTTGGACCTGTGGTTAATAGAGATAACTCTCCCACATGCACTGGCTATCTCTAGGCGGGAGAGTTTACACGTAAAGTGTGATGTGAATACACACTTGTTTGTTCTTTTTTGCTGTTGTAGCAGTTGGTTTATTTTTTAATCCTTTTAGCTTTTAACCTTTTAAGCTCATTTGTATTCTGGCCAGTTTATTAAGCTAGAGCTATCTACGTCATCACATTATGACTATGTTTAAGCTACCATTAGGCCTTTCACCTAAGAAGCCACATCATCAACTTTTTCTCATTTCACTCCACTCCACCTCATTCTAAGGAAATAGTTTAATCCCGTTAACTTTACATAACCATACTTTTTAGTGGTTTTTGCTTTAAAAGGAAAAATAAATTAATTCAGTATCTTAACATCATGTCAACATGTTAACAAATAACCTCTTTAACGTCATTAACATAAGGAGGGATTGGTGTGGAATGCCGATTAACATGACATGTCACCTTTAACGCCCCAAATGTTAGTCCTTGGGGTGTACCTTAACACAAAGGGTGTTAATGGTGAGGTGATATTTTAACCTTCATTGCGTACCACTCTCTTCCTGTGTTAAGAAGCATTAAAGTGGCTCCAAGTTAACGTGTTACGCCATGAGGTATAGTTTAACCATCTTTAACTCCAACTAGATGCTACATCCTCCATTTTTTTCCTTTTTCACTCTACATCACTTCAAAGAAATGGTTTAACGCCCCTTAAATCTACCTCTTCCTTTTCCTCTTAACTTATCTTCTTTAATTCTTGTTAACATGTTAACTTAGGTCCACGTTGATGCCCCTTAGGCTATGGGGTATAAAGATGACATGGCATGTTAATAGGCGTTGCACACAACTCCCTCCTTGTGTTAAGGGGCGTTAAAGATGTTATTTGTTAACATGTTAACATGGTGTTAAGATAATGAATTAATATTTTTTCCTTTTTAAAACCAAAACCCACTAAATAATAGGGTTGGGTGGAATTAACAAGATTAAACCATTTCATTAAGGTGAGTTGGAGTGAAATGAGAAAAAAAATGGTGATGTGTCACCTAGGTGGTGTTGAGAAGAGTTAAGACATACCCAATGGACTTAATACGGGAATGGAGTGGTGTGCAATGCATGTTGAAATGTCACCTCATTGTAAACACCCTTTGTGTTAGGTACACCCCAAGGCCTTAACAAGAATCAAATGAGATAAAGTTAAGGGATGAGGTAGAGTTAAGGGGAGTTAAACTTCTTTAAAGTGATGTAGAGTAAGGGGAAAAGTGAAGCATGTAATATCTAGATGGAGTTAAAGATAATTAAAGTATACCTCACATCTTATATAAATAGTTAAATACAATAAATAGTTAAATACAATCAATACTCATTTATGTAGAAAATGCAATCGGAGAATTAAAGATGTGGGAATTGAAATTAAATAATCCCAACTTTGTCAGGTTGGAAGACAATAAACCCAACTTGAAAATTGGAATCTAACATATTTAATTTATCTTGGTTTTTATTTCACTGGACCAAAACTACCTAGAACTAATTAGGGTTAACCTAGTTAGTTTTCTACCTATGTGGCATGCCACGTTGGTAGATGACGTGTAAAAAATGTCATGGTTGGCATAAAAACCAGGCAGAAAACTAACTGGGTTAACCCAGTTAATTTTGGTTCAGTGAAATAAAAACCCAAACAAGTTAAGCCTGTTAAATTCTAATTTTTTAAGTAACGATTATTGCCTTTCAACCCGATAAAATTAAAATTATTTAATTCCAATTTCCCGGATGTGAATTGTTGACCCAGTCCTGTTTTGGTTTCTTGGTGGTAGCTAGATAATCAAACATTAAATTCCATTTGTACACTATACACACCACGGTGTATTATAATTTGTGTGACATCAAAACAACCCCCAACTAACATTCTATTATAGAAAGACAAGTATCGAATCGAATCGAATCAAACCAAACCGAACCGCAAAGTAGATTAAGAACCAAACTTTATTCGAACTGAAATTCTGAAACATGGGGTTTGTCAAGAAACAAACATATCCATATAACTTCACATCAATTTAACACAGGAAAGTTGTATTTTATTGATTGTTGTTACGTTTAGTGTTACAAGATAAAGATAAAGATAAATATAAATATTACACTTTACTATCTTCTAGTCTATTATAGTAACATACCTGGTCTACTAGCATTTTAGGTGAAGAGATATGTACCCGCGCGTGCGCAGAAAGGAAGCTCACATGCACGTCAGCGCAAGAACGTGACGTGGAGTTCTAGAAGACGGCGCACGCAGTCACAAAAAGGACAGGTGTCACCCGACAAGAGCAGGACACATAGCCAATCAGAGGCGTGAATTCCCTGCTCCATGATTGCCTGCCAGTACGAGGTACGAGAAAGGACGAAAAGGACAATGACAGGACACGTGGACCAATCGTAGAGGGACAACACAAGAAATGACAACGGTCACAATAGTACAAGACAACTGCTATTCCTCTTACAGCCAATCATAGGCCACCTGAGGAGCCTATAAATACCCTCCTTCGTCATCAGAAGAAGGGATCGATTAATCAAGAGAGAATTCATATCATAAGCTGTGAGAAATAGATTATAGTCGAAACTCTGTAATAATCTTATAACAGTGTCTTGTATTTGTCTTGTTAATTAATGAGAACCACGTCCTTTCTTATATTCATACATTAGCATTGTTATATTGGATTGTTAGATTGGTGTTTCTTCATTGGCGCCATCCGTCTTTTGAGTTATCAAGAACAGCAACTAAAAAACTTCTATTTCTCAGAAAACCAGCTATGAGTTCTTTACCAGCAACGATAAACTCCCCGGTGGGCATGTCTGGCACTGGTGTTGCTCAGGCAAACACCAGCCAGCCCGACAGCCACACGGAGGAGCAGTTTCACGGCACAGATGTGGGCCGCACTCCGTCCTCTGGGACGAGGCAAACCCCATCGTTTCATTTTGCAACTGATAATGTTCAAGCTTCACCCGCTGGTCAGACCGCGCCGATGGTTAGTCCGGAGGTGTGGTATGCGCAGCAAAAAGAAGCTCTGAAACAAGCATTCATAAACAAGATTAAAGAACAACAGCTGAGAGAAGCATCCCGCGCTCTGTCCTTCAGCGAAGGAAGGCCTGTCACCATATCGGAAGGGCCATCCAGAGCTGCAGGACACATCGGCGGAAGCAATCATATCACTGACCCAACTTGGAGGGAAGACTCCGACGAGTCACAGAGTCGTTTTCAACGTGACACAAGCCAGTACTTGACCAACACCGTTGATCGAGCACACTTGTTGTCCGGCGAGGACGATCTCACACAACCCTACTATCCCCCCTCATTCAGTGAAAAATCAAAGTTCACACCGCGCATCGCGCTTGCCACGCTGCCCGCACGAACAAAAATCCCAAGTACTCTGGGAAAGTTCGACGGCACCGGCGATCCTGACGACCACCTAAGAAGCTTCGATATCGCAGGAAAATGCGCACGGTGGAGCCTACCAGCTTGGTGTCACATGTTCGCGCAGACGCTTACGGGCGCAGCGCGAGTATGGTTCGACAGCCTACCAAACGGCAAGATTGACAATCTGAAAGAATTGACTGACAAATTCTCAGACCACTTCAGCCAAAACAAGAGGATTGAGCGCGATTCCACAAACATCTTGCAAGTCAAGAGGCGTGAGAATGAATCCATCGAAGACTACATCACCAGGTTTAATCGAGAGGCCTTGCAGATCGGACCGATTGGGTTCGAACTTATGAAAGCAGCATTCACCCAAGGAGTGAGGTGTGACTCACTGATCCGCACTTTAGCCGGATGTACAGGCATGCCCAACACTTGGGAAGAGATTATGCGCGGCGCAAAGAACTACGCTAAAACTGAGAGAGAACTTTCTGTTTGGAGCAGAATTCTTGCGCCGCTACTTCCAGGGCCATCCCATCAATGTGCTGAGCGACTACAAGCTAAACAATGTCCTATCAAAGCCGGAAGTCTCCGGGAGATTGGCAAAATGGGCTATCGAACTGGGTGAGCACACCATTTACTACAAAACGCGCCCAGCAATCAAAGGGCAAGTATTAGCCGACTTCATAGCGGAGGTACCCCAAGAAAAAGTTGAAGAGTGCAAAGCAGAACAAGACCCGCAGCCAACGTGCGATGAAAAGGCCATTTGGAATCTCTATACAGACGGGGCCTCAAACGAAGATGGTGTAGGTGCGGGAATACGCTTAGTTAGTCCGGAGGGCGCAGAGTTCACCTACGCGATCAGACTCGAATTCAAAGCCACCAATAACGAGGCTGAATACGATGCATTCCTCGCCGGACTACGCATCGCGCAAAAGCTGGGCGCAAAACACATCTTCGCGCACGTCGATTCAATGTTGGTAGTAGGTCACATCACCGGGAAGTATGAAGCAAAAGAACCTTCCATGATCATGTATCTCCAACGGGCCAAAGAGCTCATGGCCGCTTTTCCTAGTTGCACCATCGACCACATTAAACGCAGTCAAAACAAGCCGGCGGACGCTCTAAGCAAAATGGCCTCTACAAGTTTCAGCCATTTAGCAAAAGAGGTCCGAATTGAAACTCTAAGCGAACCGTCTGTTCCACCCAAGGAAGTCAATGTCATCCAAACGGGTGTTGACAGCTGGATGACTCCGATAGTTTCTTACCTGACCACCGGCGCACTGCCCGAACAACGCGCCGAAGCCAGGAAGATACAACAAAAAGCCCTACAGTACCAAATGCAAATGGCGTACTCTATCGAAAGTCATACCTGGGGCCATTACTGCGGTGCGTGGATGCGGTCGATACGGATTATCTGGTGCGTGAGATACATGAAGGGATATGCGGGATACACGCCGGGCCGCGCATGGTGGTCGCAAAGATTATGAATGCGGGATATTACTGGCCAGGCATGCACCTGGACGCCTTAAAAATCATCCGCAAATGCGACTCTTGCCAACGCCATGCCCCCAACACCCTGCGCCCTAAAAACGATCTTATCCCAGTAACCTCAGCATGGCCATTTCAGAAGTGGGCCATCGACCTGGTGGGACCATTTCCAATGACAACAGGCAAAAGAAAATTCATGATAGTTGCCATTGACTACTTCACCAAATGGGTTGAAGCCAAGCCACTTGCTGAGATTACGGCCAATCATGTGAAGAAATTTATTTGGGAATTCATCATCTGCCGCTTTGGGTTACCTATGTCAATTGTCACAGACAATGGAACCCAATTCGCGGACAAGGGGGTTGCTAAAATGGTACGCGGACTTGCACATCCAACCCACATTCACCTCGGTCGCGCACCCTCAGGGCAACGGCCAGGTCGAACGTGCAAACCGAAGCATTGTAGAAGGCATCAAATCCAGACTGGGAATCAAAGGAAAGGCTTGGGCAGAGGAATTACCGAGCGTGCTATGGGCCAACCGCACACTAACAAAAACGAGCACCGGTGAAACCCCGTTCAGCCTCACATACGGCTCTGAAGCCATGATACCCGCGGAGATTGGATGCCCATCTACAAGAGTCCTTTCAGCGACCACAACAGACAATGATCGAGAGCTGCGCACAAACTTAGACCTGGTAGAAATACGCCGCGAAAGAGCAGCAATAAGAGAAGCAAATTACAAGCAACAGCTGGAAAGGTATTACAACGAGAAGGTCAAACCTTGCACGTTCCATACAGGGGATTTCGTCTTACGAAACAATGAGGCCAGCGGCGCTTTCCCCAAAGGGAAATTGGCCCCAACTTGGGAAGGGCCATACCGTATACAGGAGGTCCTCGGCAAGGGAGCCTACAAGCTCTCAACTTTAGAAGAAAAGCCAGTTCCCCGTACATGGAACGCGACCCAATTACGAAAATGCTATATGTAATACTATTCCATGATGTAACGAAGGCCGACGCGCCAATTAATGAAATGAAATATGGCAGTTTCTTTACTTTACACGCACTTCGTCTCATAAACATTGTATGGTTAAGATACAATGTCCTAAAACTAGAAATTGCATCGAGAAATCTGCAATTTCCCTAAACTGCGCGTTGCATGGTTAAGATGCAACGCGCACCCTAAACATTGTATGGTTAAGATACAATGTCCTAAAACTAGAAATCGCATCGAGAAATCTGCAATTTCCCTAAACTGCGCGTTGCATGGTTAAGATGCAACGCGCGCCCTAAACATTGTATGGTTAAGATACAATGTCCTAAAACTAGAAATTGCATCGAGAAATCTGCAATTTCCCTAAACTGCGCGTTGCATGGTTAAGATGCAACGCGCGCCCTAAACATTGTATGGTTAAGATACAATGTCCTAAAACTAGAAATCGCATCGAGAAATCTGCAATTTCCCTAAACTGCGCGTTGCATGGTTAAGATGCAACGCGCGCCCTAAACATTGTATGGTTAAGATACAATGTCCTAAAACTAGAAATTGCATCGAGAAATCTGCAATTTCCCTAAACTGCGCGTTGCATGGTTAAGATGCGACGCGCAACCTATACATTGTATGGTTAAGATACAATGTCTTAACACTAAAAATTGCATCGAGAAATCTGCAATTTCCTTAAACTGCGCGTTGCATAGTTAAGATGCAACGCGCATCTTAAACATTGTATGGTTAAAATACAATGTCCTAAACTCAAAATGGGAATTGACTAATTCATGCTTCCCTAGCCAAAACCGTCGCACTATTAGAATGCGAAGCGCAAAATACAAGCAAGTCATGTGTATATAATTCAAATCTACACTTAAACATATGTTTCACGATAGCATAAAATAAATTACTTGCGCATCCAAATTTCAAAAACAAACATATATATATATATCCAAAAACAGGTCAGGATTACAACTACGAGAAATATTGACAAACAAGCATGGAAAAAGAAAATGAACAAGTAACATCTAGCTTCATTTCTTGGGCTCAGAAGACGCATCGCTGAAATCATCGTCTTCATCCGATCCCGATAAATCCAGCCTTTCGCTACCTTCTGGCTGCTCGCCGGGCGCTAAGTCAGCCGCCTTCATCTTCTTCATGGCATATTCGCGCCGTGTGTGCGTCAAGCCTTGTTTGTCAAATGACTCTTTAAGCTCGAAACAGCTTGGCCGGTTGCGATGACCAACGACGAAATCAACCAGTTCATATTTCAGCTCATCGAACTCAGCGGCCTTCTTGGCGAATACAGCATCCAAATCCTGCCTGTACAATGCAAACTGCTCCAAAGGCTTGCCAGCCTGAGCGTGCTGATAACCTTCAAGGAAACCAGCCTTGCGCCCCACCAGCTTCGCGGCAGCGTTCACCGCGGCCACAGCTTGGCGCGTCTGGGCACAATTTTTAACATGATGAGCAACCTGCGCAAACATTCAAAAAGCATGTTTAGTAAGTGTACACGCATAAAATGATGGGAAAGCATAAACACAAAAAAAAAAAAGACAAACCTCAGGGACGCAGCGGCTAAGCACCCATGCACGATCCTCCTCCGCAATTTCCTTCTCATTTTGAGCATCCAACAGCTGCCCTTCTAACCGAAGGATCTTCTGCTGCAAGGACAGGTTCTCCTTGTCCAACCCCTCGTGCGCCTCACGCCACTGATCAATGTCTTTATCCTTTTCCCGCAACAAGTCGCGGGCCTCAAGCAACTTGTCATAGTGCTGCTTCACAAGCCTTCCCTTCACATCCAACTCCTTGTAGAGCTCTTCCTTCTCTACCTCAACCTCACTAATGAGCTTTTTAGACGCCTCCATCTTGGCATTTGTCTTCGCGCAAACAACTTTCCATTGCTCCTCCCTTTCAGAGATGCGCTCTTGCAGCTTGTCACGCTCTTCGCGGAATGTAACAGCGTCCCACTTGGCACGCTTTAACTCTGAGTGCATACGATCACGCTCCTCAGTCACCCGCTGCAAATCCTGATGGAACTTGTGGCGGTCATGCGCCATCAACCCCCACTCACGCACAATCTCCGCTGAAGTCGACAACATGTTGGCCACACTTAGGATGTGGTCATCCATGAGCTCCCCGCGCGGACGCGTAGCTTGATGCTCACGCTCCCCAGGAGGGATGACGTTCGCCAGGAACTGACGGCATTCTTCAACGTTTAAAAACCGAGTGGCCGGTGTCAGAGTCCAGCTGGGCACAAATACGCCAGCGGACGGGTCACCGCCCCCAACAGGAAGGGCACTTGAAAAACTAGGCCCAGGCTCCGTTGTCACCCGCTTCTCGTTCTCCTCATCATCGTCAACGGTAATGTCAACACCATGCCCGTACCCCTCGCTGATGTCAGTCGGCGACACCCGTCCTTCACCACCCTCTGGAATATCCTGAGCCGGGGTCGGGAGCCGCACGGGTGTCGGCGACCGCGGAGGCGTGGGCAAAGGTGCAGGCGTTGGCTCCCGCACAGGTGTAGGTTGATGCAGGGGCGGTGACTGATGCACCGGAGGGGAAGTTGTCAGAACATCGCCTTGCACCTCAGCATGCAGAGGCTCTTCAGTTTGCACAGCGGGAGACGCTGGCCTTACAGGTTCAACATTAAACCCCTCAGCAATTGGGGCAATTAACACATCTTCTAATGCGCTAATGTTCAACAAATCCGCTGCAAAAATATAATGCCAAGGGTCAGCAATAAGAAAAAATTAAACTACATAAACAAAGGAGGGCGAATTCAAACACTTACCCAATAAACTCTCCTCTGCGGAATGGACAAGGTCGTCCAACTTAATCCTTTTTTCAGCAGGAGGCGTCAGCTCCCCAGCGACCTTCTTCCCTTTAACAACCGATCGCCTAGACCGCTTCTTAAGGCGGGGCGCATCGGCAACAACGGGCCCAGCCTCGGATATCCCCACAGAAACAGGCTTAGTAACCACCGCGCCCTGAGCCTCTTCGGCCAATTTCTCCACAGACTCCCCTTGCACGAACGCATCTGAAAGTTCAACGTAGCTTCGTTCAAAAGGTTGATAATTTTCAAAATACCTATTAACCACTTCGTGGTTTAGAATAAAGGAATAGTCTTCACCTCCGGTTGCGTCCGATTGCGGCTTTATGATGCGATGCACAAGGGAGTCATCTTCTTCAGTCTCTTCGGCGGAATCATCTTCAACACACGCAGGAGACAGCTGCGGGTCTTGAACGCCTGCAGACGACGGAAGTGGCGAAAGCACGGACGCGTCAGAAGACTCATCACTAGATATCACAATTAAAGGAAAGCCCGTCCGCATGAACATGTTGACGGGCGAAGGATTCTCATAAAGCGGTGAGGACTCACCTGCTTCAGTAATCAGCAGTTGCGAGGGAGCGGGCTCTCGCGACACATCATCCAATTTTGGACGGATAAGTGTGTCCCACGCCTTCTCCAAGATATACAGTTCGTTGTCCGCTAGCTCTCTAAAGGCGAAGCCCATATTGTCTCCGCCCAGCAGCATGTCATACAGGCACGCGACATCTGCAACCAACAAACATAATAAAGGTGAATTCGCAATAACAAAATATAATTTGCGCGGAGCGCAAAAGAAAGGACAAGTAACAACCAACCTTTGCCATCTTCAGTAAGGTGCGGATTGTGACCCTTCACGTCATACTTCATACTCATCCCTGCCATCACCAGGCCAGTCTCTGGGATCTCACACAAATCAACGGGATGGCTGGTCAAAGTCTTGAACCACTCCTGCTCCTTGTACTCTATGAGCACAATTTTCCCAATCCCCTCGGCCGGGTCCAACCGACCCATCTCTATAGGGATAACCCCCTGGTTGATCCAAAAGAACTTGGGTTTCCATTCCCGGAAACTCTTCACTCCAGCCCCAGCGCAGGCGGAGACCCCAGTACGCGGCCTACAGGAGAGCCAACTCTCCACGAAACTCAGACTATAAAAAACAAAAAACATGTCCACCAAGGGTTCAATCTTGTGGGCACGGCAACAAAACTCAAAAAACATGAGTCTTGACATCAGGCCGGGGTGAATCTGGTTGATATGCACACCAACCGCCCGGATAAAAGTGCCCAAAAATTGGGTAATCGGAACCCTAAAATTGCAGTCCCGGAAGTAACAAGCATACAATCCAATCTTCCCAACGGGGGGCTGCAATATGGTTTTGTCCGGGGCAGGCATCTCCACGCCATATGAGGAAGGGAACCCAACCCCTTTCCTAAACTTTCTGAACTCATCTTTTCCCCAAACGGCCGTTACCTCTCCGGCATGAGGCGGCCTCTTCTTCGATCCATCGTCACCCCTCTTGGATCCTCCACGTTTCTTCTTGGGAATATTTGTAATATGCTCCATTTTCTCACAAACACAGCAGTTTTTTTTTAAGAAAAAATAAAGTAGACGGAGTTGCAACGATGAAGAATGCAGAGAAAGTGAGAAGGAAATGATGGAAAAAGTAAATTGAACGGATGAGACAAAGGGATTAAATAGGGGAACCACACGTGGAAGACACGTGGCCTGACGGTTTCGAATTTGAAAAGGCTACAAATCAGTGACTGACACGTCACAAGAAGAAAGAGAAACAAGCGACTCGAACAGGCCACATGGGCCCACCACGTCCCTGACACTGTACAACCGTCAGAGACTTTTCGGCTACCAACCTGTCGCGTCACGCATGCGGACTGACAATATTGATGTGCACATTAATTACGAGACGTCCGTAGCTTCTCCACTTACATCACACCGCGCATAATCTCCAGACGCCGAACCAATGCGCCGAAAAACGCGCACAAACGCTTTTAACACTCTGAGTCCAGCGTCTCGCATACTACGCATACAACACACTGGACTAGGGGGACTTGAAGAGATATGTACCCGCGCGTGCGCAGAAAGGAAGCTCACATGCACGTCAGCGCAAGAACGTGACGTGGAGTTCTAGAAGACAGCGCACGCAGTCACAAAAAGGACAGGTGTCACCCGACAAGAGCAGGACACATAGCCAATCAGAGGCGTGAATTCCCTGCTCCATGATTGCCTGCCAGTACGAGGTACGAGAAAGGACGAAAAGGACAATGACAGGACACGTGGACCAATCGCAGAGGGACAACACAAGAAATGACAACGGTCACAATAGTACAAGACAGCTGCCATTCCTCTTACAGCCAATCATAGGCCACCTGAGGAGCCTATAAATACCCTCCTTCGTCATCAGAAGAAGGGATCGATTAATCAAGAGAGAATTCATATCATAAGCTGTGAGAAATAGATTATAGTCGAAACTCTGTAATAATCTTATAATAGTGTCTTGTATTTGTCTTGTTAATTAATGAGAACCACGTCCTTTCTTATATTCATACATTAGCATTGTTATATTGGATTGTTAGATTGGTGTTTCTTCACAAGGCAAGGGGGTGTGGTTATCTTTGTCGTGCGGCAACACACCCGCCACGACACCACCCCTTGCAATTTGTTTGGTTTTTTTTTTCTTAGTTACTTCTTGCCGAGAGGCAAGCATAAAAATCCACGTCATGATCATTTCCCAAGGCATTAACTATTTCTCCTCCAATTAAAACCTTTAATTCCAATTGAAATTGCTAGGCAACACTACCCCTAGGCTTCTCTAGGATACTTGGGGTGAATTTGATATGACATCATATAATTGGATTTGGCTAGAGTACTTACCCTATTACTCCTTGTGATAGGGTTTGGCTAAACGTACACCCATATTATGAGGATTTGGGTTGTTGATGAACATGAGCCACATGGCTATTTTAGGAAATCATTTCAACATGGAGAGCCGTTATATGTGATCACAAAAAGGTTCCGACGATTCGGCTTCGTCTCTTAAAAATTGAACCGCCTCCTGTGCTGCGGTTAAAAGCAACTCATAGAGTGTGTCTGATTCATTTGTAGAGTCGGATAAAAAGTTGGAGTGTGATGACATTTTCTTAAAATTTATAAAGATTTTGGAGTGAGTATTTGAGAGTGTGATATGGAAAGAATGAAATATGCATTATTTATCTTTTTGTTAATTAAAAGATCGTTTGACTAGGTTGGGCCGAAAGTCATAGGACCTAATTTTTTTTCCTACCACTAAGTTTTGAATCAGCGATCTGGTTCGGGTCGGGTCAGGCAATAGAAACTTTAAATATCCATTTATCTTCAATAAATCAAATTACCATTTTCATACACAAAAAAAAAAACATTTTTTAACAAACAAAGGCGAAAAATATAAATGAAATTGTGAGAGAAAGGACGAGTACCGGAAAAAGATATCACAACTTAGCCAGACAGCCTTTAAGTTCTTTAAACTCGTCAATTACGAATGTCGAATCAAAATTTTCAATAATTTCTTTTTCTATGTAAATCATCTAATTATTCACAAGATACTCATCTGACATCTTATTGCGAAGAATATCTTGGATTTCTTTTCCAAAGCTTAAGAAAGTACGTTAGTTTTTTCCATTACATACTTTGTATGTATTCACATACATTCTAGAAGATAGGTAATTATCCTATATATTAATTTAGCAATGCTGATGAATAGTGCATCTTCAGTGGTTATTATGGTA
Organism: Ambrosia x helenae; assembly: GCA_030844895.1. Lineage (NCBI taxonomy): Eukaryota > Viridiplantae > Streptophyta > Magnoliopsida > Asterales > Asteraceae > Ambrosia > Ambrosia x helenae. The sequence continues at coordinate 11,717,385 of CM061234.1, forward strand.
CTTATATGGAATGTTTGGAATTGTTTACCAAATTGTTTCCTGATCAAGTGGTGTTGGTGTTATTTATTTACTAGGCTGCCCGGGTTCGAGTTTGGTTAGGGGTCTTTATTTTTGTTAAAATCGTTTTTTATGTGGGTTAAAGAGAGTTGTACAGGTGTGCTCAAGCAAACGTGTCCAGCACATCTCTTCCCACCAGCACAACCACCCTCTTTCTCCCTTTTTCCATTCAACTTCCTCTCCCTAGAAATTAGAAATTCATCCTCTCATGCCCATCTCTGTCACTAACCCGATGTTAAGAAAATGGAGTATATATCCTTTCAGGTTTGTCTTTCATCTTTCATTCATTTTTATTATCTTTCCATTTTGTGTTTTCAGTTTATATTAGGGTTTGATTAATTATTATGAACTGATGGGATTTTTTTTAAATTATTAATATTTTCTATAAATTAAGATGGCCTTTGTGTGATTTGTATCTAACTATTGTGTTTGTGTGACAGATTTATTAATTAAAAAAAGTGTTTGAATGACTACTCCTACAAAAGATCCACTAATGCAAGTGGAAACAACATGTGGTTCTCTTCTTCATGAACTTCAGGTATTTTTTTATTATTTTTTTAAAAAAATATTTTTTTAAATATTTTTTAATGAATCATAGGGTTTTAAGATTAACTAAATATGGGTAACTTTTGTGTCTGAATTGTGGAATTAGATAATTTGGGATGAGGTTGGTGAGTGTGATGTTGAGAAGGACAAGATGTTGTTGGAGCTTGAAAGAGAGTGTCTAGACTCTAGAGGTGTATAGGAGAAAGGTAGATTTAGCAAACAGAAGCCGGGCTCAGTTAAGGCAAGCGATTGTTGAATGTGAAGCAGAGTTGGCATCCATATGTTCTGCTATGGGGGAGCGATCTATGCACATTAGGCAGGTAATATTAGGAAAAAGGGTTTGTTCATTTGTTTTGTTTTAAATAAGGTTTTTTGATGAGTTGAGGTGGGCGGGTTGGATAAAGGGTCATGATAGATTTGGGTTTAAACGGGTCGTGTTGATGCGGGCTAGGTCATATTTTTGAGGAGTTGAGGTCAAGACAGATTTGGGTTGGGTCACGTTGGGTTTGGTTGGCCAGTAAACACTTGCTATCTACCTTTTAAAAAAATAAAATAAATGGTTCTATACAGCTACAAAACAATGTTAAAAATCAGTTCTTGATTTTGGCTACAAGATGTGCTACTTATTTCTTGATTTCTATCACAAAGACAATGTTAACAATTAGTTCTTGATATTGGCTGCAAAATATGCTACTTTTGTCATGATCTATGGTTAGTGGTTACAAAAACAATGTTAATAATCAGTTCTGGATTTTGGTTGCATAATGTGCTACTTTTGCAGTCTGATCAGAACATGAAGAGCCTAAAGGCGGAACTTCGGAGCTATTCTTCCAGAACTAGAAGAAATGAGGAAGAGGAAATCTGAGAGGAAGAATCAGTTCATTGAAGTCTTAGAACAGATACAAAAGATACAATTGGAAATTTACGCAACTTCTGTTAAGACAGTCTTGGATGAAACTGATTTATCATCAAGAAAACTTGAAGAACTTCATGTGCAGCTACAAGCACTTGAGAAAGAGAAGGTACTATTAAGTTACTAACATTTTTACAGTTAAATATTTTTTAACCTTAATGCATGAGTTTATTTAGACTTCTAATATTTTCTTTTCGTATTTTAAGGAAAACGAGGAAGAGTAGGAACATGAACAAGAAAAAGTGAAGACTTCCCGTGTAAAACAAACCAGTGTAATTTTACTGGGCACCTCTCTCCTACAATAATGCCACACCAAGATATATTTTCGATGACACAAGGTACATATAGTTCTTACTACTATTTCTATGTATTTATACAACATCCGAGTGGAATATGTTGTTATTAAATCAGTTATCTTGGTAGTTTTTGATGTTCACGTAACGAAGGTATAAGGGTTTAGATTTTTAATAAAACACAAGAAATTCTGCATTGGTTTTGCATACCAACCGTTTGAGGAAAAAATTAACCGTGGTGCTCCATTTTTAGAAAAAAAAAAAGGAATTTTTTAAGTGTAAAAATATTTTAACAAGCGGAGTGATTAATGTTCTTGATCATGAAGTACACGAAATTGAATCAATAAGGGGGAAAGCCACTCGATTGTGGTGTTAGCCTGTTAGGCATCTTATTCTATCCCTATAAATCTATGATAAAAAGCTTGATGTCATTTTTTCAGGGATGTATATTGGTATCAAGGGTCGAAAAAACGTCAAGTTTGTGAAGTTCAGGTATGTTTATTACCAGATTGTAATTGATATGTAGTTTTATTTTATTAGGGTACAAGATAAGCAATGATTTCGTAGAGTTATATCTTATTTGACTGATGCATTTCAGAATAGTTTGTTCTTAACAAACCAACATATTGTGCAAAAAATTAAAGAAAACATTTGAAACAGATCCCCATTAACCTCTAAATATAGTTTATGCAACTGATTTAGATACTAAATTTTACGCGTGCTTTTTTTTTAAAAAAAAAAAAGCACGCTTATTGAAAAAGTCAACTTTGACCTTTATGACCCCATAGAAAAGAAGACTTATCTTCGGTATAATGTATATCATATATGTGCCTGCTTTCATATGATTCACTTTCCAAGAAATTGGGACATTTTTCATGGATATCATCAATTCTTCCCATATGTATTCTACAGGAGGCACATCAGTCGACGAATTCTGGTAGAAATATTAGATTCATATAGCATTTTTATTGAACTTTGATTCTAAATAATTGATAATGCTTTTGACTTTTTATCTAGCAAAATATTGTTGGCATTCTCATGTCAGAACCAAAGAGACTCGCAAGCACCTTACACACAGAGACAGAAGAATCGTGTACTACCTACAACATTGTGACATCCGTCACCCTCGTCTTTCATCTAGTTGACAATAATAGCCCTTTAGATATTACCATTATAGTCCTTGTATGTTTCGTCGTTTTCAAAATCTAATGTTAGAGCGAACTAAAATTTTATCATTTATAATTATCATGGATCGGGTATAAGTTTTAATCAAATGCGTATGTGGAAACGTATACGTAAAAAGATTTTATAAAAGAATTCAAGTTTAAAAAAATATATATATATTTATCTTATTATTATAACTATAGTCCTAATAGTTTAGGGTTCTTTAAAATTCAAACTAAACTAAAAGGGTGGTTATGTATAATTCAAGATAACCCAAGGGCTAATATGTAAAGCTTGAAATCAATTCATGAAGAATCTTCATCTTCCTCGTCCGTTTTTCGTTTCAAAACAACAAGAACTAAATAAAATTTATGATTGAGTCAAGTGTTAATTAATTCATAACTGCTAATTTTATGATCTTCATAAACAAAACCCACCCTAATACCTTATAAATAGTAGACATTTCACTCAGTTTTAGACTCGCACTAAACCTCGAAACACTCCTCTCTTTCTCACTGTTAAGCACCCGACGAGGTGCCGATCATTTTTTTTTGGCTTTCTATTGTTTATCCGACCACCACTATTCCGACAATCCAACAAACAAGCCAAGTTACCTCTACAATTTTCTGTCGTCTGGTGCCGCTTCAATCGCCGTTGCAGTTCCCGCTTCACTCGATTTACACACTGTGACGTTTCGGTAATCATCATCCGTTTTTGAAATATTTATGTGAATTCTGTTGTGCGTTTCGATTTTACCGGCGACAAGAGTATTATAATTTAGAAATATAAGTTTTGCTCATTGTTGTTGAGTTCTTGTTGGTTGGTCCATGCCGTAATTAGTAAAAAAAAATCAAGTTGAGAAATTTTTGTAATGTTTCTTTTTTATATATATATATATATATATATAAGCATTTTGCAATATGGATTCAAGTAAAACGGTGAAGGTATGATAGTTATTTATTAATTCTTAACCGACCAACAAGACGATGAGGTATAGACATTATCTAAACAAAATGTATGTTATAATGAATCAATTTGTTTCCAATAAAAGATATATATATATATATATATATATTTGTAATTAAAAGGTTATGTATTATTGTATATCTTACCTTTCAGTTTTGATTGTCTTTGTGTTAGTAAATATGTGGGACTAAACTCCTTTTAGAATCATGATTGTATTTGTTTTAACCCACTAAGAAAACTTGGGTCAACCGCCGTAAAAGTCTCCGTCGCCGGAAAATCGATAAGCCAACGAATCTAATGATCAACTTAGTAATACGAAAATTAATTCGTAATAATGAATATATAGGTTTGCGTGCTCATTGAAGACTAATTGATTAGTTGGTTTTACTAGCCTCGCTAAATTATGGATAATTCTTTGAAATTCACTCAATTATTTCTACAAGTGCTTATGCTCTAAAGTTAGCTATTTATTAAGGTGAGTATATCTTTCCCCTTTTTACTGTTTTACTATTCTGGGGTGACTCATGTACTTACTATAAATTTCCTATTTCATTTTACTAAAATAGCAATTCTATTGTGTGTTTGCTTATGTCATTTCGTGTATCTATGACCTGTCAAATCATTAACCGTTTCGGTCTGGCATTTCAATGAATAGTACTATGGTATATACCCTTGTGACTCTGTTGAGAGTTCTCGTCATTGCTATGTATTACATTACTACTAGCGCATACTATATATATCTGCTTTCTTTTCTTAGGGTTGATTTGACCCGGATACCACTTATTACATAATTGCAAACAGTATACGACACATGAATTGCTAAACACTTTTCTACTATATTTATTTAAACAGGGTATGCTCACCAATACAATTTTTGTATTGACCAAAATATTTTGTACATGTTTCAGGTTGTTTTGAGATGCATTATTTAAGCTTTCGGATTTATATTTAGATTTTGATTCATTGTATTTCAATTTAGTTGGCAGTTAGAATCGTTGTATTTCATTTCAATGTAATAAATTGTTAAATCAATGTATTCAAATTTGCACTTTAGTCCATGAGCTATTGAACAATCGTCACTACGTGACACCTCGATGTTTCCGCCATCGGTTGGGGTGTTACAGATTGGTATCAGAGCCATGGTTATAGGGAATTAGGTTATTAGAATGCCTTTTAGCCTAGACTATAACTAAGTTTACTTTCACAAGTCCTCTCGTGTACATTTCTCTTATTTCTCATATTTTCTTTTAAAATATGTTCGCTATGATTATTTCTTGTATTCTTTCGATATTTTTCTTGGCGAAGAAGACACTCGTATTTCACAAACGAAACGATATCATTAAGTTAGGAGTGGTATCCATACCTTGGTGATTAGTTTCACTCCTCTATATGCTATATATCTTTGGAATATATCTTTGGGATAGGAGTGATATCCACACCTCAAAGAGTATTTCCTCCAAAAAGAAACTTAATCACTAAGCTGTGGGTGATATCCTTAACTTAGTGACCGGTTTCACTCCACCATAGTTTTCAACTTTGAAATACATCTTTGAGTTAGGAGTGAAATCCACATCTCAAGGATCTATTTCTGCAGCTCATTTTAAATCTCTATGGAACCAATCATAATGTTTTATGATATTGATAGTTATGTTTTGTTTATCATTCGTAGACTCAAATGATAAATTATGAATTTCCTTAAATGTTGGTAATCTATTACATACGTTAATTTTAGCATTCACGTCATTTTAAAACTTGGTCTTTTAAAAACACATTCGATTTACACATACTTCATGAAATGGTTTCATTTTGCATTTTACAAACTTGTATTGCATATTTTAAAGATTACATGTAAATCTTTTGTTTTCATATGACGTATCCAATATATTTTCGAGAGAAATTTGCAACTAATAATAAGCTTTATAACATTTTTCAAACTCGACTTCTTGTAAACACATGAAAATGTGTATTTACGAAGATTTTGCAAATAAACCTGTTTTGAATCTAAAACACACTTCGATTTCTAAAAATTTATTCTCATGCATCACTACTGTTCTTTCAACAATATTACAAAGTCGAGTAAACTGCGAAAATTTACCTTTTACAATTATACTTTTTCAGTAGCAAAACTTTTGGTTTAAACAATGGACATACCCTTTTATCCGGATGTTACTAAAAGTCTTTTATAGTATAACACATACATGTAAAATTACTAGATTTTAACTTGCATGCCAGTAGGCTATACACGTTATTTCGTTATTTTACTCTTGCACCATTTTTATTCATAGATATTTCTAACACGTCATTTGTGATTAATTTCACATAGCCTATTTGCATTAATTCAACTCGTTTACTTTCAATTTGTGCAATTGTGCGATTTACTCGATTTATGTTATACTATCTTTTCAGTCGAAATTTTATGCTATACTTATATACTTACTTGAACGCATATTTGGTATGCACATTTTCTTTCCTGTTTTGAGCAAAACCCTGTTATACTTTACATTATTTTGTTCATCATCATAGTCAACGAACATACTGGTTGATAACTCGTATGAGATCTAAGCCAATGCCCACGTACGACTCGGATTAGAGTATTTATTTAATCCGAGGGGAACGGTGTAAATCTCAGAGTCTATCAATTTGAGTGTTTGGAGCCAACGATGTGAACAGAATTTACTGGTTAAGGGTGAACCCGAAAGGGAAGAACCTCTAACCATGTCTATTACTTACATGTTACTCTCATTACGGTTAAAGGGTAAACCCGAAAGGGAAGGACCTCTAACCCTGTCATTGTTTCATTGCAGTATCAATTACTTAGTATATCCTGATTGCACACATTTGTTTCTGGTATTACTTAGGATAGGGTTATGGAAAAGCATAACACCCTAGTGTAAGGTAAATCGATGATTACGGTCCGGAACGCAATCACGGGTTTACAGGTACATGAGGGTGGTGTGTAATTCTATTTAAAGCTATTGGTAGATAATCAGTACGGGTCTAAAGTATCGGGAGTGTGGTGGGTTAGCTACGGTACACCCTATATATAAGCATAAACGATACTGCGGGAGCGGACTAGGAGTCTGACCAAGAACCTACCCATTACTTGCTAATTACCTCTTCATTAGATCGTTGACTAATAGCTAGAAATTTTCAATAAGAACATTTTACATAAGTTTCAATTAGTTTTGTTGGAGCTTTTCTTGTTGACCACCTCTTCATAAACCCTTAAACTTTGTATACTCTTACACTCTCTGTTAGTCGAAATCCTGTTGCCTGTCTTTAATAAAGTTCGGCAGAAACCTTTCTAAAGTAGGGGAGACTACCTTCATCAGTGCCTTTTCCTCACCCGTTACACATTCCCAAAACCTTTCCCATTTAAACTCTTAACTTTCTAACTTCGGGTCAACTGTCAAAGATTTTGAAACTTTCACTTCAGATATTAGACAACTATTTTAAATTTTGTCAAATCATAAATGATGAAATTATTTATTTTTTTTTTTTAAAAAAAATCTAGTTGACTTTTTCAACGCCTTTTGTTTCATAGTAGCCTCCACTTGAAAGAAATTTCGAGACAAAATTTTCTAAAGTAGGGGAGACTGTGACATCCGTCACCTCGTCTTTCATCTAGTTGACAATAATAGCCCTTTAGATATTACCATTATAGTCCTTGTATGTTTCGTCGTTTTCAAAATCTAATGTTAGAGCGAACTAAAATTTTATCATTTATAATTATCATGGATCGGGTATAAGTTTTAATCAAATGCGTATGTGGAAACGTATACGTAAAAAGATTTTATAAAAGAATTCAAGTTTAAAAAAAATAAATAATATTTATCTTATTATTATAACTATAGTCCTAATAGTTTAGGGTTCTTTAAAATTCAAACTAAACTAAAAGGGTGGTTATGTATAATTCAAGATAACCCAAGGGCTAATATGTAAAGCTTGAAATCAATTCATGAAGAATCTTCATCTTCCTCGTCCGTTTTTCGTTTCAAAACAACAAGAACTAAATAAAATTTATGATTGAGTCAATTGTTAATTAATTCATAACTGCTAATTTTATGATCTTCATAAACAAAACCCACCCTAATACCTTATAAATAGTAGACATTTCACTCAGTTTTAGACTCGCACTAAACCTCGAAACACTCCTCTCTTTCTCACTGTTAAGCACCCGACGAGGTGCCGATCATTTTTTTTTTTTGGCTTTCTATTGTTTATTCGACCACCACTATTCCGACAATCCAACAAACAAGCCAAGTTACCTCTACAATTTTCTGTCGTCTGGTGCCGCTTCAATCGCCGTTGCAGTTCCCGCTTCACTCGATTTACACACTGTGACGTTTCGGTAATCATCATCCGTTTTTGAAATATTTATGTGAATTCTGTTGTGCGTTTCGATTTTACCGGCGACAAGAGTATTATAATTTAGAAATATAAGTTTTGCTCATTGTTGTTGAGTTCTTGTTGGTTGGTCCATGCCGTAATTAGTAAAAAAAAATCAAGTTGAGAAATTTTTGTAATGTTTCTTTTATATATATATATATATATATATACTAGGTTTGAGACCCGTGGGGACCCACGGTGCAAACCATAGTAAATAAAAAAATTATATGAAACTAAGAGTTGTATTGTTCAAATTTAGTGGCTACAAACGTAAAGTGTTAAAAATAACGGTTAGCCTGAAATTTTTTTCTTATATAAACGTCATGCGTTGATATTAAATGAGTATTAAAAGTAAAACTAACATATAACTATGGTTTTCATGTCAAAGTGGATATTTTTTATAAGCCCTCAGTAACGTTAGTAATGAAAACCGATTACCTATTATGATCAGTACTAAACCAAAGTATAAAGTTTTGAAAAAAATAACAAAGGTATGAATACATTATGTTTTTGTAAATGACTTTTTATCATATTTTTATTTTTAATGTAATTGTAATTAGTACATAACTTGGTTTATTGACAAAATGCAACGCACTGTTCAAAGCACACAAAAAAAGTTTAAAATAATACTTTATTATTGAAGTTGTATATACATAACGTCAATAAAGATAATTAAAAAATTGCATAAAAATTACTCACATTATTCATAAATCCTGAAAGACTTCTTTGTACACAACGTTTGATGTTTTGTTCGTCAATTCACCATTTTCATCTACTATAACAATCTTAAGTCCATCTCGACTTCTGACCCTTGAAAGCGCAACATACAACTGCCCGTGTGAAAAAACTGGATCCTTCAAATACAACCCAACTCTGGATAAGGATTGTCCTTGACTTTTGTTTATTGTCATTGCGAAAGAAACAGCAAGTGGAAATTGCCTTCTGTTAAATTTAAAAGGAATTTTCTTATCTGAGGGGGATACAGTAATTCTTGGAATAAAAGTTCGCATTCCAATGTTACTTCCTGATATGATTTTCGCTTCAATGACACGTTTTCTCATTTTTAACAACTTGTAACCTTGTCCCATTGCACAAACCACTTTTCTGATCAATGTTTCTGAGTAACATTACGGGAACGCCAACTTTCAAAACCAAACGATGGTTTGGTATTCCAGAAAACTTAAGACCATTAAGGACATCAGGAGAAACTAATCTTTCATCAACCTGTTTGTTCACATCTTCAGACTGGCAAACACTATCCGAACTTAGATACTCAACTTCGTCACCGGGAAACATTGAAAGTAATATATCATTAATTTCATGAACAACTTCATTCTTCGGTGCCAATATAGCTCGATCTTGAAAATAAGTCGGAATGTGGATGTTATCCAAAAGTGAAGGATAAACAAAGGCTATCAAATCAGAAACAGGATCCGAAGATTGAGAAATAAGTAAGTCATCAGGTATCAAAATAACATCTTGATCATCACTTATTGTATCAACCTTTCCTTCTCCTATGTCCAGAAGCCAAGATGCAAACTTTTTAGTTTCCTAAATATCAGAACTGCAGCTTCCAGAAAGCAACCGCATATTTTTTGTTAACTCTAAAACAGTGCATTTGTGCCAAATGTATGATGAACTTAAAGAGGCATTAACAATGTCATGTTTAACTGTTTCTTCATTAAGGTCACCAATTATCAATCCAACAACTTCAGAAACCGTGGGTAGGTTGTAGGTTCTACCATCTTCTTTCCTCATTCAGTTTAATCGAAGCTTGACTTGTGCATCAGGGTTCTTCTGAAAACAATCTCTCGCCATTCTATAAGATTTCACCAAGGAGTTTTTCACATCCAACATTTTTTTCAATTCCTTTACAATTTGAAATTCAAGGGCCTTTTCTGATGAGTATTCCTCATCTGCATCACTATAAATAAAATGAATACATTAGAATCGAAAGTACTTAAAAATCCTTAAAGTTTTCTACAAAAGACAATAAAAAAATAACATACCCAACAACATTGATTCTATTCGAAACTTCATTTTCAGTATCATATATGTATAGCTGAGAGAATACTGGATTTTGTCCACGTGATGGTAAAAGATTTCCCAAAGCATGGTAGTTCTCACCACTTATACGATAGATGAATGGAGCATTACCATGATTTATAGACCTATCAATTTTTCCACCCATGGATGTAAATGCAAACATAGAGTTGAATCGTCTTATGTTCTTTAAAAAGAATTTGCTTTTAGAATCAACTCCATTAAAATACTCTTTATAACTGTGTGGCGCCTCCTTAAAAGGAGGAAGCATAACTTTTCCATAACCACAACACAGAGAGAAATTTTTTTTAGTATTACTTCTATTAAGCCCTCTAGTAGATTCACAGCTCCACAGTCTAGCATTACAAACTTCACAAGTGACATTCTGATCACCATGGTCCAAGTAAGCTAAAAAAAGATATTCAAATTTATTAAATGTACCATATTTCTAAACATGAAGTCTGCAAGTTATTGAAAGTATCGAATTATCTTAAAAGTGAAGAAGATCAAGGGTTACTTACATATTGGTAAAGTAGTTTTTTAGGAGAACCGAAAAATATGAAAAAGTGAAACAATTATCAATTAGGTAGGTATATAATGAAACCAATTGTTGTTGGGCTGAATCAGACATTAAGAGTAAAACAATCGGGCCTATGGCTAATAATAAACATTCAACCCAATAAGTTATGTAATATGTATGTTATGTATTTTATATGGGATTGTTTTAGTAACATATTGGGCCGATCCATTTTTCCTTGTATCATAACAATATATTTCGGTAAAAAAATTGAAACGATTTACAACATTTATGTTACAATCTTTTAGTTTTAATTAGATATGAATCATACAAAAATAAAACTGAAAATTATGTTTGATGAGTACATCCACCAATCTAGTTGTATCTATATATACTCAACATAATATTCAAATGGATGAAAACATACTTATCAATCAAGCAAACGCATTTATTAAATATTATGATCGTTATGAAACTTAATAAAAAGAGGAAACCATATCATGGTATAAAGAGAAAATAACAAAGTAGAAATTGTTCAAAATTATTAAAAAAACAAAACATAAAGCAATGAAACTGGTTGACCATAAGCATAGAAAACAAATCCTCTTCATTTTGGGTTTAGGAAGACGAGAGGCTCAACGTAATTTTAAGTTACTCCATACTACCACCACTTCCAATCTTAGTTGAAGGAATTGGTGTGCTTTCATCATCAGAGATCGCGTCAATCAGTTTACGCTTAACCATTTGATACTTGGAACTGATAGAACATTGTTCTCCTTCAGCATAAACTTTCTTATCAACAATGGAAATTGGCGTATCATTATCGCCTGTGTCAGATTCCTAAACAAAAAATAGTTACAAACATATGTATCAGAATCATCAGTGATTGTGTATGAAAGAAAAAAATGAGTAAAATGTATTACTATGAATATAAGTGTTTGTGCAAATGGTACCTTGGAAACAGAAATAACATTAGACGGCATTGCCATGAGAGACGTGTGAAGTGATTCTGATTCAGCAGGCTGTAAAAAAAATATGCAAAAACTTAGAAATGTAATAAAGTCTTACATAAATAAAATTTGCTAAGTTATGTGAAATGGAATTCGAATATGTACCTGTCCTACATACAACTTTTTCTTAAGATGCGAGATAATTGTTGGATCATCAGTTATCTTAGTTACATCATAAACATCATATTTGTTGTTTAAATTGAACCCAGAGACAAAGATTTTAAAAGCAAACTCTCTGTCTAACAAAGTCTTAATCTCTTCAGGATATTCAACTGTATCACCAACCTATATATAAGGAATAACCAAATACATAATTATTACAAAACTATAATTAAGGAATTATTAAAAATAATTTTATACTTAAAATGTAGTTAAAAATATGGAATACCGTATTCAACTCAAGCAATTCAGAAGCACTTTTACTAATAAGTTGTGCAACGTCACGATGAAACAACGTAAGCGATACAGCACCATTAACGTCTTGCACACGAACCTGAATTTTAAACCTAGAAAAAAAATTTGAAAAAAAAAACAACAAAAATTTATAACTAAGTTGGGTTGAAATGAAAGTATATTTGTGAAAATTATAATAGATGTTAAAAATATATCCGACCTTGGTGTAGGCTCAACTTTTTTGACACTACAACTATCATTCAAACACTCGTAAACCTTTTCTTCCTCAAAATCTGAACTTCCTTCACCAACCTGCTTGATTATATAATCAATACTACATTTTCTGGTGCATTTGGGGCATCCCATGTAGTACCAGCCAATTTCGGTAAACAGGTCTTTAATAGTACCCAATAATACCAAAGCCTGCGCCTGTATGAATATTATAGTTTGTTACCAAAATAAGATAGTATATGGTATACATTGGAAATTAATATTAAATAAAAATTAAAATTTTAACCTCATTACAATTTTTTATATTTAATTATAAATATCGTATTTAAGTATGAACATTATACTTACCTCTTGAATCTCACAAATGTCGCCAATGTTACTAAAAGGAGTGTTATGGACAAATTCATCTTCATCAGAGCAAAACATAGAAGTTCCATATGGTTGATGAGAAGAGGAAGGATTATCAGCGATTTTCTTACCCAACCTGATAAAAATAATTTAATCAATACACATTACATATTTATTGAGACTGTTTATAAAGGTTGTGTAATTCGTATTGAAAAACGTAATAGTACATACCCTTTTTTGTACAGCTTTATATCTTCAATATCTCCATTTATGAACAGTCGACTAACGCGATCTCCAAAAGAGTTAGAAACATACGGTTTTCCTATAAAAAAAAATTAGGAAAAAATATTTTATTTATTTAATAAAAAGAAAATTTAGAAGTTAGAACTTAATTTATAATGCAAAATATAATGTATGTATAAATATAAATATAACTATATATATTTATTAACATTATACAACCATTATAAAACTTCAAACGGCCAAACTGCATTATTATTATAAATTTTTTCTCTGTTTGATGAGTTGCAACATATTTAGACATCTCCATGGCATAACTATCCCACAACGTTAAATAGATGCGCAAGCCCCTTCAAAAAAGTACAAATTATTTTAGTAAAAAATAAATAAACAATTTATAAAGGTACGTAATTTTTTTTATATATAAAATGCAAAAAAAAAAACAAAAAAAATAAATAAAGAATACATACTCGATATCTTGAATTTCCATTGTTAACCTCTTTTTATCAGCAACAACCTTTTTTTCTTTATCATCATTACTGAAGAACTTGTTAACATGTCCAATAACATCTAAGATCAATTATAAAATAAACATTAATGAAAGATAACTTATAAAACTATTATTATTGTTTGGTTGTGATAAAAAAAACTTTAGAACGAAAATATACCTATTGTAACATATTCATCAACCTCCTTATCCAGAATTCTTTGAAATGGCACAAAAGAGAAACCAAAATCTGGACCTTGGAAACCATGATATTCGGAAACTTGAGTATTCATATTCAAGCAGAGTTTGTTTAGGTTTGGAGCATACTTGTATTTAGAGGAATTGACCCCAACTCCTGGATTTCTTATAATAAGGGAAGAATTTTCAATCAGAAACCTCTCGAATTTAAAAAACAACCGCTTAAATACATTCGCTTGAATCCTGTCACCCTGTTGATTATAAAAAAAATAAGATAATTGATATACATTGAAATTAAAAGCATCACAATTAAAAAAAAAAGTTATGAAATTTAAAAATAATAGGATATAAAAAAAACGTGTTGTTAACTTTTACATTTTCATCACATAGGATCATTTCAATTGAGTACACATCATTAGGATTGCGACGATCGGGTAGACGCCAAACCCGAATAATCTTTAGCTTTAACGCCACACTGTTTCGGTTTACATGAATTTGGTTAACCATTGTAAACTCATTTGCATCTACAGCAGCCATTGATCTTGTTAACTGGGAAAAAATGATGTAAAAACCAAAAGATGACTTCAATAAAACAACAAATCAAAATCAAAATAACTAATGTTTAAGTAATTAAATATGAGAAACAGAAATTAACCTAATAATATATATTTGCGATTACTCAAAGTGGTTCCAACGTGTCTTATTACAATCGTATGTGAATTGGTTTGACTTGTTTATATAGTTATTGAATTTACCGAATAATAAGAAATGGATGAAATGGTGGGCGGTTAATTAGCATTTGAATTAGCATTGTTTTAAAGGTTATAACATTATGTATTGATTGAATTTAGTCAAGGTCAATCATTTATTGATTAAATGGCGTATGTCAAGCATTATATAGGTATTGATGTAGGAATTAAATAAATTCAATAATAACAAATAGATTAAAGAGTGGAGGGTAATTAGGAACCGAATTACGATTGTTATTATTGTTATAACTTTATGTACTGATTGAATTTAGTCAAAGTCAAGTAGTCAAAGCAAAACAGCCATATGTTACGCATTATAGTTAGTTGTAATTTGTTTTGATATATTCAATGTTATTTAACTAATGTTCTTTATATGTTATGTCAAGCATTATATAGGAATTCAATCAATTGAATAATAAAAAACGGATGAAAGAGTGGAGGGTAATTAGGATTCGACTTACAATTGTTATTATTGTTATAACTTTATGTATTGATTGAATTTAGTCAAAGTCAAGTGTGGATGTCAAGCATTATACTTAGTTGTAATTGTAATTTGTTTTGATCTATTCAATGTTATTTAACTAATGTTCTTTATATGTTATGTAAAGCATTATATAGGTATTCAAACAATTGAATAATAAGAAATGGATGAAAGAGTGGAGGGTAATTAGCATCCGAATTAGCATTGTTATTATTGTTATAAATTAATGTATTGATTAAATTTAGTCAAAGTCAAGCATTGAAATCATTAATGACGAATTTTAAGTATTATACCTAGTTGTGATTTTTTTTGATCTATTCAATGTTATTAAACTAAATGTTCTTTACATGTTATGTAAAGCATTATATAGGTATTCAATCACTTCAATAATAAGAAATGGATGAAAGAGTGGAGGGTAATTAGCATCTGAATTAGCATTGTTATTATTGTTATAAATTAATGTATTGATTACATTTAGTCAAAGTCAAGCATTGAAATCATTAATGGCGAATTTTAAGTATTATACCTAGTTGTGATTTTTTTTTTGATTTATTCAATGTTATTAAACTAAATGTTCTTTACATGTTATGTAAAGCATTATATAGGTATTCAATCAATTCAATAATAAGAAATGGATGAAAGAGTGGAGGGTAATTAGCATTCGAATTACCACTTATATATTATTGTTATAAATTAATGTATTGATTAAATTTAGTCAAAGTCAAGCATTTAAACCATTAATGCCGAATTTATATGATTGTACATATTTGTGATTTTTTTTTATCTATTCAATGTTACTAAACTAAATGTTATTTACATGTTATGTAAAGCATTATATAGGTATTGAATCAATTCAATAATAAGAAATGGATGAAAGAGTGGAGGGTAATTAGCATCCGTATTAGAATTGTTATTATTGTTATAAATTAATGTATTGATTGAATTTAGTCAAAAACAATGATTGAAACCTTTAATGCCGCATGTCAAGGATTATACCTAGTTGTGTTTTTTTTTTTTAATCTATTCAATGTTATTTAAGTAAATGTTCTTTATATGTTATTATATGCTTTACTAACATGCTTGAAAATTGGACAAGTAAATGCGTATTCAAAGTAAATTTGTTATTGTATAAGGAAACCATAAATTTCGCAATTACATTTATCAATTCATTATGAATGTTGTGAGTAAATTCAGTTGTGAATATGTATTCTAAATTATACCGTATTGCCACCACGGGTTAACGTATACATATTGTTACAATTACAACATACTAAATATTCGGTAAAATTAGACATCTCCATGTCAATATACCAAATGAAAAAAAAACACAAAATTTTAATGATTATTGATTCACACATTGTCGTACTCATTTATTGATTTGACCATAATTAAATCTTAGTCAATGTGAATAATTACACATTTAAATTAAAATTAATAAGAAGTTGTTGACCATGGTATGTCGAAACTTTAATGTTGTTGTTTCGTAAGTTTTTAGATAACAAAAACCTGTTCATGGATTTAGGCAATGTCTGCACAAACACGTAAAAACCAACATTATAATAACAAATAAGGTTTTTTTACTTAAAAAATATTAAAAACGTCATACCAAAACTCGTGCGGAAGGGTCATGAATAACCTTGAAGAATTTGTCACCCTTGTGATAAGCCATATTGAAGTTATTTGTCCTAATGAAATCCTGTTCTTCGTATGCAAAAAACAAACTTTTGTTAAAATATACATAAAGTCACTCATACTAAAAACTGATTTTAATTATCTTGTTTTATGAAATCCGGTATTTTGTTTTTTTTATATAATTATTTTTTATATTCACACATACTCAAAACCGATTTCAATTGCAATCTGTTTATTAAAAAACACAATCATATATTCAATGATTAAAGCTGAGCAGAATTACTCGCGTATCGATTACATCCAAAGCAGAGAGTTGATTGTAAACAGATTATCAAATGGTTTTAATAAAAAAAACGATTCTGTTTGGTTTAATATGTTAGTAAACCGATGTGGATGGATTTCAAAAATTGTCAGAAACATAATCGACAAATAATAGGATTAGAAAGTTATTTTAATAAGAAACCGATTGTATTTATATTTTATGTAAGATGGTTTCAAACATTTACTTTTGGTATTTTATAAAGGGTCAGAAACATAATCGAAAACTTGTTGATAATCACATATTTTGTAGAAGGTTGATAGATATAGGATTGTCATTTGTCTTTGTATAAAAATAACGATACAATCCTATTGTTTTTATCTTTTATGTAAGATGATTGCAAACATTATGTATCAATATAATAAAAATGCTGAAAAAGATTCAAAAACATTTTCTAGATTCATCTAAGATTGATGAAGAACATACCTTGCAAAAATGACAATGAGAGAGGAATGAGGAATGAGAAAGGAATTAGTAGGATAGGAAGGAGGAAGATGTTGTAACATACAAATGGATGTTGACAAAACTAAATAAAAAGAGGTTTATATAAGACTTAGTCTTGGAGCCCCATTTAGGATTTGGATCCTTCAAGACCCTCTAAAAATCTAGGATTCAACCCTAGTGTTTTCATTTATTATATAGATAGATAAGCATTTTGCAATATGGATTCAAGTAAAACGGTGAAGGTATGATAGTTATTTATTAATTCTTAACCGACCAACAAGACGATGAGGTATAGACATTATCTAAACAAAATGTATGTTATAATGAATCAATTTGTTTCCAATAAAAGATATATATATATATATATATATATATTTGTAATTAAAAGGTTATGTATTATTGTATATCTTACCTTTCAGTTTTGATTGTCTTTGTGTTAGTAAATATGTGGGACTAAACTCCTTTTAGAATCATGATTGTATTTGTTTTAACCCACTAAGAAAACTTGGGTCAACCGCCGTAAAAGTCTCCGTCGCCGGAAAATCGATAAGCCAACGAATCTAATGATCAACTTAGTAATACGAAAATTAATTCGTAATAATGAATATATAGGTTTGCGTGCTCATTGAAGACTAATTGATTAGTTGGTTTTACTAGCCTCGCTAAATTATGGATAATTCTTTGAAATTCACTCAATTATTTCTACAAGTGCTTATGCTCTAAAGTTAGCTATTTATTAAGGTGAGTATATCTTTCCCCTTTTTACTGTTTTACTATTCTGGGGTGACTCATGTACTTACTATAAATTTTCTATTTCATTTTACTAAAATAGCAATTCTATTGTGTGTTTGCTTATGTCATTTCGTGTATCTATGACCTGTCAAATCATTAACCGTTTCGGTCTGGCATTTCAATGAATAGTACTATGGTATATACCCTTGTGACTCTGTTGAGAGTCCTCGTCATTGCTATGTATTACATTACTACTAGCGCATACTATATATATTTGCTTTCTTTTCTTAGGGTTGATTTGACCCGGATACCACTTATTACATAATTGCAAACAGTATACGACACATGAATTGCTAAACACTTTTCTACTATATTTATTTAAACAGGGTATGCTCACCAATACAATTTTTGTATTGACCAAAATATTTTGTACATGTTTCAGGTTGTTTTGAGATGCATTATTTAAGCTTTCGGATTTATATTTAGATTTTGATTCATTGTATTTCAATTTAGTTGGCAGTTAGAATCGTTGTATTTCATTTCAATGTAATAAATTATTAAATCAATGTATTCAAATTTGCACTTTAGTCCATGAGCTATTGAACAATCGTCACTACGTGACACCTCGATGTTTCCGCCATCGGTTGGGGTGTTACAAACATGCTAAAAGTATGTGTTGATATTATAGTTATATCATTTAAATGTTATCATGGTATTATAGTATTTTCACATGAAAATTACAACATTTATATGGGAAATATTCCAGGTCAATATTGTGTTCACAAGATGCTAAAGGTGTGTTTTGATATTATAACTATTAAATGGCGATTTGATCTTGTACATAGGTCTCGCGTAACCTGTTCAGATGGAGTAAAGAAATGGCGTATGCAAATTATTATGAACGAGCTTTAACTAATGGTATCCTAAGTATTCAAAGAGGGAAGGAACCTAGAGTTATGATATATATGCTGCCGTTAGCTCCCGTATCATCAAAAGCTACAGGATATCATAAATGGGGTTCAAAGTTCAATGATTTCTGGTGCTGTTATGGCACAGGTTTGAAATTTTAGTATTTTGTAGTTAGTTAGCATCAAGCCATCAACATTCTTTCTTTCTCTGATTAGAAATGTTAGAATACCATTTTGGACAACATCAAACGCAAAAGCATTACTTAATTGCCAATCTATCCCTCTAACAGCTCCAGGTATGTACCTTTGAATCAAAAGATAAATGCTAAAATAATTTTACGCCTCCATTGCAGTGTTCATAACGTCTGTTCTGTGCAGGTACTTTCCTCTCAGTTACAAAACAATGGAGTTCAAATGACACAATTAACCTTGATCTGCCCATAACTCTTAGAATGGAGGCTATCCAAGGTATCATCTATGTATTGTATTTGACCAAAATTTTATCCATGTCCAATAGATTATGCTCAATGCGCAAGTTTTAAAAAACAATTTTTAAAAACATCAGCGCGCGTGTAATTTAAAAAAAAACATCGGTTTTATCCGATGTTTCAAATCATAGTTTTGGGTTTGTAATAATTGTTGCAAAAGGATGGTATTACACCACACGCATCAAATGCGGACAAATAGTTTACCCGGTCGACTTTGAATGTTTTTGCCCAGCTGAGGCAAAATTCATGTTAGTAACTCATTAATAGTCGCATCAACGTACACCTAACCTCTAGCAGCACAACCTTAATGACACGAAAACCAAGAACACCAGCACAAGTTAAATAAACCACTTCGAAAAGGTCACTCTTTCATCAGTAAGGTATGCAATAACCCTATCAACCTGACAATTTAAAGTTCACATTCTGATTTCTGGTCCATTTTCATAACAGGAAGTATGGAACCTACTGCAAAGAAGGGCAATGACACTGATGCAAACGCGTGAATCGCAACCGCATGTACCACCATTTTTTGTTTCTGATGTTTAAAATGTTCTCATACTATGCCATAAACTGCGTGTTTAACGCCTAAACTATGTTTAGCAACTTAGGTCGCGTACAGTCGAATGTCGCGCAACGCGCGACTGAGCATCCTACTAGTTTTCTTTATTTTTTTTGGGCCAATAGTAATTTGTGTCGGCTAAGTAACTGTTTGGGCCGGACATAAAACAAATAGGGTTGGGTCAGACTCAAAAAAATTGTGGTCTTTAACAAATATTTATAAAAAAATAAGGTTGGGTCGGATTTAAAAAGATCAGAGCAGGCCAAACCCAATACATGAAAATTTTTCAAAAAAAAAAAAAAAGTATTTTAACACTTTTAGGCAATAGTGCCCCCTTAGTGGCGCATGAGGCTGAGAGGTGTGGTTCCCCTTCTTCCCCTTCCTCTAAATTGAAAGTAATAAATCCCACATGACATTCAAAGAGGGCATCATTTTCTTGAGTGTGCCATGTGGCATTAATTGATTTTAGGAAAAAAAATAAAAAACGAAATTGTAATTCTATCTCTCATGTTTTCTCCCATAATTTTTAAACGTTAATATTTTTTATATACCAGATTTTTTTTTAAAAAAAAATTACACCAAATTAATGATCGTTTTATTATCTTTCCAACGAATACCATAGTGCTATATAAAAAACGGAGAAAAAATGACTATTTTTTTGCGGGGTTTTGTTCATACAGGAAAAAAAACACAAAGTGTTCAGCTAATTAATTAATCATATATAGACAAGTCACTAATTATGTTCAAATAAGTAAATATGAATTCTATTTTCAACATGCGTTAGCATTAGAGTTGTACATTGTTTTATGTTAGGTATTAATATTAAAGTTATACATTGTTTAAGGTTAGGTGCTAACATTGAAGATACATTGTTAATTGTTTTAGGTTAGGTGCTACACGAAGCTTTCCTGCATGTAACTGTAAAACGTATCATTGTATTTCATATGTAAAATTGATATGTCATATTCTCATCCCCATGACGTTTCTGGGTTATAATCTGGTTAGTGGTTATATAATATATTATTATATATGAAAGAAAGTTATTATTATTATTATTATTATTATTATTATTATTATTATTATTATTATTATTATTATTATTATTATTATTATTATTATTATTATTATTATTATTATTAAAACGGGGAGTGGAGAAAAAAACACCGAAGTCCCCGATTTATGAAGGGGGAGCGGTGTTGCGGACGGGGAAAGGTTTCACGTGGACTCCCCGACTCACTCACCGCTCCCACACCCCATGGTCTGAGAAACGGGGGGTGGTTAATTGACCGAAAATCTGTCTACGTTGAGGGGCGATGTTATATTGTCTTGTGATTTGAAGTGTTGTAAGCGAGAGTAACACGTGTACCCATAATAAAACATAAAGCGTGCACGTGTCCTTATGCTTTTATCATTTCTTTCCTGTGTTAACCACCCCAATATTCACATTTTCTCTTCATGATCATGATAATGGTAACGTCGTCTCTGATCAGTAACAAAGGTGGTTTCACATGGTTTAAATACATGAATGCAGACGTAACCTTGTTGAATCAGTTATTGAATGCAGTCGACCAATCTAAAAAATGGGATGATGGTGCCTTCTACACTCTCTCTGCTGCTTATGCACTCCTTTCTCTCATTGCTATCGTATGTTCAGTTTTTTACTTTATTATGACTATCTCTTTATTTACTTACTGTTTGATTGTTATTACCAGTTTTAACATCAAAATATAGATTGACGAAACTGATTTTTTGGTATTTGTCTATTTGAGGCTGTTTGGCTTCATTGATTTTTTATTTATTTATTTATTTATTTATTTATTTTGTGTGTAGATCATGACTTCTGCAGTTTGAGTAAGGAATGAGGTTAGGTTTAGGGTTGTCATGTTTAGCTTTATCAATAATTCAATAGTTATACATATGAATAATTGTTAAGAAAAGAAACTGAACTGATTTTATTGCATAGTTGTAGAAGGCCAAGGTGTAACGCGCTTAAAAAGCGTGGCCTAAGATAAGTGAGGCGCATAGCATAAACATACAATTTTTAGGGATTTTAGGCTTGCTGTTTAGGGTTGGTTTAGGTTAGTTCCAGCCCATTTTTGGATGTTTCAGACCAGTTTGGCTGGTATTTTTAGATTTTTGTCGAAATTTACAAAACTTGGCCAGAAACCGGCCAAATTTTCCCAGAAAATCGCTGGATTGTAGCCAGAAAGCCTGGATTGCCGCAAGGCGCTTTCTTGCTACTCACCTCGCCTAAGGGCCTAGGCGCGCCACCTAACAAAATAGACAAAATGTACAGGATTGGATTCGGTAGAAATTGAAAAGGAGAGTAACAAAGAGAAAATGATTATAAGTTTTCGAAAGTATGCTTCTAGGGACCAGTGATCGGGTATATCCGAGTGCTGCCCAGGATCAGGCTTCCAACCGGGCTTAACTGGGATTGATTTCAGCTGGCCTTTCAGTTGGATACTAGAACCGGAAATTGCTTTTTAAGCTCAAATAGGGGCCTAGTAGCCCCATGTTTTTACGTTTTTGTCCCCAGCCTATAACCATTTGTGCATGCATTTCTATCCTTTCCTAATGTTTTTAATGATGAGCTTACTTAAGATGAAAATAGTGTATTGCATTATGATACTCCAATATAACAAAGCAAACATCAGATTTAGGTATGACACAACTCCAATATAACTCTTAAGTATAGGGCCTATTTTCACATCCATAGCGATTCTTTATTACTGTAAACCAAATGGGACCTTGGAAAACCAGAGGGTGTGATATCCTCTGTTTGATCCTTAACTTATTATTAGAATCCGAAGCCATTAACAACTCGATAATTTGTAACTATGCTTATTATCGACTTGTATATAAACAAAAATCTAAGAATATTACATCTGGTTAAAACAGTTGATCCAAACTATAAAAAATACAATCAATGATTTTATGCATCAAAAAGAGAATGATTATCACTGAATGTGCAGATACAACTTGTTCGTATTCAAATGAGAGTACCAGAATTCGGCTGGACAACACAAAAGGTCTTCCACTTTATGAACGTTGTGGTCAATGGATGTAAGGTTGCTACTTAATATCTTCATTTTAGAATGATCTGTGGGACACCAGTCTATCTAATGATTGTAAATTCTTACGTGTTTTCACAGTGAGGGCTGTTCAATTTGGATTGTACTCGAAGTTCTTTCATGTAAAACTAAAAGTAAGCTCCTGTTCTACCCTGCTACATAAACATACATTTGGACATAATTCTGTTGATAAATATCATCCTAAAACGCGTCTTTACCGCCTATGATCCCTACAGATGTTGGACATGATACTGTTGGATCTTCCTGGTCTTTTATTTTTTTCAACGTACACGTTACTTGTGTTATTCTGGGCAGAGATATACCATCAGGTATTCATTTTTATGGTTTTATGTACGTTATCTTACATGATGATACAGGTTTATATGTAGTTGGCCTGTAGGGGAGGTTGATATTAGAATGTAGTTATGGTATAAGCAAATATCTCTTATTGTTGGTCTCACACAATCCTATTTTGCAAATTTCAGGCGAGAAGCCTTCCAACGGACAAACTCAGACCTGCATACTTCATTATAAATGGAATCATATACTTCCTTCAGGTACTGCGTAAATTCCCAAGTTTTTGAGAACCTATTCTTTATGTCTCGCTCCCATGAAAATTTTGCATAATATTAAATATACCCATCCGAAATACTTAAAATGTCATGTTTTACAATCCCACTAAATACATCTTACGATGTTACCATTATACCCTTTTTTTTCTTGCCCTAGTGTCTTTCATATCCTAATGCATGCTTTAAGAAAAGGGTATAAATGTCATAAATTTAAAGATGAGCATACATGATATTATGGTTTTTTTGTTGGGTAAATATGTTCCTATACCATGTTTTGAGGTGGATACATGAAGTTATCCACCAAAAATAAGATGCAATGTCGAAACAAATTGAGAAACTTTGTGCATCGTCATCAATCTCTCCAATATCATGAAATAGTTGTTAAGGAACACATAGGTGTATTTGTCAAACTCTTAATTTATTATTCAGAAACAGGGGAACTTTAAGTTTTTTGGACTATGAAGGACGGAAATGTTTCATTTTTATCGGGATGGAGGGTGTATTTTTTTCTTTTTTTGCCGTCGAGCGATATTTAGCTGCGTTGCAATTGTTTATGAACTTGCATATCGATTACAGATATGCATCTGGATATATATGAGATTCAGCAACACTGCTGCTGCTGTGGAACTTGCAGAACTCTTCTTTTCAGGCAAGAACACTCGAATCAAAACCAACTAGCGTATAACAGTATAAGAACATCAGGTTTTTTATGTGCACGTTCATGTCGTGCAGTTATCTCACTTGCTGCTGCTGTAGGGTTCATTGTATGTGGTGGGAGGTAATCACTTATTGCCATCGACGAACAAAAGATGATCTTTGATATATTGCTGCATTCTTTTCTTAATAGTGAGTGTTTATGATGTTTGTTTCTTTTAATAGGTTGTTTGTCATGCTTAGGCGCTTTCCAATTGAATCTAGAGGCCGTCAAAAGAAGCTGCAAGAGGTTCCGTTTCCAATTGCCCGATTTCCTCATCGTTCTATTGCATGTCTTGAAAATTGAATAGATTTGGTTATTGAATCTCGCTATGTGGCTTTGTGCAGGTGGGATTCGTGACTGGGGTTTGCTGCACTTGTTTTTTAATAAGATGTGTGATGGTGAGTTAAACTTAACACAGAAACATACATTATCTAGCTTTCACATCTATAATCTATTACATATATATGACATAAATGGGCGGTTCTTACAACAGGTTGCAATAGCTGCTTTTAACAAGAATGCTGATATCCATGTCTTGAATCATCCTATCCTTGATTTTGCTTACTACATGGTAAGTTTATCCGACACTTCTGGCTCTTGAGATAACAAGGTCTACAGTTTTGACCCGTTTACGTATGAGTGGTTGATTTGTATTATTTTGAATATTAAGTGGATATTTTGACCCGTTCATGTAGATAGTGGAGATTTTGCCGTCTGCCCTTGTGCTTTTCATCCTGCGAAAACTGCCTCCAAGACGAGTATCAGATCAGTACCATCCAATCAACTGATCCAAACAAAGATTGTTTGACCTTGGAGGGTCAAAGCCGACGTGGCATTGGGCTCTCCCATTTGGTGATCCCGCTCCTCCTCTCTCTCTCTCTCTCTCACACACAAACACACACAGAAACACATGATGTATATCCTTTACTTCGCCTGTCGTATAAATGTGGTTTTTTTACTATGCTCGTTTATTCTCATGAGAATAAAATATGTACATTAGATTTGTTGTCAACAACATGAGTTTGCAAGGTGGTTGGAACCATGATTGTCGTCTTCTTCGTTTAAAAATATTCCGCTGGGATTATTGTTTCTAGAGATGCTTAGATTTCAACAAGCCTAAGTCTCAGCTATGTCCATCATTAATCTAGTTATATGTGCATTGATTAAAGATGAATCTAGGTGTGATGATAAATGAATCAATCCTGCCCTCGGTCCTTTGTTGCAACATTAACGCGAGTTTTAGTTTAAATCTTCAAGACAGGAGCTTGAAACAAGCTGATTTTGAGTTTAGCCGGGCTTGGCTTACTGCATACAGTTTTGAGATGGTTACAATTTCATCTTAGCTAGTATTTGACCCGCGGGCGTTGTCCCACGTACACGTATCCAACCCGGTAAGAATAAATACGGTTGTGAAAAAAACACCATCCGTGGGACCCGAACACATGACCATGTGGTTAAAAGGTAGGCGCTCTACTAATTGAGCTAGAACGAACGGTGGTCGACACACGATTCGTAAACAATGCATAAAAAAGTTCGTACCTAAAAATAAGCACGTAAGGAAATCGTTTTTTAGTAAAAGAATTTTTAACCAGTATATTTTTCGAGAACGTTATGTTGAACATGAATTTAAGCCGTCTACGTCGAACCCTGAAACCTTGAAAGTGAATGTCTACCGCTTATGTCAAAACTTGATATTGATGTTGTACCGACACCTACATTAAAATAAGCACGTGGCGAAGTCTTAATCTTGGTGAAAGAAGTAAAATACGGAGTGAACCTTAAACGTTCGAAACTAAAGGGGTTTAAACGACATTTTATAAAGTAAGGGGGTAAAAGTGTAATATTTTGTTTTTTTTTTATTTGTGGGTGGCAACGTCCATCGATGGGAGTTGCACCGACTTTGTGCTTTCATCTTTTATAGATGACTAGTTCCAAAAATCAAGTTATTAGAATAAATTTGTAAAATATTCTATTAAGGGTATTCAATATCACCTCTTTCATGGTATACTCTACTGTAAACAGAGTATGCTTAGTTTAAGTTCTGGTTTCCTTAACCATTAAAAAACAAAGGGTGGTGTAATGGTAGGCGTCTGATTCTCCTTTAGCATAGTTCGAATCTTTCTTTCGCTAGTTCCCGTTTTGTAGGTCACATATCTAACACAAGTTGCGATTTACATGATCCGGTTGGTGGGTAAGATGATAATAAAAAGTTTTGGTTTTTCTATGCGGTTTAAGCGTGTTTAGACAACCTAAAACCTATAACTCATTTTGTTGTTTCATTTTAAGTGCTCGAGATGGTATGATCAAGCCAACCATACACAAGTAACGAGTCGCAATTGTTATCCTTATTCGTATATATTATTGTAGTTAAGAACTTAAGTAAGACGAATTTAGCAACTTTTATTTTTTATATGACTTAAAAGAATACAAAAATTAATGACTCTTGAATTCTGATAGTAGACATGATCAATATATATATTAGCCGACCATAAAGTCAATAGGACACTTCGAATAAACTCTATTTCTTTTTCATGCTTCACATGTATTCGTTAATCAACTAGTGGGTAACCTGCACGTCGTGTCAAAACTAAAAATTACATCAAAATGTATCAATTCATTGCGATGTAAAAGCACATCCAAAACTTTTTATTTAAATGTTATATTAAATAAAGAATACTTGTAACAACATGATATAAGTATTATCATCTTAAGTAAAGAATAATTAAATCAAACTATACTATATGTATTCATTAATTTCCTCTCTGCATTCTCATCTTTTGAAAACAATTAGTAAGATAGTGGAATGCATTGTGAGTCAGACTTTGCTAAAACAGTAACTTACGAAAAAAGTGTAAATCGTATAATGATTCTTTTATTATGTGGATGTTATAACGGGTTACAAGTACAATGCATTAATATATAGAGTCTAATTTAGGGTTTAGGAAACTTACGCCTGCATAGAAATAGATAATTAGAGATGGCTAAACTAAACGGAAGCTTTCTTCTTCGGTCATTGAATTTGGTGATCATATAGTTTAGATTAGATTAGGAATGTTTACATGTATAAATATTAATACACGTAATACTTCCAGAATCAAACCGTTACCTCATGATTAAAAACACAACTTTCATTATTGATTTCTCAATTTCTTTATAGTATGATCAAGTTTATAAAGGTTTAACTTTTATAAAGTACTTAATTCTATATAAAAGATTTAGCATTATGAATTGTTTTTTATATGTTTTTTTTTTTTTTTTTTTTGAAACTTTACTTTTATTCAAATAAGCACGGCTCAGACCTCAAAACGAGGGCCACCGACAATTTTATATGTTTTCTATTTATATATGTTCAAAGTAATTATAAAATTGAATGTAATGAGGTTTCATAAACATTTCTTGACCCTTAGACTTTCTTTTGATTAAATATGATGTTCTAAAGACATATTTGCCTCTCAAAAGTAGTTATTTTATCAATGAAATGAAAAAGGTAATAATCCAAAAAAATAATAATAATAATAATAACACTATCATATCATTTTGTTTTTTCCCCTTTTTGAACCAAGAATTTTTTTTACATCAATCCGTCTTTGACGGCACTCAAACCCTTCACAAAAAAAAAAAAAAAAAAATTAACGCTATCATATCATTTTAAGTTAACTCTAATGGTTTTGCCTTGGAACCCAACCTCACCCTTATCATCTTGTGTTACATAACATTTTTTTACTACAATACAATACATATGTTTTCATCTAACACTTTAAAAGGGTGTAAAATAGGGTCGTAAAATATAAACTTCTATAGAAAAAACGCGTCACGCAATGAAACTATTTTTTAATTTAAAGGATTAAAATTTTATATTTGGTATAGTAGGATCATTGGGTTAAAAAACAAATGAGTTTAATTGTTCAAATATGCCTAAACTAAATAGGAAGGATAACGGGTTTAACAAAATATTGGGTATCGGGTGTTATAGGTTTTTTTTCAAACCTTTTTTATATAAAATTACGCATGGCCATCGATAAAGTGGACTATGAGCAGCTGTCCACCCTGACCTTGGCCAGCACCGACCCTACATTCTATGCAGACAATAGATACAACTTAGCTTTGCAGGTTTATCTCTAGATCCATAACTTGTGACGATCAGATTAACCACACCCCTGTTGAGCATCGATTTAATCTCTAAGATTAGACTAGTGTTTCTTCACCATGAGTTCTTGAAAATTTGAGATTTCATGACTAAGATTAAGATCATGTGAGAATACGTTGCTAATTGAATGCCGTAAGAACCATTAAGGACCACACATTTTTTAGAAACAATGTGTTCATATCACACAACGCATAACACTTCATGTGTCCATATCACACAACGCACATGACACATGCATAACATTTCATTTTCACAGTAATTGTACAGTTTTGGTATTTAACCCTCTATGTATAAAGTTAGTTTTTTTTTTCTTAATTGCGTAAGCTTTTTTTCCCTTAATTGTGTATGAAGTGTGGTTTTAGACTATAACTTTTTTCTATGTAATCAACAACTAATAAGCAACCTTTTGTGATTAACTAATAAGCAACTTTGTAGACCCTTTTTGTAAGAAAGACTTATATATATAATTATCAAGTATTAGTGAATATTTTTTAATGATATGTTTAAATATCTAGCGTCCTTATTACTTTTAAAAGAAATTTTGTCAAAAAAGTTTGTAGCATTACTTTGGCCATCTCGATCGAAGGCAAAGCGGAGAGTGTTATGCTCGTCTCTCCTAAATCCAATGCCTGTTGATTTAAGGCTATGTGTTATGGAAACAACACAACCCAATAACTAGCAAAAAATTGCTACTACCTTAGTGTTGCGTAGACTTAGAGCCAATAACTAAAAACTCCATAGGGGATGGTTTAATAGAGAACTCATTTTAGAGTGAGAACTCCTAACTAAATAAAAAAAAATAATAACTCAAAATATATGTAAAAAAATAGAAACTAGTTCGGAGCTTCTTTCTCACATCATCCCTGTTTAGGAAAGAAAAAACCCCTAAAAAACGCTACTACACATGTGTAGTATAACCCAAAAACCTAAACCCCCTACCTAAAAACCTAATTCCACCCCACCTACCCTCACCCAAAAAGCTTAAATCGTTTACCCAAAAACCTAAACCACTCATTCAAAAACCTAAAACCACCCACCCACCGCCTACCAAAAAACCTAAGCCCCACTTACCACAACCAAAAACCTAACCCTCCACCCAAAAACCTAAACCCGCCCTACCCACCTCCACCCCACCCCACAAAACCTAAACCTTACAAGCTAAACTTAAAAAAGCTAACCCTAAAAGCTAAACTAAACCCTAAAGCTAATCGGACATTTACTACACATGTGCATAGTCGCATATTTATTTATTTTTATTTTTTTTTCTGAACGGGGATGACTTGGAAAAGAGAAGTTCCGAACCAGATTTTTGGTTTTTGATTTACATTTTGAGGTATGATTTTTTTTTTTTTAAATTTTTTTCTTAATTTAAATAGGAGTTCTCAAATTCACTCTCTAACTATGAGTTTCTATTGAACATTCCCCTTAAATGTTAAATAAATTTAAAAGAATTAAAAAAAAAGATTTAATTGGTCAAAAGAGGGTCGACCCCACCATTTTTCCTCCTCTCACTAAATCAATGGTTGCATCAACAACCAAACCCATTAATGACCGACATTCCAATTGTGAGACCGGGAATAACGAATTCGGGTGATGTTCTGCACTGTTAATGAGCGATGTGACAATTTCGTTATTCGATAACGCTCAATCTAATATGCGAATTATACAGTATTAATTACCAATTTCTTTATGTATTATTGGCTTTACAATCTACATTTTGCTTTATATATATTTTCCTTTTTCTTTCCCAATTTTGT
Organism: Ambrosia x helenae; assembly: GCA_030844895.1. Taxonomy (NCBI): domain Eukaryota; kingdom Viridiplantae; phylum Streptophyta; class Magnoliopsida; order Asterales; family Asteraceae; genus Ambrosia; species Ambrosia x helenae. Next base: position 11,747,739 of record CM061234.1, read on the forward strand.
TTACTTTTATCCTTTTATATCTTTACTTTTATAAATTCGTAATACATCATTTTTTTTTCATTTTTAACCCAATACTTTCAACTTTGGCCCTTATACTTTTCATATTTTATAAATTTTTCATTTAACATTTCAGTTTAAATTTGACGAGTTAAGACGGTGCAACGTGCATTTGTGGTTCAACGTTTTTACATTTATTTTTCCCGTTCAAACGGCCTCTTCATAAAGCACATGAGTCCTAACTCGACTTAGTTATTCTTTTATATGTTAACGCGTCATAATAAGCATGCATGGTTCAACGTTTTGCGTCTGTTAAATAATATCGCTGTCAATACATTTTTCAACCATTTCACCTTATTTAACTAAATACAAAATATATAAATGAATTTAAAACTTTAGAAAGTTAATAAAACCATTATATAAATAACTTGCAATAATTAAAAAAAAAACTAAATAAGCAAATGTTTTTTTTTTTTTGAACGGCATCTCGCTCAGGGCTATACATGAGCATAGTCCGGCCGACGTGGGATTCGAACCGGGCACTCCAGGGTAGAAAACAGGCAAAGCCTGAAAACCTCCCACCTCACCTGCAGCAAATAGAAATTGAACCTGGCTCTCCAAGAAAAAACCAAGTCCTTTCCACCGCTAGACCACTGGGTCGTTAGCTAAATAAGCAAATGTTAACCCTTTATTTCTTGAGAAAACACTCCCCATACGAAAGGAGCCAAAGGGGCCAATAGAACTCTCTATAATAAATAAAAATAAAAATAAAAATAAAAATAAAAATCCGATGAAACCGTTTCCTCACGCCTCTCTTTGAAACATCCATCCAATCCATCCGTATCCAAATATAAACCCTAATAACAATATAAATAATATTAATAATAATAATAATAATAATCGATCACACACATCTTCTGCTAAATCCTCTCCACAATTTTGCTAAAATTTTCAACTTTATCAACCCTAATACGATACATACATAGATTCACAGAAATAATAACAGCAACAACAACAACAACAATAATAATAATAATAATAATAGAGGAGTTTTGGTATTATTTGGTAGATGGTGTGTGATGGGGGCAACAGGTTCTAAGCTTGAGAAAGCGTTAGGAGATCAGTTTCCTGAAGGTGAACGCTACTTTGGACTTGAAAACTTCGGTAACACTTGCTATTGTAACAGCGTCCTTCAGGGTTTTCTTCCATTTCTTTTTTTTAATTGCTTTGTTTGTTTCTTCTATGGAGATTATATTGATGCTTAGTGTTATTTGGAGTTGGACTAGTTTAATTTAGGTAGATGATGTTGTTTTGATTAAATTAGTAGTGGAAATTGGTATTTAGAGTTCATGTTTTGGTTAATGTTATTAATCATTAGAGGAAAAAGAGTGATCAGGATTTTAAAATTGGGATTTTTTTGTGGTATTGTGTGATTATGATTTGAAACGCTTTTTTTGAAGGAATTGCGGTATCTGTTTTCATCACTTGTTTGTACATTGAGGTAGCTAACTGCTGATTCCTTTATTTTGTATATGAGTGTAACCTCTAAGGTAATCGAAATGGATGTGGAATTCGCATAGGAATTCAAATTTGATTTGAAAGATGGTTGATTTTTGTTACTTTGATTAGCTTTCGTTTCGTGGAATGTTTGTTCGTTTCTGGTATTAGACTTTGTTTTAGGTTAATGTTGTTGGATAATTAGAGTCGTTTTTTGGTGGATTAGCGCTTTGTTGCTTCTTTGGTGTGGGTTGTGGTTTCAAGGAGGGAATTAGAGGAAAGGGGAGTGGTTAGGAATAAAAAATGAAATATTTGTGTTAAATTGTACAAAGATCGGGCACTTGCCATCTATTTTCATTGTTCAACTCTTTAACAACACGAAAAAACCATTGTTCAACTCTTTGACAACATGAAAAACCAAAAGCTATGCCCTCCCTCTCTATCTATCCAAGGGATGGAAGGTCAAAGTCCTTTCCTGTCCCCCCTCTCCAGTCAAGAATTGGGGCCTCGCAATCACTATTTTATCTCATGCCTTTCTTCGTAAACCGATTGTATACCACCACTGATAAACACCACACCAGAATAGGCAATATTCACTGGCCCAGGAGCACCCCCTCGAGTAAAATGATATGAAAGATTTTTTTGAAGGAATATATCTAGAGGAATGAGGGTGTTATTCTGATTGTATTATCGTTGGAAATTGGTATTCAGACTTCATTTTTGGTTGATGCTATTAATCATCAGATTTTATCTTCTTTGTGTGGATTGTGGTTTCAAAGAGGGAATTAGAGGGAAGAGGATTGATTAGGAATAAAATATTGGAACTTTTATTGTGAAATTGTATGATTATGATTTGAAAGATTTCCTTTTGACGGAATAGCGGTATCTGTTTTCAACACTTGGTTCTACATTGAGGTAGCTAACTGCTGATTCCTTTATTATTTGTGTGTGTAACCTCTAAAAACGCCTTGGCTTACTGTCACGAGCTTGCTTAGTGGTGGTGTTTTGGATCACATTTGACTTTTTGTTTGCCATTGTTACAAACCCCATGATGTATATCGTTTATTTTTACTCTGAACATACATTATATGAGAAGTCTTGCTTCAAATTGGCTTAGCAAATGCATAAGCAGTCATGCCACTTGGCATTTAATAGACGATAGACCTTACATATGTTTTTATCAAGAAATGGAGCTCTAACTTCGGATGTTTAAAAATTTAATGCTCATACAGCTAATTTCGAGTTATAAGGTGTTCCTTGATAGTTGACTGTCATTGAATTACTGGCTGATAAAACCGTTGTACTGGCTTATCTTTTCAAGTTAATGACCATCCTTGTGATTATGAAAGAACTTACTAAGGCAAATTATAGTACTTTTTGGCAGTTTGCAATTACCATGGTTGGGAAAATCTGGTTATGCAGATGCAATCTGTTTTTTTAAGATATTGATCCTGTCTTTTATGTAAATTGCAATTTGGTTTATTACCCTTGCTCAGTTTTAATCTATATATGTAGCTTACATATGGTTTGTTCTTACTTTTCAGGCTTTATATTTTTGTGTGCCATTTCGTGAGCAATTACTTGAATATTATGGAAATGTCAAAAATCCTGGGGATGTAGAAGAAAACCTCCTTACGTGTTTGGCAGAACTGTTTATGCAGGTACAGAATTTACTAGAATATATGGTTAATGGTCTGTTTCAGTTGTTGCTATATAAATAGTTTATTCTGCTTAATGGGATTGCATATATTTTCTTGTCATGGCCATGGTATGTCGTTTTCATCTTTCTATGTCTAATGCTGAAGTGGCCGGGGATGTATTGCAATTTAGAAGTACGTAAAATACGATATTGTTACAACATATTAAGTCTGGTTTTCAACTCCATAGCTAAGGGATGACAGTTTTTGCTATTCGGATATATGGTAGCTATCTGAATCTTATAGTTGCTTCCATATCCAACATTTGTAGCTTACAACTTGATGATATATCTCTAGACATGCCACATAAAAGTTATTCACTAAGGTCTTGTTTCATGACTATTATATATTCTTATCTTAAGGGAAACTGTATATAGAGGCCATTCAAGAATTATTATTAAGGTTCCCTATTAAAACTACTTTATAGACTACCAAAGCATGTATCTGGCTTCACCTGTAACAGTTATGGCTAAACGATGTCATATGATGCCTTTAGACCCTTTTGAAAATACAAGTATTAATGTTTTTGGTCAGCACTGGTATAAATGAAATTTGATAGATACTTTGGAGGCCTATCAGGTATTTTCAATATATGGGTGTTCTTAATGACAAAAGTTGAATACGTGGGTGGCATTCTCATACGTTATCCCTTTTAATCATAAAAGCTTTGTTTTTAAGTAGGTTCTGCTTTGTGTTTTTTTCTTGGCCAAAGTGTACATGCAATTGGAAATATTGTTCTTTTATCATAAATTGATATATATTTTGGGAAGATGGAGAATGTACGTGTTTAGCAAACGTCAAATCTGTTTTTTTTTTTTTCATGAAATACTGGTCAGAACTTGAAAAGTTTGACATGAAGATCAAAGAACCAACTCTGTCTGTTTCTTAACTTTTTATTGTACATGAAATGATGAAAACTATGATGTTCAAAATAATCTCCCTATCAAGTTAAAACCATGGTTAGAAATTGTTAGTAACTACAATTGTAACTAATTTGATTTTTGAAACTTTGTATTAGATCAGTACACAAAAGAAGAAAACAGGCGTTATTGCTCCCAAACGCTTTGTACAAAGAGTGAAGAAAGAAAATGAGCTTTTTCGTGGGTACATGCATCAGGTATATACAAGCCACTTATTAAATTTAAATATTTGAATTCTGCAATTTCTATTCTTTAACATAGTGGTTTTATGAATATTGTGTAGGATGCACATGAATTTTTGAATTTTTTGTTAAACGAACTAGTTGACATACTAGAGAAAGAAGCCAATTCAGCAAAAGGTTCAAAAGAGCTTTCACCACCTCCTGAAAAGATTCCTAATGGGATACACGTTGCACATGCCAATGGTGTACGGAAAGAGCCCTTGATTACCTGGGTTCACAAAAACTTTCAGGTTCGTTTGAAAAGTGATAAATTGCATGTAAGAGACATTATCTATGTAACTAAATTTTGATTGAAGAAATATGTACCAAGCGTAGTGAAAAAGAAAAAGGAAGCATTAAAATATCCTATATAAAGTTGAATTAAAAAAATGTAAAAAGGAGTCAAGCCACACAAGCAGTTGTTGGATGACAATTATGGAATTTAGACTCAAAACTTTGGTGGCGCTACCAAAATAGAAGGTTATAGTAGGCTGAGGTTTTCCAACTTTATAAACCTAAAAGTATCGATTTGATTATGTGGTTTGGTTTTTGGTTCAAGGGTTTTGAAAGCCATTTTTTTGTTTCCGTTTCCAATTTAATGTGGTCTAGAACTGGAAATATATTTCTATGTATAATATCTTCAAGTTAGAAGACAACGAACTGAGTATTTTGCATTTTTTATTTTGGTTCTTTTGTGATCTAGTTTCAACTGATGAACACCCTACATGAAACCAATCAACCATTGAGAACCAACTGAACAGGCTGTGTTCAGCCCTACATGTTTGCTATCCTATCATGTCATAGTTATCCAGGACTCCTAGTCTCCATAAATCTTTGTTTTTAATCACCATTTTGCGAACTTATGCTTATTGTTGCTTTTGTTAACTGGTTCTTATGGCGTAAAATCCAGGGTATACTTACAAATGAAACAAAGTGTTTGAGATGTGAGACTGTGACCGCAAGGGATGAGACATTTTTAGATTTGAGTCTTGATATTGAGCAGAACAGTTCGATTACAAGTTGTTTTAAAGAACTTCAGCTCCACCGAGACCTTGAATGCCGAGGATAAGTTTTTCTGTGATAAATGCTGCAGGTTGCTACTTTTTTCCACATTTGAGCACACATATTATCTTGCAATCGTTTTCGATGTTCTCTTTTCATGCAAAGTAGGGCATTATTAACATCACTTAAAAATGAACTCTAAAAGTTTATTCTTGGCCTCTTGGGAGCTGGGATAAATTCGAGTATGTTGAGTTCATGGAATATAAAGTATAAATATTTTGTAGCACCAACCCTATAAATCATTGATGGGAGGTTTTTTACCCACTTGATCCGCTTGACCCCTAGAGATGAAGTATAACACAAATTGACTAGTTTGACCCAGATGAATTATAACCCAAATTGAGCCGTTTGATATAGATAAAGTATTACCCAATTTGACCTGTTTATCCAGATTTTGACCCGCTTGATCCGTTTGACCCCTATAGATGAAGTATAATCTGAATTGACCTGTTTTTCGGGCTTTGAACCATATGACTCATTTGACCCCTAGATAAGAAGTATAATCCATATTGACCCGTTTATCCGTAATGAGTTAGGTTCCACTTCTAATGATTTCACTTCCATTATTTAGTTTGCAGGAAGCACAAAAGAGGATGAAGATCAAGAAGCCACCACATATTTTGGTCATACATTTGAAACGGTTCAAGTACATGGAACAGCTGGGCAGGTACAAAAAGCTATCATATCGTGTTGTTTTCCCTCTCGAGCTGAAGCTGACCAACACAATGGAAGATGCGGATTGCGAGTACTCGTTATTTGCAGTGGTTGTTCATGTTGGGAGCGGGCCCAACCACGGGCATTATGTAAGTCTGGTCAAAAGCCACAACCACTGGTTGTTCTTTGACGATGAAAATGTAGAAATGATCGATGAATCTGCTGTTCAAACCTCATTCGGGTCAGCTCAAGAGTATGCAAGCAACACTGATCATGGGTACATCCTTTTCTATGAAAGCCTTGCTGCCAACAATGATCATTGAGTGGTATTTTTATCAAACCCTTTTTTTCCGATTTGTGTTACTTGGTTTTTGTGATATAATCATATAGAACAATTTGGGGTCCATTAGATGGAAAGAAACTTGAGATGTACAGTTAATGCTTCTATTTGACTTCATCTGGTTTAGTTTTGAAACAATAAAGGTGCATATGATGATGATGTTGATGATGACGATGATTTTGATGATGGTGATGATGATGAAATCTCCGTTTTAAGCGTGAATATGATCATCGAAGATGATGTTAAATCAATGACTTACGTCTCGTTTGTATTGGTATTAACATTTTTGTTTGTTTATGTATCGAGAGCTACGATGGTGTTGTATTTTTGTTTGATTTGTGAAGAAATGAAGATTTTGCTGAATTTAGGCGTGATTTGGACCAAGTTGTTGATTCGAGTTGTAACAAAATAAGACAGGATCAAAGTATCAAAGGAAATGTTTTGCAGTTTTAATTTGTATGCCAAAATTGTAAACCACTAGATTATATGCATCTATGAAGGATCTGGTTGTTAGGATTTCCCTTATTTGCAGGGTTTTCTCTTAAGATTAGGATATTTTCCATGTTGTGCCGATAATGAGTGAGTCGAGCCAAGCCAGCTACAACTCGGGCTCGAAGCTAAAGGAACCTGCTCGGCTTGGCTCTAAAAACGCACGAGGCAGCTCGAGTTTGGCTCGTGAACTTGAGTTAACTTGTTTATTTTTTTTTTTCAAATCTTAATTAATAATATCTTTTTTTTCCATAAATGCAAAACTAAAAAAATGGGATTCAATGAGTCAAAAGAACGAGCCAATGGCTCACAGAGCTTGATTGTTATAAACCTGGGCTTAGAAAGATTAAATATGGATGGCTATTTGGATTAACATCAAAATTTTGACTTGAGGTTGTTTGGAATTGAGTGGGGAAATAATTAGCTGATTTATTAGCTTTTTGAAAAGTCAATAAGCCATTTTCAAACTTGATCCCAAGCCAAGCGAATGAGCCAACGTAAGAGCTAAGAAGCAAGCTACCTTAGCTCGTTTACAAACCAAGATAGCTTTGCGTAGCTTGTCTACAAACGTGTTTGTTTCGAACGAGTTTCCTTTTTTTTTTTTCAAGCGAGCTTTGAGTCGCAAGATATTTTTTAAACGACCCTACTCTCATGAGATCTCGAATCTCTTGAAATATTCCAAACCATCTATATAAAGCAAAATCCAACATGCATCTCAAAAGAAGATCCCATATCGCGTATCAGCCTACAGACACCCATTACTTCACCAGTTTTGGGAAAACCTCATCCAATAGTTGTAAATTGTTGCTACAATACATTTCAACGCATAGGTAAGTACTCACCAGCCCTAATCGTATAAATTACATAAGTTCATTACAAACTAATATTTATCATTCAAGCTACAATTTCAAGCCGATTATGCTTTTGAAGACATACATAACTATGGCAATCACTGAAGTATAACAAATACAAGATTGATCTTAACTTAAATTAAACATAGAATGTAATTAAAGAAAAATAAGTTATCCCTAATCCATCATTTAACTTTGTCGTTTATTGTAAAGAAAATAAATAAAAAATCACATTCTTGATGTATGCCGTGTTTGCATAGAACCAAAAGTTAACTATTGGTGCTTATTAGACAGGAGGGAGTGGGGCGGTAAAAGGGGGGCGGGGAGTGACGTGGAGGCGGGAACACCACCCCCTTGGGGCATGGAGGGGCGGGAGAGGTGAGGCGGGGAGGGAAGGGTGGGCGGGGGGGGGGGGGGGGAGGGGGAGGTGAGGTGGAGGCTTATCATTGGTCAGATTTTTTTTTTTATTTTAAACTTTAACATAATATAATATTATTTCCTTTCCCCCTCTTCCCCCTCTTCCACTCCCCACAATTCCCCCCCCCCCCCCCCCCCCCCACAGAGATCCCACAAGTGTCACATGACGCTTCACCCCCCTCTTTCCCCCTTCCACTCCCTAAGCAATTTGGTTCAGATGACCAATCATTATTAGTTTTATCTTTTTATTAATTTACCCCAAAACATTTGTGTACATAACTTCTAAATAATCTTAATCACATAAAAATAATTTGGCCTTAAACTCATTTTTTTTTTTACTATTTGCTAGATTACATGTTAGTTACTTAGTTACTTTAAAACGCTGAATGTAGGGCTGCAAACGAACCGAACTTTCAGCGAACAGTTCATAAACTGTTTGGCGGGAAGTTCTTTTGTGTTCGTTCGTTTAATAAATGAACAAACACGACAAAAATTTTCGTTCGTTTAGTTAAATGAACGAACACGAACAGAGGGCGTGTTCGTTCGTTTATGTTTGTGAACGTTCAGTAACGTGTTCGTTTGTGTTCAATAGTTTAATAGGGGTTTTAATTTTTATAATTTTTTATATTCTTTTATTTTTATTTATTTTACCAAAATAAAAAATAAACAAATAATATATGTAGGTAAATATATGACTATATGAGATCAATAACCATACTTTTAGTCTTCACGAAAGTTAATATAAATTTGTTTATGTTTGTTTCCGTTCATGAACACTTCTTTGTGTTCGTTTTTGTTCATAAACACTTGTTTGTGTTCATTAACGTTCGTGTGCGTTCGTGAACAAACTTAACAAATGAACACGAACACGAGTATTCTCTTAACAAACGAACATGGACAAAAATACTCGTTCGGTAAGTGTTCATGAACTGTTCGTGAACACACAATTTCCTTAACAAATAAATACGAACAAGGTCTTGTTCGTGTTCGTTCAATTCGTTTACAGCCCTAACTGAATGAGTTCCTCCATAATACAAATCAAATTCATGGTTCTCGAAAATCTATAAAAAAATATTTTAAATATGTTTGAACTATTGTTGACTGAATTTGTCAACCAATTCACAAGTTCACTAGTTGGGACAATTTAACTAAAACCTTCCAATGTTTTTTTCGTCTAAAAGTACATATTTATGATTTTTTTTTTATCATCATCAAAAACATTTAAATGTTGGTCACAACTCACTTCGGTCAATCATTGGTATTTTGAAACAACACAATATGTCAAAATCCCCTTTAAACCAATTTCTTGAATTGATATCCAATATAACCCATATATACATTTTACCAAACTTATAAAAGATGAGTGCGATTTAGCCTAGAACCCTATAAAATACTAGACGTTTTGGTGTTGTGTACTTTGGTTGAAATATCATAGAATGTGTTTATCTTATTAAAGTGGTGTGAGTTCAAGTCTCATAAAATAGGCAATAAGTAGATTTTCATACTAGATTTTAGAATGTGGTGGATTTTCAGAGTAGAGTTTAGAAGGATCTGTGTTTATCATGATTTTTTTTTGAAAGATGACAACTAATGCTCCATTACCTACTCCATTTAGCATATATAATCTTTTATGCTAGTAAACAAATTTGGCTCTCCAACTATGACCAGATGAACACTTTACTTAAAAACTCGGGCATAACATCCTTAATACAACTCATGTGCAACAAAGATAATATTTCTTTTAGTATTAATTAACTTTTCCGTACATGTCTTATTTCATATAGGCTCATGGTGTGGTTTGGAGCCTTAAAGGGTTTTATTGCGTTATCTCAACGCCACGTCATAAAGTGCAAGAATAAATCTCCATTCAATAACTATCAGAAAATAGAATAATGCCCCCCCCCCCCCCCCCCCCGAATGACACCCAGGAAAGAAGAAGAGGGCGCTATTGAGGGGGAAAAAGTTGAGGTGAATGAGGGCGCAATACTACATCGTGCAGCCTTAAGCTAACTTGATTTCAAAACTGTTAAGGCAATTTAATCCTTGTAAAAATAGTCTGGATTTACCGTCTTACCAATTAATCCTTGTGTATCTTCTTTTGAATTTCCTATGGTAATTTGATTTTTTAGTGACTAACTCGCACTCCCTTTAAATCTTATTTTTAACTTTTGTCCATTATGAGAGATTTCACACTTACCACTTGAGAAAAAACACATTTTACACACACATTAGTACCTTTAGTAGATAAATGTTAATTAGATACCTAGGTTTCAAATCGGTAATATAACCAGTTTAACTGTTTAAGTATCAATCAGATCGGAAACAATGATTTGATACCTTATAACCAAACCAATTTAGTTCATGTTTTAAACTGAACTAGCAAATGAGGCCTTAACCGATTTGGTTTGATTGGTTAGCAGGTTAAACCGACCTTATGCTTTGTTTCAAATTATTTATGACTTCTTTTGGTTTTTTAAACCAGTTCGACTAGTAGATATGTCAATGTAATTGTTCAATTTATTTTTCAAAATAGATTAATAAGGAAATATAAAAGGTGTTCACGTAAATACTTCACAATCAAATCATTAAACAAGTTTGCAATCTTGTTGGCATTTGGCAATGTGAATTTTGGCATGTACTTGAAACATTACAACCGATCCCTAATTTGTACTCCATTTTTTAAAATCAAAAGCACCATGATTAATGTCATTTTTAAATCAAATAAACTTTAGAAACTATGGTTTTATGCTAAATTTTTAATGAACATCACTAATTCATTCAATTATTTGAAGCTCGACACCATTAATCTATTCAATGGAAATTAATTAATAATACTAACAATGTACAATTAGATTGAGAGGGGTCACTATCTAATCAATCATTTGACGCTCCATCCTATGATTATGTAAGTTAATTAAGTTCCACAATTTTGTAAGGTTTCTTTATTACTACATTCCTTGAATTTGGACAGGAAATACGGGAAGATATTAACAAATATATTTTTCTTTAGTGGCATAGTTTTTTCTTTAAGGGTGACGGCCACAAATGTGGTTTCCCTCTCCCTTCTTCTCTCTTGCCCACCTCAGCACATGTCACCCTTCCATTCTCCTTTTCTCAAATAAGGGTGTTGTTCCCCCTTCCCCCTTCAATGACATCAGAGAAAAAAAAAGAGAGAGGGATGGGGATGGGGCAGAGGGAGGGAGGGAGGGGGGGGGGGGGAGGGATTTCCCCAGTTGCACCGAAATTTAGATAGGGAGGGGGGTCCCTATCGGTGAAGGGTTCCACGTGGGATCCCCGACCACCTCACCGCTCCCACACCCCCAACCTAACAATAAACATACGTTCGTTTATAAAAGTTTGAATGTTTTGTTAAGATGTGTAGTTGTTGATAGTAATGTGTAAGTAACTGAAGCACAAACGAACATTATATCAAAGCTTCCTAACATTTAGTTCTTTTTCTTTTTTTTTCTTTCTTTTTTTTTTATATAAAATGAAGTTGTTTACCCTTTTCATTATACTTTCTAATAATATTATGTAATGTTACATGTAGTTTCGAATATGCAGTTGTAATGTGTTTGTTTTTATCCATGCTTCGATAAAAAAATTCTTAAAATCGAACGAGTCAAATATAATTAATTTTATTTTTACCATTTAAACAGATATAATCCATACGACTTCAGTAGCGGTATGAGTGATCTTTTTTTTGTCTTAAATATAATTTTCGTTCGTTGAAAACACACTTGTATTCACAATAAAGTATCTCTTTATATCTTAATTTATAGCAAGTATAAATAGCATCCTACCTCGATTTTAAACAAACAACATGGATACCCTTATCATCCAAATCGTTAGCAACATTTATTTTTATGGTTTTTAGTTATATGTATCTATTAAAGGAAAGACACTTTTACAGTGTCTTTCATTATTTTATTCTTTTGCCTACCACCTGCCAACCAACAATTTTTAATCCTTTTCTTGGCCACCCACCTTTTTGTTATTATATTGCTTGCCACATGCTCACAATGATAAAAGATCACGAGTATTTTTTTGAAGCTCACGCGAGAATAACAGTCACTTAATATTATCTTTTATGTCTATGAAACCCTCCACGCAACAGAAGCTCCCACAGCGACGCCTGATCTTTAACGTCCACCAAACTCTTAACACAACATGAGCTCCCGCCGTAAAGCACGGGGTAATAGAATTCTAGTTCATATAAAATGTGTGTTGATATACTTTTTTTTTTTCATTAAAAAATTATTTAGATTTTTAGAAATTATTATTTTACATTTTAAATTTAAGTTTGAAAAGTCAAGAATGGTACCTCGTCCGATCTAGCCACGTGTACTCTCCATTCACCTCACTCCACTGTCAAACATCTCCCAAAAACTTGGGGCCAAAGGCAAACATCCCATAAACAGTAATTCCATCCATTACCAAAGGGCATATTCGTCATATCACCAACTTTTAAAACAAAATAGTAACAAACTTTCCTCCCATAACGCATTAACAACTTGTACCGTACAAGCTCCAATGCTTCTAATTTCCCTTCACGTAGACCGCGATGCAGGCGATCATTTCTCAGATTAATATTACCATCATTAATAGTATTAAACTATTAATATTAAATAATATTATGATCGTTCTGTTCGTTCAGTTTCTTTCAATAAATAAATAAACATCGACTGAAAGAAGTGTGTAGATCAAACATAACAAACAAAAAAACGGTTACGAAATGAATCGATTGGTTATGAATTCAGTTGTGAGGCGGTGTGTGATGAACAGTCGCCGGAGTTTCACCGGAGAAAGCATGACACAGTCGCCGGTGTTCGGTTTCCGGCCGGTTAATCCGGCGGTAATGGTTAGGGATGAGGATTTTGCGTGGCGGAGGATGATGTGCTCGGCGGCGGAACCGGCGGCGAAGTCGCCGGCGGTTAAACAGGCGGAGGAAGGAGAGAAGAAGAAGAAGGAAGCTGGTGGTGGTGGTGAGGTGGCGAGTTATTGGGGGATATCGAGGTCGAAGATCACTAGAGAGGATGGTACCGAGTGGCCTTGGAACTGTTTCATGGTAATATTATTAATATTTGTTATAAATTTGTTGATTGTTTGATATTTGCATGATTGAACGATTGAGTTGCTGAGATTAACAGAATAAATTGATTTACTAAATTATATGGATGTTGATATTGCTGTTACTCATGTTTCTAAGATCTGGACGAATTGTTTATTGTTTTGATACGTTAATAGATCATCAGGTGATCACTTCTGCATGATGATTTTTCTGAATTTGCTTTTATTTCCGTAGAAAATTGTTATTAAATGCTTTGAGAAATTCCTTGATTATTGAATAGATCTCGACGAATTGCTCTGATAGATAAACAGATCATCCAGAGATTACTGCATGATGATTTTCTGTTATGCTTTGTGAATTTGTTTTAACCTTTGGTAAAAAGTAAAAGCTCCTTATTAAATGCCCTAAGATATTCCTTTATTAAGTGACTTTGAGGTATATGTGGAACCTCCTGTTGCTTTCTGAATTATTTGATTTGCTAAATTATTAGTTATCTATGTCCCTCAGATATTGAAAGACTTCAAAAAAGACATTGATGGATATGACAATTCTTTTTTTCAATAGTGTTATGTATTTTTTTTTTTCTTAATCTCCTATATTGAATGACAATAAAAGATTTGTCAGATGAAATGGATTATATAGTTTTTTTTTTTTTTTTAATGAAAAGATAGATCTAAAATTAGACCAGAAATAGGTTGACTTGACCGCCCTGTCTATTATTGTATACGAATTTAGAGGCATTTTCGTTTCTGAAATATATTTACGGTCCTGATTGTGTGCTATCTTATTATGTAGCCGTGGGATACTTACGAATCAAACTTGTCAATCGATCTCAGTAAGCACCATGTACCAAAGAACTTCGTGGATAAATTTGCTTTCAGGACAGTGAAACTGATGAGAGTTCCAACTGATATATTTTTCAAGGTATTTTTCTCCCTTATGATGTTATGTTAATGTTCATCATTAGTTAATTATCTGTTTACAAAGTCCCAACTGTAGGTACATTAAGTTGGTCACTTATGGTTTACTTGGTTAGTAATATAGGAGGTTGATAAATGGTCTTGTAGGGTTATGGTATGCTATTGCAGCTATTGTTTATTCAGGCATCCTGAACAGATGAGGGTATGGTAAATTTAGAAGTATCCTTTGACAAACAGATAATTATAGGAATATATTTTTCCAATCTTTCGGGGTAGCGCTTAGTTCTACTGAATTCAGCCTTATCCTGTGTACTTGCAGTAACCTTATAGAGTAACACGAGGTTATGTGAGCAAAGAACGCTTTGTATTGCTTTGCACAAGTCTTAACAAATGAGGTTTCTGAGCATTCTAGAATCTTCTAGATTGTTGTGTATAATGCTTTTGTATGAAACTTCCAATTATTTTCTTTGGATTATTATTTACTTAAAAGTTAAGTAAATGGATAGGTTATATGTTTGTGCAGAGGCGATATGGGTGCCGAGCAATGATGCTTGAAACTGTAGCAGCAGTCCCTGGGATGGTGGGAGGAATGCTACTGCACTTGAGATCTCTACGCAAGTTCCAGCAAAGTGGTGGTTGGATCAAAGCATTACTTGAAGAAGCTGAGAATGAAAGGATGCACCTCATGACAATGGTGGAGCTCGTGAAACCCAAATGGTATGAACGCCTTCTGGTTCTAACCGTCCAGGGCGTTTTCTTCAACGCCTTCTTTGTTATATACATATTATCCCCAAAACTAGCACACAGAATCGTTGGTTATCTTGAGGAAGAAGCCATTCATTCATACACCGAGTTTCTGAAGGACATTGAGAGTGGTGCAATTGAAAATGTTCCAGCCCCTGCTATCGCTATCGACTATTGGAGGTTGCCAAAAGATTCAACCTTGAAAGAAGTCATTACTGTTATCCGAGCTGATGAAGCTCATCATAGAGATGTCAACCATTTTGCTTCTGTAAGTCCATGACCACCAAATATTAGACTTGAGCCAGAAAATGGGAGGGATGGATCGGGTTGACTTAAAACACTTTTTGTTTGTTAAAAGAAGTTACGAGGTTTTATGCATTAAAAAGTATACTTTGGTCACGCTTCCGTTTTTAGCGAACCTTTTTTTTTCCCATTTACATCTTTAGAAATAGGGGCACTAGTTTCTATAGGAATCAATGTATATATAGAAACCACAGAGTTATTGGCGACATTAAATCACTAAGCATGTTTTGGGTGAAAGCGAGATCAAAAAACTCGTCTTTGGATTGGAACTCGTGGAGATCTTTTAATGTTTCTAGCATCGGGTGGTGATGATGTATCGTGTTAGATCTTATTGTATAGTAGGTGATCATTGTATGGCGTATCGCTAGTTTCCCGCTAGCGTTTTTGGTGGAATAAAATTTTGTTGATCGTTCAAAAAAAAAAAAAAGAACCACAGAACTGCATAATTACTTGTACATAGTGCATGAGAGAGATAGGATATCCTTAACCGCCTTTATGGCTTATGTATCAAAGTTAAAGCAATATGTACAAGTATTTGCGCAGTCCATGTTCATTGTGTAAAATTGTTTTGTGTGTTGAACAACCCTCCTTGGAAATAAAACATAACCCGAATTGACCCATTTATAAGTAGATAGGCCACCATTAACTGACATGAACTGATGACTGTTTGTTTAATTGCAGGATATCCATTTCCAGGGTAAGGAATTGAGGGAGGCTCCAGCGCCTGTCGGTTATCATTAAACCATTTGCTTATAGAGGTATAGAATTTGCAATCTCATGGTATTCCTGGTGTTTCAATCAAAAGCAAATAAGCATTTGTACACCAATATGAACTTGCATTTAAGTACGATTTAGTATGTTCGTGATCATGTTACCTATGGCAAAATGATGTGGATTCGACACTGTTTTGGGTAAAATAAGTTACATTTTCGTATGCCAAAGCTTATAGTTCTTGTACAAGTTGCTACAAATATTGAGAAGCGACCGACTTGCTTTTACCACGTGATGATAACGGGTCAAAATGAGTTCAACATGAAGCACGTATTAATAAGCGTGATTCAAAACTGGCCGGGTTGATTAGTCTAACTTATTTTTTCCATTTTATACACAATTAATGGATTAAATAGTTAAAAGAAACCATATTATTAAAATAATAATGTAATTTCTTGAGACAAACAGATTTAAAAGGTTATGATCCCACTGTTGTCCTTGAGTTTGCCATGCATTCTCCGTAATGCATTGTACTTGAGATAAATGGATTTGAATATATATGTGCCTTTATTTATATGTATCCGCCACGAATTCACAACCAAATGTTTCTTTGTTCCAACCATCACGTAAGCCCATATGGAGATAGAGTACGGAATGAGAAAGTACAAGAGAGCAAGAAGAAGAAAATTAATTGGAGGGTTTGGTGGCTAAGAAAGAATGTCAATCAAACCCACTTTCAAAATGTTAATCCGTTTTAGATGGTTTGTGTTGAACGCGCCCCTCCTATGATATTTGCCTCTAATAGTAACCAAGTGTGTTTTCGTATATAGGAACCATTCATCGGATAGGTTATGTGTGCTTCTGATTTTTGTCTGATGCAAAAATATAGGCAGATATAGGAACCAAAACACCCCTTCGATCATGTGTGATAGACATGGAATCCCTTCGAGCAAACGCCAATATCAATGGTCAATCGAATTATTGCGACCATTAGATAGTGCTCTAATTACCAAAAGCCAAGTCAGAAACCATGAGAACTCCATGTTCATTCACTGGATTCATCGTTGCCTACCAATCGGATGGTACCAACTAAACCAATGGCAGGAATTGTGTTCGTGACCAAAGACAACCACTGATAGCAACTCGCATTCAATAGGAACTAAGTTCGTGCTGACCATCGGTAGCAACTGGTTCTTACCGACAAGCCAACAACAGGTAGAAACTGGATCATTTGTGCATCTTTGCTAGCTTTGGTGGTGGTGGGTCATTTGTGCATCTTTGCTTTAATACCATGGGTAATGATTAATGTCCTCTAATGGATATTTTTCACCACATCATCATCATAATGCCCCTTTAAAAATTATGTAATGGTTAACCTCTTTTTAATGCCCCTTTAGTAATTACTTTCCTTATTTTCCCCCTTTTTGCATTATGCTAGAAATGTCCATTCTTCTTCATACCCCTATAATGCCCAAGAGGACGGTGTTAAGGCGTTATCAAGCTCATTCATAATACCCACATAATGCCTATTACACATGGTCTAATAGGTTTTTAGCCTGGACAAAATTTATTTATTTTTTAAAAATCTATCACATCAGATTCTACATCTTTATCTTTATTTACTCACAAACGCTAATTTTATTGTTTTATACTCTGAAAATTATATAGATTGATGAATAGTCATTAGTCACCCTCTAAATAATAAAATATAAAGGGTCACTATTGTTTTACCAAATAATTTTTATATCATAGAGACTTAAATGGAAGGATGGTGGTGTTGTTTTCTCTATTTTTTCCCTCTATATTTAAAGAGAAAGTGGGCTTAGAGGCTTTAATCCGAGTGCTCTAAGTTTGTATGACGTCTAACTAACCTTCAAAAATGCAAAAACAACTTTTTAGCGATACACCAAGTAAGAAATGCTTCATCATAACACCAGTCACCACACCACCATGCATATCACAAATGACGCACCATCACGGTCACCACGTACACAGGAAAAGATTTGTTGAACCTTTGAGCCCATATCTCTTCCTTGTTGTTAAGAGAGT
Source organism: Ambrosia x helenae (assembly GCA_030844895.1). NCBI lineage: Eukaryota > Viridiplantae > Streptophyta > Magnoliopsida > Asterales > Asteraceae > Ambrosia > Ambrosia x helenae. The sequence continues at coordinate 11,765,682 of CM061234.1, forward strand.
GAATCCATTGATGGCTCTTGCTTATATACTTTCAGATATCCGAAATCGGATAATCCAACTTTGAACACCCCTAGGCCCGACATAGTCTTTTCGCTTCATTCAAAAGCCTTGCTTTGAAGCCCTTAGACGCACTTTTTAGGCCAAGATGAAATTCTAGCCAAAAATTGTTTGAACGCATTTGAATAGGCCCAAAACAATTATATCAACACTAGACAAGCTTTAGATCAACTTAAAACAAGCTAAACTAGCCTTAAAGACTCCTAATGCATGTCTAGAACCCCCTAAATATGTATTATATGTATATTTATACTATACACGTCTCCTAGAAAAACCCTTGCTTTTTAAGCGCCTTACGCGCGCTTTGTGCCTTTAATAACTTTGTTGGCAGTAAAGATGGATGAATTGCAATTCCCACATCTTATGTTCTAGAGGGTGTTTGGGATTATCAAAACAGATTATGCGTTTTGGAAAAGCATGAGGGGAACTGTTTTTAGATTATTGCGTTTTGGTAGCCCAAAAATCCATTTCAAAACTCAACCCCAAACACTAAATTGATTATCACAATAATCTAAAAATCCATTTCAAAATGCAATCCCAAACACCCCCCCCCCCCCCCCCTAGTGAATGGTGGTGGTTGTGCAGTTGAGGTTATTGCGTTATGTATTATAGCAATGGCATTGGATATATGGTTTTTTTAACGGCTTAAATTACATCAAACTGTTCAAGTAATTCATTAATCATGTATAGGCAAGTCACTAATTATGTTTAAACCAGTAAATTAATATGAATTCTATTTTCAACAGGTGTTAGCATTGGTGTTGTACATTGTTTTAGGTTAGGTATTAATATTAGAGTTATACATTTGTTTAAGGTTAGGTGTTAACATTGGAGATACATTGTTAATTGATTTAGGTTAGGTGCTACCCGAAACTTTCCTGCATGTAATTGTAAAGCGCATAAATCTATTTCATATGTAAAATTGATATGTCATATTAGATTTTTCAACACTGAGACGCTCCCAGGGTATAATCTAGTTTACTATATATAATTGTTAATACTACAATGAAAACTAATAACATCAACCAATCATATAATCTTTTTTAGAAATTTAACGTCTAATTTCTAAAGTTGTAAACTTCTTTTCAGTCACAGGGAATGCATAAAAAAACATATAGACGGTGCATCTTTTATAAACTCATTATCTTTTGTCATAAATTCAAGAACAAGGTTTATAACAAACACCTTTATCTCTAATTTATTCATGTAAATACAAAAACTCATTGCCCATATACTGTAAAAAGATTCCCAGAAGTAAATAAATCAATAGGATCCTCATCTTTTTTTTTTTTTTTTTATGAATTTAAACGATAGTAATTAATTAATAAATTATAGTAATTAATAAATTAATTAATAAATAAATTATATTACCTATCAATTGAAACTATTAAGCATAACAAAATAGACAGGTCAGGTCATGAAACGGGTAGAAACCAGTGGCGAAGCTTGACCCAAAGGTTTGGGGGGTCAGAAGTCACTAGTTTCGGGGGTCGAAAACCAGTCTCGAGGGGTCGAAACCCTATATTTCCAAAATTTTCTATACAAATACTATATAATCGGAACTTCTGTGCAAAAATTCGGGGGATCGGCCGCCCCTGCCCGCCCCAACTAAGCTGCGCCATTGGTCGAAACAAGTTATGATCAATACCAGTTAGAGTTATCGATTTGCATCAAGTCAAAACAGCCAACTAAAATGGGTTTACCCGCTATATTTTTTTTCGAGTCATCGGTTGTGACAGCAGACAGTGGTAGTGTGTGACCCATTTGAACATGTTCTATACCATTTAAGTTTCATGATGACCCATTTGACCAATTTTGATTATCAAGATTCAGGGGTGTGACATAAAAACAAACCCAGGGCTGTAATTCCCCAATCTAAGGCAGTGTACCACTTCTGATGCATGACGTACAACCGACTTTAGCAAAAACCGGCATCAACTTCAGGAGTCAGGTTCATTATAGGAAACTTTATGATCATTTATATAAGATTAACATGTTATATAACATAGCAACATACACATAATCAAACCCAAACCATCTTCCAATTACTTCTTTCATTTCACTACCCAAAAGGCCACAAAAATGACAATGCATTCCTCCTTCCCCGGCTGCGACCACCGTCTTCTTCACCGCCACGACCACCACTGCCACCACTATTACTTGTTGTACCATGAGCTGGAAGCTCCATCCGACACACGGGGCAAGAATTATGCTGTACCAGCCACGGCTCAATGCAGTCCGAATGGTAGATATGGTTGCACGGCATTTGTCTAGCCTCGCCCCCCAACTCAAACTTATCTTTACAAACAGGGCAGTGAGAATCAGAGCTGAGATGTCTATTTGTAATCTTAATAGTGGGCATAGAATCTATTGCCGATCGGGTTGCTGGTGGTGGGCCTTGCCTGCCATCGTTCATCGAAAGTTGTTCGAATAGTTCCTGTAATCCAGGACCCATAAAGACATTACTGACATTGGCCCGTCTAGGACCCGGTGGTGCACCATTGAAAAACACCTCGAATCTATCATCTATAGGCATCCGAGCCGGGCCTTGACCATCAAATATGAACCATGGAACACCACCGTGTTCAGGGACGAGTCTAGATCTCCTTCTAATATCAAAATTCGGGTTTCTTCCAGCCATTCTTTGTCTCATCAACTCTGCAAAAACATCCATAATTCTGTTACTAGGGTCTGGGAACTGTTCCATGAACCCGTAATCAGAAGGCCCGTGTGCATGAGTATGCCCGATGTCTGGTTGTCCGGGTTCCACCACCTCGCTTAGTTCTTGCACAAATCCCCCAGAACAATACGGGCAAACAGGATTACGTCCCCGAAGCCGGACCGATTGGTGGCATTGATAGCACCAATGTGTATTACCACCGCTCGACATTGCTAGTTAGTGACAGGCGTTTCACAAACAAGGTATGGAGTCTCAAGGCCCAAATATCAATTGTATTCTGCATTCACCGAATAAGGATATTAATTAAAGGTGAAAACAGTATCAGGATATTAATTAAAGGTGAAAACAGTATCAGGATATTAATTAAAGGTGAAAACAGTATCAGGATATAAATTATGGGTGACACAGAATAAGGATATCACTTATAGGTGGCACGTAATCAGTCGGGTATTTTTTCTCAGTTGTTCGATCTTTTGTCAATAAAGTAGGGGTGACACAGTATCTGGATATAAATCATAGGTGCTTACCGGAACGAAACTGAACTAGAACTGAAAATTTAAGAATACTAGAACAGAAAACTAGACCAATCTAAACTAAAGCATAACAAACTAAGGGTTTTATAGTTTGAAAAAATATATACAAAACATATTTGTTCAAGTTAAAAAAAAAAATATATATATGAAAATTTGGTTCGCCGGACCGGACCGGACCGGACCGCACCAAGAGCCAGTTATTGAAAAATTCGCAAACCAATATATAGATGTTTACAAACTCTGTAACAAAGAACTGGATCGGATATAACTGGTACCGGTTCATCTGGAATAATCCTAGTTTGGTTCTTCAGTTTTCTCAGTCTGCACCGAATTTTGGACACACCTTTTTCAAAGTACTACAGCAGTTGAACCAATAGAACCTTGAAACTCGGGTTTTCATGTATATGAAGGAAAGAATCTACCATGGGGAAAAGTCTTGGAAAACCTATGTTTCACTTTCGGCCCATTGGCCTCTTAAAGATACTGTAAGAAAATTAACTTAATCGTATGACCTAAGAGAGAAGTTGTTTCGCACATTGGCTGATCGATATGATTCACAATGTTCAACACAAAAAAAGGCATCTGTCCTAGATATAACGAAAAAGGAAGATGCTCTAGTCTATACTTGTCCTAAAAGATTCCTCTTAACTTTTTTACATTTATGGTTAGAATCACTTTGCTAGTTATCCTACGGCATCTTCTATAAATAACCAATAATAGTAACATATTATGCCTACAACAGCAATTACACATAACTAGAAGCAGATTAAAAGCTCCTTGTTATTCACTTTAGGCGAATTTTGAATCTGGAAATCCCCTAAAAAAGAAGAGAACCTACCACGGTCACGGACTCACGGTTTAAAGCATCTACGGTTTAAGAACATGTAAAGACTAATAAAAGTGAAATATATATGTCTAATGAAGGATCAAATAAAGTATTCCCAGAAAGAAGAATTGCTTAAAGCATCTCAGGGTGAAGACCACGAAAAATGACCGTAAACATTGGGATCCTTTATACCCGGCTTAAGGGTCATATATGACTTGAAGAAAAACCAGGTGTTATTCACTCAAGCATATTACTTAAGAAAAAGAGAACCGCGAAAAATCCTTGCCTTAGTGAACGTGAAGACCAGGGGCGAGAAACTTTATCTAGAGAAGGCGTAAAGGAATATCTGACAGTAGGAAGAAAAACATGAAGATGATACTTAACTAACGGTGCACATAAAAGTTAACAGAGAGGAGACAGTGAACGATAATGATGGGATGTAAGGAAAAGACCATTCTTCAATGATTCATCTATCATGTTCTTGAAAAAGACAAGAAAATGCCAGCATGACACACATGTGACATAAAGTCAAATTCCTTTGTCTAAAAGTTTTAAGAAAGAATATTGTAGCACTTTCCTTCCCAAAATGGAAGAAAAGAATATGAAATGAAAAAATGAATGCTAAATCGTTAAAATAACATAACGACCCTTATCAATTAGCCAATAAATAAAGGAACTTAGCTTTCTTTCGTAACCCCGTCTACATGTGATAGGAAAGACTAATAATCATTCAGGTTAGTTCTGTCATGTCACACAAAGAACATTTCCGTTATACAAATCATAGTTATCAAAGGCGCTAGGCACATAGGCCTCGCATGGGGCCTAGGCGTGAGGCTCAAAAAAGGCGAGGGCCTGAAATAAAAAAAGCGAACAAAGAAAATAAAGTAAAAATATATTAAAATAATACTATTTTTCATCAAGTTAGTATCAAAAGTTTTAAAATATTGATATATTAGTGTATTGAAGTAGTTTTCCTAAGATAAAATTAGAAATTTGGCTGGAATCTAGCCATAATTTAACGAATTTGGCTAGAAACTCTCCGGAATTTGAGAATCTAGATAATATCTGCGCCTAAACCATCACCTGGAGAATTAAAGCGCAAGTGCTTCGACTCAAAGCGCAAATGCATCGCCTCGCCTAAAAAATGGGCCTAGGCGCAAGAGGCGATGGCTTTTAACAACTATGATACAAATATAAAACAAAGCGCATCCGAGTCCGACACAGCAAGTGAACATCTAAGATTCCCAAACTGAACCAAGATAACCATCTCTAGGCTCTACCAGCTAATTACGAAACGCTAGAAATAACTTTGTTCCAACTCTTATCATCCAGGTTAAACATAAGTTTTAGCACACTGGGAAAAGATAAAACAAACACGAAACACATTAACTAATCAAGTGTGACCTATCATGAACATAGACACACACACATGCTGCATGCATAGTCACACAAGAGAAACCTTGAGAAATCATTCCCCTTACACAGAATACCGCATCGGTATCGGTATCATGTTTAAATAAGGCACCATAATGTGTTCAACATCCTTCTCATAACTGCATGTGTCCTTAATATCACAAAAACTTGCCAAACAAAATCTCATTTCAATTCAAACAAACAAAATCAATAGACATCCAATTCAACTGCAGAATCAATCATGAAAACTGACATCACACTCACATGTGTGTGTGTGTGTTTTGTGTGTGTGTAAACACTACATAAATCATAAAAATAAGTAAAAAATATAAAATCAGCGACGAAACAAAAAACAGGCAATTTCATCAAAATTATAAACGTATATTATTAATTTCACAAGCATCTTCAGATCCGTATATACCAGTCAAGGGTTATTAACAACTATGAATAATTAATCACGAAAATAGAATTAATCGGACAAAAAAATTAGTGGCTTAATAGAAGCAAGATAAACCGATCTAAAAAGAAAGATTTATGAAGTACCTAGATTAGATGATGATGATGTTCATGGCGGTGGAGACTAGAATTGGGCAAAGAAGGTCAGAGAGAGAGAGCGGATGAAATGAGTCGACGTTGACTGGGAATAATAATAATATTAGACGACGATAAGGATCGATTTTGACCGGGCCAATATGGTCAACTTACCAAATGTCTAACTACTTTTGGGTAGGTGTGTAAATTACACGTAGTGCGATATCGGCTCGAGCGCTACTTAGAATCGGCTCAGTAAAAAAACTTGAATGAGCGCGAGTTAAAGCCTGACATATGGCTCGTTTAATTATCGAGTTAGAGCTCGAGCCTTAAATACCAAGTTTGTTTAGGCTTGCGAGCGCACACAAATGTTATATTATTTTTTATGTGTGTGATTTTGTCTTTTTAACATGTTCAATTTTAATTAATAATATTGGTGAGTCGAGCTCGAGCCAAGTTTTTGCTCGTTTAAGCTATTGAAACAAGCTCAAGCCTTAAAAGAACATAACGAGCCGAGCTCGAGCCTAGTAAAACTCAAGCTCGTCTCGGCTCGTTTACACCCTACTTTTGGGACATGGATTTTGTTTAAACTGAATGTTACATAAGTAAGCAACTGTTTTTTATTGGATATTTTGATTTGATAAAAAGAAACTTGTTTGAATGTGATTTTTCATGTTATAGACAAAGGATTTTACTATTAATAAATAAGAAAAGTTATATTTGGATAGTGGGTAAGCATGTACCTATCCTGTTAAATACAAAACCTTAGTTCTTAGAATTATGTGAGGTATTGTGGACCACCTTATGCACTCGTTTAAGGAAACACACTACCTTAGGGGCAGGGCCAGTCCTGAAAATTCAGGTGCCCATACCGAGCTGTAAAAATTGTGCCCCTTAGCCTTAAGGTTAGGCCTTAACGAAATAAATAATGTAAACTATTTTTCAAGCTACGATTAAAGTAATATCAAATTGAAGGATCTAATTTTATTTTCCATTTAAGTTGTAGTCTAACGGTAGAGGGAACAAACCCTCTTGAGGGAGGTTAGGAGTTCAAATCTCACAAAGGGTGAAAATATAAATGTGTGAAAGTTTGGCAATTAAAAAAACATTTTGTTTAATAATAAAAATAAAAGTTAAAAAAGAAGTCAAAACCAACCGGTAAAAAACAAAAACAATTAAGTGTGAGTCATCTTCATTTCATCTTCTTCTTCCCCTCTAGTCCTACACTCATTAATAAATCTTCAATTTTTTTTTCTCTAACCATTTCATTTTCTTCTTTAATTCTTAACCTCTCTCAATATTTCTTTATTTTTTGTTTTATATAAACTAGCATTCACTTTGATTAGTACTTGATTAACAATTTTGGAGCTCAAACATACAAAAATCGATCGAATTAAGCACATCACTGTTAAGAAAATTTGGATTTCCGAAGGGTCAATGTGCCCAAAAAAATTGGGCCCGGGTCGGGAGTCCTCCCCGCACCCCTTAAGGGTCGGCCCTGCTTAGGGGCCAATGATCCAAATATGTCGAAAGCAAACGGCGGGAACACGTGTTGGTTCTCCAAACAGGTTGCTTCGTGCTTAACGACCTTCTTAGCTTCTGTCCTCGAAACCGCATGCCCTGGCATAAAGCCGTTGTCTCGCAAACCCACCAAGGGAGACACCCCAGTAAGGTCAACACATATATGCTTGCCCCACACCCATCTAAACACAAGAACGTCCGTTGGGCGCAGGGAAGATCTCCCCTTGCGCGGATCAGTTAAAAACAATACCGGTGCTTCTTACTTAGCCAAGATCCATGTGTCGAAGCACATCCCATAGAATATCTTTGACCAAGTCATGGCGGTACTTCGACCCCGATAATTCCTTGTAGTGGAGGGCATGCTCGCCAATCTATCCAGACATGCTTTTTTTCAAATGGGGCATGGTTCATTCGAAGGGAAAAGGGGTACCATAAGCCGGTATTTGAGAACAGCAATATATTCCACCGTCGACATCCGCTGCCAAAGCCCATCAATGGGCACGATAGTCAAAAAGTCCTGAGCATGGGCCCCATGAAGGCATGCAAGCACCGCTTTTTGTCATGAAGTCATATCAAACTTCCCCTCCATAGTCTGAATGTGTTTACCATAAAGAGCACTCGCCAAGGTTGGTTAGGCTTTCTTGGGGGATATGTCCTTATCGGTATAACCACTTAGATCATGAGAGAGTTGTTTCAATATTACCAAGTGCACGGGTGTAGTCAGGGTCCACCACACCAGCACTTCGCAAGATGTGGTCCTGCAATTTCCACGACTAAGCCATGGACGCTACAAAGGCATATGTTGACACGTCAACTGCCGAGCAAAGCCCTAAGCCCCCGTTCCGCATAGGTAAAGAAGCTAACCTCCACTGAAGGTCACAAAATGCGCCCCCCCCCCCCACAGACGACAATGTTTTCAATTGCCCCTCGTAGAGTCGTATCAAATATGGACACAGCCTATTTGACATGCTCTGGTTGCATGTTCGAAAGCCGAACACTAATTTAGCCACTGATGTATTGTAAAATACATCTATTTCCAGTGTAAAGTTTGTATAGTTTTCGAGTCGTTTAGATAGTGTTTTTATTAGTTTTAGGCTTGTACTGGTCTATTTTATTTAGTATAGGTTTTTATAGATTTTTATTAGTTTTAGGTTTTTTTTTAGTATTTATCTATTTTATTTTTATTTGGTAGGTGTTCGTGTGGACGTTGGAGCGTGAACGAGTAACTTTGGTCAAGTCAAGAACACCCGAGTCAAGAGCACGGAGCTAGAATGCTAAATAATAATAATAATAATAATAATAATAATAATAATAATAATAATAATAATAATAATAATAATAAAAGAAAAAAATATTATAATAAATGAACAAATCGTGACTTTGGTCACATGTAAAGGGCCATGGCCCAAGAAGGGCTCCAATATGATTCTAGAGTAGGTGCCGCTAATTAAAAAGGGGGAATCGACAACAGAGAATTTTTATTTTTATTCTTGTAGGAGAAGACACAGCGGCACATATTATTGGCGAAGGAACAGCAAGTAATAATTTGGAAGGGGAGCAGAGCCGAATAGAATTATTTTTCTGGAGAGAGAGATCGCAGCACAAAGACGAGAGAAGAAAAGCAATATTATTTTAAGGCGGATCAAGGGTGAAGTACTGGTGTGAGCACGGGTTGTTTCTACTTTAATTATTTATTTATTTGCTACCGTTGTGAACACCATGATTTTTACTGGCTTTTATTGTTTTGATTTTATCATGACTTTTATTGGCTAGATTTTTATTACTACCTAGGTTTTGATGAATACTCATGATTGATTGAACGTTTTTATGGTTTTTTGGAACTTTGACTATGGGTTGATGGTTTAGTAAAGACTTTGATTATTTTTGATCTGGTGTATATGCGTACCTAGTTTTGTTCAATTAATAATTATTTACTCCACATGCGTTTTTGTGAATGTCTTTCATGTATGAATGCGTGTTAGGTTGTGGACTGTGTGTTAACAACTAGTTTATGGTAAATTGCTAGTGTTTTCCATAGGAGTGGTTTTTGTTGATTGAGTAGTTCTAGGTATTCTTCCAATTCCAATAGCTGTAAGGTGCGGGATTGTCGATATGTCTAGGGTGTTAAATTGCTAGATCTAGATGCTTTGTAAGAAGATCTTCCTAGTTTCCTTACCACTACTTGCGTATCGAGTCAGGTCAGGTTTTTTATAGTTACCCCTTGCACTCTTAGTGTAGTGAGGCTTTCGCGCTGTAAGGTAGACTGTCTAGCGGGTACTTTATCATCAGAGTAGGTAAGCTTGTAAGGGTAGCCTCTCAATCGGTAGTTTAACGGCTTATAGGTAACCTTAGGTTTCTCCTTGAGAAGGGTCGAGGGTCCTCTAGTTTATCCTGTAAGTTTAGTATTTGAAGATCCCGGTTCCATAGCTAGTTCCATAACCATAGAAGTTCGTTAGTCATGAGTAGGATTCTAACTTAGGTAGTACCTTCACCATCATTTGAATTTGATTCAACTCAGTTCGCTTCTTTAGTTCAGTTAGTTTATTTTAGTTAAGCTTTATTTTTCTTGAATTTAGTTTTAGTAAACCCCCCTCTAAAAATAATAAATAGTTTTATTTCAGTTTTAGATAAGTTTTCAAGTCTAGTTACCGTCTTCCATTAGAGTCTCGTGGGTTCGATATCCGGACTTACTTTAGCTTTACTAGAGTCGATAGGTTCACTTGCCTGTCAGTAGTTTAGTTTTAGAGAGTCTAGAGTATTACTAGGTGTCTAGTTTTAGGTTTAATTTAGTTGTTTTTATTAAACTACTTTTAGCACATCAGCCACCCCCATGCACGAGTGTAGTAAGAGAAGCTCACTTTGGGGGTCCCTTAATTTCGGCGGGCACTCCATGAGTTTTACCGTGTGCACAGCTCTTTTCACGGCCAAAGAACGGATATAACCTGCAACCCCGCTAACAGCCCCTCCAAGGAGTTTAACCTCACCATCGGGTCTACCAATATCACTAGGGAATAGGTCAGACGTCGTTTTCGAACCATTACACGATGGCCAAAAAATATCGGCCTTTCCTTATAATTGTGCCATCATCCAAATACCAAGCATGGAAGGGGAGGGAACAAGCATCATGCACCTGGATGACAAGCGGGTGGAGGACCAATGCAAAAAGGAGAGGCTCGAGGTCCCCTTGATGAACCCCTGTAGTAGAACCAATGTGAGTATCACTCACGTATAACGGGTAGGTTGGGCATATAGGAATTGAACCCACGAGTAGATGGATGGGCATCGACAACTAACTTCCCTGAGTAGTGGCGTACGGTCAACCATGTTAAAAACGTTGGATATAACCTGCATCCCGGCTAACAGCCCCTCCAAAGAGTTTAACTCCACCACCGGGTCTACCAATATCACTAGGGAATAGGTCAGGCATCGTTTTCGAACCATTACATGATGGTCAAAAAATCTTAGTCTTTCCCTATAATTGTGCCATCGTCCAAATACTAAGCATGGAAGGGGAGGGAACAAGCGTCATGCACCTGATGACAAGCGGGTGGAGGACCAATGCAAAAAGGAGAGGCCCGCGGTCCCTTTGATGAACTCCTGAAATAGCATCAATGTGAGTATCACTCACGTATAAACGGGTAGGTTGGGCATATAGGAATTGAACCCACGAGTAGATGGATGGGCATCGACAACTAACTTCCCTGAGTAGTGGCGTATAGTCAACCATGTTAAAAGCGTTAGAGAAATCGACATTAAGCATAGCTAAGGAACCATCCAACTGGACATGTTCAAGAACTTGTTAGCATTGTGCAGTACTGCTTCCGCCCCATTAGGGACCCCAACCCCAAATTGGAAATCTCCCAGATATGGAGCAATCTCTTTACCTATTTACGCATAGTTATTTTCGACACCAATCTCCTCTAACGAGGCAGTAACAAAAGCTTAACCCAAGTCTCAATGGACCCCGGGGCAGCCACCACCTTTCGCAACCCCCTGACAAAGCATGCGCAAATGCCATACGACATGTTGACGGAATACTTTTAACAGTTGAAATATGAAGCGCGAAGATTCGCTAAAGGAGAGCGACATCTGCAACCATCCCTCCAGATATACCACTCTCAGGGTCCGCCGCCGGCCTGCAGGGCTGAGGAATCCAACAGTCAGTATATTCAACCCCATCTCCTGCACCTAAGGTGCATAATGACATCATTCCCGTGACGGAAAAAACGGTTGAGTGCATGCAGGATCATACACCCCCCGCATAACCATTTTTGAAGCATGCGCAAGGTATCTCCCACATCAGTGTAAAGACCCAAATCTAAACCGATGTGCTCCATTAGCACTTCCTTCCTTTCTTTCTCGTTAAAATGCTCTCACTAGAAATGCATAAGCAGTCTAGAATAACCCTTGTATCTAGGCTTACCATCCTTGCAGGAATGGTAATTTTTAAAAGGGTAGGCCACCTCCCTGTGGCCAAGCTGAGGCACGCCTCCTCCACAGAGGCTACACCCCCAACCCACCGAATGACCCATAGGAAAGGAAAGACCCAAAAAGACAAAAATAATATAGGAAAATTATCAAAGTTTTGACTAAAATGGGTGTGGATTTAAATAAACTAGACATATCTAAAAAGATACAATGAGAAAAGCTACATAAGTGAAAACTAGCATGATTATGTATCAACTCCTATAAGTGTTATTTAAGACATTTCAAACATCCACACACTATAAGGGGTTGTTTGGCAAGTGCTGAATCAGTAAGAGGCATGAATGGTTAAGAGGTTCTGAATGAATAAGTGCTGAACCATTAAGTGGTGTTTGGTTGGACATCTGAATAGTTAAATTTTTTTTATCAAATTTATGGTTAATATTCTATTATTATTATTATTATTATTATTATTATTATTATTATTATTATTTTTATTATTATTATTATTATTATTATTATTATTATTAAATTTCTATTATTATTTTATCAAATAATAAACAGACCCCAAACCACCTACCCACCCATTCCTTCCTTATCGTGATTCTCTGCAAACACACACACACACACCTCTTTAACTCTTTACATCAACATCATCATCATCATCAATTCATCATCAACATCATCAATAATACTCTCAATCACCACATAAATCAACAACACAACAAAGATAGAGAGAGAAAGTAGAGAGAGAACCGGGGAGAAAGCCGGTGGCGGAGGAGAGGCGACGCCGGTGGCGGCGGTCGAAGGAGGAGGAGAGGAGGAAGGGGCTTGGGTCGCGTTTTTTTTTTCGTTTTCGAACAACAGCAATACACACAACGGTCACCTCTGAATGGTTCAGACTTGTGTCGTCTCTGAATCGGTCAGACCTCCATTCAGAAGCTTGTTCAGTTCAGAGGCCTGCACCAAACGATCTGAATCTTGCTACCTCTTATTCGGTCAGAGCTTTTCCCCATTCAGAGGTTGATTAAGAGCATCCCAAACAGCCCCTAACTTTGTTTGTCATCAAACTCTAATGGAACACTACAACAACTAGTCAATTATGCGACCTTCAACCTTAACCAAATGATAGTCAAGTTCTTAATGCATACCCATTCCCCAAGACTTGCATCATTTAATAATAGATTTACAACCAAACAAGCAAATGATGCTCAATTTTATAAACATAAAATTCAGACTAAAGCTTAATTGAGTAACCAACTTTACAACAAAGAAACATGCAAAACTCACACCCTCACAATCATCTCTCCACTCTGATGCGTTTTGAATCTAGCAAAAGTGTGTTAATATACACGTGACTCTCAAAACCAAGCTATGAATCGCTATTATTGTATGCTTGTATTGACAACCCTCAACTAACTACATAAGACAAAGACTTTGACTCAAGACTACTAGGTTCAACTAGAAAGGTGTTCTCTTCTTGTAGGGTTGAAATGAGTTCAAATAAGATGACATCTTCCTATTGATTAATTTTATGGATCTTTTTTTATGGATTCAAATAGGTTACTTGATTGATGCACCTTCCACCCTAACAAACAAACCCCCCCCCCCCCCCCCCCCCCCCCCCAAGACTTATTCTCTCAAGTACGTCTTTATTACTAAAAAAATCATGACCAAAAATTCCAAGAAGTTTACAATCATATCATATGTCTTGTTTTACAATTTAATTCGTTTCATAATTTCACAAACCAAGCATGAACTATACCAAACATGATTATGCTAAAGGATGGGAGCTGAGTTTCATACAGAATGAAAGACATTAGCTATCAACACACAACTAATACAAGCTGAACAAAATTAATATGAAAAACAACTCATTTCTTTTCCCTATGCTTTCACCTTCATCAACTACACAAATGTAAAGTAAACAAACAATATATGAATTGAATGTACAAACAATCCACAAGATTTCTGTATTATCCAAAACCCACGCAACCGAAACTGCAAAAAGCGATGGTCAGTGGTTTCACCTTGTTGGCTTGCGCCCACGCCGTATCATATAGCAGCAGCTCAAACCATATGTGTGATGGCGACTTCCAACAAATTAGTGTGCGGAACACTTAGAGTGGCAATTCCCCTCCGGCAATTTTTCCTCAAAAAGGCGTAAAAGTAATTAATGGCCAATTTTTTAATGAACCATGAGTCTTTTCGCGCCCTGATGGATACATGACCGAGAAGATAAACCACCCTGATTCCTTGGCCATATGTAGGAGTGCTAACTCGTTTTCAAGGCTCTTGTCTTGACCGGGGTTGGTAGAGTTCTTTGGGGGCTCGTGTGAAGTGCTTGCTTCTGAGATTACGGGGCGTTTAGTGGATTTGTTTTTGTACTTGGATAAGAGAGGGGCGCCAAGTGAATAGACGGTCCCGTTTGGATCTTGTAGAACATGTGAGGATTCATCTTCGGTATCGGTATCGTCATCCCCATCACTTTCTAATGATCTTTCTTTTGCTTCTCGGAGAATGAACTTCTCGAGGCTTTCGATCAGAAGTTGTTCAAATAATTGGTGATTCTCCCTATGGACATCCTTGTAGCCATATCTGTAAAAATTCATATGTTACCAAGCCTTTTAATACACGGCTGGGTCAAACTGGTAGTTTTGCGCATGACGGGTCGGGTCGGGTTGAATTGGAACACTTATAGTCCGAAATTCTTGTGTCTTAACTTTGAGTCAAAAGGAGGTTTTATGCATCAAACATAAGCTTTAAAGTCTTTCACCATTTGACATGTTTCCTTTTTACCTATCTTTTCCCGTTTGACCCTTTGAGATAAAATGTAACCCGAATGGCCAAATCAATCTATTCACAAGTAAATGGGCTGATATTGTCAACTCTATTAAACATCATGTTCAAATGCAAGGGCCTAATGCCTAGCAAAGCATGATCCTTAAAGGAGTTAATGGCACATATTTATTTACTTTCACTCTTGTATCACACACACTATGGAATTATATATTCCGAAACATCTAAGATTATAAATATAACTATCTCCAATATATATCATTCCCTTGAAAATTTAATATTCTATTTACATTTCTCTACAGGCTCTTAGGCCCGCTTACGGATGTGCGCATATAATGTATGTATGTGTGGCCCTCGGGGGGCAAAAGTAAAGTTGCACTAATTTTAACGTTATTTTACTAATTTCGTGAAAATAATGTTAAAAATGACGGGCGGTTAATCATGTATCAGGTGGTGGCGTTGATAGCCAAAAGACAAGGAGGTACATGCACCAGTCGGGTTTGTCCCGATTGCTAAGTGTTATGTGCCTTATGTCTAAGGCTTGATACAAAACCACTATTTGAGCCGGGGGTCTCACTGGAAGCAGCCTCTCTATTCCCACGGGGTAGAGGTAAGGCTGTCTACATCTTACCCTCCTCAGACCCTACCTTAGCTTTTGCTATTGGTGGGATTAACTGAGTATGATGATGATGATGATGATTTCTCTACAGGCTCTATTTTGAACCGTGCACATGCAAATGACATTCTAGACACATAAAGCAAAAAATACTTATAATTCAGTTTTGAGTAGAGGTAGCAATGTCGACTTTTTTACGTATGAACGGGTTGATTCAACTTCGGTTTTATCTTTGGCGGTTGAAAGGAAACAGGTCAAACGAGTCAAAAGTCACCCAATGTGTAAACCTGATGCATAAACCTCCTAAATTGTTTTATTCAAAGATTGAATTATAGTTTAATACGATTTTCGTGACCATACTTGCCACGTTATTCTTTACAAAAAAAAGGTTTTGGATTAAAAAAAAAAAAGTGTATCAACCGCCCTGCTTTGACCATTACAGGGAAAAAAAACAAAACCTGCCCATTTTGACTAATCACCCAAACCCACATGACCTTGGCATACGCATAAACAGAAATGCTACAAACTTGAAAGAAATATAGTTACCTGGCAATACAACGAAATATGTGGTAGCTTTTTGGGCAAACTCTTCGGAACAAGAATCTCTCACTCGGAGGCACAAAAGGAACAGGTACACTTTTTATGCACACGAAAACAATCATCGAATGGACAGCTGGAAGAGTGGCCAGAAATTGTCCAAATATGGTAGGCACGCCTTTTGCTAGCTCATTGTAAAGCAATCCAATGCCAGGAGCTCTGACAGTTCCAAGATTGCTACCCAATTGGCGCATTACATCCATTGACATCTTTTTCTTGACCTCTGTTTCATATTTAAGCTTGCTACCATAATTCCATATGTACATGATGAAATATACCACCATGGCGAACACCAATATGAGCCAGCTTCCATCTCTAATGCCCCTTAAAACTGATGAAAAGAACATAACCTCTAACCCAAGAAAAATGGTAGAAAATAACAGAACAAGAATGATGTTTATCTGCCATATAAGAAGCATTACAAGGATTACTAAGACAGTAGTCATCATCATCACACCAACCTCGGCAATGCCTGTATTTGTTATACAAATCAACATCAGACAAAAGGCAAACTTCATACAGATTAAAATAAAGAAATGGGAGCATGTAAAATGAGTAGAAGTGTCACTATGGTTAATAATTGCAAACGATCCCTACACCGTTTTATCAAGAAAAATAAATTTAGTACTAAAATAATGTAATCTTTGTAATAATGTTTGATAAAAATTAAAAACAATAGTTATATAATGAAAACAATAAGTGTTTCATGTCAACCAAATCTAACCCGGTCCATGCTAATTTTGCAATCACTTAAAAATTTGTTATCAGCTATTACAGTCTAGAGCACATCATAGATTCTCAATGCTAATTTCACACGAATACTTAAAGGAACACTATGCAAATCAACAAGTTTATGAGATCCTCTTTTTAAAGTAAATTGGAGTCTTCTCTCAAGGGCCAAGGCAAGAAGATAACAAAGATAATTCATCCAATGAACAAATAGTTACCATATTAAACAATCGTTTGCAGATGAAGAGTAAAAAAGGAAGGTGTACCATATGCATTTCCAATCTCTTCAGTGTTTGCAATAAAGCAGACAAGAAGAAGAGCAGAGGCGAGCAGGAACCAGTTCATAACTGGAATATAAATCTGACCCATGAATTTGCGAGAAGTGTGTATGATTTTTAGGCGAGGAAAACAACCAAGTGCTATCGACTGTTTGACACAAGAAAAGGTTGCTGTTGTCATTGTTCTACTAGCAATCAGTGCTGCAATATTGGCAATTAGGAAGACCGGCCAAAATGTTCCATCTGCGTGGCAGTCAGGCAAAACAGAATACACACAAAGTATTAGCCATGACTTCCTCCTGCAAGCTAAAAGCTTAAAGAGGTGAAAGTTCAACTCTTTATTTAAGGGGTTTCATAATATAGCAACCCACCACGTAGTGACAAATTAGTCATTATCTTACTCAAGTGTTCTACTTTCATCACGATATTGATTTGTAAAATGACCAATGTGAAATGTTTGAGAAAGTTTGTTGCTCTTTACAACATTATCCCTGTCTTTAATGCATAAAACCTCTTAAATATTTGATTTAAAAGATTAGATTATATCAGAAAAGTATGAACTATTATACAAGTTTTGTGATACTGTTATCCAAGATTCCAAGTACAACCTGTCTTTGCTCAACAGATACAAAACACCACGCTTTAGCACCTGGTGCAACAGCAAGCACCAGTTTAACTTGGGGGCGGTGATATAGTAGCAGTGTAACCATATTCAACATGCTAATTGTTCATAAAACATTCAGATGATGAAAGTGTTGCGGGTCAATCCCCAAAACAGAAAAGGATACTCACTTGGGATAGAAGAAAAGAAAGGCTGATGTGCATGACCACTGTTATCCATTAGGTAGGCGGCTTGACCCAAGTAACCCAGCAAGAGGCATGGCAGTACAAGGAAAACAAAAATAAGCTGCAAAATACAAATTCCATCTAAAGTAATTCAGATGAAAGCATTAGAAAGAAAAAAGTGTGCACTAAAATATTTGCAATACCTGGATAGCTACCACAGAAAAATAGCAAAGATCTGCAAACATTGCTTCTGAACCTGAAGTACACCAGCAGAAAAGAAACAAAGATTTAATAATAGTTATATAAACCAGCTTACATATAATTGCAGTTAACTATCATGGTTCAGTTCAGTTGCTTGCCCTAAATTTATCTTATTAATTTATCTAATATTCTCGAGTTTGAAGAAAAGATGTGAAAAGAAAGGAATCAAGGAGCTGCATTCTGCCCGTTCTTGAAGTCGAAAGAAAAGAGATAACGCCATAACGGCATGCTTAAACTGCTTTTATTTTCTTTTCTGTGTGTACTTTAGTTGGAGAGAAAGGGAAATAAAATCATAAACATCAGATCCAGCTTTATATTACACTTGTAAGAATGCTACAACATAAGACATATATTCCCTTTCTCTGATCATATAGTACAGCTACAAATTACAATGTAAGCATGAGATAGTTTGTTTTACGATCTTATTTGGTACAGCTACAACGCTTATAACTGTGGGGCCTTGAGTGTATTCAGAGGTGTTTTTATTGGGTGTTATGCTTTATACATTTGTATGGTACAACAAATTTCAATGCATTGCATTAAATGTAGATTATAAAGATCAGTTGCAACATTAAGGTATGGGTTGTCTAAATAGGTTTTATCCACAGGGATGTGGGTTGTTCATTTGATCCAAGAGAGTGGTTTCTTTAAATGAGTCAACTTATTGTGTCAATTATTGGATCATTTTTCTTGAACAGTTAACGCAACTAAATAGGTCTGGTCGTATCTGATCTAGAGCATGATCTACCCCATATACATGCTAATCAATGACACATTGCTAAAAGTTAGGTAATGTTGATGCTACTGACATGTAGAATTCCTGAAGTTTGAGGAACTTAAATAAAACAACAAAAACAAATCATCAAAAAGCCAAGAATCCATCTGTTTCTATATTGATTTGAACACGCATTAAAATCATTAAAGTCTTCTTTGCATTATTTTGTGGTTTCTGATGTTCAAATGATAAAACTGGTGGTGTACCTACTCCAAGAAAACCTGGATGGGTCCTTAACTACAATGTATTTAAAACAAATATACTTTTTTTTTTTTTTTTTTTTTTTTTTTTGAACGGCCAACTAAACAACGCCGGGTACTTTGTACGCGGCCCCCCCCAGTGGCAAAGACAGGGGCACAGCCCGGCCCACCCCGGACGCACGAAGCCCCTAGCCCACCCGACAGCCCGCTTCCAGGGAAAACCCGACCCACATACCCGCCCGAAGGCACGACAGTTTTGTTGCTAGAACAAATATATTAAAGGTAGCAATTTCGACAAATTTACTTACAAATGGATAAATTTGGGTTATGTATTATCTCAGGCGTACAGAATAAATCCAATGAAAATATGGTACAAGTGAAATGGGTGAAAAATAGCCTAAAATGTATGTTTAATGCATCATCATTATACTCGGTTAATCTCACCAATAGCAAAGCTAAGGTCGGAGGGGGTAAATTAGTTATCATATGTTATGTGTTAACTATCAATAAAGTTACCAATTTTGCACCAAATTCGCTTTGACCTGTTAGTCCGTTACCCAATCAAAATAACACACTCAAGTTTCCACCTCTAAGACACATGATGAGCTAAAGTTAAAAAATCAGCATAAGCACTTACCAGTTGCACACAACAGACATCCTCCCAGAGAATACAAGGCCTTAGCTGAGTCCCTCTTGAAATAGTAATAGATGTGAACAGGATTAAATGCCTTCAAGACACTGCTGTCATGTTTTACAAGGTTGTAGATGCCAATTCCTCCAAGGGAGCAAAACCATAGAAATAAGGCTGGCCCAATAACAAGCCCAATCTTACTAGTTCCAATTCTTTGTACACTGAACAAAACAATAAGATATGCAACTGAAATCATCACCACATGATCTGCATTAGACACACAAAGAAGATCCTCAACCCAAAGAAACATTATAGTGAAAGTTTGAAAGTTGTTTATACAAACATTAATATAAATCAGAAAGCATAACTAAAGAATATCTACATAACACATGACTATTTATTATTGAATTAATAGGATTAGTTTTAGTATCATATCACCTTCCTCAACCATAGGAACTCCAAGCTTCAGACCACGAACAGCAGACATGACTGTCCAACAGAAATAAATAGATAAGATAGAATTTAAGTAGATCCCTCCAAAATTTCTCAACAAAAAACAACATACCCTTGATATCATTTAAAAGTATGTGTATCAAAATCTACAAAAGGTAGGGCCAAAGAATTGAGAAAAGTACTAGAAACCTGACATTGCAGGCGTAACAACCCCATCAGCTATCACCATGGAAGTACCAACAAGGACCAACATCAAAAGAAGCTTTTTCAGCCCTAATGAAGCTTCAAGACGCTCCTTTATTCTCAACGACCTTTCAAGTTCTGCAGATGGAACCTTCAGCTTGAAGCTTGATATACGTGTATCAGAAGCAAGCTGATTTGGGAGTAGACTAACCTTAGCATGCCTACATATAAGTGAGTATAAAGCAAATGTACCACCTGCCACATACATACCATAAAAACCAAACACCATTTAACTTAATCGGCTATCTCTTTGCAATGACATACACAACTTATAAAGGAACTAAATTAACACTTACCTTCACCGTCGTCATTTGCCCAAAGAACAACGAGGACATACTTGATCAATGGTATCAAAATCAGTGTATATATCACAAGAGATAAAGCTCCAATAATATCTTCTTTTCCCTCTATTGGAGCCTTCTTGAACATCACACTAAAAGTATATAGAGGACTTGTTCCAACATCCCCAAAAACTACCCCTAGTGTTTGAAAAGCCAGTTTAATACTTTTGCCAAACGTAATATCCTGCAAATACAATTGCATAGATATCATGTTTAAGATTGAGCAGTTTCATTTCTAACCCGATAGTAACATTTTAACACTATATGTACTCAAACTAACAATTCTACAAGTACAGCTATAATTCTACACCAAATTAGGGCATCAAAATCTAAATTAGTTAAACCATTAACAATCAATACTACAACCCTAGTGTTTGAAAAGAGTCAAAGACAGTTTAGTGCTTTTTCTAAAAGTAACATGCCGCAAAGGCGCAAATACAATTTTGTAATTAGAGAGGTGGACCTTCATCATACATTCCACAATTGCATACATATCATGTTCTTGAGTGAAAAGACATAAGGATGAACATATTTTACGGAGTACCGTCCCAATACCGTAGCATAGCGATACCAACCAAACAACAACGGTACCAATATTAGTACCGGTATTCACTTTTATAGTTTATGGTTTAAGTACCAGTCAGTTTCCGTATTTTCCGGTTATTATGCACTACCAGTACCATACCATAATCGGTCCGTCACTCGGTTTGCGTGTTCACTCATTTCGGTTTCCGTATTTTTCAGTACCGCTACACTACCGTTCTCATCCCTACTTCTAAACAGTTTCCAATTTCTAAACAACATTTCAACACTTTAACTACTCAAATCAACAATTCTTCAACTACAATTCTACACCAACTTAGTAATCAAATCAGGTTCGAAAAGGGCTAGCGGCGCAGCTTGTTGCCAGTTTGCTTCCATTTCATTATATTTCTCATTTCTTATCAATAAACTAATATATATCAACACACAAACCGAAACCGAAACCGAAACAAAATCCAAAAGCATACCTCCAAATCAAGCCGTTGAGAACCAGACACCTCAAGAGTCTCTACATCCAATGAATCGATCCTCGGTCCAGTCCTAACCAACCTATACTCCACATTATCTTCATCCTCAGACTCCACACCATTTGTGACCGGCAAATCCTCCATTGTTCTTGCTTGTACATCATCATCATCGATCTCTGAATCATCTGCGTGTTCAAACACCCAACGGAACGATTCGACTGAGTCCACTGATGTTAAGCCTCCGTTGTTCTTACTGGATCCGTCTTCTTCTGCCATGTTATTGAAGGTTTGATTGTGTTGGATTATTAATTAATATTATTATTGTGGGATATATAGAGGATTAATGAGGAGGGATCAACAGTTGTGACTCCATTATTGTTGGAGATTGTGAATTAGGAATTAGGTTTAGAATTTAGAAATTATAAACCTTGATTCCGTTCTAATTGTGTTGATGTGTTTTATTGTGAGTGGATGATTAAGATGGTGTTTGGGAGTTTCAAAACAACATTATTGGTTTTCTAAGAAGCCAATAAGTCAATAAGACCGGGCGTAATGAAGGGTGATGTGCAGCGCAATTTCAAACATAGCACCCTCACACCGGTATAAGGGGCGTCATCTTTCCAAAACAACCCCAAGCGTGATGATAATAACGCTCTGCAACACAAAGCCACACCAATTAGATCTTGACACATCATCTTCTTCCAACAATCCTTTCTTTCAAACGGTTGAAATCTTTTATTTTTTTTTTATAATAACGCCCTATCTTCTCCCCTCCCACTACACCCCATTTTGAATTAACACCTCATGCTGACTCAGCTATCACATGGACCAATCACAAGAGGGGGCCTTAATTTTTTCCCCCTCCACTACACATGGTCTAAGTTGTTTCATCATCATATAGCAAATCTAAGGTAGGGTTTGAGGAGAGTAAGATGCTTGGTTTAAAAAAGCGTTAGGCGCTCCGAGGCGTTTTGGTTCCAAAATCCGAGGCGCGGGGCTTAAAGCGCGAGGCGAGAGCTTCACGTATCTGAGGCGCTCAAGGTAAAAAAGAGTAAAAAAAAATATTTATACAAGTCAATACTACATATTCTACTTGTTAATCAATCCTAAAAACAATAACATGATTATAAACACACTTAAACACTTCATTAAACAAACACTTAAGCCGAAACACACTTAAAAAACTTTAAAAAAAACCCTGATTTGGATTTTTGGCCCAAAAAAACCCTAATTTTGACTGAGGCGGCGCCTCAAGCGCCTTGGCGCCCCACGCCTCAGGCGCGCCTCACAACGCTTCATGTAGTTTAGCGCCTCAGGCCAAAAAAAGCGCTTTCCTAGCACCTCGGGCGCCTCAAGCGCGCCTGAGGCGCGCTTTTTTAAACCAAGGTAAGATGTAGACAGTCTTACCTCTACCCTGTGGGAATAGAGAGGCTGCTTCCAATGAGACAAACCCGATTGGTGCACGTAACCCTTTGTCTTTTGGCTATCAACGCCACCACATGATGCATGATTAATCATCCGTCGTTTTAACGTTATTTTCACGAAAACGAAATTAGTAAAATAACGTTAAAATTAGTGCAACTTTACAGTTTATGTAACCTAAAAGCACTTTCTGTTTTGGCTTTTGGCTTTTAATGGTGGAAAACCTGTTTTTTAGAAGTTAGAAATCCTGGCTTTTAGCTTTTGGAAAAAAAATTACAAATCTGCCACCCATATAACCAATATTCATAATAAGTTAAGCGAAACACTTAAAAAAACAATCTATTGACTTTTTAACGTTTCTCACCCAAAAGCTAATCCAAACACTTTTTTTAAAACTCGTTTTTAAAAAGTCATAAGCCAATAAGCATTTCTGACCAAAAGCACTTTTGCATTTCCAAACTCAATCCCAAACACCCTCTAAGTTGATCAAGATGGTGTTTGAGAATTGAGATTGATTTTTTAAAACTGATTATGCTTTTTGTTGTAGAAGGGGTGAGGTTGTTTTTAAATTATTGTATTTTAGTAGCAAAAAAATCCATTTCAAAACTCAACCTCAAACACTAAAAGCTGATTTTTTGCATTTTCAAAACGCAATAATCTAAAAATCCATTTCAAAACTCAACCCCAAACACTCTCCAAGAGGGCGTTCGAAATTACTTATTTAACTCAAAAAGTGTTTTTCGTCAAAAATGCTTATTTACTTGAGATTTTTTGCAAAAGTAACTTTAAAAAAGTGTTTTGGATTAGTTTTGTGGTGGGGAAAGTCATTAATTTATTTTTAAAATGTGTTTGTTTTAGCTTATTGATGTTAAGTAAACAAAAAGAGTAAAAATGTGGGTAGTTTGGTAATTGGATATTGTAAAAAGCTTTTCAAAAGCCAAGTTTTTTGTGACTTTCGAAAAACAACTTTTTATCTCATAACAAAAATACAAAACGAAAAGGACTTTTAATAAAACCAAACAAATTATTGACTTATTGATTTTTTGTTTTCAAAAAATCAATAATTTGTTTCTAAACTCAATCCCAACATGCTATAAGTTTATGCTAGTTTTGAAAGTTGTTAGAACATGCTTTTTGTGAATAACTTTTTTTATCAGATTTTTGTTATTATATATATAAATAACCTAGAATCTAATTTGATATATTATAGTATACGCAGTTATATGAATTTACAGGTGAGTTAACTTACAATGACATATTAACCTATAAAGGATATGAAGAACGGATGAGACAACACGTGTCCTTAGAGTGAAGGACAATTTTGTCCAGACATAAAAAGGTTATATAATCACGCATGTTTTAGATAATAACTACGCACATTATAAATGATAATTATGCACGTTATAAACCCACTAAATTTTTACATGTAGAAATATTGTATGCAAATTAAAGGGAATCAAATGCTCATTTTTATTGTGCATTTTAAAAAACATATATAGTATGAAAAAGTTGTGAATTGTGACATCCGTCACTTTTTACTTATTTATTTGTTTTTATAATAATAATAATAATAATGATAATAATAATATTATTAATAATATAAAAAAAAAAATCTGATTTGTTGGTTATCTTAACCCAAACAAGTTGTAGCCCAAACCAAACCCACCTTTTGTTATAATTTTCAGCCACTATGTAGCCCACTACCAGCCCAACCTGAGCCCAGATCCAACACAAGAGCCGGCCCACTTGTCCAAGCCCAGCTCCACCTCTCCCTTTAGCTGTTAAAGAAAAAAAAAAAAAAAGGTTCTGCCGGGACTCGAACCCGGGCAGGAGCCTAGTCCACCTCGTGTCCAAACCATCTGATCCACATCTCATTTTTGAAATAAACCTAACACATATAATATATATGGTTTTCTAGAAAAGGAGCTGTTAACCTACTTCATTGCTGTTCGATCGCTGCACAACCATAATGGGTGACTTTCCTTTTTTTTTTTAACATGGAAACAGAGGAACAACTTTGACTCGCAAATTCCGGTCTGTTACAAGTCAAAAACGTGTATAATTATCATTAATTCACATCCATTTTTCCTATTCACGCGAACCCAATTAATACATAGTCAAACCTTTCCAATCCGATGAACCAAACCATAGCACTATAAATTGAACGCTTCCAAACCATTACAACTCGCCATTATCTCTTTCTCCATCCCCAATTTCACTTAAAACTTTCTGTCTTAGTTATGTTCTTCGCATTTTGACTTTTAGAGTTGACCATTCAATCGTGCTCGTTTCTACATTGTAAGTATAATATTTTTAGTGGGTTTTGATCTTCGGCATCCACACATCAATAGCCCTAAGGTTAATTGGGTTATTGATGTGTGAATCAAACAATTGCAAAATGTAGGGCTTGTTCTTATTAATTTGGGGAAAAACACGATTTTTATATATTATATATATTAATTGAACTAAAACAAAACACAACCACTGGTCTGGACCAAGTGGTTGTGTCTGGTGCTCTCCATCTCAGCCACGCGGGTTCGAGTCCCGGGTGTGGCATCTTTTTCCATGTTTTTGTTCTATTTTCCTAAAACAATCAAGACTAACATTATTTTACTTAAAATTTTATAAATTCATTTTAATTTATTAAAACCCTTTTATAAATTCAAAAAAAATTATTTTTAGCAAATCTGATGTCAAAGCTTTATCTACAATTTTTATTTTTCTGAAATTCATCTATTTAATATTTATAATAATTAAATCAATTTTACACTATTATATTTATAAAAATCCTTTAAAATATCAAAACGATCTCACAAATTTCCACAAAAATTATCCTAAGTTTTTATGACATTAATCTTTTCAGAAATGATTTTTATTTCTGAAAAATCATTTATATAATATTTTTAATCAATTTTTGTTAGTTTTAATCATAAATAAATCATGAGAAATTCATTTTTCAATATTTTTGTACCAAAATTTTACATAAATTATTTCTTTTCATTTGGAACTGAAATACAATTTTTAATTCAGAAATTCTTTGATTTTAATATTTTTAGATATTAAAGTCAAATTTTTTGACAATTTGAAATAATTAGATTAAATATTCTATTTCCAAGAAAATAATTTTATAAAAATTATTTTCATACTTAAAACCTTATGTTATGATTATATTCAACTTAAGATTTTACAAAGAGACTTTTATTTATTTATTTATTAAATTTCATATATTTAATAAACAATTCATTAATTAATCAAATAAGCATTTATCCCCAAATTCGAAGCCCTAGAAATACATATATCCTAGAGTTATTTCCCTTACACATTATCGAATTCTTTAGGTTGATACTTTGAGATAGTTCCAACACATATTTCGTTGTCCAAGTCCAATTTCAAAGTTATTACGTGAACTGTGAGTACTTCTTATCCCGTTTTTGCTTTTATTCATTTTTGGGGTGTTGCATGTACACTATTACAAATTTCAAATACAAGTTTACATTTTCCCAATACAATTCTAGTACTATGTGCATTGCTTACAACGTGCTTTATGCTTAGACAATACATGTGGAATACATTTGTACTTAGTGAAATCATTAACATGGTACAAGCCGACCTTAACATTGGATAGCGCTATTTGGATTGACAACCCGCCTAGATTGATTCTCCCCCTTTTTCATCGGAGAATCCGTGGCCAGTGTTAAGTTTTTATCCATTTATTGGATAAGTACACTACAGTTCATACAGTACATTATACAGTCACAGGGTTGATTTCGCTCATTTGTATGATACATAGTTTACATATTTGCACTGTAGCTTGCACTTGAATTGTATAACTTTTTAACCTACTATATATATCAAATCTAGGAATGCTCACCAACATTTCAAATGTTGACCAAATCTATTTTGTACATGTTTCAGGTGCAGTTTGATCTAGTGCTTTAGCAAGGAACATTTAGTGCTTTATTTTAATTCAGTTATTTCAATATTTACATTTCATTTAGACAATGTAATTTCCATTTTCCATGTAAGACAATTTTGAATTATTCAATAATATTTACATTTTAGTACCATGAGCTTTTGAACAATCGTCACTACGTGGCACCTCGATGATTCCGCCATCGGTTGGGGTGTTACAGATTGGTATCAGAGCCATGGTTATAGGGAACTAGGTTACTAGATGAAATAGGCCTAGACTATAACCGAACTTCAACTTTCATGCATAATATTTTTCTGAATTGCCTTACCCTCATTTCCCTCTACTTTCCTTCTTCTATCTTTCCCTTTTTCTCTTTCTCCATTCTTTTCATCCTTCATCATGGTGCATAGAGATGGTGTCCTACCGGGAGTGGAAAGTCTACATCATCATGGAACAGGGACAGTACCTTTCATGAAGACACTCTTAGGCATAATGCCTACTCTTACTTTTGTTCCTTCAAAGTTGTTGAACTTTAATGAGTGTGATAAGGACACGTGCAATCTGGAAGGGTGGACGCCTGTACACTGGGTTTTCTGGCATAGGCAAGCATATCGCATAAATCCATTTACGGACCTGTTATGCTTACCTGGGGATTCCTGGAGTGAGTGTTCACTTATAGGCTAAAGCACGTCTTCTTTGATCACCATTGGGTTCAATTCCTTTGAAAAGTCAACGTTCTTGTTGGGCTTTACAGCTAGACAAGGGCACTCCAAGCATTTTATGCAAGCTTTTTCAATAATACTCTCTCGGTTCATATACAATATTTTGTATTTCATGATTTTCATATATTGCTTACAAGTTCATACTTTCATAACCATCTATGGATTTCACAATCACACTTCACCTTACCCTCTTAGCCACTTTTTAAATATTCAACACCCTACCCAAATCATATTATTTCTTTTCTCCACATGTTATTTATTTCAAAAACTATAACCTCATACTTTAGCACAAACTAAAGATTTCTAAAACTAGTTGTATTACCTAGCAACTTTACAAAGTACATATTTTCCTCGAACTTAAATTCAATTGATTATTTATTGACGTAACAAACGATTTTCTATATAATGTTTTAAACTATTACAAAGCCTACTTAGCTTGTACTATTTAACAACTTTTGCCTTATGTACAAAACCAAATTTTGAAAATATTAATTTTTTTTTTTTTGAATAATATCTAGTCTCTAGATTCTCCATCAACACTCACCCATTTTCAACTTGTTCAAAATTTTACAATATTTGGCATACACCACAATCATGTTTTCTTATACACTTGATTATAACCTTTGATCCAAACCCCAAAATTTACACTACTATATAATCTCCTTACTATAAAATAAACTCTTTATCAACTATCTTCACATTCACCATCTCTCACAACCTTGATTCTGCTTCAAGATTTTTCATCATCCTCTCAAGAACTAAATTCATATCCTTCACCTTCTCACACGTGAGCTAGTTACCCATGATAATCATACTACTAAAAACCTGATACTTGATTCTACATGATTTTTTTTCTTTTCAAAACATCATTGTTTGTGAAACTTGATTTGACTATTCACTGGACATTTAATTATTCATGATACTCGTGTTTTCATTTTCTTGATCTTATTATCATTTTGTACCCAATTATGTCATACTCATAGGCATACAACATCTAGAAATTTCCTTGCATACTATCGTGTATTAACACAGATTGGAAATTTATCATATTGATTACATTTATCATACAAGACTCTACCTTACATTTATTTGGAACGTTTGGACTTGATACTTGATCTTACAGATGCTTTTCTAAGAAAACATCATTGGTTATTACATGAAACTAGATTTTTTTCCCTTAATTTGACTACGCATTGAACATCTAATTATTCATAATATTCGTAAACATTTAATTATTCATGATAACACTTACACTTAATGGTTGTAGTACTTACAAACTTGCTTGCATAAACATACTATCAATTTGCAATCTATGTGAATAATAATTGCTGCACTTAATAGAAGTCATCATGCCTTTTTCAACAGTCGGGAGAGGCCCTACAACCTGCTCCACGACTGGTGGAGGCTATCGAACATACTCAACGATTGGTAGAGGTCCCTATGCCTTTTCAAACAGTCGGGAGAGGCCCTACAACCTACTCCACGGCTGGTGGAGGCTATCGAACCTGCTCAACAATCGGTGGGATCATAGAAGGACATAAAACCCTAATGTAAGGTAAATTGATGATTCCGGTCCGGAACGTAATCATGAATTTACAGGTACGTTAGGGTAGTGTGCAATTCTATTAGAGTTTTTGGTAGGCGTCCAATACGTTTTCAAGGTATCAAAGGTGTGGTGGGTTAGCTGCGGTACACCCTGTATACAAACACTAATGATGCATTGAAAATGAGACTGGAAGTCGGACCAGGAACAAGCTCTGTTTACTTGAAAGTTCATTTAGTGTTTCTATAGTCAGTCAACTCGTACATTTATCATAGGATTCTTAAAACTTGAAACTTAGTGAATTACTAGATTCTTATTCTCCTTATTATTCGAGACGAACCTAATCCAATCATTAACTCACACCTATCAAACTTCTTATCTAAATCATTCGAATTTTTCAAGCCACAGTTATCTTAAGTTTTACCCAAGCATCCATAACCCTATGTTTCTAATAACTTCGGGACGAAGTTTCTAAAAGTAGGGGATGCTGTGACATCCGTCACTTTTTACTTATTTATTTGTTTTTATAATAATAATAATAATGATAATAATAATATTATTAATAATATAAAAAAAAAATCTGATTTGTTGGTTATCTTAACCCAAACAAGTTGTAGCCCAAACCAAACCCACCTTTTGTTATAATTTTCAGCCACTATGTAGCCCACTACCAGCCCAACCTGAGCCCAGATCCAACACAAGAGCCGGCCCACTTGTCCAAGCCCAGCTCCACCTCTCCCTTTAGCTGTTAAAGAAAAAAAAATAAAAGGTTCTGCCGGGACTCGAACCGGGCAGGAGCCTAGTCCACCTCGTGTCCAAACCATCTGATCCACATCTCATTTTTGAAATAAACCTAACACATATAATATATATGGTTTTCTAGAAAAGGAGCTGTTAACCTACTTCATTGCTGTTCGATCGCTGCACAACCATAATGGGTGACTTTCCTTTTTTTTTTAAACATGGAAACAGAGGAACAACTTTGACTCGCAAATTCCGGTCTGTTACAAGTCAAAAACGTGTATAATTATCATTAATTCACATCCATTTTTCCTATTCACGCGAACCCAATTAATACATAGTCAAACCTTTCCAATCCGATGAACCAAACCATAGCACTATAAATTGAACGCTTCCAAACCATTACAACTCGCCATTATCTCTTTCTCCATCCCCAATTTCACTTAAAACTTTCTGTCTTAGTTATGTTCTTCGCATTTTGACTTTTAGAGTTGACCATTCAATCGTGCTCGTTTCTACATTGTAAGTATAATATTTTTAGTGGGTTTTGATCTTCGGCATCCACACATCAATAGCCCTAAGGTTAATTGGGTTATTGATGTGTGAATCAAACAATTGCAAAATGTAGGGCTTGTTCTTATTAATTTGGGGAAAAACACGATTTTTATATATTATATATATTAATTGAACTAAAACAAAACACAACCACTGGTCTGGACCAAGTGGTTGTGTCTGGTGCTCTCCATCTCAGCCACGCGGGTTCGAGTCCGGGTGTGGCATCTTTTTCCATGTTTTTGTTCTATTTTCCTAAAACAATCAAGACTAACATTATTTTACTTAAAATTTTATAAATTCATTTTAATTTATTAAAACCCTTTTATAAATTCAAAAAAAAATTATTTTTAGCAAATCTGATGTCAAAGCTTTATCTACAATTTTTATTTTTCTGAAATTCATCTATTTAATATTTATAATAATTAAATCAATTTTACACTATTATATTTATAAAAATCCTTTAAAATATCAAAACGATCTCACAAATTTCCACAAAAATTATCCTAAGTTTTTATGACATTAATCTTTTCAGAAATGATTTTTATTTCTGAAAAATCATTTATATAATATTTTTAATCAATTTTTGTTAGTTTTAATCATAAATAAATCATAAGAAATTCATTTTTCAATATTTTTGTACCAAAATTTTACATAAATTATTTCTTTTCATTTGGAACTGAAATACAATTTTTAATTCAGAAATTCTTTGATTTTAATATTTTTAGATATTAAAGTCAAATTTTTTGACAATTTGAAATAATTAGATTAAATATTCTATTTCCAAGAAAATAATTTTATAAAAATTATTTTCATACTTAAAACCTTATGTTATGATTATATTCAACTTAAGATTTTACAAAGAGACTTTTATTTATTTATTTATTAAATTTCATATATTTAATAAACAATTCATTAATTAATCAAATAAGCATTTATCCCCAAATTCGAAGCCCTAGAAATACATATATCCTAGAGTTATTTCCCTTACACATTATCGAATTCTTTAGGTTGATACTTTGAGATAGTTCCAACACATATTTCGTTGTCCAAGTCCAATTTCAAAGTTATTACGTGAACTGTGAGTACTTCCTATCCCCTTTTTGCTTTTATTCATTTTTGGGGTGTTGCATGTACACTATTACAAATTTCAAATACAAGTTTACATTTTCCCAATACAATTCTAGTACTATGTGCATTGCTTACAACGTGCTTTATGCTTAGACAATACATGTGGAATACATTTGTACTTAGTGAAATCATTAACATGGTACAAGCCGACCTTAACATTGGATAGCGCTATTTGGATTGACAACCCGCCTAGATTGATTCTCCCCCTTTTTCATCGGAGAATCCGTGGCCAGTGTTAAGTTTTTATCCATTTATTGGATAAGTACACTACAGTTCATACAGTACATTATACAGTCACAGGGTTGATTTCGCTCATTTGTATGATACATAGTTTACATATTTGCACTGTAGCTTGCACTTGAATTGTATAACTTTTTAACCTACTATATATATCAAATCTAGGAATGCTCACCAACATTTCAAATGTTGACCAAATCTATTTTGTACATGTTTCAGGTGCAGTTTGATCTAGTGCTTTAGCAAGGAACATTTAGTGCTTTATTTTAATTCAGTTATTTCAATATTTACATTTCATTTAGACAATGTAATTTCCATTTTCCATGTAAGACAATTTTGAATTATTCAATAATATTTACATTTTAGTACCATGAGCTTTTGATGTTCCACGTAATCACCGGAGAAACTTTTCCTTCTTTTGTAATTAAAAACTTTTTTTCTCTCCGTACACTTCAACGTTTTTATTGTACTTTTTACTTCAACGGCCAACTTCGGCCACCTTTCTGGGTCTTTACCGGTACGGTCACCTCTGTGACTACAAATCAGACCGACCATCTTTCTTTAGGCGAGTATTGCTGTAGTGTATCACTTTCAGAATCGCCGATCATTGCGGACAAGGCTGCTCCGACCAACGGAAACCCACCTCAGACGAAAGGCGCTGGTTTATTTTGCTGTTTGTGGCCTTGATCTACCGAGTGCGACCAATTAGAAGGGGGTTTCAAGAAGGGGTTTCTAAGACCTGCAACCTCTTTCTCCTCCGTACAGTAAAGGTTTTTTCTTCTTCTCCTCCGTACACCCCCAACTACTTTCTCCGGCCAAGTGGTTTAGACCTGCAACCTCCAGCGGACGCCTTAAGTACCGGCGAGGTGTCTGTCCAACAAGTATCAGATCCAACAAGGTGTTTGTCCAGCAAGGTTTGTCCGGCGACAACCCTCAACCAAAACCCAGGTGCACTCGATCCTAAGCGTAACTATCAAATATACGCATATTAAGGTTCCTTTAAGTGGTAAAAATCATTTTGTGTTTGTTGACTACATATACTGTTTGCTAAGCATTTTTAATATAGTCTACATAGCCAACAAATAAAAAAAAAAAAAAATCCTTGACAACATATGTTCCATATTGCTAGATACAGTGCTTAGTTAAATACATAGTTTGTTTTACTCTGTAGTGATTGGGTAGTACTGTCGTATCTTGTGTGCGTGTGTGTACTGTTGTCTGTGTGGGTGATATACTGCAACCATAGAAGATAGGAGTCGTCATGTTTACTTGAGATCGTGTCCAAGGAAGAGAGGTGTAGGCAAGGGAAGGGGTAGAGGGTATAAGTTGCGTGTTGCGTCTTGGAATGTAGGTACTCTTAGTGGTAAATTGTTGGAGGTGATAGACACACTCAAAAAGCACAAGGTAGGGATAGCATGCCTACAAGAGACTAAGTGGAAGGGGCATAAAGGGGCAGAGTGTAATGGGTACAAATTAGTGTATTCGGGATCTAATGGGGCAAAGAATGGGGTGGGATTTCTAGTGGCGTTGGATTTGTATAGAAATGTGGTCGAAGTGGTGCGGCACAATGATAGGATTATGGTACTACGGTTGATTCTGGGGGGTGAAGTAGTGGCAGTGGTTTGTGCATACGCACCTCAGGTGGGAATAGGGGACCAGGAAAAGAGAGACTTCTGGGAGTGCCTAGACGGGGTTGTGAGTGCTATACCGGTAGGGGAGCGAATCTGTATAGGAGGCGATTTTAACGGCCACATTGGCAAGGATATCGATGGTTTCCCAGCAGTTCATGGGGGTTTTGGGTTTGGTGTTAGGAACGACCCAGGTAGGGACCTTTTAGACTTTGCGGTGGCCCACAACCTAGGCATTTTAAACTCGTTCTTTAGGAAGAGAGAATCCCAATTAATCACTTTTAGCAGTGGGGGTCGTAGCACTCAGATAGATTACATTTTGATGAGGCAAGGTGATAGACGATGGTGGAAGGACTGCAAGGTTATACCAGGGGAGGCCGCAGTGGCCCAACACCGTCTACTGGTGGCAGATATAGCCATGAGTGAAAGAATTGCTAGGAGGGAGAGAAGACTGCGACCTAGGACCCGTTGGGGTAACTTGAAGGGTGATAGGAGTCTAGTGTTTCGAGATAAGGTCATCTCCAGATTATCAGCTCGACTTGAGGGGGACACAAACCAAATGTGGGAGGATGTGGCGACCACAATTATCCAAGTGGCGCATGATACTCTAGGGGTTACCTCGGGAAAAGTCGGCGAGCATAAGGAGTCCTGGTGGTGGAGTGAGGAAGTGAAAAACAAAATAAGAGATAAGCATACGAGTTTTAGGGAGCTTCTGGGGTGCACTGATGAGGAGAATCGAGTGACTTTAAGGGAGGCATACAAGAAGGCCAAGATGGAGGCGAAGAAGGCAGTGTCAGAGGCTAAGAACACGGCATATAAGAAGATGTACGAGCGCCTGGAAACAAAGGAGGGGGAACATGATATGTTCAGGATTGCAAAAGCTAGGGAGCGTAGGAAGCGAGATTTAGGGGTAGTTAAGTTTATAAAGGGAGAGGATGGGCATGTTTTAGTCAAAGAGGATGACATAAAGAGGAGATGGAAAGCGTACTTTTACGGTCTTTTCAATGACGGGATGGCTCACTACCAGGAGAACGACAACCCAACTACCCAAACGCCACAACGAAATTACTGCTACTGTCGCCGTATCACACAGGAAGAGGTGAGGTCAGCACTTAGGAAGATGGGAAAGGCTAAGGCAGTTGGCCCGGACAACATCCCAATTGAGGCTTGGAAGTGTTTGGGAGAGGAAGGAGTGCAATGGCTAACTATTTTCTTCAACCTTATATTTAAATCTGGAAGAATGCCAGATCAGTGGAGGAGTAGTGTTGTAGTGCCTGTATATAAGAACAAAGGAGACGCACAATGTTGTGGGAATTACAGAGGTATCAAGCTGCTGAGTCATACTATGAAATTATGGGAGAGAGTAATTGAGACTAGGATTAGAAGAGAAACCCAGGTTACTGTAAATCAATTTGGCTTCATGCCAGGAAGGTCAACTACAGAAGCGATATACATACTAAGGAGCCTGATGGAAAAGTATAGGGAGAAGAAACGAGACCTCCATATGGTGTTCATTGATCTGGAAAAGGCCTATGATAGTGTACCTCGTAAACTGATTTGGGATAGTTTGGAGGCTAGAGGGATCCCGAGTAAGTATGTTAACATTACTAGAGATATGTATGATAGGACTGAAACTAGTGTTCGTGCGCCTGTAGGAGATACTGATTTCTTTCCCGTGGAGGTAGGGCTCCATCAAGGGTCCGCGTTGAGCCCGTTTCTTTTTGCGGTTATTCTAGACGAGGTGTCAAAGTCCATTCAGGAGACACTACCGTGGTGCATGCTTTTTGCTGACGACATTGTATTGATCGCGGAAACTAAGCAAAGTTTGAATATGAGGTTAGAAGGATGGCGAACAGCTTTGGAGGGAAAAGGTTTAAGGATTAGTCGCTCTAAGACGGAGTACATGCACTGCGATTTCAGCGGGACAAACTACGAAGATCGCACCCAGATCACCATTGAGGGTCATGTGGTCCCGCAAGTAACTAAGTTTAAGTACTTGGGATCGTTCGTCCAAAGGGACGGAGAGATTGATAGTGACGTCGCACATCGTATTCAGGCTGGATGGTGTAAGTGGAGAGCAGCATCTGGAGTTCTGTGCGATAAGAGGTTCCCAACTAAACTAAAGGGAAAATTTTATAGGGTTGCTGTCCGACCTGCTATGATTTATGGGACAGACTGTTGGGCCATCAAAAAGACACAGTTACGAAAGATGGAAGTGGCGGAGATGAGAATGTTGAGGTGGATGTGTGGTCACACTAGGTTAGATCGGATTAGAAATGAGGTTCTTAGGAAGAGGTTAGAAGTGGCTAACATAGCAGATAAGATAAAGGAGGGAAGATTAAGATGGTTTGGTCATGTGAAGCGGAGACATACGACAGCCCCAGTCAGAAGAGTGGAACACCTCACGGTGGAGGGGAGGAGGAGTAGAGGCAGACCCAAATTGACTTGGGTGGATCGGATTAGACAAGATTTGTTAGAATTGCACCTCTCAGAGGATATGGTCCAAGATAGGAATTCGTGGAGACGTAGGATTAAAGTTAAAGATTTTTAGGATTTAAGATTTCTTAGGATTTAGGGTTGGCCTCTATGCATGTATATATATATATATATATAAATATATCTGTATGTTGTATCATGTTATACATCCACTATTTATTTTATCTTATTTTTTGTTTTTTTAGTGTTTAGTGATTGCCTAATTATTCATTAATATACAGTGTGCATTTTTGTTGTTGTCGAGCCGGGGGTCTCTCTGGAAGCAGCCTCTCTATCTCTAAAGATAGGGGTAAGGTTTGCCTACATCCTACCCTCCCCAGACCCTACGAATAGCGTCGCTATTAGTGGGATTTCCTGGGTACGGTTGTTGTTGTTGTTGTAGTACCATGAGCTTTTGAACAATCGTCACTACGTGGCACCTCAATGATTCCGCCATCGGTTGGGGTGTTACATGAATGTTTAAAAATTAATCTGAAACTTAAAAAAAAGTCAATAGTTATAGGTTATATCTATTTAACCCTTCCTAACTTTTTTCTTCAATTGTTTCATCTATGATTTTCTTCAACAATTGAATATTTCAATTTCATCCATTAATTTCATAGATCAAGGTATCAAATTCTTTTACTTTTCCTATACTAAGAGCCATTTGTATTTTAAATTTCTCATAAAATTGACAAACAATTAGTAGCATATATTAGTTACTAGCTCATTACCCCGGGACTAATATTACTTAATAAAAAAAGATAAAAGAAATAAATAGTCTCAACATCTTTTAATGTTAAAGAAAGTTGTTCTAATGTTTATACTATCAAAAGGGGTTCTCATGCTGCGTTCCCAGCAGATTAAAAAATCTCAACCTCTTTTAATGCTAAACATATTGTTATAACACATGAGCAATTCATATATGTAATAGTAGGTTCAAAAACATATATACTATCATAACATGATTAGTGACTTGCCTATATATGATTAAGAAATTACCTAAATACATTGTGTTTTTTTCTGCATGAACAAAAACTTACTAAAAAAACATTTTTTTCGTTTTTGTATAGCACTATATATGGTGCTCGTTGGAAAGATAATAAAACGATCGTTAATTTGGTGTAAATTTTTTCAAAAAAATGTCATGCATAAAAGTTACTAACGTTTAAAAATTGTGAGCGGAAAATAAAAAAAATAAACATAAAATATTAATTAACATATTTGAAATTTTAAAATAATTAATAGTTCACTAACATTTAAAAAATGTGAGAGGAAAATAAGAAAATGATATTAATTAACATATTTGAAATTTTAAGATAATATAGATATAGATTTTATTTAAAAATACAAAATAAATAAATTTAAAAGAAAGCTTCATATGATGCCACATGACACATTCAATTGAATGTCACCTCACACAAACTCAATTCTTTTAGTATAAGTTATAGATTATAAATACATGTGTGTAAAGGCTATGTAGACGTTATACACAAAATCAAATTCTGACATCTTTAAATACATGGTGTGATATGTACAACTAAAATTAACTTATAAAACATACATATAACTAATCTAAAAAATAAAGTAGAGTAATAATAATTACTATAATTATTTGTTTGCTCTTAGCGTAAATCTATTAGTATTTGATCCTAATGCTGATATGCGTGTGCGTCACGAATCACGATTTTTATGCACTTAATACTAGTTTTGTCTAAGTTTAAAAGGTAGCATGTAAACTCTTTTTGAATTTCACAAGTGCGTGCATTTTAAGCAAGTTTGAGGAATGAAATATACTAAAATTTAGTTGAATTTTGACGTGTAAAATGATAAATTGATAATACATAGATTTTTTACGATGACAATATTGTTAGCTCATCATCAAAGTTATTTTACATCAGTGTACAAAGGGTATAAATCTTGTTGTACGAAATAAATATAATAGCTTGTAAATCACATCTCATGTTAAATATAGGAAATAAATTTTACCTCGAATATTGATAATTTTAAAAATATCTTCGTAAAAAAGAATATAAAAAATGTGTTAAATAATGGAAACAACGTTGGTCCTTATCAATTTATATGTTTGGTCAGTTGGTCTATTTGTGGCTACTGAATTAAATGCAATTACTAGATATTTCATATTTGTGATCGTGATAGTCACAACAATAAAAGACTAAGGAGATAAAAGCATTATAGCTCCGCGATATTTTAATGGTGGGATAAGACTTAGGAACTATAAGGTCCTGGTTTCTAATCTTATAAAGGGTTTTTTTTTTCATAATTATGAGTTTATTCCTGAATTGGTTACTCTAACAGTCTATGAGTAATTTCAATTGGCCGTTTAAAAATAATAAAAAATAAAATAAAAGACTAAGGAGAGATGAGAGTAAGGAGTTGATGGAGACATCTAAAAAGGGCCCACCAATATAACCACGAGCTTATAGCTCAGTGGTTGGGGATATGATGGAAGACTTCTGGTCGCTTGGTCAGGAGTTCGATTCCTGATCCAACGGTTTTACCGGCTTTTTACGGTCGTGCTCTCGGGCGGATGAAGGGTCGGGTTTTCTCCGGAATAGGTGGCTTGGTGTGTGTTAGTTACCCGACGCATTCTAGGGCAGGCACCTAAGACGTGTCTTCACCTAAGAGCGTATGGGTACTTTCACGATTGTTGGGTGCCCGGGTAGCTGGCATATCAGTTTGTTGGCCGTTAAAAAAAATATATAACAAATTAACAAGCCTTTAATGTTGCAATTTTTTTTATGTAAACTAATGTTAGTTTA
This sequence comes from Ambrosia x helenae, assembly GCA_030844895.1. Taxonomy (NCBI): domain Eukaryota; kingdom Viridiplantae; phylum Streptophyta; class Magnoliopsida; order Asterales; family Asteraceae; genus Ambrosia; species Ambrosia x helenae. Next base: position 11,804,534 of record CM061234.1, read on the forward strand.
ATGTTGTGTATTTGATTTTGGTATTTGCGCATTCATGCCATATAACACTAATTGTTGTTTTTAGAAAAAGTTAAATTTTAATCATTCAAATGGATTATAACTGAATGGCTAACTATATTTCGTACTAACATTGTGAACAGTAACACTCTCAACTTTAATTTCTGTCACTAAAAACAATATCACTCTAACGGAAAGCAAACCTTCTTTGCCCCTATGTTTTATCTATGTAGTTTCAAAGCGCTTTGCAACACTCTTATGAGATTAAAATTAGCCAGTTGTTCATCAGAAGCATATAGGGTTACTTTTCCGTTAGAGTGAGAATACCCTCAAAAACGAAAGTGAAAGTTATTAGTATTATTTGTCAACGACTCAACGTTACTTTTCCAAACAATTTTATCAAATTTCAATTCCAAATTCGATTCCGCTCAATTCCAACTCATGTGATAAAACAGTCCTTCAAATAATTCGTGGACCAAACACACGCATATGTTTGCGATATGACAATATCTCACAAACATTATAAAGTAAATGGAATATCATAATCACTCTTGAGTTTCAGGCTAACTTCTCCATCAAATTAAAGAGAAGGTATCATCTAGAAGAAAAGGGGGATTTGTTTGCTTCTGGAAAATCGTAACTAGCGACATCATGGTTGGGAGCTCATAAGGCTGGGAATTCAAATCCTGTAGAATGCAAATATGGTGTATTTATCCTAGAAAATCCAGAAATTGCTTTTAAAAAACAAATGTTGCTTATAGGGAGTCTATAAATACATATCTATGTGGCATATCATTAGGGTATTGATGTTATGTGTTTAAACATGTCCCTTGTGGTTTAGAAACAAAGATCTTGTTTGTTAATATATTGCTAGGTTGAACCAGAGTGTATTGTCTTATATATTTGTTTGATTTCACAAATAAACCTTAGTTCTTTGACTCATTAATAAAGAGTTAAACATGAAGTATTGCAACTGCAAGAAACTCTTATCAGTCATCACAACAAAACCTCGGACCTACAAAAATTAAGAACAAGCCTGCAAGAGAGCAAGATAAATACGCATAAGGGCAATAATGCTAGACATGATTAAGGATCTTGGAAGGCTTACATACTTTCTTTGAAGTTCAAGAGACAACAAAATGGCGCTTATTTTCTAGTCAATAATTATTTCTGGAGGCCCTCGATAGACTAAATGACTCTCTCTCAGGCTTTGATATTGGCGGTTTTTCTGATAAGGACCCCCCCCCCCACCTCTAAAAACTTTGGCGAATTCCCTTTTTGGCAAGGGCCGCATGCCCAAGATTTTTTTGACTGTTATCCGATTGACGGTTTGGGCCAAAGCATGTCGGCGATTGAGTACAAGACCATTCTTAAATACCGGTTGAGGGTCCTTATTTACCCTGAAGACAAAATCTGCCCGATTTGCCGTAAGGCCTGCTTGAATAAGTACGAGGAGCATGCGGTTCACTGCAATGATCTGCCTGGATTTAAATACCGACATGACTGGGTTCGGGACGTTCTTTAGGACATTTTAAGAAGAGCGGGAATATCAGCCAAGAAGGAGACTCATGTGAACTTTCTGTTGGGCCCCGGGGAAGGGAGATCCACCTTGCGGCCAGCAGATTTGCTTGTCTTTGGGTGGTCGGGGGGAAAACACGCTTGTTTTGACTTAACAACAGTATCCCCTCTAGCTAGTTTGAGAGACATTGGGTTTGTAGAAGGGCATGCGGTTCGAAGGGCAAAGACGAATAAAGTGGAAAAGCATGCTAAAGCCTGTGAAGATAACCAACACGCCTTCGTCCCTCTGGCTTTTGATACCTTTGAGGCTTTGGCACCCAAAAGCTATCCGTTTTTTTACCAAGGTCCAACGGGTTATACATAGTAATATCTCGACTCTAGCGGGGCAAGGGTTTGTTTTCGGTAGACTTGGATTCGCCATACAGAAAATGGTGGCTGCGCAACTTATTGCCCGTCTGCCTGTTTTTTTTATATATATTTTTAATTGGAAAAAAAAATAGCATCAAGACAAGCCCCCTTCTAACAAAGCTTTTACACTCACATCGGCTTGTTAAAATGATTATGTAAACAAACATATTATATATGTTACGTTATGTAAAGCTACAAATGAACAGAGCTTGAGTTCTTTCAGTCTCAAGTTCAACAAGCTTAGTCGAGCTGGGACTCGACTCATCTACACCCTTCATTGTGATCCTCAACCGATAAATCTTTGAAATAATGGAGCAAAAACATAAATCAAGCAATTCTCTGATAACTAAAGGTTTCATGTATAAACATTAATCTCAACACTAAACATATCGCAAAACCGTAAAGATGCTAAGCTGTAAATTCTGAGAATCAAAGGCCGTTTAGTAGGATCGTAAAGATGCTTAGCCATAAAGTCTGGAGATCAAAGGCGGTTCAGTTACATGTCTCATCTTTACTTTGTACAATGTGTGTAGAGAGTAGACCTGACATTCCACTAGCTTGTATTCGCATCCTCTGCTGCTGCTTGTACCTCATCATATGACCCGGTTTCTTGGTTATACGAGTACCTACAACGATGACGTTACAGTTTCTAACATTAGAATAAAAAGAAAAGAAAAAGAAACAATAAATTTTTATTTTAGTTTGGCCCTAAAAGAATGACTTTAAAAACAATTCATCATGTTTCCCATTCTATCCTTCATTGCATTCGTATAATTAAATTGCATTAATCGTACGTTCCTACAACCATGTGCACTTCATAGGGTTATGTTGACATTAAACTGTTCAAAATTACGTTAATTGCAATTTCGCCCTGTTTGCTTATGAATACAGTCTAGATAGGTTAAGTTTTATCCATAATGGGTCAAACCAAAAAATAATAAAAAGTTGGCTAGAAGAAATACAGGTACCAAAGTGTAGTTTACGCATAAAACCTCCCAAGTCCTTAGGCGTAGTAATTATTGTTGTAAGTATATAATTTTTTTTATTAAGGTTGGCACACAAATTATGTATAATTTTTTTTAAAAAAATCAGGTCAACCCAATCCGTTTAACCTGTACCAAACTACGGCATAATTATATAATGTGACAGCATTAACATCTCCATATTTAAGATCTTTTTTATGGTTAACCATGAGAACCCTTGTGGAAAACTCATAGTCTGAACCAGTGGGACATACCAAAACAGCAGCCTACGTTAGGCAGATTTTGATGTTCAGAGGGAGTCTCACCATTGGTGATTTGAAGCAAAAATCAGATCAGTTGGAACTTTGAATGCTTGAACAAAATACCAAAATATATAGTTGCACATAATAAAGGGTATCTTACCACTGCCCAGATGCTGCATTGCAATACAGTCCTGTAGAGGGGTCATAATAATAACCCAAACTGCTACTGTAATAGTACCTGCAAAAGATTAAAATAACAGTCAGTCAAACAACAACCATACCCATTAGAATCCCCTGATAGTAAAAACTATTGGTAGGGTCTGGGGTGGTATGTAGGCAAACCGTACATTTATCCCAGAGGACAGAGAGGCTGCTTCAGGGAGACTCCAACTCCCAAAACAGTCAAGTCAAACAAACTGACAGAAAAAACAGACAAAAAAGATGCATACCCTGAAGACTCATCAAATACATAATCGTTCTGTGTAGGCCCAGTGCCTGCATGTAAAAGGAATTGAGTCATTGTAATATAATAAGAAGAAAAAATAGATAAATTGAATAAAAAACAAAAAATAATACATCTCATATCCACTAGAAAACATATCTCTAGAGTCCATACCATTTGATGGATTGACAGTAGCCTTTTCATCGTCATTTTCTGCAAACATGTCGAAGCTATCCTCATTGTTAGAAGTATTATCCGCTGCTTGTCCATTAAGTACAAAGTCACCGGCCATGGAGTTATTAGATTGCTGGTTTGCTGAACTTGAAGAAGTGCCTTCCCCTCTAGCCCGTGCTAGCTTCTCAAATCCCTCTATTTAAGACACAAAAAAAAAATAACAAATCAACAATAAGACTGTGTTATTGTGCTAATCCATTTTGTTTATGAACAATTGATTAGGGTTATGTTTTACCTCCATTGGTAAAATTATTATGTTTGCTAAAAAGGATACGGACCAGACGAACCAAAAGTTGCTCACAGAGTACTTTTCAATGCAACAAACCTCTTAAATCATTTTACTTAAGAAATTATATTAGACTTGTAAAAAAATAAGGTTCTGGTTATCACATTTGCCACACAAATTATTCATAAAAAATAAAAAATTAGCACAAAATGTGCTTTGGAAATTCGGTCAGCCCAAACCATCCAGTTTCAACTCCTACCAACAATTAGACATTTTGACCCATTACCCAACTCACGCGTCACTACCCTAATTAGAATTATAAGAAATAGCAGTTCTCATGTGAATGTTAAAATTGTTTAGTCAGAATCTTTACAACGGTCAAAAAAACAAAAAGAAACTAAGCTAAGTATAGTTCTAACCTGCTTCCCTCTGAAAGACCTCCTGTTTTTCATCATATACGTCTGCACCAAAAAAAATGGCATCCATCAGAAAGTCAGCAAATTCATGTAATAAGTCTCTAAAACAAATCTTGAAAGAAGACAATCTCAACTGTAATCGCCATCCTCCATCAGCTTCATTGCGTCTTCAGTTAGTTGATCAAACACAACTTTTGTTTCAGCTGACATCTTCTCCTTTCTACTACCGGAACTTCCTTTCAGCCTTCTTAGAGCTTGCAGGACCTAAAAGGATTATACTTGATATGAGATTACTGCCACAGAAATTGAAACTGTATTCTTTTTTTTTTTTTTTTTTTTTGGGGGGGGGGGGGGGGGGGGGGGGGGGGGAGGTTGAATTACTGCTATTAGTAAAAAGAATTTATGGTTGGCTTAGTTAGACTTCAGTCTGCTACATCAATAAAAACAACTTTTTTAACAAAATTTCATAATTAACACGCTGACACAATGATAATATGACAATTAATGTGATTTATGGACACACAACAAAAACGGTCTCTTCCATACCATGAACTTCTAGTATGGAGCAACTGCAACCAATTTTAAGAGACGAATTAAATAAAATAGTAATTGGTACAGTGCAAAGTGATTCAATTTTCTTATCAAAAGTCATAACATGGATGTGCTTATAACTTCTTGCTATATAGAATTTATATGTATATTTGAATAATTGATTCATGTTATAACTATATTGAATCAGGCAAAAAATAACAAATTTATCAAGCAATTCCATAGTGGCAAGACAAAGATGAGTGATTAACAAAGAGAGACAGAAAACCAATTAATATACAAGAATAATATCTAACCTAGTAACTAATATCAGTATAGGTCACAAGACGGACATGACAGTCGAGTTGGATAGCAGGTCAAAACAGGTTTGGATTGAAAACATGACAATTTTAGTACCATTAGAAACAAGAAGTCATGTTGAGTTGACTTGCAACTACTCTTTATCCATTTAAGATAATATACAAGCCATTATATACAAATTAGAGTAACTTTTCAGATTGTTGGACGACCCTTTAGACCCGTTCCCTTTCGGCTAAATACCTTTATTTGACACATTTAAGATTAAAAAAAAAAAAAAAAAAAAAAAAAAAAAAAAAAAAAAAAAACCTAAACCAATTAAACAACTCATTAACAAATAACTGGGGTTTAAAACTGCCACCTCTAATTAGCAGTATAAAAAAGGTAAAAAGTAGAAATACAGATTTGAGTGATTGAGTTGCAACGAGAAACTTACTGTTTCCCCTGGTTCAAGCACGTCCGCAATCCGTCTCTTAATCTTTCCAATATCTTGACTTGTAAGGTCAGCAGCTTCAACTACAATGTTTGTGACCGAAGATTGTCTTTGTGCAATATTTGGATCTGCATCAATGCTATCAAGCCAAGCATCCTACAAAGATACTCAAAGAATGAGGGTAAAATAGCATAAAATTTCACTTTTTGGCAACCAAGGATCCAAATATCGTACCTTGATGTCATTAGTAACATACTCAACATAATTTCCTGTCTGGTCAAAATAACCTTCCTTCCTTTCTTGTTCAAGGTTGAAGGGTTCAAGCTGAATTCCATCCTCTTGGAGTTGCTCATCATCCTGCAAAAAGCAAACCCAGATCATTAGTGGTCTGTGTTACTGTGATCAAGGACTACAAAGTTAAAAGTGATTTCTATTACGTATTGATTGTATATTTACAGTTACACCATAAAATTTGGACAGGAGATGTGTGTGACTGTGTGTGTGTACATATATATATATATATATATATTTATATATATATATATATAATATATATATATATATATATATATTATATATATATAGGGGAGGGAACAACCACTAAAACCTTGAGACCAGTGGTCAACATGCTAGGCTATGACATTATATAATCCAACAATTACATTACTTTCTGTAAAATTCAACTGAGAAAAACAGCAGCAGGTACATTGAGAAGTATGATTTAAAGCATTTTAGCTTGATGTACATATGATCAAAAAGTTAGATTCTTTGATTTCTTTCAGTTAGAAATATTAATAGAGGAGTAAATTTGGATTGCAGAAAACTGAGTTTATATACTTTTTCCTAAAAAAAAAACTTTACGTAAAGCTAGAAGATCGAATGACCTCACCAAGGTTTACCTTCATATATAATATATCAAAACATACTAAGGTCGAAAATCTGATTGAATAAGATTTCTGAATGACTAAATCTATTATTCAATCCATGAGCCATATGCAGCACGTGTATAAAAGATTTTCACGTCTCAACAATAAAATCCTGAAACCATGTTTCAAGATATAAAATACATGTTTTCTAATTGTCTTCCTGTTAACATCTTGAAGAACAAATCATACAAAACAGATGACCCGTATCCATAACATGCTATTATAACATAAGAAGTATTGAAACATTTATAATTAGTGTTAGCGCAAGTGCCCAACAAAACGTTCCTTCAAGTCTCTACACGTTGTGTGGTTAACAGTTAACACTTTTACAAGCACAGTTAAGTCAAATTTCATACCAGAGTGAGAAATTACTAATGTGTTAGTATACTTAACAATAGCAGACAGATGAAACAAGGGAAAGCTACCAAGGATTATATTTTTACAATATAGTATACTAATAACGAAACTTTAATTGGAAACAGTTGAGCTCAGCAGTTTAAATAAGTACTGCTGTACAGGTAGATAATTTATGTATCCTCCAGTTTATTAGCTAGACTGGATGTTTGCATCTAGGATAGGAAGCTATCCTACTTTGATCTTATCAACACTAAACCACTGGTTTGGAAAAAAATAGTAGACAAAAACATAACATAACGAAATCTACAAGACAGGAAATAAAGAGTAATATAAATACCTCATAATGCATTTCGGAAGCAGCTACATTATCAAGAAGATCTCCAGTTGCTTCAATCTCAAGTCCAGCCGTATTCTGGTTCCGTCGTTTCGACCGTGCTTTAGCTACAAGTTGGGTATCGTTCAACTCAGCTGGTTCATCTTCAGCAACTTGGGGTGTATTTACCACCACTTCATCATTAAACTTCACCTTCTTTCCCTTGGGAAACCTCACCCTTTTTTGCCTGCAAATGCATTATCACAAAACACCTAAGCAAAACCCGATATAACATAACAGTTAACGTATAACATGCCTAGTAAGAGTAATCTCAAAAACAAACATTTTTGGTAGAAATAAGCACAAGTAGGGCGCAAGTGAGTCGAGCTGAGTTCAAGAAACATTAGGCTAAGCTCAATATCGGCGCAACAAGGATTCAAGATAGGCTCGAAATATCCAACACTTACAAAAACTACTATCGATAACCAACCTCATATCGCGTATATGAAAAATTAAATACAATATTAAAGAAGGGTCACTTTAATAGTGTCAATGTGCTAATTTGCACTACCCCTTTTTGCTAACGTAAACCAATATTTTAAAAACCTTCTTTTAGTAAAACACCGTCACCTTTTTATTTGGTAACAGGGATTTTTTTTTTTTTTTAAATTTGGTACCGATACCGTATTCGTTTTATTGGATAATGTTAGCCATTCTGTTCGAAACACGTAAGCAAGGTTGTAGAAGGAGCTAGGCAAGCGGTGGGTCTAGGCGGAATTAGGCGTTTTGGTATTTTATACTTATTATATATACACACACACACACACACACACAAATTTAGGTGTTTTTTGAAAATATGTTAAATATATACACATAATACTTAGAAATATTAGATATATACACATAATACTAAGAAATACTTAGAAATTCGTGGAATTTAAAAAAAATAAAAAAATCACCGCCTAGGACCGCCTAATGCCCAAAACGCCTAGGATTCCAACTAGGTCCTTATTAGACTATTTACCTCCGCCTAGCGCCTAGGCGGCCACCTAGGCCGAATTTTACAACACTGCACGTAAGGCGGTAAGGAGTTCAAACCGCGTCACGCAGCAAGGCGCAGGTAACTACGGCTCTAGTTATATATAATAACAAACTCGGTTCACAAAATCGTATAAAAACTACAACAAAACATAACCACAAGTTTAACTTTAAACCTTCTAGAAAAGTCTAAATACAATAACTCCAAACCTAACATCCTTAAATTCCAATTAAGTAACATACTTATACATTTACATACAACTTAAAGCTCGAGCTCCGCTAGTAACATATTACAGGCCCGACTATGACAACCTCGAGTAGCTCCCTAATCATTTTCAACCCTAATCAGAAGTCCCAAACTGCTAAGAACCTCCCACTGCCCTAATTAGCACCCAAACTCTTACGTTACAAACCCTAATTACTTCACAGATCCAACAAAGGCAACAAAACTTAATGTTTCGAATAATAATACCATTGCCTCAAATCAAACAAGAAGAAAACCTAAAACGCTCGAACAACTTAACGAATATCAAATTCAAATGAAATGAAGAAATAATATTAAAAAAGAAGGATGGAGAGATTACGGAGGCTTTTTGTTGAGATCATCGGGGTCTATACCGTCGTCGTCGTTGTCGGAGAAGGGTCGTTTACGGGATGGTTGCGCCTCCATGTGTGTGTTTTCTGTGTGTTTTGTGGGAATGGGTTTTTTAAAACATATGATTTGATTATGTGGTGAAGGATTTCAGATTGTGATGATGTAACATGTACAAGTTGATGAAGCGAGGAAAAGGTACAACCATGTAATGCGGTTAGAGGGGTGTGGAAGGCATTCAAGCCCATATACACCACGGCCACCGCCCCACCTGGGCGTGGGGGGGGGGGGGGGGGGGCGCCATGAAGGCGACGTGGGGTATGATGAGGTATGACTTTGGACCTTAGCTGAATTAGGGATGGCAATCATACCCGAACCTGATGGGTAAACTCGAAACTCGACACATTTGGGACGGGTTTGGGTCTGGGTATGGGATTAGTTTTTATTTTTTTCGCGGGTTTGGGACGTATTTGAGATTTGATGATATACCCATTTACCCAACCTGATTACCCGATAAAGTATACCCGTTTACCCGATGTAATTTTCTATATATCTTTTAAAATATGTATTCATAATATATCTAATTGTCCATCTACATTGTCATCTTAAAAAAAACACCAATTATTTGTGTATAATATCTGTTATCTATCTCTTTTAGTGTTTTTATATGATTTAACTATTTTATATTTATACATTGTAATCATTTACATGCATATTTGATAATGCTAAATGTATTTGTTAGTAGTCACGCAATAGATACCTGACAGGTTTTTAGTCTAATGGATAAGTTTTTAAAATTAACGGGTTTACCCGAAACCCGCGGGTATACCCAATACCCGACGGGTAATTACCCTATACAAACCCAACGGGTTTTGGGACGGGTTTAGGACAAACATACCTAATCGGGTATGGGATTAGGATTACCTAAACCCGTCCCAAACCCGACCCATTGGCATCCCTAAGCTGAATTAATGTTGATCTAATGCTGAATTAACACATCTAATATTAGATGATCTGTAAATGGGGTATGACTTTGGACTTTAGCTAAGATATGATGGGGCGACTGGGGTGCTTGTCTGTGATAACGTCTTAAGCAGAGCGTATATAATTTTTTCGAAACGAAAAAAGATAAGTGTGCGGGTGTGATGTGTTTGTGAAAACACCTTGTTAATGTGCTAGTTTTGTATATATTTTAGTGTTTGATCGGTGCATTTTAACACACTTTATTGGATATTAACTATTTATTAAACGCACTGATATTCTTATTTGATATATCATTTTTATTTTTTTATTTTTTATTTTATGTAAAAAAAGAAGATGGTAAAATTTATTATACATAAATATATTCATATGACTCAACATGGTTGTAGTAATAAGCATGTGAATTAGAAGTCTTAGTATTTTGCGTAAAAGTATACATATATAATTTAGTTTGTTATAATTTTTTAAAAGGCATATTCTAATTTGCAGGTTTGGATACATGGTGACGAGGTAAATGGTGTTTGCGTGGACAAAAGAAAATGTCAACAGAAGTATGTGGATATCTCTATTACCTTATTAAGGAGGAGAGATGACTATAAAGGTAATTTTATCAAGTGTTTAAGATGGGAGTTCAAGAGTCCCTTCATAAATCTTTAACTTTTGGTCACTTTCTTCCCATTATGTCCCTTGTGTACAATTTTTAATACCAATAGTATATGTGTCTAATACACACTTTAGATCCTTCTCAATATGTAACCACCCTCATAAATACTACATCATTATCATCCCTGCCTTTCTAATGCCCCACATATGTTTATTATGCATCGTCATTGTAGTCACACCTTTCTTTGTATCTCCATTGGTGTAGTCTATGTTCTTGAAACATATAAAGTCAGGTCTCTCTCTTTGTATCTTCATTGGTATATTGAAATAAATTAATTGTGACTTCAGATTTTTGGGTTGCAGGTATATGGAAGAGACTGTTCATACACTCATACCTCTTAAAAATCTCTTAAAAAAAAATCAGGCTTCACATAACATAGGACTGTTGGGGAGAACTTACACCGAGAACTTACTCCAGGTAGTTTACATGTCTTCTCTTTTCAATTTTTTATTTTGTTGTTAGTATTTTGTATTTGAGAAGGATCATGTACTCTGTTTAGAATAAATGGTTTAGTTTCCATCTATTGGGAAACATTTTCAAAGATGATCCTAATGTTACTGTTCTTTCATTTCAATATTTTTTTCCTATTGTAGGTTAAATCTACATTGTTTATGGTTTCTAAAACTGTTGGACTTCCACAGTACGGTCAACTTGGATATGGATATGAGATGGAGCCTGAAGGTATACTTGGTAACATTTTTGGCACATTTTTTGTTCTTTTTATTTGTTTTCATTTAAGAATATAATAATTATGAGATCATAGTAAAATATTTACCCACAGGCTCATGGTTATGAGACAATATTTATTTATTTTTTAATATAATAGTAAGACTATGTGTAGTGGGAGGTGAAAATTTTCACCTCACCTTGTACGGGGCATTTTTTTAACACTTAGCATGTGGGGTCACTAGGGGATGAGAGGGGCTTGAGGGTGTAGTGGTGAGGTGAAAATTTTCATGGGAGATAAATCATTTAATATTAAATATTTAATTTTTTTTATTGGCCCAAAATAAAAAAAAGGAAAATGAAATGTGATTGGCCAAACCAAAAGAAAAAACGCCGTTAAATATTCACCCCCCCCCCCCCACACACACAAAACACCCCAAACCACCTCTAGGGGGCGGTGTTCAAATAACCTATGAGGGTATTTGCCCCCAAAACGCCCAAATCCCCTCTAAAGATAGATTTGTTAGGCTTGCTTATGAGGTGTAACCTCGCCCACCGCAATAGCTTCTTTTGCTAACAAAACCATAGTAAAAGTGTCTTGTGGATCAAATCATACATGTTTTTATATTAATCTTGTTTGTTTGTTTTTTTTTTTTATCTATATACTACATTATAAAGAGGGGACATGGTCAAATATGTTCAAATTGTCAAAGTTAAGATGACATTTGAAAAGACGCTACCCCTTGATGCATTGTTACCTGTACATTCATTGCTTCCACTCTTCACATATCATTTTATCATTTTACATGAATTTTATTAAGATTTGTTTAATAATGAGTACATGGTTTTTTGTGGTGAACTGCAATCAGTTGTAAGTGGCGGTGCACATTTTTTTCTTTTCTTTCTACGAATACTTGTTAAAACATAGTGTGCACATTTCTATTCTTTTTTGCGTAACTTACGGCAAAAACCTAAATATCATAATGTTGTATTGCAATCCATTTGTGTATCCCGCTGCAACGCGCGGGTAAACCCACTAGTAATTAACTATGCTTGGAAGTATTTGTGAGATTTGGTGACTTAGCAAACATCGAACAAATCAAATAATGATGGGCTATTTTCATCATAAACTAAGTGTGGGCTTAGATAATTAATGGTGGATTGACTGGATTCTAGTGAATTGGGCTTGAGCCACACATCATATAAAAAAACAAACGTAATGTCGACAGGGGGGAAGTCGGTGACACATTTTTTTGGAGGAATTATCATTTGACGGCTGCAGGAGGTCGATACAACTTGGAGGGAGGATCGCACAGAAAAGAAGAAGCCGTATGAACGAGATACACACTTAAATCCTTTGTGACCACCTCTGAGTGTACGGTTCGTTTGTGAAACGTTTTAAATCTGTTTGATTTGGTTTTTGGATTATTTTCATTAAGTTGGATAATATTTGTGATTTTAATCATTTAAAAACTAGACTCCGCGTGGACACGCGGTTCAACAACTAACAATTATTTGGAGCGGTAAAACGTATAAAAAAATATAGTATAAATATTTTATTAAAATTTAAAAGCAAGAAATACACATTTTATTCAAATATCACTAAATATTTTCTTATACACCACATTTTTTGTTTTAGTCTTGACATTCCCATCACCATCAAGTATAATTAATTTCACCCTTGCCATGCTTTTAACTATTGACAATGTGACATAAAGTTGGTCATGTAAGAATACAGGGTCTCTTAAATACAATCTAACCTTCGATAGAGACTGTCCTTTGCTTTTATTGATGGTCATTGCGAAACATACGCTTATTGGGAATTGACGTATTTGGAAATTGACTGGAATCTTGTTCCCACCTGATATGATTTCGGCTTCAATAACACGCTTTGCAATTGACGTTATCATAAGCTTTCTCAAAATCAATCTTGAACATGAATAATTCTTTTCCTTTCCGCTTTGCCCATGACAAAATTTCACTAATCATCAGCGGCCCGTCCAAAATATATCTCCCCGTTAAAAACGCCGATTACGTCTCATGTGTGATCTCCCCCATAACCATTCTCATCCTGTTCGCAAGCACCTTAGATATAACCTTACTGATCATCCCAATAAGATTAATAGGCCTATACTCACCAAGAGAGACTGGATCCAAGACTTTGGGAATAAGCGTGATAAAAGACGACCCCGCACCTCGACTAGTAGTGGCCGTATCAGCAAAGGACTGAAAAATCTGCACAAAATCGTTAGATAATAAAGTCCATTATTTCTTAACAAAACGGAAGTTAAATCCGTCCGGCCCGGAAGCTTTATCACTCCCACAGTAAAAAACGCTTCCTTTATCTCACTTTCCAGAAAAGGAGATATCAACCTCCCTGCCATCTCGTTTGAAATCACCCGCAACCCATAACAATCCAGAATCGGCCGAACCTTCATATGCTCGTCAAACTTCTTTTTAAAAAAACAAAGACTTCTTTTTTAACAAGAGAAGGCTTGGTTACCCATTCTCCATTAATCAATAACCCCGGGATAGAATTAGACACTTTGCGCTTATTGATAATGCCATGAAAATATCGAGTATTCTCGTCCCCTTCCTTTGCCCATCTCACCCTCGATTTTTTGTCTAAGATCTTTTTGTTTGAATTCTTCCAACTCTTTAATTCTAACTTTAGCTTCCTCGTAAACCCATTGCTCCGCTTCCGTAAAATCCCGATTCTCTATAACTTCATCCAAATCAGCCAAGTCTTGAGCTAGTGTCGCATATTCAGCAGCTTCATCCTTAATCGATTTTTCTTTCCAGACCATAATCGCTTGCCTCAATACTTTTAATTTATTCATTAACTGCACATCCGGAGGCCCTTTCCCAATTAACGCCGAACAAGTAGTAGTAACAAGCTCATCAAATTCTTTACGTTGCAACCAAGAATTAAAAAACTTGAACGGTTTAGGACCGTAATTACGATCCTCTACTTCCAAGATAAGCGAACTATGATCCAAACAATCTCTAGCTAAGGCACGGTACTCTGCATTCGGCCATTCGGACAACACACACCAAGAAACAAAAATCCGATCTATTCGGCTACACTTATTCCAACCACATAAGTGAATTTGCGTCCTCGAAGATTAAACTTATGTAAGCCCGCCTCTTCAGGAAATCATTAAAATCATTAGTCGTAGGCTCGTAGCCAAATTAAATTTAGAGTTTCGACACTCCTCTTTATCACGAACACAGTTGAAATCACCTCCAATTATCACCATACCATTAACACTCCCAAGAAGCCTCACCAATTCAACCCATAACATCCTCTTGTCCAATTTTTTTTTGTGGCGCATACACATTAATAACACATAAATCTTTACCGCTTTCCTTTATCACCCCACGGATAGAAAGAAAATAGTGATGTTTTACCACCGAAATCATATCAAACTTCTTATTATTCCATAACGAAACTAAACCACCCGATCTCCCAGTCGCATCAACCCAATCCACACCAAAGTTATCATTACCCAAATACCTACTCAAGTCCACCCCATCCATATTAGAAAATTGAGACTATTGCAATAGAACAAACGCTACACTGTTTTGAATCCGAATATTCCGAATCCAATCTACTTTCCGGTCATTCCCGAGTCCTCTAATATTAATTGAGATCACATTCATGGAACAACCAGTTGAACGCCTTCTTTCGATACTTCCTGTACAATTGAATCTTCAAAGTTATCCATATTCTCAACCCCTAAAACTTTAGCCAAAGCCATTGTTTCCCTTACTTCACGGTTCTGGACAAAAATAGCATGGCCTCCAACAGCTTCAACATTGTTCGACATGCATTTCACCCCATTTAAGTTTTCGTGGCCACCTTCTTCATTGTTCAACTCTACTTCTCTATTGAGATCAGGCGTCAAAAACTCCCCAGCTTGTTCATTAACCTCCATTTTTTTTAGACGGTGTACTCAACTCCGAAAAAATAAACTTATCTATATCAAAAGGATCGTTCCCATCTCGTAAACGCTTCTTAGGCCTATCCGGATTAGAATTCGAGTTAGCTCTTCCCAAAGATGACTTCTTTTTGGTACCCAATCTCCTCTTTTTCTTAGAAAATGTAGAACGAGATCCTTCAACAAAGTGACTGTTGGACTCCTCATGCACATGCACTTGTTGTATAATCACAGGACTACGTTCAAGACCCCCTCTACCACCTTCGTTAATACCTTGATTCTCCATGACTATCTCCCCCTCCTCTGTTCCGTTATTTGTCTCCTTGTCTACTACCGGTGTCTCCATAACCACATCACAGTCGACCTCTTCCTCTAAGTCCACAATACAATCCGGAATCCAACCTGCTTCCTCCTCCTCAACTAAAACATTACCTTTAATCTTGTGCCATTTAATAACACAAGTTTGCTTTATCGTCTCCACTTTGTTAACTAGAACCCCAACCACTGCATATGATAAATCCCTTCCCTCCTCTTCAAATGAAGCCGGATGTATGACTTTACCAAAGTTGGAAGCAATGACATCAAACACTTGGGGTTTCGATAACGTTTAAGGCACTCCATGGAGTTTTAACCACGCAATCCTCTCAACATCCGATATCTGGCCATTCCAAGCTACACAAGAATCCAGGAAGACCTCCCAACCCATACTATCTTCAAGAATCGAATCCTTCTCCACCTTATCCCGAAACACCAATAAAACAGTAAAACCACCAACATAGTGAACTGAATACTATGCTGGAACATCACTCTCAAAAGTCTCCTCAAACTGATCAATTCCGTATAACCTTTCACCTTTACCACTAAACCACAATCATAGAACTCACCAAAAGCACCAATGTCACCATCAATATTTATTTCCGGCACCCTAACCCCAACCTCCTTATTGAGTAAAGTATCCATGAAAGAACGAGAGCCACTTACCACATTAACATGTTGATCAACAACTTTGCCTTTATCCTTTTCCAATTCTGTCTCTATAACATCCTCCTCTTGAACATTCCTCACCGGTTGCCACACTTTGTCAGTCGACTTCTTCTCCATAGGATCATTCACGAATCTTGCAGGAGATATGAATAGTTTGTAACTTCCTATCCATACGTCTTTTAACCTTAACTCGAAATCGGACATGTTTCTATCGATCTTGAACGTAACAAATCCAAACCTCTTGCCAAGACGATCAAGCTTTCTAGCGATGTACGTTCCTTGCACCTCTGCGTATCCCTTCAAAACCCCAGCCAGATCTGCCGATGAACACATTTCAGGCAAATTCGATACAAAAAACTTCACTCCCTGTGTTGATACATTGGATTGATGACTGTTATTGTTATCCCTACCCTTCTTAGATGGAACATCGTACCACTTGTTGACCTTGTATCGTTCCCTTGCCGCCATGCATGAACTTGAAACCCTAATCGCCTCCTATTTTCTCGGAAATGCCTACACCAACCTGTACTTCACTGATTTACTTAACTGAACCACTTTTTTGGAGGCAACACTCCACTGATTCTTTAATTTATATTTTCATTTAAATTCAAAAAGTAACTGTTTTTAAATGCCAGACCGTAATTAATTTTCTTACCGTTACTAAAATTTAAACCGTTGGAACCTTCAAGAATTCTTACCGTTAGATTTTGGTCTATAAAAAACCCAATAACTTCAATACCAAAATCACACCCAAAACCGGTTATACTTGCATCGTATCCTTAAAATGGTCCGTGGAATGTAAATGAGGAGATCACGTTAACGAGGGCATACTTGATAGTGAGAAAACACATGGGTTCATGCTGTCGATTTCCAGAGAAATTCGTTTTGGAACCGGGTGCCCGTGATATTCAATGAAATAACCGGCACAAATGACCGCCCCAAGGATTCGCTCGCTAGTAAGTGGATTGCTCTCTGATCCAGGTGTATCCTATGGAACGCCCTCTAGGAAGCCACGATGGAGAGGCACCCTAATATTCAAGAAGACATTGCAATCAAAGTCACGGGCGGCGAGTATTACCATGCAAGCAGGACTAACTTCAACCATGTTGCGCCATTTGTTTAATAATTAATGTTTATTGGTTATTGTTTAATGTTTTTTAATTTTTAATGAAAGTTAACCGTTAAAAAATAACACTCAAAATACAAACATAATTAACCTAATTAAAACATTAATTAAACATAAACATAAACCTAATTAAAATACAAGTTAAACATAGCTAAAAAAAAAGAAAGAATACGCAATTGACTCGGGCAAAGAAACGTCACGATCACTATCACGCCCGTCCGACCTCTCGTAGTGATATTGATATCCCTCACTTTCGGGTGTCGGGCAATACATTTCTTCATCCAAATTATTTACGTATTCGGCCCTAGGATCATCTTCATCGGGGGGTTTTGTACCGGGACCGGTGGGTTTCGCACTAAAGGGGGATGACACGCTCTGGCACTCGTACAGATTCTCCAATTCATATTGTTCCCAGTTGTACTAGAGCAATTACGTAATCATACGCGTAAACCATTTATTTGGTGGTCAAATCGTCAGGATCTTGTGGCTCGTAAAATTCAAATGTGGGGTGTGTAGTTGGTTTATGTGTTGCCGGTTGTGTGTTGGTGTGTGTGTGGTCGGTTGTGTTATTGGTGTGTGTGTGGTCGGTTGATGTGTTGCGGGGCGGGTTGATCGTCGTCGTCGACGACGATACGTATTCGGAAACATACTACCACCACCCATATTAAAAGATGTTGTTTTTGTAAAAACGGTCAAAATTTTATGTGAAGGTATAATTTATTTATATGTGGGTAAAAGATAAAATCGGTCAAAATGTAAACGGTCAAATAATAAAAAACGATCAAAAAATAAACGGTCAAAGGGAAAAAAAGGTGGCAAGTTATTATTGGTCAAGAAAAATGACCGTTTCTTTGTACCAGCACGGTAACAAGAACCAGAAATTGGTTCACGGGAACCCTACCAGCACGGGTGGCGGCGGTATTGCCGTGCTGGTAGTGGGTTACCCTTGCCCAATTCTGATGGCGCCCCGTCCCCCTAATCAAATTTTCTCATTGTTTAATTAAACAAAAATAATAATTTTCCTTACAATTAGAATTATTACAACTCCTAAACAAATCACATATCAGTTATCGATATAACATATGTGGTTCATAAAAAGTTTTCGACCTCATACCATAAACGTGTCTTGATGCATTGACATGGATTATAGAAGATTTCCATAGTTATATACATTTTTTTTTTTTTACAAAAGAAATATTAAGACAAGTGCCATCCTAGCCTATGCATAGGAAAATAATTGGTGAACTGTTGTGGTTAGAAATAAGATGGTACAATTATATTAGGTTTATTTTTGTTTTCTTTTAATTATATTTATGAACCTTCAAATATTTAAAGTTTTCATTAAAACTTGCAATGATGTTGCATCGTCTAAACAATAATGACATTTAACCATTTCATCACATCATTGAGAGAAGGACATTTTGCTTAATATTATTATGATATTAAAATTTGCAATTTTAAGACCTTGTTTTGTAGTACATAAAAGAAACTCTAATGTGCATCATAAATAGGTTTTGGATTTTTTTTTTAAACGGCAAATTACTATTAGTCATCACCCAAAATAAACAATACATTGTATAAGTGAGAAACTAACACAATGTAAGATACCCGACAAATCACCCTGAATATACAACTATTACATCATATATTTTTTCCCGTATCTCATACCCTCAACATTCCCCACCCCCTACACCACCTCATCCCTTCAGTCCTGACTCCTAACTAGGGCTTTTCATACGCCGATTTTTATTTGTTACAAAGGATATGGAAAATAAGAGTGTAAATTTCTAACATGGCCTGAAAATAAGACACAAACATAACATAAAATTTTTGGGTTTCTCTAAAGATGTTTGGAACAGTTTCAGATTAAACACACGAACATATTTAGTTAAATGAGTTAGGTTTAGGTCACTTCTGCTGATTGGCGGTTAACCCATTTATATCTTATTTTATATCTTTACATTATATTTTATATCATAATTGGTTATGTATTTTAAGTCATAGTAAGAGCATTCACAATAGCTTCCTCATCCCCTATCCATTCACAACCGATCACAACCACTTTCAACAAATATTAAAAAATAAATATAAGAAAATTGTTTTCCCCAAAATATTCCCAAATATCCTCAAATATATCGATAAACAGTAGGTTCCCCATTTTTTTCACTCACAACAACTCACAACCCCATAGAAAGATATGAGGTTTTGTTTCACAATATTATTGGGGTGGGTTGGGGGGGGGGGGGGATTGTGAATGCTTTAATAACTTAAAAGAGAATTTAACATAACATTTAAAAAATGAAATATAATTGTTGTATGCACATTTGTGTTTTAGGTAGTAAAATTTTAAATTCAATATATTGATTTGCCAAAAAAAAAACTAAGATAGAAAAGGTTAGGTTGAATGGGTCATGTACGTGTCAACCAGAGAATATTCGGGTTGTGTTCGGATTCATATCTATGACATAATTTTCTAGCTCGGATTTCGGATTAATGCAAAATTTTCGTGTTTCAGTCAGATTGGACCTGACAATCCAAAAGACACGACTTGTTTAGCACCCTGAAAAAAAAAGACAATTTCATTAACCAAACGCAGTTATGGTTTTTTTGAACGACTGGTACAGTTGGCTTTGAAGACACCCGCTACCAACTTGAGGGTGAGTATGGCTCTTAAACCCTGCTCAACCTCAAGAACACACTTATATTTTATATAGATACATAAACATCGGGTCAAGTTATCCTACACAGTGTGACAAAAATAAAAAGGATGAGAATGATACAAAAAACACAATAGATAACGAAATATGACATAATAAGCTACAAAATATAACACAATGCTGAAGAAAAAAGACACAACAATAAATTATAAAATTGACACAATGATGAAATAAAAAAAAAAGACACAATGAGATAACATAAATTCTAAAAACTACAAGATAAAAATCCAAAAAAACGAAAACCTAAAAACTAAGATCGTAGGGTTCGATGAGACGATTCCAATACCACTTGAATGAGTTCAATCACAGTCTGTTTAATACCCTTTCTACGACTTTCTATTTTTCTTTTTATTGTATTGAACCTAGCCCCGTAAACATTATGTATATTATGTATAATTGTATATTATAGTATAGTGAGAGAAAGCAATGAAGAGAGATGAGTGAGTGAGAGAGAGTCTGTTCCTCTCTCCAGCTTTTATGGCGTGAAACCTTACCAGTAATAAGCCAGTGTGTGTGTACACTACACCATCACATTCACCACCACCTATACATACACACATACACTCTGTGTATAAATTATAAAATCCTTCTTCTTTGCATGTCTCACCAAACTCATTCCCAAAGATCCACATTTCCCACAAACCAAAAATGAAATTTTGATCATCA
This sequence comes from Ambrosia x helenae, assembly GCA_030844895.1. Classification (NCBI taxonomy): domain Eukaryota; kingdom Viridiplantae; phylum Streptophyta; class Magnoliopsida; order Asterales; family Asteraceae; genus Ambrosia; species Ambrosia x helenae. The sequence goes on from CM061234.1 coordinate 11,825,250, forward strand.
AATCAGAATCTTTATACCAAAAAAAAGTGGTAATCTATCTGGGCATTATGTTCTTAATGTTTCTTGATCATTTTCTTGATGTGGGTACTTTAAATATTTAATCTTTATTACCTTTGTTTTGTTGTTTTCAAATTTTCTTGATTCCCCTGTTTCTTGTATATTGTTTTTGTTGTTTATGATGGTTAATAATAATAATAATATTAATGAGGATAAAGAACTTGAAATGTTATTGGTGAGATCCCTCATGCAACATCTCAACATTATGTTAATAAGATGGTGTATGGTATGTATAATGATGATGATGATGGTTTATTGTCTTTTGGGAGAAATTTGATGAGAATATTATGGTGAATTTGGTAGAATGTATATTAAATCAGGATCAAGATCAGGGCTTACTTTGCCATAATCAAATGAATCCAACCTCATTTAGAGATTTTGATTATGTTGAACTTGACCCTCATTTTTCAAGAATCCGGTTGGATTCGGAGAGGTTTTTATAGGAATGTGTTAAGTTATGGTTATCATCCGCGATTTCGAGTGCAAAATGGGATTCATTTGATAGATAATATTATGCAAAGTGTGCCTTATATGTTCCCTTTTAAGGATAAGACTCGCGTGAATCATGAACCTTATCCGTTTCACTTAGCAGCCGGTGGTTCATCGAATGTTAGAGTCTCTCGTGGGGGGCTCGGTTTGGACTTGAGGGTTTGGCTGAGGATAGTTTGATTATTCAAGGCGAAGATGTAAGTCGAGTTAGGAAGAAGTTTATGAGACCGTGTGAAAACGGTCAAACCAAAGTGCAACGGTATATACTTGCGATGGCTAAAGATCAACACGGGTGTCGTCTTCTACAAAAGATTTTTGATGATGGGAACCCTCAAAATGTACAAATCGTGTTTGATGAGATTATCGGGCATGTAGTCGAGCTTATGATCAACCCTTTTGGGAATTACCTTATGCAGAAGCTTTTGGAAGTGTGTAATGAGGAACAAAGAATGCGTATTTTGACTATCGTTACGCGAGAACCAATGGAACTTGTTCAAATTTCATTGAATACACATGGGTAACTAATATTGTTATTATGTCTAATGTTGTGTTATTAGTGTTTTATAACATTAAAGTTGCTGAATTTTCGGTTTATTATAGAACTAGAGTTGTACAGAAGCTTATAGAGACTCTCAAGACTAAGCAGCAAGTTAAGCTTGTTATTTCTGCTATTGAACCGGGCTTTCTTGCTCTTATAAAGGATCTCAACGGCAATCATGTAATTCAGCGTTGCTTGCATGCCTCGATAATGAAGATAATAAGGTTTGGCTTTTTTTTTTTTTTTTTTTTAAATTTATCAAAAGCTGTTTATTTTCTGCGTGTGTATGTCTATAATGATCGAGTTCAGGATCTCTTGGATTAACCATTTGATCAGTTTACAAAAAATTCGATTGGTTTTTTGTGTTGTGCTAGAAGCCTAGAACCAATCTTAAACCATCTAAATATCAGTTTTCAGTTGTATAAATGCGCTTTAAAACTATTTGATTTGGTAATTGAACCAGCTAGTACCGTTGGTTTTGACTTTAGAGGTACGCTAAATCTTGTCATTCGTACCTAAAGAAAATCGTCACGGAAAACATTTTTCTTTATTGCAAAATGCAGCCAAAAGAGTGCTCGAGCTTACTGCTCAGTCTCGGTGCACTAGGCTGCCCTTTTAACTGTTGGCCACCAGGGGCGAAGCTTGGTTTTTGAATCGGGGGGGGGGGGGGGGGACTCGCTTTTTTTTCGGTCGGTAGTGGCAAACCGGCAGGGGCCGGACTCAACCGGTACTCAATTTACCTACGAAAATCACAAATTTATACCACTGCCCCAAAAAAGAGGAGGGGGGGTCAGGGCCACCCCTGCCCAAGCGATTCTTCGCCCCTGTTGGCCACGCCAACATCTTTTTGTCCGGCAATTTTCACTTCTTACTAGTCACTCGATCTTTTTTTTTACAAATCAATTTAGAAGGTTGAGAAACATTCAAACAACACTTTGGGCGACTTTCAACCCGCTCAATCAGTTAAAATTTGTTAAAATTTCTACATTTGATCATTTGACACATTGGTGTTAAAGACATGACCCATTTCCTAATACATAAAAACTACCAGCTTTATGAAAAACTAATGCCATCATGCGTAAACTTCATCCTTTACTTCATTGATAACAGTTCATCTTTGAAGCTGCTGCAAAATTCTGTGTTGAAATTGCCACCCATCAGCACGGTTGCTGTGTGTTGCAAAGATGCATCAATCACTCGACTGGCGAGTATCGTGAAAGATTAGCCTTGGAAATTTCAAGAAACGGTCTCCTTCTTGCCCAAGATGCATTCGGGTAATTTCAAGAAAAGTTTTTTTGAAGTTATTATTATTATTATTTTTTTTGCTTTGTTGATGCTAGTTTTTTATCGCGCAATGCAGAAATTATGTTGTACAGTACATTCTCGAGCTGCAGATTCCTTCGGCTGTGTCAAAGCTCACTTCTCAGTTAAGGAAACTATGTGCAGCTTGCGACCCAAAAATTCGGCAGCCATGTGGTTGAAAAATGTTTAGCTGTATTAGACAGCCAAATCAGGTCAACCATCATTCATGAACTGATCTCCGCTGCTCATTTCGAACAGCTGCTTCAAGATCCACACGCCAACTATGTTGTTCAAACCGCTCTTCGTGTTGCTGAGGTCTGTAACCTTTCACTACAGTTGTGGCTCATAGTAGAGGTTCCAGAATAAGCGGGTCGGTCGGGTTGGTTGACAGAAAAGCCTTTTAATCAACTTTTAAGTATTTTTTAAATAATTGATGTGTTAGGGGTGTGATAGCTGTAAAACCAAGCGAACTGAACGGGACGAAGACTTGTTCATGTTTAGCTCAGTTAGCATTGAACTTGTTCACGGACACATAACCGAACAAAAGTTATTGTTTGCGTTCGTTCATTAAGGAATTGAACTTGTTCACGAACGGTTCATGAACACAAACAGTCCATTAAAAACAAACATTTTTAATCCCAAACAACATTCACAAACATGACAGTGTTCGTGTTCGTTCATTTATTTAATCGAATGATATTTCTTACGAACTTCTCGTTGGACGGTTGGCTGAGTGTTCAGTTCGTTTGCAACCGTATGTGTGATTATAGAACTATATCATCACAATAGTGTGATCATCATCATCATCATCATCATACTCAGTTAATCCCACCTATAGCAAAGCTAAGATAAGGTATGAGGAGGGTAAGATGTAGACAGCCTTACCTCTACTCTAAGAATTTAATAGGTTCCATGCATTAGAAGTATAGTTTGGGTGACTTTTGACTCATCTGTCCTGTTTCTTTCAAGTTATCTTTTTATTTACCCATTTAACCTGTTAGAGATAAAAATAACCCAAATTGACCCGTTCATATCTAAAATCCGAGTGCAGGGTCCACTTCATAACTCATTGGTGAATGTGATCGAATCCCACAAGGCAATCTCACGAAACAGCCCATATTCGAAGAGGATTTTCTCCCACAAGCATTTGAGGGTGTGATTGTATGATTATAATGTTGTTGTGTCTATCAAGTATCAACGACCGGTTTGGTTTAGCAAATATTTGTGTGCTCGAAAACTAGATTTTGTGTCAAAATCTCGGTCATGGGGACATAGTTAGAGAGAGCAAATTTTGGGTTCAAGTTGCTTAAAAGTTCAATAATGTGGTCCTAAAATAAGCACTTGAGGATTTGATTGTATGATTGTAATATGGTTTCACTTATGTTGTCTCTTGGATCTTTCAATCTTCGTTTTGAAGCTTCTTTTCCTTGGTGTATAGCAAAATAGATGGGTCAAAATGGATCGGTTTAAAACAATTCATTTGGCGATAAAAATAAATTAACAAAATGTCTACAATATTCTGACTTTTTGAATAAAGCATTTTAGTAGTTTGCGTGCATTAACAATAACTAGGTGTATCTGATGGCGCGTTGCGCCATAACCGTGCTAACAGCGTTGTAAGATCGACGCGTACAACTGTGTTACGTAGCAACGAAAAAACGGCTAAAACCAGGAAAATCGTAAAGAAAGAACACAAAATATTAACACCAAATGACTTACATAACGTTAAAACATAGCGGGAAAATAAGTCGGCGAAAAAGGGGAAAACAAAAATGTTGAAAAAAAATGGGGTCGCCAAAATGAGAAATAAAGTAATCAAAAAGTTGGTGGTCAAAACGGGGAAAAAAAGAACTTAACAAAAAAGACTAATAAAAATAGCCGTGGCAAAAATGAAATAAAAAAACTTAACGAAAAAGTTGGTGGTTCAAATAGAAAAAAAAGAAGTATAAAAAAACGTGGCAAAAATGAAATAAAAAAAACTTAACGAAAAAGTTGGTGGTCAAAACAAAAAAAGAAGAAGCAAAAAGTTGGTGGTTCAAATAGAAAAAAAAAGAAGTATAACAAAAAAGAACAAAAGAAAAGGACTGTGGCCAAAACGTAATAAAAAAACTTATAAAAAAACTTGGTGGTCAAAACGTAAAAAAAAACTTATAAAAAAAAGCAAAAAAAAAAGGGCGAAAATGAAATTTTAAGAAGTGGACTATTTAAAACGTTGGTCTATTAATATATATATATATATATATATATATATAATTTGTAGATGCCAACTGCTGGGTTAAGTGTGTGGTCAGGAAGTGGTGTTGAGTTTAAATCACGCTTGTAGCAAGAACAAAGAAGGAACTTCTTGTGATGGCAAGGTTTGATCCCTAGTCTCTATGTCCCTATGCGGAGAGGAGGCGGAGATTCTTTGAAATCATGCGAGCCTCACTGATTTCTATATGCAAGCACCCTTGGGCAGGGGCGCAACTTAGTTGGGGTAGGAGGGGGCGGCCACCCCCTCCCCCTCCGCGATTTTTTCGCGCAGAAGTCTCAATTATATAGTATTCGTATAGAAAATTTTGAAAATATAGGGTTTCAACCCCCCGAAACTAGTGACTTCCGACCCCCCGAACCTTCGGGTCAAGCTTCGCCACTGCCCTTAGGATAGGTAAGTCGTATTGAACTCGGCCTTATGGGTTCTCAATGTGCCTGCTGCCACTTGATCTAGCTGTTCTAAAAAAACAATAATTTGTAGATACCCTTCGAGTGCTCGTTTGTCATTGTTCATTTAAGATAACTAGTAGGGTGTCCGCGCGATGCGGTGGGAAACATAGACACTTGTAAGGGTGTGCATGGTTCGATTTAGTTCGGTTATTAACCTCAACCAAAATCGAACTCGCCAGTTAATCGATATTTTTTAGGGAGAGGACACATAAACATCATTTGACCGAGTTTTTTTAGGGAGAGGACGCCTAAAGTAGGGTGAAACGCTACTAGATTGGCATGTGATCGCCACCAAGCAGCTAACCGTTGCCCAAGTACCCATATTACATAACCATATTTCCCACATCATAGCACACTTTAAAACATATCTTTTCCCCGTGTTAATACATTTAAAAACGTTAAAAGGGGCCGCGAAACTCACCTCAAGTACAACAGCAACACAACAACACACAATCTAGAGAATAACGACTGGTCCAACTCAACTACCTATAAGCGTTCTAAGTGTATAAGACACTAGCACACAATGCGTGTTTAACCAGCAAGTTGTTTTACCCAACCCCCAACACCACTATTAGGTTTAAGTCCCCTTTGATTAGAACAAATATCTTATGCCCATTGGTGATCCATTTGTAAATTTATTAATAACTTAATTTTTATAACCATTAATATTATTCTTAAGTTAGTTGGGTTCACCGTAGCGAGCCCCAAACACAGTCCGATGTCACAACACACGTCGTTATCGTTAAAAACTAACAAGAATCAATATCTATTCACATCCCAAGTTTAAGTACTTTAATTATTTTCGTAAGTATTTTCTACACACGCTAACTTACAAAAATATAGTTTTCTTAATCTCCCGTAATTATTCTTACACATATATTTATAGAGAAAGGTTTTTGTATAAGTGGTTTTTATCCTACAGCTAGCCCTTAATGTGAGAATTAATGTGAGAAGTGAAGGAGGGCATTTTTTTTTTCTTTTCTTTCATCAAACAGGAAACTACTTAAAATGTACAAGGACAAAGAAACATATCATATACACCAGGCAAATAAAAGCATGCACCACCACCTAGAAGAGCCTACGAAGCTAAGCTACACACCTATTCAACCTTTATTCTCTCCCACACGCAATAAAACACACACTAGAACACACGGACCATAGTAGCTGTGCCTTTTTTTTAAGACATAAATTACATTATATTCGTATTTTACGGGACTCAAACCCTTAACCTCAACGTAATAACAATTTGGAAAAATTACAGAAATCGTCCTTTATGTTTACATCGTTTTTCAGTAGATGTCCTTTAACTTCAAAATTGACAAGAATCGTCCTTTATGTTGTAAAGTGTTGCAGCTCTCGTCCTTTAGACCTAGTTAGTTTTTTCGGTTAAGTTTGGTCATGTGCCTTGCACATGAGGGCATAATTGACATTTCACCTTCTATCTTTATTTCCCCTTTATTAAAACATGAAAACACTGATATCCCACCATAAGCCTCCACCGTATCCCACATAACCTTCCACCATATTCCCTCCAAGCATTTGCAACTTGCCACCATCCACTACTGTCACCAAGTTGCACCACCACCTTCACCATCAGACCACAACACCACCGCTACCACCAACCTACCACCACCACAACCTGACATGAACAACACCCCATAGTGCCACCACGAACCTACCACCAACCACAACACCACTGCTACCACCAGCCGACCACCAACTACCACCACGAAATCCCATATATCCAACAACCATAAAAACCCCACCAAATCCGACACCCCCACCATAATTAACAAACCCTAAATCTTAATTCTCCAACAAACCCTAACCCCCAATTCGATTAAGAGTTTTCCCCAAACCATCACCCACCACCACCACCCCCCTCACCATCTGCCACTATCAAAGAGAGAAGTAGATCGAAGGTTAAGAACCTGAAGAGAGAGAATAAAGTTGGTCACCCCTCCGACCGTGGTGACCAACGAACATCGACCAGTTCAAGGACTATTCATCTTCATCGACCAGTTGAAGTCTTAGACGAATCCATTGGTGGTGATGGTTTAAGTATCAGGGCGGTAGTGGTGTTATTTCCAGATAGCACAACCATGGTTATGGGAAGGATGAGGATTAGGCTGATGATGGTAGGTGGTGGTGTGATGATTGACCTTGGTGGTGGTGGTGAGTGGTGGTCAGATTTAATGGTGGTGGTGATGAGCTTAGAAAGAAAGAAACAGAGAGACAAAAAGGAGAGGGAAGAGGTTATGTATTATTATATTGAATAAAATTACTAACCTACCCTCATGTGCAAGGCACATGACCAAACTTAACCAAAAAAACTAACTAGGTTAGGTCTAAAGGACGAAAGTTGCAAGATTTTAAAACATAAAGGACGATTCTCATCAATTTTGAAGTTAAAGGACATCTACTGAAAAACAATGTAAACATAAAGTACGCTTTCTGTAATTTTTCCTAACAATTTAATTCAAATGGTTTTTATCAACTAGACCCAACCCTTAGCCTAGCCTGATCTATTGTTGACGGATGAAAATATTAGTTCACATTATTCTCTTTTTATATCACTGATGACCGATTCTCATTGGTCATAGTATCATACCAAGATTATAATTCTAATCATAGAGTTTATATCAAAGTTTACACCAAATGAGATATCTTTACCTCAAAATGAGATACATTCAAATAATATTCGACATTAAATCATAAGCTTTTGTTGCCATTTAATTACTGTAAATTGAATATTGGCCACAACGGAAACACGCTACGAAGCGCGGGCATTGTTTACTATTTTGTTTAAAATCAGCCTGCTCTGTCGTCAAGCACGGGTAGCATGTGTTGATACCATAACAAACCAAGTTGATACCAATCGAATTCCTGTCGCATTCTCACGGCAACGCGCGGGTGACTCCCGCTAGTTAAATTTCATAACATAAATGTTTCTTTTTATATAAAATAATTGTTACAGGGAGAGCAACCACCGTCCTTACTCATCTTGTCCAACGACAACAACCGCCATCACCATGGTAGCCAACCTCTTACACAAAATAGTACAAGAATGCAAGTAATCTAGATCCCCAACAAAATATCAGAACCCCTAGCTAAACACACATTTAAACCATAGAACTTGTGTGTGTGTGTGTGTTACCGGAGGTGTGTGGGTCTCTACAGGGGAGACGAAGGATAGATGTTCCCTGGAGGTTGCGTGCAACTATGCAAAATCATCTTCAGAGGATGCGTTAACTTGTGCAAAATCATCAAGAAGCCCTAGTCATTGTTGTATGCTATAGGTGGAGACAGACAACGTGTGGGATGGTGGATGCACAAAGAAGAGAGGGGGCGGTGGTTGTAGGGGTGAGTCGGTGGCCTGACCGTTGTTAACAAACTGTTGCAGTAGTTATGATAGTCATAAAGACGGAACCATTGTCCACTATTCGTTCCAAACGTATATCATATGACATTCATCATCCACTTAATCCGTCGGTGAGGTTTCTTTCTCCTTATTGAAACGCGCTTTATGCTTATAATACTCTTCCAGCTCGTTCTCCAGCTTTTCGATGAACTCGCTCGTATGCTCAAGTGACTGTTCGTATTTGTATTTTTCTAAGGCCTGCAAAATTCATTGTTGTAGAAAACCTTAGGACATTTGATCTGTTTGTTTAAGAGCATGGAACATGATTAAAAAAAAAAAAAAAAAAAAAACTTTACTATACCAATAATAAAGCTAATTGTGGCTTCAAACTTCTGAATTTGCAGAACAAAGAAAGCGTACCTTGGCTTTCGATAAGGTGTCTGGAGGTGACATGATCTCAGGTTGCACATAATTCTTCCCACGATAGAATATGATGACGTTATTGGGTTTAATGTCAATCACAATGCCTTTACTTAGCCGAGTAAGCTCATCAGCATATTCTTGAATTTGTCCAGGCTTACAAGGTTTGCAAACAACCTTAACAGTCTCATGGTTCTTCCAATGAAGGTGCATATTAAGAACAACTCCACCAAATACACCGCGTCTCCCAACTGGAACATAATGTTTCTTTTTCTCACCGGTTCGTTTAAGATAGAACTTCTCCTCCTCTGTTAAGCTTTCAGGGTCATATGCTTCAGGTGCGGCTTTTCGTACCTCAAATTTTCTTAGTTTTTCGATCAACCATTCTTCCTTTCTTTTAGCCTGGCGAGGCAAACAAATGAATGTTTATAAGAAGTGCTATCATTTGACACTCACCAAAGGTGGCGATTTCGACCCACTTATGAATTGGTCAATTTCGGTTTTTGTTATATCAAAATGATAAAAAGGGTACGGGTTGAACGGACTGAAAGTTGCCCAAAGTCTACTTTTAATGCATGCAGTTGTGTAAAAACATTGTATTTGTAATCAAATATGATGCATTAGTTATTTATAATACATAGAAACAAACAAGAGAAAAAGTGTTTGCGGGTCAACCCGAACCTAATTAAGAATACATAGCTAGGATCACTCGTGTTGACCTACCTCTAACTAGCCCACCTTGCCAACTCTACCGACAACTACTTCTGTTCCAGAAAAGGGTTACGTAATTCAACTTATGGTGTCCAAACCAGTACCCTCAACCCAAAATGATCGGCACATTGTACAATTCCAGCACCAGTGTATTAGTCATTCATTTACTATCACAAAACTATTTAACGCACTTATTAGAGCTAAATTTTAAGATCTGGGAACAATTCTGGAGTAATCCTCTAACCAAACCATAATACTCAAACTTATCAGCAGCAGTGTTGCAAAACAAGGTCGAGTTGACCGATTACTCCCCGAGTACTCGCTGCAGGGTAGGTCGCCGAGTACTCCCCGCATAGGCCGATCTGAGCCCCGAGTACTCCCCCGATTAGTCCGAGTACTCGCTGAGTACAAGCCCAAACCGAGTTTTGCAACACAAATCAGCAGAGTTTTTAACATTTTCAAATGTCGGTTTATATTATAATCAAAATCATGAAGTTCATCTTACTCTATGCACAATTAAAAGATTGATAGATCAACTGTATATAATCCCTATATATAAAACTAAACTTCATGTCTTTTTTTCTACCAATGAGATTGAGTCCTCAAAAGAGAAAATGAAAATGTACCTTCTTTATCAAACAGATCACATATACTAGTTAATATGTAATCAAAGCAGAAAGCAAAGGCGCAAAGCTAAAAACAAGTCATACCTTTCCAAGCCTGTATAAAATCCTGACTTCCGGATTCGGTGATCTCATCTTTTTCTTCGCCTTCAGGCGATAAAACCTCAGTTCATTAAGTTTAGCCTTCTTAGACACTTGAACCCGCCTTTGCTTCTTTTCTCTTTCTTGCACACCATTAACCTGTTTACCTATACAAAACCTGACACCACCTTTATCCGTCGTCATCTCGACAGCAGAACTGGTCGCTAATCGAACATGTGACCTTAACGAATGAACACCATGTTGCAGAAATACAGGTTTCCGACTAAAATACCGAGCAATCAGATCAGAATTCGTGTGAACATAGCTTACATCCGGGCAATGATTCCGACTTACCATACACCTGCATTTAAACACCATACCATCAACAAAATTCTAACAAAAAAACCCAAATCCTATATTAATAGTGACTAAGTGACTAACTAGTATTTTTATTAGCGTCCAACAAAGCCCGGCCACCTGGGTACACCCATAGGTTAAAGGCCACCCACACTCACAATCGCAGACAGCCCACGATCCAGATCGCCCGTATCGGATTGGGTTACAAGATAGAACATAACGGCGTTGGTACACAATCCGGAGTTCCAATTGGTACACCGTGTTTCCAATTGATTAGGCCGGTGTTAGGAAACGCCCAGATACACATACTGGAATCTAAAACGCCAATTCAGACCTCTCTTTGAAACGAAATTAATGAAGCTGTTTACACTGTATTTTCCGATTGATTCACTCGGTACAACATCAACGGCAGTTTTTTCCCATTGTTTTAACGGCACAATTTTCACACTTTAATCTGTGTAACGATCCTACCCCCCCCCCCCCCCCCCTTTCTCCTCCGAATTTTAGAAATTCACATACCGCAGAAAGTGATCTAGATACCGCTAGTTAGTAAGTAAGTATATTGATGATGTTTGAGTAATAATAATATTAATGTAAGCAGTAAAAGAAAGAATTGTTAGATAAGGGAATGTAAGAGTTAATAATGAAACCCTAGAAACAGGAGGAAATGGTTTAGTTTATTTATTAGCAGCAGAAAAGGGTTTAAGGGTGAGTGGAATATGAATAATGGATTGTAATTATGGAATACAAGTGAAAGAAGAATGAATGTTTACCAGTGGATATGATTATTATGTGTGAAATTGGATAAGCGTCGCCCAATGTATCTCATTGACATAATAACCACCAGCAGCAGCTACTGCACTGCGATGGTATAAAAATAGTGGAGGTTTTTTTTTTAACAGTATAACGCTCATGGTTCAAAATCTTGTCATTTTATTAGGTTTCATCCTTTTTTTTTTTTTTTTTTTTTTTTTTGGTAATGTAGGTGTGTGTAGGCTGTAGCGGAGAGTTATGTTTGGGATGCGGTTTTTTCAAAAAGCTAGCAAATCAATAAACTGTACATTTGTATTTGTCTTTGACAAAACCATTTTCTGTTTTGACTTTTTGATATGGGTTAAAAACAACAGACGGTTAATCATGCATCATGTGGTGGCGTGGATAGCCAAAAGACAAAGGGGTACATGCACTGATCGGGTTTGTCCCGATTGCTAAGTGTTCTGTACCTTATGTCCAAGGCTTGATACCAAACCACATCGAGTCGGGGGTCTCACTGGAAGCAGCCTCTCTATTCTTAGGGGTAGAGGTAAGGCTGTCTATATCTTACCCTCCTCAGACCTTACCTTAGCTTTGCTATAGGTGAGATTAACTGAGTATGATGATGATGATGATGATGATATGGGTTGAAATTTTGTTTTTGCAGAAGTCATAATTTCTGTCTTTTGGAATATAAATTAATGTTTACAAATCTACTACCCACCCACCATTTGCATTCATTACAACTGATATGTACTTTTTGGTCATTTTATATAAATAAGACAAACTAAACACTTTTTAAAAAATAATTTATTGACTTATTAGCTTTTCCCATTATAAAAGTTAATCCAAACATTTTTTTTTAAAAAAATTCTTCTATAGAAAGTCACAAGTGCTGTTTGGTTGATTAAGTACTGAATCATTAAGAGGTCTGAATGGTTAAGCGCTGAATCATTAAGTTGGATCTCTTAATGGTTAGTTTTTCTTGTCCCACGTTGGTAGGGATGCCTCATTAAGGTTCAGCCTAGTTCAGTGCTTAATAGTTCAGTGCTTAATGGTTCAGCAACATCCCAAATCTTAATGATTCAGACTTAACCATTCCATTAAGAAGCTGAAACAAACGCGCTGGATGCTGAATCATTCAGCGCTGAATGCTGAATCATTCAGCGCTGAATGGTTAAGAGCCTCATTAAGAGGCTACCAAACAGCCCAGTTATTAGTTATATAAGCAATCCCAAACACCCTCAAAATGTCATATCGTGAGAACATTTGTGTTCAAGCCAGTTGATAGAATTCAAAGAGGGAAGATTAGTCGATCATGTTCAAATTGGTGTCTAGACACATAGGTGTGTCGAAGTCACAAGTCTAACGCGGTTCTTGTAACCACAACTCCATATAACCGATCATGGTTGAAAATTTTTAGTTGTAAACGTGATGCTAAGGATAGCGATTAAATGTGACGGAACACACCATAATAATATAACGATTTAGGAGGATTCGACGTGTTTTGATCTATTCCCCTTTAATTTTCAACCTGTTTGACCCATTTGACCCGTTAAACTTTAGCTTTGTATACACTCATGAACCGATCAACTTCATATCATCATGTTTCGCTAAATAGATTCACATATCGCATGATTACAAGGAAACCTTAACAAGACAACACGCGTTGGTTCTTCTTACAAACCGAGAGCTCCTAGAGGCGTTTTCCCTTGCCCGGCCTCAAAGTAGAAAACTAGCATAGCAACCATAGCAAGTCTTGCATGCTTAATCTCAGCCAGCTTCAATCTATCAAGCTTCTCGCTATCCGGAACATAAACTCCATTCTGGATTGTACCCGCGAAGCTTAACGGGTCAAAGAATTTGCCACCAGGGTATCCTTGTTCACCAGTGTAGTTAGCAAAGTTTTCAGCTGTTCTGGACCATGGAGTGGCCCACTCAACTGATTGTGACTCTGGGTTAAAGAAGTCAACCCATCTCTTGCTCTCAACCCAGCCCATAAGCAGGAGTTGGGTGCCCAACAGACTTCCAAATGAGAAAGGGGCTATGGCACCCGGGTCGGCTCCTGCTTCGAACCATGGGATTCCGCTCCATGCCTGGCCCACAAAGATGCCAAGGACTGCAGCCATGGCCCATCGCCCGTGGATCAGCTCGGCTTCTCTGTACCATTTTAGAAATGCTGGGTCCTTGCCTAGGCCCAACGGGTCGAACCCGAAGTCACCTGGGAGCCTGTAGTTAATATGTAGTTAGAAACATAGGCACATAGCATAAAAAAAATAAACAAACGTACAGGGCATGTTTGGATAAACTTATTTGAGGCAAAAATGACTTTTTGTTAAAAGGACTTATTAACTTATGACTTTTTAAAAAGGAGTTTTTAAAAAAGTGTTTGGATTAGCTTATGTGGTGGGGAAAAACAATAAGTTGATAAGTTAGTTTGTAAAAAAGTGTTTGGTTTAACTTATTTAGGTAAAATGACCAAAAAGGGTATAAGGAGGGAATGTGTAAGGATATAATAAGGGTATGTAGGTAAATAACCATCAATAAGTTATAAGGAGGTTCAAAAAGTCACTCCTCCCTTATTTTTCCAAAACAACTTATCATAGGCTTACAAAAAGTTAAAACAAAAAGTCCTTTTCCTTTTGCCAAACACTTTTTGTAACTTATTAACTTTTTGAAAAAGTTATAAGTTATAAGGAGGTGGAAATAAGGAGAGCCAAACATGCTCTAAAACTTCACTTATAGCAGACAATGCGGAATTTTGGACCCATGATTTTTTTTTTCCATTAGGGTAAGAAATTTTCAAGGCCAGGTGTCTATCGCTAAATTTTATATTTTTTTCGGTCTAGTTTGAGTTGGGCCGGATCAGGTCACATAATAAAAGGACAACTTTTTCATGGGTCAGTGTCAAAATTTTTAGCTAGGTCCGCCCCAGATAGCTATTTAAGCAACATAACAAGACAATTTTTTTAGTTTTTTTTCTCTCTCTTAAACTTGTCACATTACATCAAAATAGAAGGTAGACGGGCAACAAGTTGCGCCGCCACCCCTTTCTGAACTGCGAAACCCAATCTACTAAATACATACCCCTGTCCCCCGGAAATGAACTAAAAAAACTTACGATCCATCGAGCCACTCGGGGTCAAGCAAATTGCCACCACCTTTAACCGCGGGGATCCAAGATTTCTTGGCAGCAACCGCGGCAACAATAACAACTCGCTTAGGGGCCGAGGCAGAAACCGCCGCTGATGGCTGCACCAATTGGTGCAGAAAAGGTGTGGCTCCTGTTGCTACCAGTCAAGAAGGGTGAACCTAGCCCATTTAAGACTGCAGCAGATGTAGCAGTTGTCATTGTTGGTATATGTTATAATGGTGGTGTTGTGTTTGTGTTTTGTTTGATCATGAATATAGAATATATGGGATGTGTAAATGGAGGGATAAGTGAAATCTGCATGAGCATGTGTTGGATAGATTTCTGGCCAATGATAGGATGGTATTACATGACCTTATGGTCTAGATGGTGCCCACTATTAAGTCCTTGTTGTTTTTAAGTTGTTATGGTAGGGTCTTTTATTTATGTAAATAAATATTTGTATCCCTTCCTATATAAGTATATTTTTAAAATAGAGTAAAAAACAATTTAGTGTTAAAATTAAGTGCAAAAAATAATTGATGATTCAGAAATAAAAGAACATCTGAGAAAATATAGATCTATTTGTGAATAATGGACGAAAATCTAATATGACAACTTGAAGTGAGAGTCTTATTACAAAACTAGAAGGGCGCCTGCGTTGCGGCGGGGACACAATACAAAAACAATGATTTCATAGAATGGTGACTGCGCTAAATACAATTCTACCTCGTTGCATCTTCAAATTTGTACCCATATAAAAATATGTCATTTATGCGTCTGGTCTAACGTCATACAAACTAACGTTGTTATGTTTACAATATATATTTAGAACTAATTTATAACATACTTTTATGTTTATTTAAACAGATGCATAGCTATATATGCAAGTGAAATTAGCAACATGGCAACTGTTGCGATGCAAATGGTTGCATCTTCTCTGTATGTTGGTTCCCAAAGAAGGTGCTTACATCTTCTCATTAGAGTCGTCAATCATTTAATCGACTCAATGGTTTAATCAATGGTCAAACGAACATCTACTCATTATACGAACCAATAGACATGCTAAGAAGATTCAGTCCCCAACTTAAGCAAAAGACAATGTTCTAATCATAGGTCTAATATATCTCCCACAACTTGTAAATAAAAATCGTCACCAATATAAAAAAAATGTTGTCCATATTACATTTGAACTTTTATTAAATAGAATTAATTAAATGTAGTTTATTAAATAGATAAATTTATTAAATGAAGTTTGTTAAGTTGATGTAAAATTCCAATTCTATCCTTCTATAACTCATTATATAGTAGTATAGTATAGATAAGAGCATCTTCAGTGCTAAAGTGAGTCTGAAAATTAATCGAAACTTTTACCTTACACCCAACTTTTATATTAAAAATATATTATAAAAGAGGTATGTGTGTGTGGTCCCCACCCTGCCATTCTGGACGGGTCCGCTAGAGCGGACCGGACCGGACCCACCCAACTCATCATCTCCATAGCTACTCCCAGTCCACTTTTGATGTTTGGATTCTTGACGCGTCCCGTTTGGACGCGCCAGAGATGCTCTAATGTTGTTCGGTAATGTGACACCCGGCAAACTCAGGTTAGTAACGTTGACTAAACTAGTAAGTCTACCTTAGCGAGTCATGCATATTACGTCCTTAACGGGGTCAGTCGAGTCGGTATGATGATTCTGGGAATCATCGGGAGTCGTTATGATGATCCGCGGGGTCATCGGGAGTCGGTCCATAACTATGGGTACAAGGATCGGCGATTCGTGGAATCGCCGGGTTTAATGCACACACGAGTCTCGAGTCCCGGGAATTGGTGAACGGATGTAAACGTGTTAGTTATCATGCATTATATGTTTGAAATCATTATGTGACTTATCGGTATGTGAATACGTGTTTAAATATGTTAAAATAGTGTTTAACGCGCCAAAAACTCGTTCCAGCATCATAGGGGCGATTAGGAACCCCTAATCGCCTATATGTGGGGCGAGTAGCATGAATAACAGGCGATTAGGACCTAATCGCCTGATGTTTCATGCGATTAGGCCCCCAGTCGCGTGACATGCTTTGCTAATCGCATGAACAGCAGAGTCCGGGTCAAAACACCTATAAATAGAACCCTTAACTCCCCAAACACCTCTAGAACAACCCTAGCTGCTCCCAAGTCACCCACACACCTTGAAACACCTCTGGAACTCTTTTTGCTACAAAAATCACCATCTCCAAGCTTACACACCTTTCTTTAACAAAACCCAAGGTGTGTTCTTCATCCCTAACCTTTGTAAAGTTGTTATTTTGGGTTCCCCAAAGGTCCAGACCTTGTTTTACTATATTGTGTCTTTAAAAACCTTTCAAAAGAGTTCTAAACCAAGTCTACACCTTAATGCTTGTTATATGTGAAGTTTACATGCATATGTTGGTCTTCTTGGTGATTATAACATGATTGTTTCCAAGATATGATTGTACTTCTGCTATGTAGAGATTATTAGGAAGGTTGTCTTAGAATTTTAGCCATTATCGTGGTGTTTTGAAGAAAATGTGTATTTTGACCCATTTGTATGTTCTTGAAGATTTAGGATGATTATGGTATGATTGTTGATGTAATGTTGTTAGAATTCATACTAGGAAGATGTTAGATCAGAGGTTTGATGATTTACATGTTTGTAAAGATTGAAATCTGATTGTTTCCATTTAAGGAAAGATAAGGTTGGTTGGTGAAACCTAGTACTTTGCCATTTTAGGAAATAATTGCTTAGAACATGATAGATCAGTGATATGTTGGGGGTTTTTGCTTGAAATGGGTTGGTAAATGAATTAGGTTTGATATTGGGTGTTGTTGCATGTTTCGGATCTGATTTGGAGGGTTAAACGCGCGAAAATCCGTTACACAGCAGCAACAGGCGATTAGGAATCCTAATCGCCTGATGCTACGCGATTATGCAGACAAAAGGGGCGATTAGGACCCTAATCGCCTCATACTTCATGCGATTAGGCCCCTAATCGCCTGTAGGCTGAAGCCTACTCGCGTGTGACCTTCCTAATCGCATGTACTGCTGTCGTGAACGCGTTTTGACATCCCGGAACACGATTTGACACCTAGGAACATGCTAGGAACCCCGGGATACACCCAATGACTTAGTAAGACGTATTCGGACCTGATTATGCGTTAAACGGACATTATGCTAGACTAGGAATTTTTGCGCGTGCTAAGTGTTTAATTTCATATGTTGCATGATGTCTTGTATTTATCTAACACGTGGAATGTCGGGTCACCAATGGGATGTCGAGTCTTGTCTGGCACGGTCGGTTTAACAGTTAAAGGTGTTTTCAAACGTTTATGGTCACGGTCTGGACATTCGGGGACTAGTTAGCCTGCGGGTTATTAGTCCAATACTTATACACATCTTATGATAGGTCGCCGCTATTTGGGGCTATCATAACATAATTACTTAACTGTTTTCAAGTAACGCAATCCAAGGTGAGTTTCACAGCCCCACTTTTACTGTCTTGCTTTCGGGGGGAGAAACATGCTTTGTACGAACTATTTAAAGGTCATGTTATACTATGGGCACTTTATGTTACTATACGGCTTTTATGGAAAGTCCCAGGGGGAAACCATGAATGTGCTGGAACGCACAACGGGGGAAATGTGGATAGATCTATTGGGCCTCACAAGCCCCACTCGACGGCGGGGCCGGGCGGGTGCATATTGTCTCTACCTATCGGGTTACCGAGGCATCGGTAGCCCAGTCGTCTGGGCTGGTATCATCTTTTGGTTCATGTTTAGTAATGGGTTCCCAACCGTAGTAGTAAAAACACTTAACGTCTAGCTAACGTTCTTATGACATAGTATTAACGGAAATGATCTTTGTGAAATTGTGACAACACTTTTATAAAAGAAAACCTGTGAACTCACCAGCATTATATGTTGACATTTTTGGCATGTTTTCTCAGGTCGCTAAGGTAGCAGTCAATGGGCTAGGCGCACGGAGTCATGCACAGCGTCTAATATTTTGAAGCATATTAAACAATGTTTTGTAAACAATGATATGTCTTTTGGTTGTAAACAAGAATGCTTCCGCTGCTGGTTTACGGCTCAAAGCATGATATTTTGGTTTTAAATATATTTATGAATGCATGTTTGTTGTATGTTTATTGTGATCGTTGACTGAGATCCTGGTGTGTCACGCGCCTCGCGGTAAAACCCCGCACGTGGAATTTGAGGGTGTGACAGGTAACATTTTCTTATTTATTCATTTTGATACCTTGCTAGCAATTGTTTTGGGTGGGACCATGTGACATGCGATTTTGGGCAACATGAGCTGGCTAATGGTTATGGCCGTTGTTCTCAGCCCCTGCATGCTTCTTGCCAAACTGTATGAGTTAAAATCTGGTTATTTTTGTTTTATTTTTTTTTTAATTTGTCTTTTTTAAGGTGGATTCTAATTATTATTTATACTTTCCTCACCTTAGTATTATTTCATATTATCATTTATTATTTGTGGCTTATGTGCAGTGGCGAAGCTTGACCCGAAGGTTCGGGGGGTCAGAAGTCACTAGTTTCGGGGGGTCGAAACCCTATATTTTCAAAATTTTCTATACGAATACTATATAATCGGAACTTCTGCGCGAAAATCCGGGGGGGTCAACTGCCCCTCCCCGCCCTTGCTATGCTTCGCCAGTGCTTATGTGACTTGTAAAATATTTGAAGATCACATCTAGCTAGTCGTGTGACCTGGGCCAAAAATACTCGTCCAAAAACATTATTGTGGGTGCTCTAATATCGGGTGGTGATCACTCAGTCAAAATTTAATCTTCACTACCTAATTCCAACGGAACTTCATGAAACAAAACAAAAGAGTTCACAAACCTAAATAGTAGCTTCACGGTCGATTCCATGAATCGACCGTCATACTACGTTTACTAAAGAATCACTCGATCAGTAATAAATACATAAAAAAATATATGACACTATAAATCTTTTCATAATATTAAAATGAAACCTCAAACGTTGACAGAATGTTTTATGTAGAAATCTTAACCTCCCATCGATATTAACCATGGAGTCAACACGTTTTCATCTTTCACAGTTTTATTAATTCATTTTTTTCCCTAGAGCTTCTCGCCTTTAATCTTGTCCCACCCACCCTAAACATAGAGCTTAACAACTTGTACTATATGCATATCTACTTGTACATTTGAATCAGTCAAGTCATAGATTACCACTTGTTTATATCCAAACGTGTTTAGCACCAAACTATCAACTATATATTACCTTTTTTCCTAATTCTAAATCCTAAATCTTAAACTCTGAACCTGATAAGCGTACGCTAAATTAAAACATCGTCGATCTCATGGCCAATGTTTTGTCGTGTTTTGGTTCGAACACTTATGTCAAGCCCTTCATATTTGCATGCAAATCAACATCTACATCGTATGAGACAGGCTCAGGCTCAGGCGTAGGCTCGGGCTCCAGTAATACTAACTTTTACAAACTACTTTCATTAAGTTCAAACAAAGTAGGAACACAAGAGATCAAAAGGGCTTATAGAACACTAGCTCTCAAGTACCATCCTGATGTGTCTCATGATCAAGACACCACCAAAATGTTTATTATGTTACAAACCGCGTACAAGACACTTGTTGATCCAGTGTCGCGTCAAGAGTATGATTGTGCACTTGCGTGTGGGGAGTTTGGGCATGTTTGTGTTGGTCGTATGTCTAGTGATCGCGTTGGAGAGTGTCGAAGGTGGGAGGGTCAAATCGACGAGCTCAAGAAACGGTCTAGTTTTCGTTCGGAACGTAAAGAGGGATCATGGGGAACTAGGGTAAGGTATGCTAATAGACAAAATAATGCATCATAAGAAGCAAGCAACAGTTATGTTGTTTAACACATTTCTTTGTTCCTAAATTTGTGTAATTGTGTTGGTTTCATGATATGATTTTATTATTGACTTTATATAATGGTTCCATTAATTTATAAATCTAGTGCATTTTTTTTCTTTTGTTACTTTAGATTGTTACACCATGACTCGAAACACCCACAAGCGTGCTTCGGGTCCTAGTCCTAGCATACCCTATAAACATTGTCAATATGAATATGACGTCTCAAAGACTACCAATTCGCTAGAAAACCAGCTAAAACGCGACAATTGATTCCACCTTGATACTTTTTCCTTCATCGATGCACTGCTATAAAAGCGGTTGATTTCCCACAACTTTCGACGCAATAAATTTCATTGCAAATTCCTACACATTTCCAACCAGATTCCCAAAAAAAAAAACCCAATCGCGACAACAATTTCTGTCAAAAAAAAAAAAATTAAAAAATTCCGCCACAATACAATAACACTTATTCGATCTTGGCATAAACGTAACTATATTCGCTAATCCATTCAATCTTATTGTCCCAACTGTATGACTTACTATAGATTCTATAGTTTGTGTACGGTTTTGGAACATCATGAACCATCCCACATCGTAATAGGAAAAAACAATGTCTTGATATATAGTATTAATTTGCGTATCTTACTGCATCCAAGACCAACGGACGATGTGATTGGGCTTTAAACCCACGTAAGTGGGCTGTGGCTCAGGAAAGTCCCCGGGCCCTTTACCACAGAGATGTGGGCCTGGAAACAGGTTACGCTTCAGAGCAAATGAATCTTGTTGGGCCAGAAATGGTTTAACGGGCTGAGACCAGTGTGGAGCCTATTGATTCTAGCTCGAAGTTAATTTGGCCGATAATAAACAGTCATTCACATGGTCCATTCGTGACTAACTGAACGGGGCTTATGATTCGTTGGTCTTCTTCTTTTTTAGTTATATAGTATTTTTTTTAGATATAAATGAAAAGATTAAATTTACATAAGTTAACAATGTACTACATATCTATTTTTATCTATACTATATATAAATATATCTCTTATGGGCATAAGGGTAATTTTCAATAAAAACAAGTTCTTAAACCTAATTTACAACTATGTATAGCATCATATAGTTGAAAGGGTTTAAGACGCGCCCTTTGGTATGTATTAAGACGCTGGTCATTAATGGGAAGAAATCAAGAAGCATGAAGCATTCTCTGTGATTTGATTGATGGTTAAGTGAAGAAATCAACCATCGTCGGTTACAATAGATTCATTTAACAACACATAATCCACCTAATTATTGCACAAATGTCATCTGGTTCTCCATTTTATTCCATTATTTCACAAATGTCATCTTGTATGATCAGATCTATAGACACAGCTCAAGCTCACTCCTGTCAGTTATGAATATTTAATCAGGTATGTTTGTTCATCTGTAATGAGATTCATTGTTCTGCCAATTTATTGGATTCATGATTCGTTGGTTAAATTCTTAACAGAGCTCCCATGGAAATCACCCACACACCTTTGCACCTGCATCTCAATCCTATCATGTTCTAATTTGTTTCTTCCAATTTTGGTTAAATTTCTTGATTTATTGGTCTATAGGTATTTTTTTTGGCGGTTCTATATGGGAATCTTTCATGTGGTGAGAAACTTTTGATATTAAAATTTATATTTTGTCTAATGTATAATACTCTATTATTTACCATTCATTTCAAGTCAAGTACTGGTTTGTTCTTTGTTGTATTTGGTTTGTTTATTCTGGTGTGGTGTTTTTTTTACATGGCTTGGAACAGTCGTTGTGATTGTTTCTACCGTCTTCAGTGTAGTGGCGTCTGTGGTGGTCGCCGGCATGTGTGGTCTTCGTTCGCATCAACCGTCCTCCTTCAGAGGTTTGTTTAGGCCTTGGCTTGGTGTTTGCGTTTGTACTTTTGGGTATTGTGATTTATAGGTATTGATTAGGTCGTACTGATATGAATCCATAAGCTTCTACATGATGTGCTAATGTAACTAAAACTCATGACTAATGTAACTGTATTTCATGAGAGTTTTTTTTCGAAGGTGTTTGATTATTCGTTTGATGAAACATTGCTGCATGCCTGTGTTTCTCCTGGTTAAATTAGAGGTAATCTATTCCTTTATTTCGTTGTTTCTTTAACATTATAGTGCATTTTGGTGTACATTGTAACTTAAGATATATTTTTGTGCTTGATGTAAATTGATTCTTGAATCAAATAGGTCATCAGCAGAGCAATTGGGGGGCAAAAAAATGGTCAGGTTTTCTAATTGTGTTGTTGATGATGACGGAGAGTATGATTGCTAGCTTAATTTAATGATGAGCTGTTTGAAAATATTGTCACTCTTAATTTATTTGGCAGACGAAAGTAGCGGAATTGCTTAGTTGTCTTGACAAAAACAAAACGCAAAGTGCCATTTGATGGAAACTACATCAAAAGCAAGGCAAAGGAATAATTGGAAGAATAGATATTCAAGAGGATTCACTTGCTTCGGCAACAAATCAGTGATGGTAATGAGCAACAAATTAAGGACACACAGGTTTTACTTCTATCTAATCTTCCTATATGATTGCTTACTTGCTTTCTGTTCACATAAATGCACATGTGCCATACAAAAGTTTATATACTTGGCTTATATACTTGGTTGATAAACCTTTAATTTGAGTTAGTTTTAGTTGTTGACATGTTATTTTGTTACTTACAGTTCAGTCATACTCTTTAATTTACACCTCATAATTTTTGCATTATTTTTTAAATAACGGTGGAACACTCGAATTCAGCCACCACACAATTCTAATAGTTTGTTCATTTTCAATACTACATTACACTACATGGTTGCATTATTTTTTTAAAGTCTTAGTAAAATGCTTGCTCAGTTACTTTCGTTTTCTCTCATTAATGGTCATATGCAGTGAATAAACGCATGTGCGCCTAGGCGAAAATATTATAGAAAATGGAAAAGTGTTGCTATTTATTTTTATTGGCGATTAGCGCCTATTCGTCTAGGCGCCTAAGCGAATCAAATGCCTTAGCGCCTAAGCGAATAAGCGTCTATGCACCTAGGCGAATAGTCTATGCACCTAAGCGAATCAAACGCCTAAGCGCCTATTTGCCTTGGCGCCTATTCTCCTAGGCACCTAGGCGCCTAAGCGAATCAAATGCCTTAGCGCTTAAGCGAATAACCGTCTATGCGCCTAAGCGCCTATTTGCCTTGGCGCCTATTCGCCTTGACAATGCATGTTATGGGCGTGTGTGCCAAATAGAACTATTCGTTTCAAAGCAGGTATGTGTTGTGGTTGTGAAAAGACTTCAAGGTAAGTATAGTGATCAAATTGCTTCATGAGAATCTGACATGAGAACATTATTACAGAAAACTCTTAATCATTAAGCAAAAGTCACCTAGGCTATGCATAAGCAAAGATGAATTAATAACAAAAAAAGAAAAAAGAAAAACAGGAAACATTGTCCAAAGATGAGTTTAAATACTTTAGTATGTTAAAAAATTGTATCAAGCAATCAAACATATATGCAGAGAACAAAATGATAAATCAAATGCAAAAATATAGAGTTAATGTATTGCTCTTAAGCTGCATTGAGTTGTATAAATGGCTTAAAGCTCTTGCACATTTATGGGTCAGAATTTTTTTACAATACATTAGTTTACAAAGTAATAACAAACATTTAAAATTCTTTGCCTGCTCATAGAGCAGCATTTTTTTACATTAGGCTTTCTATGAAAGTTGGAACAACTTATTGGGGAATCACAACTATATATTAATATTCAAGCACATATATCATCGGTTGAATTGTAATGCTGTTATGGGTCAAAATCCTTGCCCTGTTTTGGATTAAAGCTCCTGCACATTTATGGGTCAGAATTTTGCAATGTTTCAATTGAATTTCTGCACTGTTTGCGGTTAAAATGCTGCATATATTTTGGTTAAGGTATGAGACACGGTATGAGTTAAAAAATAAATTCACGGGCATGAGTTTAGATGGTACCTAACCTAATTATCTTTTAATTCGGAAGACATAAAATGTATGATGATTAGTCGATAACGAGTGTCCCATTATAAATTGTGTTCCCCGCCGCATCGCGCGGGTACCACACTAGTTTGGGGACAATACACGTTATTTTAAAATCATGCTAAGCTCGAAAAAAAAAGGAGTTTAGTTGACGAGATAGATAGTAATATACAGAGCTTCTCGCTAAGTGAAACTCTAGTACAAAGGCTAGAAGGAGGGTGGTGTGGTTGAGAGATATCTTTGAAACGTAACTTTTCGTCACGATAACCTATATATGGGAGATAACCGCGTCTCCTTTATTTACAAGGTAAAAGTGATCACCATTATTATATTACTAGTTACAAAATATTTTAGCTTCTCTTCTTTTGTTTTGTTCTTCTAAGAGTTTTTACTTGAATATGTATACAAACAATCATTCATTTGACTTTGGCTCGGTTGAAAAACGCTTTTTTTGGTTCGGATTGTGAACAACCCTACAGGCAAATGCACCTATCGTATAGGTAGTATAGCAGGGGTGGATGTATTAAAGAGGGAGGGGGTGCATCCGCTACCCTCTATCAAACCTGGTCAAGGTTCACCTCTTCTTAGACGATACAAACACGTTTAGCATAGCACATTAACAAAAACGTAAACAAATGGGCAGAACAACACAAGTTGACTTTTTAGCGTACATTTCAGCTCTGTTGTAAAACAAGGTCTCGAAGGCCGAGTACTCCCCGAGTAATCGCTACAAGGTAGGTTGCCGAGGACCGAGTACTCTACGCCTAGGCCGAGTACTCCCCGAGTACTCTCCGACTAGGCTGAGAACTCCCCGAGTACTCCCGACTCCGACTAGGGAGCGCCTAGCGACTTTGGCAACATTGCATTTCAGGGAGAGCGAAATTCAACTAGCGGGGGCAAGGGTCAAGGAGGTGGTGGATGAGTGAGTGCCTGATGGATATGAACACACTGAATGAATAAAAAAGGTAAAATCTCCATTCAACGTCATTTTAAAACTTAATGGGTATTAGACGTACCACCCGATTCAGAGATGTCCTGACAGAGATAGATTATTAATGATTTATATATTATTTTTCCATCAAATCTCTCAAAATAAAAGAAAAAGTTTATATCAACTTACTACTAGAAATGATAAAATTAAAAACATAACTCCTACTAAAAAGATACTCACAATAATCATTCTGCTAAAAAACTCTAAAATCTTAAACAATCAGTTTTTTTTTTCTCTCTCTCTCTCTAAAGAGGCTTCCCCTTCAATCACCAAACCCTATAAAACCTTCAACAATGGAAGAAGATGCGCTGCAACAACATCCAACGTTAGACCTTCCTATGAAACAACTACTGCCACAACTAAACCCTAAACAACTCTCCGTCACTGAATCACCCGAATAAACACTTTCCACGGACTCCTCATCTTTGGTACAAACTAGAAGATTTATCAACCCTATAGATGTTTTGGAGCATATGAAAAAATACGCTTATTTCCCAAATGCATGCATTGCCAATAGAATATTGTTGACTATTCTAGTTACGGTGGCATCTGCTGAAAGAAGGTGTTCGAAAGTGAAGCTATTTTAGGGTATAAATTGATGGAGGGGATGTGGATGCTCTAAATGTATGGTTAATTTCATTGGAGGAGATATTGTATAAAGTTTCTTAACATAAGAAGCGTAAGAAGGTTTCCGAGCCATTAGATTTAGAAGGTGGCAAGATGGTAATTAACAATTCTAATCATATTTGAGTTAATCTAACCAGGGGTAAATTAGGAAAAAAGCGTTTTAATTTACAGAGATCGTAACAGACATCAAAAAATAAACGATTAAAACGTATAATCAAACAAAATTTTTCACCGATTGATCATGATTTTCAAATCGATTAAACCTTCAGAATCAATACACAATAAAAAAACATTCGATTGAATCAAATAAAAAACGAGTTTGCAGAGAAACAACAAAAAACAGAGTATTACAGATAATGTGATCAAAACGTAAAATCATATTCAAAAATCAAAATCAACACATGAAAATATTCACATAAACTTACGATTTTAATAATGTAATAATAATTAAAGATAAAATTGGTTTTGAAACAAGTATCAACTGATGAAGATCAGATGTTGTAACAATGATATGTTTAAACGCACCATATATTTGTGATTAATTAAAGAGTGCGTTTAAAAAGGTACTGGCTAATAAAAAAACAGACGCACTCTTAATATATCTAAACGCACTCTTATAAATTTAGACGCACTTATTGTAAAGTTTAAACGCACTTATTGGATGTTATTCGTACAACTAATGATTAAAAATGCAAGTGGCATATCTTATTAATTATAGAAGATCATCTGTAAAAAATTACATACTTATTTTAATGGTAAAAAACTAAAAAATCTAACTATCTGATAACTATTATTTGATTGGTAATAAATTTAGATAAATCTTGAAATTAAATATTCAACTACCACATAAGTAACTTTCTTTTTTGGTCTATAAAAACACTATCATAAAGCATACTGATTCAACTAGTAAACACAAAACAGAATGGCAGAAAACAACATAGATGCAATAAACAACATGCAGCTCAAAACTGTGGTTTTGGTTGATTGCATATCAGAGGTAAAGGATGACCTCAACTCATCTTGTGTAGTTCTGGGTGCACAAAATGAGGTTCAGAGACAATATATGAAGAACCTGGATCTGATAGAGAAGCTGATGAAGGAGGAGAAGACACCATTCACAGAAGCTGCTATTGAGCAACTCCATACTCAGGCATCTTTGGACAACCTTATATGTCAGTTACTTAGCAACACACGGACATGTATCCTGAAGAACATGGAATCAAAACAAAAGGCAAGGGATGCAATCTTAGGTGCCAAGTGATGGTGGCGGTTTTATGGTTGTTTTGTAGTTTTTTATGTTGGTTGTTTTGAAAATCTTTTTTTTTTTTTTAGATGGTGGTTTTCTGTGTTTTAAGTGGTGATTTTTTTGGGTTTAGCTGGTGGTGGTCAGGGACGGATCTAGAGAAGGAGCAGGGGTAACGTCCGTTACCCCTCAACTTTTTTGGCGTAGTATATTTTTAGTGTATTTTTAAATTTTTTTACGTGTTTTGTATTACGTTACCCGTGAAAATTATGTAACGTTACCCCTGAAATCTTGGTCTAGATCCGCCACTGGTGGTGGTGTAAATGTGGTGGTGGTAATGGTGATCTTGTAATAGTTTTAACTACTGGTGGAATAGACGCACTTATATACTATATAGTGGGTGCTGGACGGGTAAAGCTGTCATTTCATGTTTATGCATAAGGGTAAAATTGTAATTTTATTAGAATGACAAGACAAATTTAATACAACTATTAATTTTTATTAATTAAACAATAAAAACAAGAATTTATGATTAATAGTTGAAGGTTAAAAAAAGGCAAAAACAAGAAACAAAAATTTAGTTTGTATAATATTACACAATTCACAATTTTAAACCCCTATATTTTGTGTGTCTTATCTACAATAAATTAACCGCAAACAAAATCACATGTTCGTTATATAATTTTTGGAATTAGCTTGTGGAGATTAACAACTAGTAAGAATGCACTTTACCCATCATGCTTTCGGGTAACAATATAATGTTCTTTTTTAAACAATAATTGAGGATACATTTTGATCCAGTTATAAGTTGGTTTGAATCTCTATAATATATAGGTAAAAGTAATAGGTGGAATATGGATGTTTAGCGCGACTGTTTTCGGGTTATTCAGGTTATTTAAATTACAATTTGATTTATGTTTGAGTTCGAATTGAGCTAAATAAACAAAATTATATACATATACTTTTTATAAAAGAAAATCAAGTTATATATTATTCAATTTGAATTTTCAGGTCGAATCGGGTCTAAAATCATTAATTTGACCAAACGCAACATCCAAATATTGTACATCACCGCCGTAACGCGCGGGCTCCTACTAGTTATTTATACTATATAATGGGTTCTGGACGGACAAAAGAGTCATTTCATATTTTCTATATGGGTAAAATTGTAATTTTATTACATTATCAAAACAAATTTAATACAACAATTAAATAACCATCTTATTAATTAAATGCACAAAATGATTAAAAAATAAGAATTTATAAGATATTTTACATATCCAAATGAATAAACAAATAATAATAATAACAATAATATAAATACTAGTGAGAAACCTGCGCGCTGCTGCGGGACAAAAATTTGCAACTTGATCACTTTTATAAAACTTGCTAGTTAAAAAATAGGCTAAAACGTCAAACGAGCGACTATCACGAAAGAGATAAACCGTGGCGTGATACCGTCATTGCAAAATAAGCATGATAAAGTGGAGGTGAGTGCTCCAAATATAGCACAAAAAGAATTAATGTCATGATGAAACTTCTACATAGTTATACATGCCACACAAAATAATCATCAAGATGTATTGTATACACACATTTTGATAAAGTGCTTGGTTTAGAAAAGCGCGCCTCAGGCGCGCTTGAGGCGTGAGGCGGTCAAGGCGGTAAGAAAAACGCCTCGCTTCATGTAAGGCGCCGGAACTACATGAAGCGGCCTGAGGCGGCGCTTTTTTCCGGAGGCGGTGCTTCGCCTGAGGCAGCGCTTCATGTGAAATGGGTTGGAAACAGCAACTAGTGTTCGTGATGTTTCAGTTTTCACTTGAGCCGGAGTTGCAGGTTGTTAAAGAGGGAGAAGGGAGAGGAGTCGGTGAGAGAAGGGAGATGGAGAGATTTGCACAAAAAGGAAAATGAAAACAAACTTTACATGGGGTTTTAGTGGGTATTCTACTTATTATTTTGAATATGAATATGGTGAACAGTGACCAGACATAGCTGGTAAACAGTGACTGAAAGTGACTAGTCACTTTGGTAAGCATGCTCCTAGGGGCCAGAGTCTTACAATATTATATTGTGTTTTACAACTTGGGTTTTCCTTTTTTTTTTCTCCTTTCTTTTCCAGTGACTTGTACTCTATTTTTGTGACGTTTTTTCTTATTGTTTTTGTTTTTTATGTTACTTTAATGATTTTTGTTTTTATACTTATTAAGTACATAAGCAATAAGTGCCGTAGGTAGTGCTTTTTAAGTTGTATATATCCGCTATTTGTATATTAAACCATATATAATCCTTATTTTTGTGTTTATGATTGATTAAGAGGCATAGTATGACACATTGACATGTATAAACATTTAGTATAATTTTATTAATATTAAACGCTTCGCATACGTGAAGCTCTCGCCTCGCGCTTTAAGCCCCGCGCCTCGGATTTTGGAACCAAAACGCCTCGGAGCGCCTCGCGCTTTTTTAAACCAAGATAAAGTGATAAGGTTATGAATATACCTTTGATGGTTTATTGGCCATTAATATGTTAGACATAACCATCAATTTCTTATTTAGTTCATTAAGCATAAGTTAATGATTTGCATAGTCATTTGTACAATTGTAATCAAATGTTGCACATAGGGGCATACAGGGAAGGATTTGACAAAAAAAGATAGTTGTTTACCTTGTGACCTTTTGTATGCCATCTTAAAATTGACATGAAGTGACTAATTTAGCCATCTCTCATCCTTTATAATGTAGTATAGATATAGATATAGATATAGATAGTATAGATATAGATATAGATAAAATGAGAATAAGACAAAAAAAAGAAACATGTCATTCATTTTCTCACCATATATTTGCACATTGTCATAGAAAAGGGAACCGATGTTGAAAAAAGAAATGGTTAGCCGACCGTTAGTTTGTAACTAACCACTCATTCAACCCATTTAATGCGATTCAGTCATCATCAAAACAATTAAATTGAAATCGATCGGAACACATTTATTTAAAGACCCAAAACCACATGACTCAAACTTGTTTCCCTCGACCCTCTTTGTTTCTAACCACAATCCGCAAACCGAAGTACAACAACAAAACTACAACCACCTCTGTTTTGACCCGTAGTACAACTACCGCCTTCTAATAACCCCACGACCACCCAACCACAAAACAACAATCAACCGAAAATACTGTATGTTGGAATTTTGAAACTAATAAAAAAGATATTTGTGGTTAAAAGAATGGAAGTATTCAATATTTCAAAATTCAAATTGATCTACCAACTCTTCCTAGCTGCAAAATTCGTGATTTGAGCAAGTTGAAATTGACCAATCCTTCAAATTTTGGAGCACGGTCCGTTCAAATTTTGTTTAGAAAACAATGTTTTTCAAAGTTTAAGATGTTTCACACTACAATATCTTGCTCACATAAACGAATTTTGTACCAGACACACACATATGGGCTCGCGCGTAACATATTATTACTTAGGTACCACAACCAACCGATATAGATTGTCACTTTGCTATCCTCGCCATTTGGACGACGTTCCAAGTCAAGCAGAAAACAACAACGAGACGATTAACCAAATGCAAAAAGCTAAATAACGTGTAACTCCGCTGCAACGCGCGGGTTCCTGCTAGTTCTATAATATGAACGCACTTAATGTTTATTGTTGGATGCACTTATATCACAAATAGACGAACTCATATAAAAATATTATAGTAACTGCAATAACAAACAAAAACTAAACGCACTTATAACATACTTCAGACGCATTTGTTAACTTGTTTAAAAGTTACAAAAAATCAAACATCAGACATTTTAACACAGTTCCTCATCAACAAAATCTTCAATTTCAATCTCTTCATTATCATCAATGTCATCTTCCACATTCTGGTCAGCTTGTTCACCTTGCGGCTGGGTTGAAGCACCCTCTTTCGCATGTTTTCGTCGATCATGGCCTCTCTCTCCGCATATGGCACAAGTTCTCTTCCTTTTGCCGGTTTGACTAACCTGTTTTTCCTTGCTGGACTTTATACGCTTCTGCTTACCACGACCTTTGTTCTTGATACCATTCGGAAGTCTAATAGTGGGTTCGGCTTCTGATCGTTTCTCATAACCAAGAAGAGAAACATACCTGTGACATTCGTAGCCCTTACACTTTGAAACTTTTGCAAGTTTAGTCCTTGTAAATTTATTTTGTTTCGCATGTTGGTTCTTATTTTTCTTTGAAACTTGATCATTATGAAATCACGTTTTATACTCACGCTTAAGTCAGAAATTCGAAATTTATGTTTGAAACAATATTTCTAAACATATTTAGTTGAAAAATAGGGAGAAATAAATTTAGAGTATAAAAAAAAATTGTGATTTTAGTCACAACGCACAATACTGCGCAATCTACGCGCCTATACTATGAAAATTCGCTATTTTTACGCTAGATAGCACCTAATATTAACTTGGCTTGTATAATATTATGTCTAAAGTCAAAAATATTATTTTTGGATGTGTCGGGTATTTAAAACAGTTAAAGGCTTGTACCGCGTTAACTAGTAGTATACCCGCTAATCTACACCTAATACCCACTTAATAATATAATATTATTATTAAAAATGACTCACCTACATTTATATATGTGTGTGTCGTGAGAAATGGGCAGCCAACACACACCCATAGTGAGTCATCCACCCTATGGTCTAGCATGATGATTATTATTTAAACCACTCACTTAACCATTCATCTTCCATCACCACTTAGACAACCAACCCTTTCCTTTCCTCCTTGCATGTGCCGCCCCCTCCCCCTATCCTCTCTCTCTTGTTTTTCCAAAAACACCATTTCTATCATCCACATTTCTTCTAAATCATCCAATAAACTTAAAAATATGAAGATTTGAGCAAGGATTCTTAGGATTTGTAAAGCAAGATTCATCCAAGTTCAAACATTTTCTTTTAAGGTAAAAACCCCAACTAATGTTCTTATTTTAATCTTTTCACTTCTAAACTTGGATAATTCACACAACAAAGAGATGATAAAAATGGTTTTATAAAAATGAAAGAGAATGGGATGTGTGTGTGGGTGTGGCCGTATGTATGTATGTATGTATATATGTATATATATACATGTTTATGTTCAATTTTAACTCTAGATCTATCATTTCATGTAAGATCTAATCCATGATTAACAAGATCCAAGTTACTAAACATGATTTTTAGAAGGTAAAATGATTGGATTTTGATTTATAAGAAAATGGATAATTTTTGGACCTAAAAATGCCTAAATTATGAGCTTTAATTGGAGATTTTGAAAGAAAATATGAGGTCTGATTGTTCATACTAAAAATCACCTAAAAGACCATCAAATAACTTATTTTTACCAAAAACTTTGAGTATTGGTTCAAAAGCTAGATTTTGGCGAAGTCCGGTACAAAACTATGTAGTAAAAAGGCGAAAAACGACCTAATTTGTATAAATTTCAGATCTGATTTAAAACAGGTCTTAAAAGTGTATTTTTGAAATAAAAACTTATAATTAAAGGCATGTTTAAAATACTATATGTTTTTACAAGTCACACGAATTGGAATTTTGAGAAATTGCCAAAGTATCGCCTAAAACCGACAAGTTGTGTAACTAGGTGTCTTGCTACCTTAACACCTTAGACTTTTAAGGCATATCCTTCATTAGCATTTTTATATATATATAGGTTGAGTTCTTCGGAATTCTTAAGCCTTTACGCCGAACTTTCTCGGAATTTACACTTAGCGAAACTGTGAGTATATCTTTCCCCTTTTTACTGCTTTACTATTTTGGGGTGACTCATGTACTTACTATCAAGTTTCTATTTCATTTTACTAAAATAGCAAATCTTATGTGTGTGTTTGTATCATTACGTGTATCTATGACTTGTCAAATCATTAACTGTTGCGGCCTAGCATTTCAATGAATAGATCTATGGTATATACCCTTGTGACTCTGTTGAGAGTCCTTGTCATTGCTATGTATTTCATTACTACTAGCGCATACTATATATATCTTCTTTCCTTTCACAGGTTTGATTTGACCCGGATACCAATTACTACATTTTGCAAACACTATGTTACATATGAATTGCTAAATTTTACCTTACTATATGTATCAAACGGGTATGCTCACCAATACATTTTGTATTGACAAAATTATTTTCGTACATGTTTCAGGTTATTTTGAGATGCATCCTTTAAGCTTTCGGATTTATACTTAGATTTTGATCCATTATTTAGTTGGCATTTAGAATCGTTGTATTTCATTTCAATGTAGCAAACTATTTAATCAATGTATCAATATTTACACATTTAGTCCATGAGCTATTGAACAATCGTCACTACGTGACACCTCGATGTTTCCGCCATCGGTCGGGGTGTTACAATACTTGTCATACTTATTCTGATGACTAGGTCTCTTAAACCTGCCCTCATCAACCTTCTTAACCATCTCTTTGATTTTATCATTAACCAATGTTAATTCGGATAAATCTGCAATTAGTGTGTTTGCAAGATATTCATCGCCCAAGACTATCTCCCGTGCAATACATCTAACTTCTTTCGTCTTATCATCACCAAACTCTCCTATTTCAAATGAATACTTGATTTCATTTGGAACATCTTTTGTCCACCTCCTCAGAATGTATTTTTTTGGGAATCTATAATAATTCATCAACCTTAATACATAAAATACTAGGTTATGTACCCGTGTGATACACGGGTTGAACAATTTAAATTATATATATTATATATAAATTTAAAATATAATTAAGAAAAATTAGATTACATATTTTATTTAAAATAAAAAAAGTTTCTTGTACAACCGAAAAAATATTAAATATTCATGAACCCCTAAATGATTTCTTGTAAAAAACATTTTTATTCACATAAAACTTTTTTCAAACATTTCAAAATATATTTTCCATACACAGCTATTACCTTGTAGACTGCACGTACAACAAAACAAAACAAAAATAAAAAAGTAATAAAGGTAAATCTGTTTAGGCTAAGATATAAAAAAATGAAATTAATTTAAAAATATCTCCTCATCCATTAAACCATCCCAATCGAGTATTGTTTATTTTGGAATTTGACATCAAGTTTCCTCAAAGCCAAAGTATTTCTAACCTTGAGTGTATAATCATTTTTTTTCTAACATCAAGGTCCTTAAACATAATGACATTTATTGGTTCAATTTGATTGTATTATAAAAATAGATTGTGTAAACTAATAGCCTGAAAATAAAGATTGAAACGAACTAGTAATGCAAAGACTGTTTAGATATTGCATTTCTCTATTAAAGTAACTTGAAAAATCAAAGTCAATGAAGATTTCAATTAATGTTTTTTCATACATAAAATGTATTTTATATATCAAGCTAGCTATTATAATACGAAAATAGCCAAACATATTTAGTTTTGTATTGAATCAAATATTTAATTAATGTGGATTGATTTGTTTTATTTTATTTGTTTAGAATATTGTAAGAAATCTAGTTTTAAACTTAGAGTGAAAGACCACATATTAAAAACACGTTTTTAAAGTACACGATTTAAATTTGATAACATATAAATACATTATCTTAAAAAAATAAATAATTTTTAATAAAGCTTACTTTTGTTAGTTCATAAACATTTTCAAATTATGTTTATTAATTTATTTCTAATTTTGTATTAAAACATAATTGTATTAATTGATTTACAAATACATAGATTATATATATATATATTAAACTGAATTCCAGTAAGTATATTAATAATTATAATTGTAACAAATAAAAACTGAATAAGTAATAATTATTAAATAAAGAAACAAATTAAAATAAATGTATTGTTTGAAATAATAAAATAGGAGGCTTTATAATGGAGTTCTATGTACTCCATGTGCTGTCTTTTATTACTATAGATAAAATCGATTATGTTGATTGATTTATTTTATTTATTTGTTTTGAGCAATATAAAAGTCTCACAAAAAAGCTTGACTAATTGCATTGTGTTATTATTAATTTGTTTATTTGAATTTTGAACTATTTTAAGCATTTAAAATTAATATGTATTTGCTGAACATAGTTTAACATCTAAAACAATTACCAAAATAATAACACTTAATAATCATTTGTCAAATATTGTAAAAAAATTAATTTAAACTTAGAATAACAGATTAATTTTTTTTAAATGGGTTAATTTAAGGTACATGATTTAAATTTAAAGTTAATAATACATAAATATAAATATGTTATATAAAAAAGAATCATGTGTTTTCTTTTATTAATGATTTCAGTTACAACTATAATTATTAATATAATTACTAAAATTTAATTTAATATATTTATATTAGGCTTTCCCAAATCAATTATCAATTAATATAATTATATTTGAATTTATTGTATTAATAAATAAAATGAGAGAATTCATGAGGGAGTGCCATGTGTCCCTCATGTCTTTTCTTTTATTATTTAGTGTAGATGTAGATTAATATATATTTGCTGAACATAGTTTAACATCTAAAACAATTACCAAAATAATAACACTTAATAATCATTTGTCAAATATTGTAACAAAATTAATTTAAACTTAGAATAACAGATTAATTTTTTTTTAAAAAAAATGGGTTAATTTAAGGTACATGATTTAAATTTAAAGTTAATAATACATAAATATAAATATGTTATATAAAAAAGAATCATGTGTTTTATTTTATTAATGATTTCAGTTACAACTATAATTATTAATATAATTACTAAAATTTAATTTAATATATTTATATTAGGCTTTCCCAAATCAATTATCAATTAATATAATTATATTTGAATTTATTGTATTAATAAATAAAATGAGAGAATTCATGAGGGAGTGCCATGTGTCCCTCATGTCTTTTCTTTTATTATTTAGTGTAGATGTAGATATGCCTACAAAGCAGCCCGTACTGCTCGAACCTCCTACAGGTACATAATGTAGTAACATCCTCAACACCCTCATTGACTTCCTTCTTGAAAAGAACCTGTAAAAAGGTAAAAAACTAAACTGATGATTTTGGACGCACTAAGTGGAAAATTTAAACGCACTAATAGTTGTAAAACGGAAACTATACTGATGAGTCATGGTCATTCTTCCTATGGTTGAATCTCTGAAATTCAAGGGAAGTTTCAAAGTGGTTGAAAAACTCAACAAGAGTCAACTGAGAATTTGCCACTTGGCAAAAAAAAAATGATTCTAACTCTCAGATCTTGACGTTGTCCTCATTAGCCCAGACATAGGTTCATCCCAGTAAAAAGCAGGGATCCACATTGACCTCATATTAAACATGTCCGTCAGCCAATTGTTCTCGTTTAGATTGTAATCAATAATAAGTACACCCCACTCGAAATCAAATGTCTCCGGACTGATGGAATATGTCCACACAATTGCACAAATTCTCCTTTTGAACTCATCATCACTGCATAATGCACTACCCACCTAAAAAACACAAAAAACATAGAAAACAAATGCACTGTATTATAAATTTGGACGCATTAACATGAAAAATAAATAAAAGCTATCAAACGCACTTATATATAAGTTTGGATGCCTTCACTGTATTGTAACCAACCAAACATTATATAAATGAATTCATGTAATAACACAGATGCACTATATAAATTGTGATAAAACATTCATACTGACCTTATCAGAAACCTTCTTCATGATATGCTACATACACAATTTGTGTCTGCTATTTTGAAAAACCAACTAGATTGCATTTTTCATAGCAGGATCTTGATCAGTTACAACCACTTTTGGGCGCTTTCCAAAACATTTGGAAAACGATTGTAATAACCATGTGTATGATTCAGTTGTCTCAGATGACAACAAACTTGCACCAAGTGTGACATTCTGACAATGGTTATCAATTCCGGTAAATGGTACAAACACCATCTTGTACCTGCAAAAAACACATTTAAAAATTGGCAAAAAACCACTATAAACATCAGCCCAAAATAGTTGGATATCAAGCTTAAAAATTAAAAACATACTTGTTGGTGTTAAATGTTGCATCAAACGATATCACATCTCCAAGTTCCATATAATTCCTCTTGCATAAAAGCATCAGCCCAAAATAACCCGGTGAGTGCATTCTTTTGATCCACAGAATACTCAAATGAAAAATCTGGAAGAAACTTCTTCTTATCCCTAAGCCTAGAAACTATCATATCTGTATCATGCTCACCAATGAAGCTGTTTAAGCCACCTTTAAGGTTCTTACAGAAAGTAGCAGTTACACCAACATGCTCAAAACCTCCATACTTAGTCTTCATAATGTTAAAAGCTTTGACAGGTTCCATATTCAATGAAGACAGTTCACAAATCATCTCTTCTTGAGTATGTGTCAGCTTCCTATTCGCTGCTAGAAAATGAATGTCACTTTCATGTACAAAAGGATGATTATGAGCTTCCATAAAGCCATAAACCTTGAATTTCTTTCCATCCTCAGAAGTTAGCTTTATATGTTCCAAACATCCGGTCCGGTATGGACGGCGGCCTCTTCCTTGACTTGCCACTTTTATTAGAACCCCCCGACCTACTTTGAATGGCTTAAAATCCTCCTTGTAGCATACAAAGTATTTGAGTCTAAAAACACCTCTTCGCACATCTGACGTACCATTTTGAATAGAAAAACCACTAGCCTTCGCATATTTGACATAAAACTCATGTGCATGCTCAATACTTGGAAACTTCATATCT
Source organism: Ambrosia x helenae (assembly GCA_030844895.1). Taxonomy (NCBI): domain Eukaryota; kingdom Viridiplantae; phylum Streptophyta; class Magnoliopsida; order Asterales; family Asteraceae; genus Ambrosia; species Ambrosia x helenae. The sequence continues at coordinate 11,863,292 of CM061234.1, forward strand.
TTTACAGGCTTCAGTGAGTCAGGTACATCAGAAATATATATGTTACTAGCTTGATGGTCAACAACAACATCAGTAGCAACACCTTAAAAAACAAACACACGTTATAAAACATTTAAACGCACTTATTATGTCTTTTAAATGCACTTATTAAATCAGATATTCAAAAAAAATTAAAATACCTTGAATACTTCTGTATTCATTGATGAGGTTCAAGCTATGAATATCAACATCCTGGTTAGTATATTCGATCAGATCTGTATATAGAAAAACAACATGTTACGAATATCAAGCATTAAAAACCTAGATTGAAAAAAATAAAATAAAAACAGAGCATGATGATCTGAACCATGAAAAGCAATATTATCAACATCTGGATTGGAATTGTTCACATCAACATTCTGCTCATCAACCGACATGTTTAAATCTGATAAACAAAATAAAAAATTATACAAAATTCTACTGTGAAAGCTGATTTAGTAAAACAGAGCATACGTACCGAACATAATGAATTACTCGAATTAACTGTGTTTTTTGATGATCGAATTGTGATTGATTGGTGATTTGATTGAATCATAATGTATTGTGATCGTCTGATGTTATGTAATTCAAATTCGAATTTGAAAAATCCTTCACGTAAGTTATGAAATCGTTTACAAAAATAACGAACGTGATTATAGTAATCAGTTATTATGTATAATAAAAGTCTAAATTGTCCTTGGGTTTGATTGAGGTAAGATTAATTAGAGTTAGGTTAAGTTAATTGAGGTTTGGTTAAGTTTACACATGGCATCACCTTGTGGCTTCTTATTCTTCTCACGTTAATAAACTTTGTATTCTATACTTTCTCTAGTTTCATTTCATAAAATCTCTCTAAAAAATGCTTGCATATATGTTGAGTACCATGTTATATATGTTCCTTTGTCTGTCATGTTATTTTTTTTTTTCACCACTTACTAGATTGTTGATACTTGGTAGTCTTTATTTATTTATTTTTATTTGGAAGCAGCATCTCTATCCCTAGAGATAGGGATAAAGTTTGCCTACATACCACCCTCCCCAGACCCTACCAATAGTATTTCTATTGGTGGGATTTACTGGGTATGGTTGTTGTTGTTGTCGTCGTCTTTAAAAAAAAAAAAAGGTTTTATATCAAACTTAAGTAGTTAATGATGAAGTAAAAAACAGAACTCCAACCAAAAACATCTTCACAACATAACCGTTTCAAACAAGAACACTTTTGTCTCTCTATCCTCTAAAACACAGGCTTCCCCTTCAATCACCAAACCCTAATCTCTCTCACCTCCAATCACACACACAAAACCCTAATAATGGAACAACACGATGATACCCTGCAACACCATCCAACAGACGACCCTCCTATCAACCAATCACCCGAATCCAATTCAACCCTATCGTCCGACTCATCTTTGGCCAACAAAAAGACAACCCGAGACCTACCCAACTTATTCCGATTGCCACAGCTGTGGGGCCCACATTAATCACACAAACCCTAGAGACAGACTCCAACCATTAGACAGTATGTGGCGCATTGTTTTATTATGTAAAAGATGTAGTAAGCGTGTTCACAGTTCCGATATGTGTCCCTTACTGTTTTTTAGATATTATTGATAAAAATGATTGTTTTAATTGTCTTGATTGTCGCCGTAGTGTTCATAAGGAGTGTGTTGAGAGGTTTGGGTCAGGGGTTGGGTTAGGTTAGGATTTAGGGTTTGTGTTGATTGTTGGGTGCCGGATGCGATAGCGAAGTCGATTAGGCGGAGAAAGAGTAGGTTTAGGAAAAGGAATGATAGGGCTTGTGAAAAGGTTCGGGAAGTGAAACCGAAAGTTGTTCTTGCGGTGAAGGCTAGGGATTTTGATTTGAATAAAGCTAGGGTTGGTAAAATTGCGGTTGATAGTAGAAAAGTTGTAGCGGGTGATGAGGTAAAGGTGAAGGTTGTGGATGATGCGGAGTTGGCGTTTTTGTTGCATAGAGCGATTAATAGTTCGCCTAGGATATCTAGGTTTTCGTGTAGAAAAGGTGGTGATGTGCCGATGGTTTGTTATACGAGAAGGCCGAAGGTTGACTTGATGGATGTACCGTTGATTTGCTATTCGAGAAGATATAGGAAAGGTTTGTTGAGGGGTTCGGTGTCTTTGGATGCACCGTTGGTGTGTTATTCTAGAAGGGGTTCTGGATGTAACGGTTGTCGTAATGATGGTTTATGTCATTGAAGACTTGTGATTCCGGTTCTAGTTTGGAGAATAGTCTTAGTGGTGACAGTTGTCGAGAAAGTGACGTAGGGAGACAGCCGATTCGTTATCTTTTGAAATACTATAGAGTTGGAAAAAGGTAAACCACGGCCTTCGGTTTTTGCCGAGGATTCCGGCTGTTGTTCTTGTATGGATTCTGCTAATTTGTATGCTGAAGGCATGCTTGATACAAGGAACAATGGAAATGGGAATGAATGCCTTGAAATTTCTGAGAATTGTGACGTTAATAATGATCGGTTTTTGTTAAAGTACAAGAGATCTTTAAGACATAAAGTCATAAAGCCAGAATTAAGCTGTAAAGTGAAGAGTTTTCTTCAATGTTACCTTCATAAATGGAACTCTGAGTTTCAGGTATTCTTACTGTAGTTAGTTGTTGACAGTTGATAATGAAATCTTGTATCATGTATCATCAATATGTATCATGCATCCATGATTTGGAGGCACACCAATCTGTTTATTGATTTGAACTTCCTTTGTAAGTTTTCACATCTATGTATTTTCTATAAATGTAGTTATTTTTTTTTGTCAATGATGTGTATGCTTGTGTTGGTTGCCTGGTTGTGCGTGGTTTGATGGTTCTTAAATTACAGGAATTGGTGTGCAAATGTGTTATCTTTTCATTTGTCATTAATTTTAAATATGAAGAACACGAGCTATTAGGTTTTTTGTTGTGTGCTTTATGTCTACTTTAGCTATATTTTACTATGAATGTTACTTGTGTTGCCTATTAATCTCCTAGTTCTCATGTACTCATGTTGGCAAATATCTTCCATGAGCGGCTAAACTTTAGCCGCTCATGGAAGATATTTTAGGGTGCACATTTTGAGGATAGTTTTCTATATTCTATAGCATACTCTTTACTCCCTAAATATGGTTTCTACATTTTCTTCATACACCCCACAGAGATTCTGCATGGTTTGTAAATTATAAGATACTTTATATTGTCTTTGGACATCTCATTTTGGATACTGTTTTGAAAATATGCTTCTTATTGAGGACTTAAAGTTGAGTTGAAGGTAATTGAAGCAAAGGGTATAATTTTGTAAATGTAATTTTGGGTTAAAGATTCTGGCTATGTTGGGATTGAGCTATGACTAAATTCCATTTGAACCTTCTCTTTGTCCAAGGACAAATATGTCCTTACAATTCTCACAAAGGTTGAGTTTCTATACAAGCATAGAGTGATGTTGTAGATTTTGTAATGATACCGAGGGTTCCAATTCTAAGGGACGTGTTTGACAATGCTTGGGGTGTTTCATGTGGAATTTTACTCCATGTTATTGTTAATGTCGATATGAGAGCTATAATAACTTGTATTTTTATTTACATGTTGATATAATGATGTCTATTCGTCTATTGTGTGATCTTGTAATCTTTCCAGCAATTATACGTAAGAATGAATTTTTTAATTAGATTCTGTTCTGTTTCTCATTCTCTAGCTACATTTGTGTTTAAAGCTAGAAGTTGCTTTCATGCACTTAGCATTCCACTGTACATTGAATAAAAGCAAACTCACAACTTTTCCATTGTTTTTTAGTTTTATTGGTACATATTAGGATACGAGTTTGGTAGTTCGTTGTATTTGTGCTCATATTTAAAGGGAAAGGGCAGGGTAGAGAGTAGGCAGGTGCACCTGAAAGCGATTTTCCATGTGGATTTGTGACTTTAGAGTAGAGGTTTTTCATGGAAAGGCTAAATATGCAGGAAGTTGAAAGGCTTTATGCCTTATGAGCTCATAGAATGCATCCAGTTAGTCTGTTAGACATAATTAGATATTGATTTATACATTAGTTACTATTAAAGGGTACTTGATTGTAACATCTTATCCTATATATAGGACCTGACCTATTGGATAATCTTTTATCAATCAATAAAAATTATTAATCTTCTCTACCAATTTTATCATAGTCAAAAATTGTCTGCTGAATGTTGGGGACTGTTCTTAGTTAGAGATCACAAAGTAATGATGTGCTGAAGAGTAGAAGCTGCTAAATTCAAGCTACATATGCCTTGAAGATTTTACAACTTCTTTTTTCTGGTTATTGCAACATATGTTTTTCTTCTTTGAGTTGGCATTACATAAAGTAAGCAACAGGGGTGTGTAGGGTTGATGTCTGTTGATGTATATGAAGTTTTAACTTTAGGGGTTGGTTTGGTTGGATATGGTTATAAAACTAGACCATGGAAATGTGCTTTATTGCACTTCAAGTGTGTTTGTTCATGGCTTTCATCTGGGATTTCATTTGCCATTTTTTTTCTTTCCTTTTATTTTTTTGGCCTTACTGAATCTAGTTACATCATTCTAAATTTTTTCTTGTCAAAATACAGATGTGATCCTATAAGTTATAACCTTGGTTTTAAAAGGTGCTTGGCCCTAGCCTCATATATGCAAGGCGCCTGATATTCAAAATCTACTTGTACTCTCGAAATACTTATATTCAACAATCATACTAGCCGTTAGCGGGCGGGTCAAGGGTAGCATTCTTGCGTGGATGTATGCGCTTCTTTTAAACTGAGCTTATAATCTTTAACCTGTTAACAGCATTTTCCTGAGTTGACACATGTTGCTTCGACAATATTTTTTAACTTTTGAGGGGCGTATGTTTCTCTGAAGTTGTTGATATTATCGGCAAGTTATAATGATGACACTGTGAATGTACGCGGGCCATCCTCAATGGAGTACACATTATTACATTGATGTATCATGTAAGTGCTTTCCTACACAGCCCTCCACCTTCCAAGTGGCTTCTTATGTCTTTTAGTTTGATATTTTGTAATAAGTACACCAGACCTTGCTTATTGTTATTTACCATTGGTATTAAGGTTTATAGGTTTATAGGTTTATAAAGAATATGTATTACAGTGAACAATGAATAATAATTTGATCTTCTACATTTCTCATTTGACAGTTAGACCAATAAAACACCTTTTAGGAGACAAAAATGTGGTCGTTCTATTCAACTTGGATTTGGTAATAATTTTTATGGGCATGTTGGTTAATGTATACCATATCAGGAATGGATCTTTCCCTCATAAGGTCTATTAATATGATGTGGTTTGCCTTTTGTATAGTTTCAGTTCTCTTTTCATATACTTTAACCGTTTTCCACTACTCGTGCTTGAACAATACACTTTAGTTTTTTTACGTTCTTATCCAGGGCTTTTGAATCTCATTTAAGTATTGAGGATTCCGCTGTCTTTAACGTTTATAATGTTTTAATCTTTCCATGCTCACCATGGAGAACACTTTTTATTTTTGTGACATATATTTCTGTAATCTCTCATTAAAACGATAGTCTATACTGCTGCCCTCCTTTCATACGGTTCTTTATGATCCGTTTTGTTTCTTTCCATGCAGTAATGGAGCTGATAAATGCAGTAAACTATCTGTTTTAGTTTTAAGCCTGCATCATTATCTATAGTAGTAACGTCAATACGTCATATGACTCATATCTATTAGATATCAACACAAGCTGATGAATTATTAAACTTACATCTGCGCGGTGTCAGTGTCCTGTGTATTTTAACTAGCACAACATAGAATTACACATTTTGTACTATCTTAATATCTCTTCTGATTGGGTGCATCTTCGTTTTTAAGTTCTAATTTAGCAAGGAAAAAGAAGTACATGCAAATTTAAGCTTGTCACCATGCGCGCAGACACGATTTCTTGCAATGCCTTATCTTGTATCACTATAAGGGGTTTGTGGGTTGCACACTATTTTTAACTTTCTGCACTATCTACACATTAATCATTATAGATATTAGACACACACACATATGTAGATCCACATATACATACTATATATATCCTCTATGAGGGAGACATTATCCAACACAAATAAGTTCCTTTTATCATTCTATGTGATATAATATCATCTTTTCTTCTTCCATCATAATGGCTGCACAAAATGCTGTATGCGTTCCGGTTTTTGAGGACAAAACCGGACAGCATGGCCAAGAGGACGAATTTGACTACTCCCAAAGGGGACAATGCTGCGTGCTGCTGTTCTTGGAGCCTCTGATGGTCTAGTTTCTGTAGCGTCTCTAATGATGGGTGTTGGAGCTGTTAAACATGATGTGAGAGCCATGGTTCTTACAGGGTTTGCCGGCTTAGTAGCCGGTGCATGCAGCATGGCGATTGGTGAGTTTGTTTCAGTCTACTCCCAACGTGATGTTGAGGTGTCTCAGATGAAGAGAGATAACAGAGTTGCTGGGAACAATGATCAAGAAATCATCGAGAAAGAAGCACTGCCAAATCCCATTCAGGCTGCTGCAGCATCTGCCATTGCATTTATATTGGGGCCATGGTGCCGTTACTTGCTGCTGCTTTTATAGTCGACCTTAAGGTTAGGCTGTGTGTGGTTGTAGCCACAGTGAGCTTGGCGCTTGTGGTTTTGGGTGGATTGGAGCCGTTTTAGGGAGGACTCCCGTGGTCAAGTCTTGTTTCCGGATTCTGATTGGAGGTTGGATGGCTATGGCCGTTACTTCTGGATTGACGAAGTGGATAGGGTCTGCCGGTCTGTAGTGTTGCATCAGATTGTATTTTTCGCTTTGCCATAACAGACTTGTTATCCAGAATAAAACTTTGATTGTTTTCTGATTTGCTCTTAGCGATCTTCAATGATCCAAGGGCCTGTCTTGAATAAAATATTAAATGGAAACCCATTTGTGTTATATCACCTTGAAATCTCATGGCTTTTTACTTCCCTTTGCTGTCAGGAATCAGTCAAGATATTTATGTAGTGTTATGAGTGCAAGAACAACGTATACGTATACACACATGTAGGTACATTATGTGTGTGTGGGCAGTGGGCGCACACAGCGCACACAGACATTATATATGTGTATATATATAATATTTGTTCAAGAGTAAAAACATCAAAATCGCCTGGGAATGTAAGTGATTGTGTCCTACAAGGCTACAATTTAAAAGGTGGTACTTTCTTGTAATGAAGAGAACTATTTGGATGATATTAAAGTTTACTATAGTCTGGTAACCCATAGTCCCCATATGTAGTTTGACAATAAATTCATAGGGAAGAAGGAAGAAGAATTAGCATTCGTAACCCAATAGTCCCATATGTAGTTTGCTTTTGGGTACGATGTTACTTTTTGTTGAGTTCGTCCATAACATCCATAACATTATGTATGGAACCTGAATTAAACCCAAACCCTGGCTAAAAGCGTTACGGCACCCAAAAATATAGAAAAGATTCATGTACAGTGTCTTGGCAGCCAGGGGCTTGGACTGACTCTTTGTAGTTTTATATGGAGTTATGGACTGACCGTCATGCTCGTTTCTTGGTTTTAAAAGGCGTGCCTTAGGGGTACACTGAGGCGCAGAGGTTGGCGCCTTGTGTAGGGTGAGGCACGCCTAAATCATGAGGCGCGAAAAGCACATTTTTGCTGATTTTTCGAGCCTGAGGCTTGCGTATTGTGTACCATATTTATAGCTATACTTTGGATAGGGGATGCTTAAAACCTATGTGATAAATAAAAATTTACATCATTGCCTTGCGCCTTTGGTACAAAAATCCCACCACTTTTGTGCTTCGCGCCTTGGTTTTAGACCTCGTCGCTTTTGCGTGCTTCATGCCTTTTAAAACCAAGGACTTTGCTTTTTTGCTTTATTGTTCATGTGTGATCTAATTCCTAACAAATAAACAATATATACATACATATATATGTGTTCAATAATAATCACCATCAAAATCACCATTGATTGTGTACTACAAACTAAAGCCATTTAATGGCAGTGACTGGTCACATACTCGTATCTGATGCAGATGTTAAAAGGTAGTACTTTCTTGTAATGAAGGAGAAATACTTGATTGATAATAAAGGTTACGAGTTATGACTTACCGCTTACGTGTAGTCTAGCAACCAAAGTCCAATATGTAGTTTGCCTTCGTGTAAGCTGTTACTTTCTGTTGAGTACGTCTAAAACATAATGTATGGAACCTGAAATAAACCCAAAGTCCCAAACCCAGACTAACAATATTAGGGCATCCCTAAAATATAGAAAAGATTTAAATGCAGTGTTTTGGCAGCCAGGGACATGGACTGACTCTTTGTAGTTTTATATGTTTGTATGGCAATATACCTGTTAATGGAATATGCCTGAATCTAAAAGTTGTGGGCTGCACACTTATATCTGTTGTATATTGTTTTCAATTTTTTAATCTATTCCTTTCAATTACTTGTGGGCTGCACACTTACATCTGTTGTATATTGTTTTATTTTATATTGAACAGATTCTGACTGTCGTGTGGATTCCAGTCTTTAACGCTTATAACATTGATTAATCCAACTTCAACTTTATCCATAAGTTTAATTCCTTCTAACTGCGATTTGTCTGCAGATAGATTTGGGCAGCAAACACCCAAAACAACGGGCACCTACAAAAACTAGTTCTTGATATAGCAGGTTTGACTTGAAACTGTTGTCACTGGGGATATGTATACGTTGTAACAGCTTTCTGCAAAATGCGTCACATATAAACCTTGTCTTGAGTTACTGTGTACTCTTTTTTATTTTGCTCACAGTTTCCTGCTATTTTTTTAGAATTTTCGTTCCGCCACTGAAACTTTTACTTTTAGCAATTTACACGATGAGTACCTCCCGAGTCTTATTACTTTTTTTTTGCTGGGGACCTACATACGTTATTACTTTCTTGCTGGGGTCTTAGGTTCGTAATTCGTTACTGCTTCACCCCTGAAGGCCACCTGCGTGTGTAAGCTGCGGTTTACCTGGTCCCACCGGTTACTTAGCATGACATTATAAAAACCAATACAAATTGAAAATATGAAATAGGAAAGATATGCTAATTGGTAACCTTCTATTTACTAAGCACGATTCAATCTAATTCGTTGGGTGCTTTATTTTATTAAACGTTAACAGGGGCTTGTGGGTTGCACACTATCTTTAAGACTTTAACTTTAGTCACAACCTAACATATACTACACATATATATAGCCACTGTGAGGGACTCTTATCTTCCACAATTAAGTTCATTTATCATTCATTGGTGATATAATACCAACTTTCCATCTTCCGGAAACATGGCTGCACAAAATGATGTATGCGTTCCGGTTTTTGTGGACAAAACCGAACAACATGAGCAAGAGGAAGACTTTGACTACTCCCAAAGGGGACAGTGGCTGCGTGCTGCTGTTCTTGGAGCCACTGATGGTCTAGTTTCTGTAGCGTCACTGATGATGGGTGTTGGAGCTGTTAAACATGATGTGAGAGCCACGGTTCTTACAGGGTTTGCTGGTTTAGTAGCTGGTGCATGCAGCATGGCGATTGGTGAGTTTGTTTCAGTCTATTCTCAACGAGATGTTGAGGTGGCTCAGAGGAAGAGAGACAATAGAGCTGCTGGAAACAACGCTGACGAGATTAGTGAGACTGAAGCACTACCGAATCCCATTCAGGCGGCTGCAGCGTCAGCCTTTGCATTTATGTTAGGTGCCATCATGCCATTACTTGCTGCTGCTTTTATAGTGGACCACATGGTTATGCTTGGTGTGGTGGTAGCCACAGTGAGCTTGGCGCTTGTGGTTTTCGGATGGATTGGAGCTGTTTTAGGGCGGACTCCTGTGATGAAGTCTTGTTTCAGGATTCTTGTTGGGGGTTGGATGGCTATGTCTATTACTTTTGGACTGACCAAGTCGGTTGGCTCTATAGGACTGTAGCGTTCATGAGACTGTATTTTCTCTTTATGGTCTGTTTACTAAGATATGATTGTTGTTTAGATTTGATCCTTTACTGAATTCCAATTTCCTTGGGAGTTACATTCAGTGATCCAAGGGATTGTCTCAACCCTCAAGTAAATCAGAAATGTGTATCTCATGTTTCCTTTAACGCATATATAATCATATAGCAACTGTATTATTACCATAATTAGTTATCTCTATGTATATGAGATTGTTGTTTAGATTAATCCTTTACTTGTTTCTTGAGTTTTGTATTTGTTAGTGTGAGGAGTAACTATGTTCACAAGCGAGTGGAGCCATTATGAACTCAGCCTCGAGCTCGAGCTTATATTAATATCGAGTCTGGCCGATTCTAATCTCCCATCAGATGTGAAAGTTACGCTTGTATTGAGCTCGAAAATTTGCACAAGCTAAATTTATTACAGATTTACAGGCCTGAAGTATGTGCGGAAAAAGTAAGATATAGTACATGAACTTTCTCCTTTTACAGTTAATTTACATGTCGCGGGTGGTGTGGACTACACACTCCAATCTTTCATGCATCTTCCACAATCCTCTATTATAGTAATTGTTAAAAGTTTCCAACTTTAGTGTGTAGTGCACACTCCCAATTTAGATAATAAACCTGACATTAGATCCCTTAATCCATCCCATCATTTCTTTATGCAAGATTTTAAGTGCTATCCTACATACGTTTCCACCTTCCATTTGCTATATCCTTAACAAGCTTGGCATCGTGAAACTTAGTTTTTTTTTTTTTTTTGAACAGCCAACGGTACACACTAATAACGAAGCCCCGCACCCTTCAGGTCCGGTCCCCCCCCCCCCCCCCTCCCCCCAAGGTCCAACCCCTCATTTTAGAATAACCCTACTCTGAGTGGGATTCGAACCTGTGACCTCCCAAGGCAGGAACCCCACATCGTGAAACTTATTGGATTTAAGAAGAAACATGTACTTTTGTGACAGTTTCCTGCAGACTTTGTTCAAGACTTTTCTAGTCTTATCAGCTTTTGCAAAGCCTGGCAAAACTGCCGGGTCGGGTTAAAACATGTCGCTCTAAAGTAATTACCAATTTGGTTAGGGTCAAACGTCTTTTGACCTATGTGGCTTGGGTTGAAACGGGTCGCTTTAGAAAAAAATGGTTTCAAAATCACAAAATGGGTTCAAGCGCTATATTTCTATTTATCACAGCTACTGTTGGCTGAAAGGTATTGTTTGGAAAGTAGTTTAATGTATTGGATAGGGCCATACTTTATATTGTGAGTGGTATGGACTGCACACTCAGTTCAGTTTTATATTGTTTCGTTTTTATATTGAACAGATTGTGGCGGTCGTGTGGATTCCACAATCTTCACTATTTTTTTTATTTGTTGTGATATTGGTCAATCCAATCTAACTTTAGCTTTGGGCTGCTCACAATTTTCTTTACATAGAATATGCATAAGATGTTTATCTTTTTCCAACTGTGTTATATCATTTATGCTGATAGATTTGGGCTAATTCTGTTAGAGCAGGTTGGTACTAAGCTGTCAAAATCATAAAAAAAACACTGATAAATAGTTTTTACCTCTCTATTGTTTAGTGAATACGTGTACTGTTAACTTAATGATTTAGGTAGAAATAAGAATATTCTTGGCATAATTCAAAGGTAGGATTTCGGGTGTAAAGCAACACGACTTATAGACTTCCACTAAATCTTGTCCATAGTGTTAATTGACTTTAATCAGTAGTGAACACTGTGCTCGTTACAAACCAAACAAATAATGAAAAACAAAGAAACAAAGTAGGGTCACAAGGGGGTGGCACAGTGTTAAGCGCTTGTGTTTCCACTAGTTTCCTGGCTTTGACCCCTTTAAAGGCCATTTTCCCAATGCAAGTAGCGGTTTATCTGATCCATGTATTGAATTAATAAGTAGAATTCTAGTTTAGTGTTTGACTTAAGAATATGGTCATAACTCAAACGAACAGTACTTTGATTATATTTGTTTTGTTTAGTACTTTTTTTTTCAGTCACTTCAGGTTCTAGTTTCAGTACTTCAAATGTCTAAACTATAATGCTTGTCTAGTCCTGTCACAGTGTCACCTTTTCTACAAACTTACATACTGCTTTAGGTAACAGATAGCACGTCGAAAATAACATCTTACCATGATGACAAAACAGAAGTTTGGGACGCGCTATACCAGCAACCGGATGTCTGGAATAAACTGTTTCCGCTACTCAAGCAAATGTCGATACTTGTAAGGAGCTTTGGGTGGTAACATTTGTGCCACACGCCAAGATTAACCTAGTAAGTTTCCTACCAAATTGATAATATCTTTAATTGAAAATTTTGAATACAGAAAGAACATTATAATTGTCTTTATTATATAATACTTCTTTAATCATGTTAGGGGTATGCCATAATACTACCTTTCTTTTCTTTAATAAAGGTGTGCTAAGGTTTTTCTGATTTAAATATAGCGCATAAGTTGGCAGTCGTGTGAATTCCACAAGCCTTGAACTTTTTAGTAACCAATCTTTTCAAGTTCGGTATGTAACGCTTCCTCTCTCTTTTAATTGTATAATAAATAGAGACGGCGAAATGGGCTGATTGGTGGGTTGGGTAGACGGATAAAATTGGTTATGGTATAATTTGAACATTTTTTATGTACCTCTAAAAGCAGGTTGGGTCAGATTGCGCAGATCTGCCACTACATTTTTTTTGAACTTTTTAACTTGTTTCATATATTAAATACGACCCTAAAAACTATATTATTTTAAATAAAAATACTGTTTCTTTAAAATTTAATGGCTTAGAACGTCGTAAGCATTTGAATACACGTTAGGCTACTTTTTACCTGTTTAATATGTTATGGTCATCTAGTAATCTGACCCTTTTCAGTTTTAGCTACTTTTAGTATATTATAACCGTTATGAAGCAAGATATCCCTCTTAGCAGCCGATATTGTTTCATATATTAGGAATAGATTATGTTTGTTATTTAGAGATAATCTTGTATTTATTTTTGTATATCGTTTCCTATTTTATTGGTTGTACTCATCCCTATATAACAAACATAATCTATTCCTAATATATGAAACAATATCGGCTGCTAAGAATCCCATATTGACCCGTTTTCATATAAATGGACTGAATACACGGTAGACTACTTTTCACAGAACAATATAACTATGATTTTATTTAGACATTTCATATAAGAATAGACAATAATTGAGCCAACAGCAACTCGGTTGAGAGTTTATATTTATACAAGCCGAACTGGCTTGTAATTTCCATTTGAGCTGAAGGTTGAGCTTGTATTCGGCTTGAAAATTTGTATGCCCAACTAGCTCTAGGAAAATTAGCTCCACTGAATATGCTCGAGTTATCTTCGAGCTAATTCCAAGCGAGTTATGAGCCACAAGTTTGTTGCGCTGCCCGGAAGTGTCGAAATAGTGAAATATTTTACTATTCCACACTCCAATCATTTTCATGCACCTTCCACATTCCTCTATTATAGTAGTTGTTAAAAGTTTCCAACTTTAGTGTGTAGTGCACACTCCCTATTTAGATAATAATCCTGACATTAGATCCTCTAATCCATCCCATCATTTCTTTATGCACCAAATGCTATCCTACACACACCTCCACTATATGCTATATCCTATTATGTACTTTGTGAGTTAAAGACGAAACATGTACTTTTGTGACAATTTTTTTTGCATACTTTGTTTGAGACTTTTCAAGTCTTGCTACTTTTTGCCAAACCTGGAAAAAGGTCAGGTATTGGGTCAAAACAGTTCGTTCAAAAAAATTCTCAATTTGGTTACCAAAATGGCAAGGTTGAAACGGGTCGTTTCTAATCTTTTATAACGTATAAAAATAAAAATGGGCTGACCTGCTATATTCGTTTTTATCACGGCCATGTTGGCTACCGTTTTTGTCTCGGCTGAAAGTTATTGTTTGGAAAGCAGTTCAATATATTAAAGAAGGGGACTTCTGCTTTTACAATACTTCTTTATGTTGTGGGTGGTGTGAACGGCATACTCACTTTTCAGTTTATATTGTTTCATTTTTATATTGAACAGATCGTGGACGTCGTGTGGATTCCACAGTCTTTAATTTTTATTTTATTTTTTGTGATATTGGTTAATCCAACTTTAGCTTTGGGCTGCACTCTTTTCTTTTCATAAAATATGCCCTAATTCTTTTTTTTTTTTTTTTTTTTAAACAGTGTGTGTTATATGCAGACAAATTTCGGCACGAAGCAGTTACACTACCAAGTGGCTACCAATCTACCATGTATCTTGGAGCAGGTTTGAATTCAGACTTAAAGCTGTCGAATCATATAAAATTTTGGAGCGATAGTTTCCCTCTATATTGTTTAGCGAATACTCTTACTGTTGACAATGGTCTGCTAGAAAAGAGAGTATTTTTGGCATCATGTAAAGTTGTGAAGCAAGATGGCTTATAGACTTCCACTAAATCTTGTCCATATATGAGTTTTAATGGACTTTAATCCGGTAGTGATCACCGTTTCACAACGAACCAAACAAATGGTGAAAAAGAAAAGAAACCAATTCGTAATAAGTAGAAGCAAATAATCGAGTCATAGGAACAGTATACCGGACAAGAAGTGCCACTATTCTGCCTAGAAATGGCAGAAAGTCAACCTTCAAGGGGGTGACACAATGTTAAAGCAGTTGACTCCCTCGGGTATCAGGTTCGAATCCAACTTCCACCGGTTTTTTGCCTTTAACCCCCTTGAAGGCCATCTGCTTAGCGCAAGCAGTGTTTTACCTGATCCCATGGGCTCCCGTGGTATTGAGTTCTCACAGTTACCAAAAAAATATTACACTTGAATCATAAGTAGGATTCTAGTTTACTATTTGACTTAAAAATATGGCCATAACTCAAAAGAATAGTACTTTGACCTTATTCATTTAATACGTTTTGTAACTTTATCTGGGAACCTACATACTGATTTGTATAAATTTTTTGAATATATATGTGATTCATCTTCAGGTAAAAGATAGCACGTTGAATAAACACAATACCCTGATGACGAAACAGAAACTGAGACGGGTAATACCAGCAACTGGAATAAACTGATTCTGCATAACTTTTACAGGTAATACTTGTGAGGAATAATCGATGATACCTATAGAAATTTAGGAAAACAAAATGAGCATTATAATGGTCTTGATTATGTAACACTTCTATAATCCTGCAACGGGTATGACATCATGGCACAAAGCTGATCCAAGAATAACAGGAAAAAAGCGAAGGGGACCAATTTAAAACATGCATGACTTTTGGTCCGTCTAGAGTTGCACCATTTTCGGCTATATTTTTCAGATGGATCAAAAGCTATGCAGGTTTTAAGTTGGGCCCCTTTCTAACCCGCTTGCCTTTTCCCTGCCATTTATTGGATGCAACTCCAAATGGATCAAAAGCTACGCCTTTGAATTCATATACGAAACACGGATCCCCTAAGTTTGCCATGGTTTTCTTCGAGTGCCCTCTGAGGGAGCCATGTAACACATCATACAATACAGTGGTGGATCTAGAAAATAAAATAAGAGGTAACATTTTATAAAAATTATGTCAAGGGGTAACCAAAAATTTGTTTTAGGTGTAACATTTTATAAAAATACCTTAAAATCAAATTTTTTTTCCACTTCGCCAGGATAATCGAGGGGTAACAGACGTACCCCCTGAGTTTGAACTACATCCGCCCCTGATACAATAGTATGTGTGTGTATAGTAAATGTTGGGTTGCGGTTAAGGTATTTTAACGGACTTAAGAAAGTTAAAAGCTATGATACCCTGTTTTTAACTTGGAAGTAGTATTAATACAAACAATAAGCCTACTCATTTCCATTAGAATGCATATGGTTAACTTGCTAGTGTGAATGCAAACTTACCTTTCATATCATATACTTATGTTTCCAATATAATTGGTAGGGCACCCTTGCTTTATTGTTTCTTTATGATGGCCATATGATGTTCTCCTCACTTTAAAAGGCGAGTTAATGATCGCAATCGTGTGGATTCCACAAGCCTTGAATAAATTAAATAATCCGTTAGCCTAACTTCAGTATTTTACGCTATGTAATCTATTTCTTTGAATGCTTTATTGATCATCATTATGAGTGGCTTGTGGGTTGCGGTGTTGTACACTAGCGCATCGTTCTTTTACGGTGTTGTCTTTCCTGGTTTGATCATCATGGCTGCACAAAATGATGTATGTGTTCTTGTTTCTTGGAACAAATCTGAACAGGAATATATGTATAAAGAGGAAGACTTTGACTTTCATTACTCACAAAGGGGACACTGCTGTTCTTGGACAGGGCTGTAGACCAGCCGTTCCGAGTAGAGCCAAGCTAGGCTTGTGCTCGGCTCGTTTATTTTACATAGTTTGGGCATGCCTTGTTTACAATGCGAGCCAAACTTGGATCAGCTCATTTACAAACGAGCTATTTTTGGGCTAGTTATTTAAACAGCCCTATTGGACAAGTTATGAGAGCCATAATTCTTACAGGCTTTAGATTATGAACCAAAACTCCTGGTTTGAACTCTTTATTAAACTCCTCAAATAAGCGATCGTAAATAAACCTTTACATGGACTCGATAATTTATACGCCCCTAACCACTTAACAAACGAACGAACGAGATAAGCCAAACCAAACCAACCGATAGTCATAAACAAGTGGAGGATCTAGAAGAAAAGTTAAGGAGTAGCGCGAGCTAAAAAAAACTAGTCATGGGTAGCCGATACATAAAACTAAGAAGAAACAAAAAGTTTTTACACTAAAAATGTACGGCGCCAAGAAAGTTGAGGGGTAGCACGGGCTACCCCTCAACTCTCTCTGCTAGGGGTGTTCATCGTTCGGTTTACGGTTTATTTGGTTTATTCGATTCGGTTTATTCGGTTTTTAAAATTTTGTACCTCAAACCAAAAACCAAACCAAACCAAATTAGAAATATGAAAACCAAATTGAATTCGGTTCGGTTTCGGTTTAAAACCAAATAAACCAAATTGAAACGAAGTTTTTTTTCTCTAACTTATATACCTATATGTTCCAAAATCCGAAAGGAAAATTTGCAATAAATATAAACCAAAAAATCAAACCACTCAAACAATAAATATTATCAAAATTAGAAATAGTAAAATGAACCCTAGTTTACTAGTTTATACTCAGATTATTACCTCTATAAATTGGCGGGCTTTATTTATTTTGGGTTGGGTTTAATATTTTGGGCTTATATATTATATATGAGTTATTAAATATTATTATTTTTTATTTAATAATTAATTATTTTACCGGTTTATTCGGTTATCCAAATAAACCAAATAAAAAAAAATGTAGAACCAAAAACCAAACCAAAAACCGAATAAGCAATTCGGTTTCGGTTAAAACCAAACCAAACACCAAATTCGTTGTTCGGATTGGTTTTTTCTGTTATGGTTACGGTTCGGTTTTCGGTTTTTATTTGGTTTGCGGTTTCTCTGAACACCCCTACTCTCTGCTACCCCTCAACCCTCTCTAGGTCCGCCCCTGTCATAAACAATTAAACTAAAATAGCTAAACTAAACTATGTTTGTATATCTTTAAACTTAAATCTAGTTGCTGGTGCATGCAGTATGCATGGCAATTGGTGAATCTGCTTCAGTCTACTGTACTGGACTGTAGTGTTAGATATGAAGGAAACCAATGGTAGACGCACACAAGATAACGATTTCGATCCAAAGCTACCTACCGAATTCCTTAAGCAAAGGTTGATGAACAATCACTCGGAACTGAAAACTTGCAGGCTACTCTCTACCTAAAATAAACCCCAACTCTTTCATAACTTGACCCGCTAACCTGCTGACCCGGATCTGAGCTATCCTGACAAGATCATGAAGTGTTTAGGGATGACAATGGGTTGGGTTTGGGAGGGGTTTAGACAAGGCCGGCTTAACCGTTTTAGAGGCCTAAAGCAAACTAAAAATATGGGGCCCTTTTTTAAAAGTCACGTTATAAGCTCTACTCCTTTACCCGAGCTTTGTTTCTACAAAAATAATTGTATCTTATGCTGGTGGAGTTAACAAATTGTATTTTGGTTAATCTTTTGTAAGTTTATAAGTATGCTTAGATTTACAAGTAAAAAAAAAAAAATAATAATAAAACTATTTGACAAAAATCAAAGATTTATGGCTAAAACAATTAGGGCAGACCATAAATCTTTAATTAGGTGCAATTGCGATTGAAAAAAATCAGAAACACAGATTAGCTCTACCTCAATGTTTCATATTTACTGATTTTCCAACGTGTTCTTCACTCTTGGGACATAACAAGGATTAATGTAGGCTCGGTTTTATTCCACAACTATACTTTATGAGCCCAGTCTACAAATAGATAAATAAAAGATTTGGGGCCCTATTTCAGGTGGAGGCCAAAAGCTGAAGTTTCAAAATAATTATGCTTCAGTCGGGCCTGGGTTTAGATAATCCCAACCCCATATCCGATTAGACATGCTTGTCCCAAATCCGTCGGGTTTGTATCGGGTAATTACCCATCAGGTATCGGGTATATTCATTGAAGGAATGCAACTGTGCTCTTCTCATTGATTGTGATTGGTATATATAAATACAAGATTATCTCCTATCTATGGTAAATGATAATTACAAATAAATACAAATAAATCATTCCTAAATTATATTATCTATTACACCCCCGCAGTCGAAGCGGGAGGTGACCGGATGCTGAGACTGGATCTGAAATCTTCAAATAATACACGCGGCAGCCCCTTCGTAAAAATGTCTACTATTTGATACCTGGATGGTACGTGAAGAATACGTACAAACCCCGTTGAACTTTTTCCCTGACAAAGTGAATATCCAACTCAATGTGTTTGGTACGTTGGTGTTAAACTGGATTACCTGATAGGTAGATGGTGCTGACATTGTCACAATATACCATAGTGGCGCGAGATATAGGGACGGAGAGCTCGAGCAGTAGGTTTCGTAACCAGCAAATTTCGGCTACTACATTAGCAACACCTCGGTATTCGGCCTCTGCACTAGAACGGAACACAGTTGGTTGACGTTTGGAGGACCACGAAATCAGATTATCACCAAAATAAGAGATAACTACATGGATAGTCCTTATGGTTTATAGAAAGTAACATCTTAAGGTGTTAACTTATTTTTCTAACATCTTAAGGGTTTGTGGTTTCAGTTTAATAGCATGTTAGGGTACTAAGACCAACTCCGTTAGTTTTTTTAGTTAAGTTTTTGACAAAATGACTAAAATACCCTATAATAATTAGATATTCTTGCAATTGACTCTATTTGATTACAAGGATAATTTTTGCAATATATTGAAATTAGAATTATCTATTAATATTTTTAAAACATAAAAATTTAACTGCTAAAACATATTAAATTAAATAATTATACTCTATGCACATATGCCTAATTTGTATATGTCATCAAGAATCACGTCAACTCTCATCTAGCTCCAATACCATTGCTGCCATGAGTTATCTATATTTAAAACACATAAATTTGACGTGATGCTTTATGAAGAATTATCTATTAATATTATTAAAATATAAAGAGTATAATTATTTAATTTATTATAGTTCTATAATTAAATTTTTTTAAATAATATTAATAGATAGTTATGTATTAAAAATATAGACCACCTTGTCAAATATAGATAACTTGTGGGCAGCGGGATAAGAGTTGGCATGGTGCATGATGGCAGATACGAATTAGGCTTATCGACGATGGTTTATATATGGATAAAAGTATTGTTTTATAACAAAATATATATTAAAACGTATAAAGTATAATTATTTAATTTAGAATATTTTATAATTTAAAATTTCTAGGTTTTAATAATATTAATAGATAATTCTATATATTAAAAATATAGAAGACTTTGCCAAATATAGATAACTCATGGCATCAATGTTTGTGGAGATGATAGTTGATGTGGTGCTTGGTGGTTTATATGGATAAAAGTATTGTTTTATAAAAAATATATAATTTAGTATATTTTTATAATTTATAAGTTTTATGTAATAATAATATTAATAGATAATTTTAATTCTAGTATATTACAAAAATTATAGTCATTTTATCAAAACTTAACTATAAAAACTAACGAAGTTTGCCTTAGTATCCTAACATGTTACAAAACTGAAACCATAAATCCTTAACATGTTAAAAAAATAAGTTAATACTCTAAGATGTTACTTTACATATATATATATATATATGTGTGTGTGTGTGTGTGTGTGTGATCAGTGGCGGATGCAGAAATTTTTTGGACGGGGGGCACAAATTGGATGAGATAAAAAAATATGAGTCAAAACAAGCCAGGTAAAACCAATTCATATTTCTCCACTCGATTATATTGGAAAACTATCTATACTTATTTACCCAGAGACTCGATAAATTTTAAAAAATTTAAAAACACACACAAAAAAATAAAATAAAAACCAATTGTAGTCTAACGGAATAAGAAAAGAAATCTTTCTCCTTACTTAATCAAAGTGAAAACATATTGGTTGGGCCCACGATGGAATCAAGCATCAATAAGTCAAAGGCTTACAACTTTACATCGTCTTCTCCAAACAAACACTACTATTGCAACCATTTAAATTCAAAAATTAGAGTTATATGAGTATAGATTAGGAACAATAACATAGGGCTTTTATTCAGTAGTTACATACGCGTTGATTGGTATCAAAGCTACCTTGAATGGTCTCCTAGTTCAACGATGGTTCAAGCCGGGGTTGACTGTGGCCGCGGCGTAATGCGTCACAAAGGGTTGATTCAGGTGAACTGTACGGTGGGCACCTGCCCACCCTGCTTCTCAAGTGGATCCGCCACTGTGTGTGATGCTTGTGTGTACATATGACAAAGGTCAAGTGTAGTTGTAAATGATATATCACGTTTTAAACAAAAAGACATATGTTTTCTAACTAATAACATGTGTTAGGAACCAAGATCTATTTTTCCTATCAAAACTATTATTTTCGAGCAACATAAATGTCACCAAGGGTAACTAAACAAAAGTATCAAACGAGCTTGGGTGGGTGAATAACGAGTACCATGGACCTTTTTCGATAAATCTAAGGTGTCCATGCATGTATATAGGACGTATAAGTCGGGATACCTAGTTGTTTGACATACACTCTTGCTAGACTACACACGGACTTGAGATGAGTTTCCACGGCTCCTTTTTACTGTTTTATATTTTAGGCAAAAGCATGCATTGTTTACTAGTTTTAGAATGAATTCCTAGTAGTCCGGTGTACATGAGACGATATGTTTAGAGTACTAACTAAAGCCATCGTATATTTAGTTTACCATAACCATTAGCTATGGATTTAGCCTAGAAACGCTTAAATAGATCTATTGGGTTGACATCCCACTCTTGATTAGTCGCTCTAACCCGGATACATACGACATAAGAGTGTATGCATTTCTTTTATGATGATACATTGCCTTTATTGTGCGATGTGCGAGGCACCACTCGTCAAGGTTTGGTTATGGACTCATGATGGTTTATTATCATTGATCTTAGCTAGACAATGACGGGTCATTCAAGGATTTCATTAAACTTTACATTTTTATTTATTTCCAAAACCCATGAACTCACTAACATTTTGTTGACAAAGTTTTTATGCATGTTTTTCAGGTAACTAAGCTATGGATGGAACTTGGGATATGTTTGGGTATTCATTCACGACTATCACTTTTGGTGTTTTTAAAACTTTTGATCCTGTGATGGGTTTTAAACTGTATTTTGTGATGGTTGTTATCGTTGAACATGTTTGGTACTTTTATTATTAAATAAATATGAATGTTTGCTCAAATCTTGTGCTTGAAAACATTTTGTGGTTGCATCCTGTGTTTCCGCCTGGGCGGGGTGTGACAGTTCGCATCGGAGGTGGATGGAAAAGGGTGTTGGAGGTGGATGGCAGAGGGTATTGGAGGTGGATAGCAAAGGGCGTTGGAGGTGGAGGGCATCAACGCTGGAATGTGGAAACATATAATGAGCTTGGATACAAAAAGTAGGTTTATTGATCTCATATAGTTATCATATATATAACATATTATTTATTTGTGTAAACTAAATAAAAATAAAAGAATATAAAAATTAAATACCCTAATAAACTATCGAACACAAATGAACACGTCACCGAACGTTCACGAACATAAATGGACGAACGCAACCTCTGTTCATGTTCGTTTGTTTAACTAAATGAATGAATTTTTTTGTTCGTGTTTGTTCATTTATTAAATGAACGAGCACAAACGAACCTCCCGCCGAACAATTTATGAGGAGTTCAGTTCATTTCCAGCCCTAGTACCTGCTGTATCTAAACAATTCAATTGGGGAACTTGTCTACTCTAATTTATCTCTTTATACATTGTAGCTTCATCTTCATAAATCGGCTCCTTGTTTTCTTTGGAGGCTAATCCAAATTATGCCAACAAAATCATCATAGATATATCTATCTATCGAAACTATATCTATTAAATATTTACGTTGTCTGCCTTTAGTAGAGATCGATTACATAAGCATCGTCGTGTGGATTCCACAATCCTCTATTATACTACTATTTGGTAAACTTTAATTTCTGAATTTATTGTGGAGTCCACGCTCCTTCCATTTTATTAAACATGGAATGGATTCTCCATATCCATCATTCCTTTATGCAAGTGCTATCTTACACCCCTTTTAACATTATTCTCATATTCAGAAGTGGGTTATAGGAAGATGTCTAACTCAACGGCGGACCCAGGAATTATTTTCTTGGGGGTGTGATAATCACAGTAAAAAAATTACTTTAAGGGGCGCCTGCCCACTTGAGATGTATGTAGGTTCGCCACTGGTCTAACATATTAATTACAGGTTCATATGAATGGACGAAAATGTCTTAACATAGCGGATGATTGGAGGGTTCAAATTTAATCTAGATCAACAATTTCATATATCGATTAATTTCCCAATGTTACAACTTTTAGCTATTCCTTGTACAACCAATATGGAGTTAGCTGATTTTAGGTTCAAATCTAAGTATTGGTGTATTTTTTATAAAATATAGTATGATAATATTAGCCGTTAAAAAAAGTTAACCATTCCTTGTACAAGTAAAGAATTGACCGCATTAGATTAATTGTTTTTTTTTGAACGATCAACTAAAGTATTGCCGGGTAGTCCGTACGCGGCCCCCATTGGCTAAAGGTAGCCCACAAGACGTATCTTGTAGCGGCCCAATCCGCACGCACGGAGCCCTCTAGCCCACCCGTCTCCTGTTCCAGGGAAAACCCGGCCCGCAGACCCGCCCGAAGGCATGACGGTAGCGAACCGGTAAAACCTGGAGGGATCAGGAGTCGAACCCATGACGACAAGGATCAAGTGTCTCTCCCTCACTTCCCAATACCACTCCACCACAAGGGTGGGTGGTAATTGTTTTACTTATTACTTTAGCTTCGTTTACTAATTACTTCTCAATAATAGTTCTCAAATTCAGTCCTTTATCGATAAAGGACTGAATTTGAGAACTATTATTTACTTATTACTCTCGCTGTTGTTCGGTATTGGGCAATCTATTTCAAAAACCAATCCTAAAAGCGTGAATTTTTTTGCAATAATAGGCATTTTCCCATATGGAAGAGTATTTTTGGGTGTTCATTGTGAATGTTTGTGAAAATAGGTAGTTCGCCGGTCCAAGTAGCGAACTTCAATCTTCCTTTTTCAAGGTCGCTAGTCCAAGTAGCGAACTTGTGAGAAGTTCGCTGGTTGAAGAAGAGATCTTCAAGCAAGATTGATGAGAATCCATAGATCCATTTAACATTCAGCAATCTTATATTGAAGTTCGCTGAATGGAGTAGCGACCTTGCTAATCAGAAATTGAAATTCGCTGAATGGAGTAGCGAGCTACCTATTTTCACAAAAAATCTCATGCCACACTCAAAAAACACTTTTCCATCTTCAAAATTGCCTATTATTAATGCAAAAAAATTCAAAAGCGTTGTGTTCTTTTGGTAGTATTATTATATTTGAGGCTTGTTTGCACACTACCTTGAACTTTTTACCACTCGCACATTTATCATTAAACTATACACAACACATAATACATTCGTACTGACTCTATATATATCCTCTAGGAAGACTATTATCTTTCACAAGTAAGTCTTCTGGTATTGTTTTTTGATCGTGGACAATCATGGCAGCCGCACAAACTCATGATTCATGTGTTCCAACTTGCGAGGACAAATCCGAAATGGAACATGGCCAAGAGTCATACAGTATGGCAGTTGGTGAAGTTAATGTTGCTCCAATCAAGGGAGACAAGAGAAACAATCAAGCAAATGGAAAGGAAGCACTTTCGAATCCGATTCTCAACTTTGAATTTTTCTTATTTACGTTTCTTCAATGACCTTTGTATTTGTGCATATGATATGAGAAGCTATAAAATAATATACCCTTTTATGTGATTATTTGTTTGGTGTTTTTTGTTTGATAAATTGATCAATTTGCTACTACAACCTTTCATATGGAACCTACAGTTTTGAAATGAACTTGAAGTGTTGTGTGCTTTAGTTTGGTGGATTAGTACTTATAGATGTAACTAATGTTCTTGAATGATTTTCGAGAATAGACTAACGTTAATCCAATTTCTTACAAAACAAGTATGAGAATTGAGAGGTAACAAGGTGAATTATGGGGAGAAATAATTAAGATGATGAGACTAACTAGGTGTGGGTTTGAGAACTTCGATTGATAGTCATGCAACAACGTACTAATGCAGTGATGCCGTGCTGGTGGTGTGAATAGCCTCCTCGTGATATTAAGTGACCGAGTGAATTAAGTTATGGAAAAAGTACATATAGCCATCACACTTTGTCTTGGTGATCAATAATAGAAGTGAAGAAAGAGATTAATTACTTAAACCAGAGTTTGGGAAAAATTAGAATGTTTGTACATGACAAGTTGCTTGTGGCATAGGTTGTGTTCCAAGATAAAGTTATACACCTTCGGCATGCGTAAAGAGTAAAGACCATGTTTTAACAAGTTGATCATTGATCTAAAAAGGCGGATATATAGGTATGATTTCCAGACTTCCTTGCGGAAGTGTGAGCACTTTTGGCAGGGCCGTCCTTGTAAGTTCAAGACCTGTCCAACAAGAAATAATGGGCCGCTAAAATATAAACTTACAAAATCGATCAGATTTAATATAGAACATAGTTGGGTTAATGGGTTTAAAGCATTCACAATTGGATCTCTATCTTCATCTCTATAACTACATCAAAAATCACTACATTTTCTTTCTGATTTTCTATTAAATAATACTTTTTTTTTTATACTTTTATCATTATGTTTTCTTTATCCCCTACTCAGAATCACTTTTAATATAGAGAATCCACTCATGTTAAAATGGAGATCCTAATGTGAATATGCTATTAGCTTGGTGATTGGCTTTAATTGTTCGATGTGCCTTGAAAAGATATGTACTTGTGCGTGTGCATAGGCTCACAGATTTATGTCAGCAAATAGAATAACAAAAAGAAGCTTCTGTGGGCCCTGTGCGCCACCTAGGATCTGCCAACTGCAAGGAGACAATAAAAGGGACATCTAGTCAATCAAAAGGAAGATTCCCTGTTCTACGATCTTCTGCCAGGCGACAAGGACAACATGGACGAGTGAAAAGAACAACCAACTAATGAGGGAAGGTCAACACAATATTCCTTTGAATATCCTAACGGTCGTCAACTGTTGGACCCGCGAGGGTGAGTTGTCATTCTACAAAGAGCCACCCAGAATGAGTCAACTGCCACTATAAATACACCTTTCTCCTAGTGAGGAAGGGTCGATCAATTTGATAGAAAACACACACTTAAAGTTATTCGTGGTATTGGCGGAAACATTATAGCCGAATCATTGTCCATTTCTACTTGTCCAGTCATCTTGTAATACTATAGATCATTTATAATAAACATCTCTTCATTCCCTTACCTATTCGAGTATATCTAGACTAGTGTTTGTTCATTAACGCCATCCGTGGGACTCGAACCCACGACCACGTTTACAAATGGGTTTAATTGTTTAATGGCCTAAGCTAAATCAAAAGATAAATATGTGACACCAGTCAACGATCCAGGTCAACATCCGTATGCATTTTACTTATTATTGTCATTTTATGTGCATAATTAGACATTTTGCACACACAATACCCCCTAGTCTGGTAAAGCACAAATTATTGAGGAAACTCATTAATTCACCCGTTTATGCATACAACACCCCTACGACTCATGAAACAAACATATGTTGCCCTTTTGGCATTAAAAGCTTCTTAGCACATGGTAAGCTTTCCCCTAACATATGTATACACACAAGCATGATTTATGAATCATGAACACAAAATTTTGAAAAAATGATACATGTTGATATCGTCATTGAGCATCATGAAACCTAACTGAAACCGGACAATATGGTCACCAAATAGATATTCCTATATCAAGGGTGACTTGAGGTTATCAAACAAACTATCTAGACATTGTGCAAGCATATATTATCGACCACCTATATGTACATGTATCGACTAACCCTCATGATCTCACCACCAATTTTACAAACACACATTTGATAAGTAAAGGGGTCTATAACTAATTGAATTTATCATGGGTTTCAACAACACAATAACCACACACACACACACATATATCCACGAAATTATATATATATGCAAACATATACACCTCTTTGACTACACATACACACACACGACAAGTCCCTTTCCTACGACCCTTGACACCTTCCCTTTTCTTTTGTCCTCGGCCGATACATTAATCAAGCAAGCAAGAGTCCATTTCAAACATAAGACTTACATCAAATTGGTAACTTACAATGTGGTCTTTAATCTATACACTTGTAAAAGCCGATTGAAATATGTACATGTATCGAATTCATTTCATGGCGTTATTTGTGCGAGGGGAAGTTAACAATCATGAATCCAAAACAAGATTAAAGCATCAAATTAAATTGTTCAAATGATTACACAATTAAAATAGAAAAATACCCATTCGTATTGATATCGCATGGGACATAAAGTCACATGTACATGATGTTCATTTCGTGGATTAGCCCCATGTTATCATATGTGTTCATGTCTAGGTCGATTACATATATGTGTGTGTATGTACATATGTTTTCGAAATCTATTTAATCTATACACTTGTAAAAGCCGATTGAAATATGTTCATGTGTGTGTGTTCTTCTGTGTTGGCGTTGATAACACATGTGTGACTTGTGAAATTTTAATGATATTGTGTGTTATCTATATAACATGTCATGGTTTAATTTATCTTTAAACATATGTTGGGTTGGTTTGTTAACTCATGTATCATATGTTTTGTGGATACAACCAAGGAACGGTGAAGTTCTATGATTTTATGTGTTGAATATTCACAAAATGTTTTATGAATGTTCGGGTTTGCATGGAATTGAATAGTTTCCAATTGTTCCGGATTTTGTCGGGTGTTGCATGCCTAAATGGAAAATGTAATGGATTCCTAAAACTATCTTGGGCTTTGTTAGACTCGGGGAGACATATCTACTGTAAAATGTCTAATGCATGACTGTAGATAACAAAATGGTGAGAGTGTGTATGGATTTTAACCTGGGAATCTGGTGGGTGTCACACCGGGTATATCTCGATTCAGGTCGGTCCGGGCCAAATGCTCACCCCTAGTAATATGCCAACTACGGGATTCCTACTCAGGACTTGGGTGATCAAAGGCCAAAGGATTGATCGGTTGATCTAGTCGTAAAAAAAATAACAAAGGAAAGTAGTCTTACATGTTTCATCAACCCATGGATATGAACAATCTATGCGGAAAAATATCTTAAGAATCAATGGTAGACCTCACACACACAATATGGTGGAGACTCCTAAGTGATGTTCACATTGCGAGATTTTGTTTAAAGGATCGTTTAATTTCAGGCATCAAATGTATACAAATAAGTATATTTTCTGGATGTTTATTAATGCATCGATAAGTTAGCTAGGGATATCACATTTACATCATATCATCATACTTAGGGCTGTAAACAAACCAAACGTTCAGCGAACAGTTCGTAAAATGTTTGGCGGGAAGTTCATTTGTGTTCGTTCGTTTAGTAAATGAACGAACCCAAACATGAAATTTTGTTCGTTTAACTAAACAAACGAACATGAACTGAGGCCACGTTCGTTCATTTATGTTTGTGAACGTTCGGTAACGTGTTTGTTTATGTTTGTTTGGGTTCGGTAACTCATTAGGGTATTTAAATTTTTATTTTTAATTTAAGTACTTCAAATTTCCTAGTGATGAATTATTTAATATATATATTAGTATATCACATAGTAATATTACATTAACCATTTTGATTAACTGTTATTTTTGGTGAATTAAATGAAGATTTCAAGTTATATGATAATTTTGTGTTTTTATGAGACATTATGTGATTAAGATTATGTCAAGTTGGGTAATGGATTAGTATTTATTTAGCGGACAATGTTTGTGCTGAAACTTTCGGACTTTAATATGCTTTATTGTGCTCGGTTTTGTTCATTAATGCTTGTTTGCGTTCGTTTACATTCATTTGTGTTTGTTTTTGTTCGCTTTTGTCTGACACCTAAATTTAATAAATAAAGAAAAATGAACACTAACACGTTCATTTCCTTAACAACAAACACGAACAAAAACATCGCCCGGTAACTGTTCATGAACAGTTCGTGAACACATTATTTTCTTGACAAACGAACACGAACAAAAAATCACGTTCGGTAAGTGTTCATGAACAGTTCGTGAACACATTATTTCCTTGACAAACGAACACGAATAAGGCCTGTTCGTGTTCGTTTGGTTCGTTTACAGCCCTGATCATACTCAGTTAATCCCACCTATAGCAAAGCTAAGGTAGGGTCTGAGAAGGGTAAGATGTAGACAGTCTTACTTCTATCTCTAAGAATAGAGAGGCTGCTTCCAGTGAGACCCCCGGCTCAATGTGGTTTGGTATCAAGCATTGGACATAAGGCACAAAACATTTAGCAATCAGGAAAACCCGATCGGTGCATGTACCCCTTTGTCTTTTGGCTATCAACACCACCACATGATGCATGATTAACCGTCCTTCGTTTTTATCGTTATTTTCACGAAATTAGTAAAATAACGTTAAAACTACTATAACTTTACTTTTACCCCCCGAGGGCCACACATATATACATTATATGCGCACACCGTAAGTGGGGCGTCCACATTTACATCATATAACCAAAACAAATACAAGCTCATAAAGAGAAGAAAATATAACAGCTTTTATGTATATCACAGCTTGTTCTATTTACCTATGATGTTTTTTTTTTTTTATTTATTTAAAATATTTAGTACATTGTGGCGTTCTTGTGGATTCCACAAGCCTTAGAAAACAGAAACGAGGTGAGTTATTTGAATAATGTTTATATCTTTATAACTTCATGCTTTAATGGCAGTTGGCACCAGCTGTCGGATTACAATATAGGAAAAGAAAATACAGATTACAAATTATATATAGAAAAGGATGGAAATACAGACTAAAGATAAGAAACCAAACAAAAACAAAGGGTCGAAGGCTCGATTTTTTGTTAAACAGTGGATTTCTGGCCACTAAAATGAACCCTTCTGTCTCCCCGGTACAACAGTATAAGCGGATTGTACTGCTATGATTACCTAAACATCAAATCTAAAGCAATACTATGCTCAAATAAAAATAAATAAATAAATAAAGTGCTTGTTTTTTATTGGTTTTATTTATGTTTTTAAAATGTAGTAATGTATAAAAAGGTTATGATCATTTAAAATGGTAGGCATGATTGGTTTAAAAGGGAGGGAAAGTATATTTATTACTAGATTATATCCCGGGAGCGTCCCGGGTTGAGAAATCTAATTTGAAATATCAATTTTACAGACTGATGCGTTTTACAGTTACATGCAGGAAAGCTATAGATAGCACTTAACCGAAAACAATTAACAATGTATCTCCAATGTTAGTGCATAGCCTTAAACAATATATAACTCTAATATTAAAACCAACCACACAAAAAAATAGTCGTTTTTTTTCTCCGTTTTTATATAGCACTATGGTACCCGTTGGAAAGATAATAAAACGCTCGTTAATCCACACAAAAAAATAGTCGTTTTTTTTCTCCGTTTTTATATAGCACTATGGTACCCGTTGGAAAGATAATAAAACGCTCGTTAATTTGGTGTAATTTTTTTCTTTAAAAAATCCTGTGTATAATAGATATTAACGTTTAAAAGTTATGGGAGAAAACATTAGAGATAAACATCTAATTTTGTTTTTAAATTTTAAATTATTATTTTCATAAAATAAAGGCTTTGCCACATGGGATGACACATGGCACACTCAATAGAAAGAATACCCTCTTTGAATGCCATGTCATTAAAATGGCTTTGGTTTATTATATGTATAGATTTGAATAAAGTGCCACCAGTTTAAGATGGAGGGTTATAGTATAATGAAGAAGAGATGATTAAAATGTTTTAGTGTTTAAGGGACTAAGAGCATTCACAACCCATCCCCATTCCCTCCCCTATTCTTAAAATTTAAGAAAATCCTACAAAAACTCACTCCATCTCCCCATACCCCATTTCTAAAATTTACAAAAAACCTATATTGAGCCCCCATATATGGGGTCTTCCATCCTTCCCCCATATCATTTAATAATAATAAAATAATACAAATGAAAGGTGGAGTGAATTAATGTTGGTTGTAAAGAAATAAAATAATAATAAAAAAAAAAACTTATAGGGGATATGAATGGGGAATGGGATGTGAGAGATTTTGCAAAAGTGAGTGGCAAATTTAGAAAACTATGATTTTTCCTTAAATTATATGGTTGGGGATGGGGGATGGATTGTGAATGCTCTAAGAGCATTCACAATAGCCCCCCATTTTTATGTGAGAGTAGCCCCCAAATTATATAGGGTGGTTTTGAGGGTTTGTGAGTGAAGAAAAATGGGGAATCTACTGTTGGTCGGTATATTTAGAGTTATTTGGGAATCTTTTGAGGAAAACTGGTAACTGTATTTATTTTTTAATATTTGTTGAAAGTGGTTGTGAGTGGAGGAGAGAGAATAATTTTTAATGTAATATGTGGTTGTGATTGATTATGAGTAAATGGAGGATGGGGAAGCTACTGTGAATGCTCTAAGAGCATTCACATCCCGTTCCCCATCCCCTATTTCCTCACAACCAATCACAACCACATATTATATTAAAAATCATTACAGTTTCTCTCTCCTTCACTCACAACCACTTTCAACAAATATTAAAAAATAAATACAGTTTCCAGTTTTCCTCAAAAGATTCTCAAATAACCCCAATTATACCGATCAACAGTAGATTCCTCATTTTTCTTTACTCACAACCCCTCATATCCACCCCATATAATTTGAGGGACACCCTCACATAAAAATGGGGGACGGGTTGTGAATGCTCTTAGAGCATCTCAAATACCATCTCAAAAGCATTATAATATGGCATAAAGATACGGCCACCTGTTTTGTGTTCTATGACAAAAGAAATACCAACACGACGTACTATATATGGAAGGGGGTATCTACAAGGATTTCGGCAACCAACAGGTTCGTCACTAAAACAAGGTATGGTGGCTTGGCTCCCACTCGCAAGTCACCCACCATTTCACCAAGGGCGTTAAATACCGTGCCAGCTCATTAAAAAGGAGTGTTAAAGAGCAGTGGCGCATCTAGACAAAAAAAACTGAGGGATAACGTTACATAATTTTCAGGAGTAACGTAAATAAAAAACGTAAAAACAAAAAAAAATTGCATTACGCCGAAAAAGTTAAGGAGTAGCAGGCGCTACCCTAAGTATACTCTAAATCCACCCTTGCTAAAGATGGAGCCTATTCAAATCAAACCAATCAAATAATTTACTTACTAATAATATAAAAAATATTAAAAAAGTAATTGTGTTATTAGCTGAACCACTTCCCATTTTGGAAGGTGTAGTTAGTTAAGTCCTCACTCCCTGTCGGAATGAAGTTGCATAAACCTTTTCTCTTTGGGGTTGGTTATCTACACAACTAGGGTTTTATCTACACAGCCCCTATATGGCCCATCAGGGTCTCCATGGCCCGTCGAGCCCCCGCCAGATAGAACGACGGCCCATCAGGGCCTCGACGACCCGCCGTTTTACCCTAAATGATTACCAATCATTTGTAATCATTGGCAATGATTGAATATGATTGTTTGGTTTTTTATAAGTGTAGTGTGGGTGTTTAGAATGGGTTAGAGATGTGAATATAAATATTTGGTTTTTTATAAATGTTATTTTTTTATTTTTATAATATGATTTTTTTTTATATGGATGTGAATATGAATGTTTGGTTTTTATTAACGTTTATATTGCCGAACTAAACAAAACCAAAGATACGAACAATAAAATAAAATAAAGCATAACATTCAAACATTTACATACAAAATAAAACATGTTGATCCAGAACCTGTTGAAGTAGCTGGCTCGTGGTCTCAGGCAACCTAATAGCGTGATAAACGCGGCCAACATGCTGTCGGGCATCAGGGGCGACCTCTGGCATCGGTACAGCCTCCGGTGGATTGCCGTCGCCAACGTGTGGCATCTCCACCTCCTCGGCACGCGGCCACTCAACATTTCTCCAGCAAATCTTTGAGCCTCTCTAGCACCCATATGTAGTTACTCGTTTTCTCTTTAACGATAAATGCATGGGCGATACAAAACGATAAGTTTGTCGACGTCATACCTACAATTTGAACAAACGGGATTCTGTACTCGTTCATTTTGTAGGTGGTGAAACACCTCCATGGGCCGTGGTGAAGCACCTCGACAGGCCGTCGAGGCCTCCATGGGCCGTCGAGGCATTAAATGTCTAAACCTAATCCATTTTTACGGGCCATCGAGGCCTCGACGGGCCGTGGTGAAACACCTTTTCAGACTTTTCAGTCTGAACTCTCTGCTTTTCAGACTGACACCTCGTACCTCGTATCACGACGGGCCGTGGAGGCCTCCACGGCCCGTCGTTTTTCACTTTTTGTATTTTGATGGGCCGTGGAGGCCTCCACGACCCGTCGTTTTTCCCTTATTTGTGCACAATGGCCCATCAAGGCCTTGACGGTCCGTAGAAAGGTTGTTTAGGGTTTTTTTTTGGGATGTGTAGATAGCATCACCCTTCTCTTTTAGAATTTTTTGTCAAAATGGTAGATTTTTTGCAAAGATTTGTGCCTTTGGTAGATGTCAAAATTGATTTTTCAAAAATGGAAGACCCGCAATCTGAGATTGCGGGTGTGCTGATGTGGACGATGCTGGTGCTTAGTGTGTATCGAAGGCTGGCAGACGTGGACGAAGATACAACATTGCTGCTGACTGTACAAGACCCGCAATCTGAGATTGCGGGTGTCAACTTGTATATATATTGAACCATTGAAGTCACGGCAGAAAAAAAACGAATTTAAGACACCCGCAATCTTAGATTGCGGATGTGCCAACTCATCGTCCCACCAAACAACTCCTCAAACAAAAGTGTGCCATGTTGTCCCAGTCAGCCAAGTCTGTCCCAGTCAGCCATACACATCACCACACCCGCAATCTAAGATTGCGGGTCTCCCATTTTCTAAAAAAGGTTTCTCACATCTACCAAAGACACAAAATTGTTAGATTTTTCTACTAATTCAGCAAAAAACTCTCTCTTTTAGTTAAACACTTAAACCACTACATATAATCAATCAAGCAACTGAAATGTTCCGTCGTTACTGTTTGGTAGTTCAATAGCAAAGTCGTCATAAAAGTGGGACGGTTTTATGTTTTAACTAATTTTGGCAAACATATAATCAGTTCTAGTTGGATGTACACAGCACAACGCAGATAATGATCAAGAACGGTAAGCTTTTCATTACATGATATATTTATGGGAATGCTATGTTTAAGTATTATTATTATATTAGAGGCTCGTGGTTTGCACACTATCTTTAACTTTAATCAGCACTAGCTTGTACATTTATCATTAAACTATAGACAACACATACATGAATACTCTCTATATATATCCTAAAGGGAGACCTATTTTTTTCCAAGTAACTCTAAGGTTCTTGTCGTACTTCAATTCATTTTAACATTCTCTGTAATACAATTTTGTTTTTTCGTTCGTAGACCTTCATGGAAGCACAAAATGATTTATGTGTTCGAATATCGGTTGACAAATCTGAATTGGAACATGTCCAAGTGTCATACGATATGGCAATTGGTGAATTTGTTGCTGCAGACTCCAAACCAGATGTTATTGCGGCTTCGATCAAGACAGATAAGAGAGTTGCTAAGAACAATCAAGGACCATCGAATCCCATTCTAAACTTTGAATATTTCTTATTTACGTTTCTACATTGATTTTTGTGTTTGTGAGTATGCTGACTGTGTTTGGTGTTAATTAAACGTCTTTTGATAAATGGACAACATTTGCCAGAAGTGCAAAAACAGACATCTTGCAAATTTAGCTTAGCGTTACGCATGTAGAATAACAAGGGGCCTACACCATCCCCACACCCTCACGTTCTAATCTCACACTCGCATCGCGATAAAAAAATTATCGTCCAACATTAACTATGATGGTTTTGATTGTTTTCCCTGAAGCCAGACGCTTAATCAATCTAGACTAAACGGATGCATGATTATTAAAACGTGTTAGAGTTGATTCGACATGTATCACGCCGGCCATTATTTTTGAACGATCATGATTGTTTATATTTCTCTTAAAACGGTCGTTAACATAGTGCATGGCCGTTTAACATTTCATCTAACGGTTGGCAAACCTTTATTAAGATCAACCACACTAACCTGCTCAGTTTCCTGAGAATTTGCCTATGTAACCGATTTAACCGAAAAGACACTGAGTTAACTGATTTAACAAACAAAAAATATAGCGTTATAACAAGAGTAAAGCCCATGTTTTAACAAGTTGATCATTGATCTAAAAAGGTGGAGTTAGACCATACAATATATGGCTATGGTTTCCAGGCTTCTCTGCGGAAGTGTGAGCGCTTTTAGGAAGGCCGTTGCTGGATGAATTGGGTGTAGAACATGGGTCATGATTTATTAAAATAATATTAATAAAATAATAAAGATACTCTCTTTATATAGTTTTGGGAAATTGTAGGAAACACACCGTATACAAATCCAAGTGAATATAAAAAGAAATACAACAAATGCAAATTAACCGATACAAACCATAGTCTTCAACAAGATCTTGAATCGTGTCTTCTTGCAATCTCTTTATACATATCCAATGTTGACGGTTGTGACTGAGGCACGTGTTCAACACGCTTCCCTTAAAACAGATTTCGCGCCTCTACTAAAGACAACGTGTTTGTCTCTCAGGGTACAACAGCCGAAGCAGTCTATACTGCCCGAGAAGGCCACGTACCCAAGGTTACACCGGATATGTTTTGGTGTTAGAACTTGTGTAACAAAAAAGGATGATAAAGTAGTGAAATTAAGTAGAGAAAAACTTATCTCTATAAGTTCCCAACATATGGGTCAAGTCTTTCTTTTTCTCCAAGAACTCTTCATGTATGTATATTTCTCTCATTGTATTTTTCTAGTATATCAAATGAGGCACAAAGCCTACACTTTTTACAAGAGCAATGAGTAGTTGAAGAGTGTAACTTAATTTGGGTTATAAAACTCTAATCAAGTGACATATAGAACTCTACTCAAGGTCTTTTTAATGATTTCACTAAATTTCAATTAAATTTCCATTCATCACCTTATTAAATTTCATTATTTCCAATAATCCCCCACATGAATGGGGATTGATCAAAACACACAAAATTTCCAATGTAACATCGACAGTTGAGTATTGCAGGATAGGTAGGTATTAGCTTTGAACTTCCTTTGTGAAGCATACTTATTTAAACACCCTTTTATAGTTTAGGGGGTATACATATAACCATATATACTAGCTTACACATATTAGTTATGCCCCAATAGTGACCACCCTTAGGCAAGTGATTTAGTTGTCGTATTGAACTTAGATCCTGGGATCTCCAATTAACTAAGGTAGGTTTCCTTCACATGCCTTTTTTTCTATGGGCTTTAGTCTCATTCCACAACTTGATCTCTGATCAACCCTCAGGTTGTTGGATTCATAACATTATCATTAACTTCGTCAAGTTACTACTGATAATTTTGCAATTGAGATAAGTTGTACTAACGTTTTATTGACTCGCAAGTCATTCATGCCTTTTTGTCAACTCGTAAGACTATAACTCATGATCTCAACTTAGATCTAGTTATGATGTCTTGTTTTTAGAATGAAACAAATCTCGTTTCAATATGAACATGTATTCATTATGCATATGGCCAGTATGCTTAATCATCAGGCATTTAAATCAAACCGGTTGGCATCTGAGTTAAATCATATAGATTGACTCCTTATCAATTGGAATATGAGTCTAATCAGCCACATTAACTCCTTATGACCATTGTATATTCTAGTTGACATATAAGTCTAACCAACCAGATGGCTCGTTACAACCATAACCTTTATTGCCAACTTCCAAATGCAAGTTATCCCCCACATTTAAGCCTTATTGGATTGAAACAATCCAACACAAGATAAAGGTAAAGAAAGGTCATCTTTTACATAGATTGAGAGACTCCTCAAACACCATTTATACAAACCTATGGTTGTTCCTTAAATGGATCTCTCCCCCACATTACTTGCACTTTGAAAATGTTTAAGTGATACTACTCACAATGACTACCAGACACCTTGATTAGATCACAAATATCTACATCTTCGTGCCAGTGAAGTTATTCGAGTATAATGTTAACCTCATATTCCACTTGCGCATAAGAGGTTTTAAATCTAAATAAGGAAACATATGCCTTGGCGTGAGATGCAAACACTTACGCGCGTATGAGTTCGCATTACTACGCGTAAAAAAAGCTATAATCATTATCAATAATCTAGTTAATCGTTTTTTCTCAAGTTATTCCATTAGCCTGAATGAAGTTATATTTTTAGACTTAGTTATACACCAAATTCATTCTCATGCCATCTTATAATTTGAATGTTTAAATTTAACTTAATCTCCACAGAGCATCTAAATTAACATGTACTAGTCTACATGAACAGAAGATGCATCATTCTGATTCTTCACAGCCTTAAGAGATAAACGAATTATCTCTTACCAACATTCATTCTTATTTTGGACACAATCATGATTTTTTTTCATCTAGTCTCATATGTATGTTACATAAACATGCATTTTCCATTATTCAGTCTAAGAATATAACATTTTTGCCTTTGATCTAGAAGGCTTCACCATTAACTTATAAGTACTTGACTATAAGTCTTATCTCAAGTAACTTTGGCAAACACATTCATCTCCCACAAAAGGTATGAAATTATAAGTGTACAATCACTTTTATGTTGATATGAAATCACTTAGATTCACACTCAACAAAACGACTTCAAAATTGCGTCTTTAAGTGACATGCCTTGTTGTTTTCTTTTAAAGCTATTTATATTTAGGACACTCTCCCAATTTTAAAGTTAAAACCTCTACATACTTCCAACAACTTGAATGTGGTAGATATATCAACATGTCCTCTATCAATAATGGTACTTTTGGAACAAATCTTGCCTGATTCATTAGAGATTTGCATTAACATATATTTCTTTCATATGTTAAACTTTACACTTGTGAATTTCCACGATAGCTTCTTATGAAGTAAGTTGACATGTAACATGCTTATGTATTTCATCTCAATACACTCACCACTTTCTTTTAGGATTCTCTCATGATGTGGTTGAACATTTCATGTCTCGTCTTTGACTTTTAGTAATGCAACAACTCTTAAGTTGTTTATGTTCAAATCTTTCCATGTACTATCCGTTTATAACAATGTTTTTTAAACATTTTATAGTTGACGTTATAATTATTTTTCAAAAAAGAAAAAAATATTTCATGCGTCACAAATCTTTGATTTATTTCTTTGTAAAAATTGCATGTGTTATCCGAAGATATTGAACACAAAACAATAATATACATTCGGAATTAAATCATAAAGTGCAAAACACTTTAAAAAGTTTAAATGGATAAGTAGACATATCTACACATCAAATCTCATAGTGTTATTATCTTCAACACTTTTATCATCCGATCAAAGTCATCACAACAATATCGTCTCGCAACATGTCTTGAGAACTCTATGCACTTATAAGTACAAGTTCCTCATTTGATCATGAAATTCTGAACTTGAACAATCACAAATCTGCTCAAAACAACACCAAGTTGTTTCAAAGACTACAATTAAGTAGTGAAGCTTGAACAATTAATCTTGTTCACAAACAACACCAAGATGTTTTCCACCATATAGTGTCATCGAAAATACTACTTTGATTCAACATATGCTACATCTAGCAAAAGTAACGAGCTGTTTGAATTATCAAAACTATGCAAAACTTTGTTTTAAAAATCATTTTAAAACATTCCTTTAGTTTTGCAATATCAATACAGGTTTATGAAACCGTATACCGAAACCCAAAATAGCAAACTACTTTATATGGTTTCAGTTTATTACACATCTACCATAACTGTTTCTAACACACATGTAAAATAAAACCATGTTATAATACGCACGTTATAAAATTGGAGGTTTACATAAAACGTTTTCCAATGATATAGTTCATAAAAGAATCAATTTCTAGCGAACATACTAGAAAAGTAAAATGTTTACATAAAACATTTTTCTGGTCGTTGTAGTTTACAAAATAAACATTTTCTAACAAAACATGTTAAAACTTAAATGATCCCAACGCACACGTTAGAGACATTTTTTTACATGAATATTTCCAAATATATCATTTCATAAAATAAATCGTATCTAAACTCGTATCAGTGATAAAAGTTTACTAACACACATGTCAGAAAACTAATACGGGTTCTAACGCGCACATTTTGAAGTATTGAAACTTCAATACGAAATACTTTATACATATATAAAATTAAACCATTTCTAAAACACATGTTAGAAAATAAGCTATTACCATTCCCTTTTAAAAACGATGGTTTTTATGAACTATTTCTAACACACATGTTAGAAGACAAATGATTACAAAAATCATTTTTTGAAGTTGAAGGTTCTATAAACCATTTCAAACATACTAGATAGCAATAAAAGGTTACAAAATTCGTTATAAAACTTATCAATAAATCAGTTCTAGCACGCTTGTTAGAATTAAACGATTACACAATCGTTATAAAAGTTAACAATTTATATAAAATACACAAATTCTAACACGCTCGTTAGAAATAAATGATTACAAAAATCATTATATGCTTATCCATTTATATAAAAAGACCTTTTCCAACACGCTAGTTAGAAATTATCGATTACAAAAATCGTTATAACACTTAGCGGTTTGTATAAAATAAACCGGTTCTAATATCCTCGTTAGAAATAAATGATTACAAAAATCATTATAAGGCTTATTAGTTTACCAAAATAAACTATTTTCAACACCCATGATAAGAAACGTGACATTTAAACAAACGTTTTAAACCAATATATTTTATCTAGTATAATCATTTCTAACGCACATGTTAGGAAATGAAACGTTTACAAAAAACGTATTGTTTATAAAATAATCAAAGTACTACACGAACGTTATGATATTCAACGTTTATAAAAGACGTATGGTTACACCAATAAACCCGGTCTAACACACATGTTAGAAAAATAACGATTAGAAATCGTTATTAAACCAAACAGATGAATCAAAATACCATTCGTTTTGTATCACGGTGTAGGATTTAATATCATACCACAATATCTATAAATCCAAACCAAACAAGTTGCACTACATACATATTTCCCAAAAAAATATATACAAGATTATACAAAAATCTCTAAAATATTTTTTTTTATTTTAAAGCATTTCGTGAACCCGAAGTCCTTATGAATAAGGTTTTAAGATTGTAGCAACAATCTCACGAAATATGTTTTAAGATTGTTTGACATGGGTCATGATTTATTAAAATAACTAGTGTGATTAATGAAGTGCGCGTTGCGCACTTTTTCATGCGGTTGTTACCAATACTTTGGGAGGGTTAGGATCAAATACACAGTGAAAGAAAAATAGGAAGTCGTAGGAAGGGTATCAAACGGACTCCGATTGAACTCATTCAAGCGGCATTAGAATCGTCTTATCGAACCCTACGATGTTAGTTTTTAGGTCTTCGTTTTTTTGGGGTTTTAGCTTGTAGTTTTTAGAATATGCGTTATATCATTGTATCTTTTATGTACCATTGTGTCTTTTTCTTATTTTCATCATTGTGTTATTTTTTCAATTCATTGTGTCTTTTTTCTTTAGCATTGTGTTATATTTTTTGGCACTGTGTTATATTTTGTGGCTCATTGTGTCATATTTCATGATCTATTATGTTTTTTATATCCTTCTCACCCTTCTCATTTTTTGTAGCCTTTGTAGAATAACTCAACCCTACGTTGGGAAGCTATTATAAACCAAAGTAACCAATGCATATTGAATTTCAACAACGGCATGTGATGGGTGGATTTATGGAAGTAAATATCCAATTATTATATTAAAAATAGGTTAAACTAAATAATCAAATCCAATATATGAAAGTAAATATCCAATTATTATATTAAAAATAGGTTAAACTAAATAATCAAATCCAATGTACTTGCCAGTCTCTTGGCCGAAATATTACCTAGCCAAAGATGATGTTTCTACACTTTGGAATACAAAGGAACTTGCAATGTAATAAATTCAAATCTGAAATCAAAGTCATAATGCAAGTAAAAACTTTTGGGCCAAATTAATTTTTTTTTAACTTTAAAATTGGCCCACCTTCAAATCTATTTTCAAAACAAAAAAAATGTCACAATAAATATTTCACAAACACAGCATAAACATTGTGCCTTACTTTCTTATCATGTTGCCTGCAAAGTTGACCCACCCCTCTCTCTACACCTTTTGAAACCAGAAGTTCCAATCTCTCACAGATCTAAACTCTCTTTATTTAAAACCCCCACTCAAAAATGAGGCAGATCTGCTGTCTCGTGCATGTTTTAGATAAACCGTGGAAAGTGATGACGTCAGTTAGCTGTATTCCGGCTGACGACGTGATGACGATGATGACTATACAACAGTAAGCGGATGAGGCGGGTCTTCGGAGAGTAGATGGCAATAGGATACGGCAAATCGGTGCGGCAAACTGACTTCGATGACGGTGCCGGCGATGGAGCAGGGGCTGTGATGGAGGATGTCTGGTGAATGTGGTTTCTAAGAGAAAGTGTCACGCGGCCGCAGAGAGCGGGTGAGCTCTCTCACGGTCCATGGCAGATGGTGGGCATGGCGCAGGA
Source organism: Ambrosia x helenae (assembly GCA_030844895.1). Classification (NCBI taxonomy): domain Eukaryota; kingdom Viridiplantae; phylum Streptophyta; class Magnoliopsida; order Asterales; family Asteraceae; genus Ambrosia; species Ambrosia x helenae. The sequence continues at coordinate 11,904,767 of CM061234.1, forward strand.
CAGGGGTTGTAGGTGGTAGGCGGTGCACGTTATGGAGGGGCACATTAGCAACTCGGGGGGGGGGGGGATTAGAGCACTATTCAGAAAGAGGCGGGATGCGCAAAATAGGGGCGGGAGGTGCAGGTTAGAAGGAGCCAGCTGGCTGGCGGTGCACGTTAGAAGGAGCTGGTTGGCGGTGCACGTTAGAAGGAGCTGGTTGGTGGTGCACGTTAGAAAGAGCTGGCTATTCATGAAGGTTTAAAAACTAACATATAGGTAATATTAATAAAAATAATAAAGATACTCTCTTTATATAATTTTGGGAAATTATAGGAAACACACCGTATACAAATCCAAACGAATATATAAAGAAATACAATAAATGCAAATTAACCGATACAAACCATAGTCTTCAACAAGATCTTGAATCGTGTCTTCTTGCAATCTCGTTATACATATCCAAATTTAGTCTAACCAAGATCTTCAAAAACCAAGTCTTCAACAAGGTTTATTTGTAATCTCTATGGCTGCAATAAAGAACAAACTAATGTTGATGGTTGTAGCTGAGGCACGTGTTCAACACGCTTCCCTTAAAACAGATTTCGCGCCTCTACTAAAGACAACGCGTCTATCTCCCTGGGTACAACAGCCGAAGCAGTCTGTACTGCGGAGAAGGTCACGCACCCAAGGTTACACCGGATATGTTTTGGTGTTAGAACTTGTGTAACAAAAGAGGATGATAAAGTAGTGAAATTAAGTAGAGAAAAACTTATATCTATAAGTTCCCAACTTATGGGTCAAGTCTTTCTTTTTCTCCAACATATGGGTTTCCAATGAGAAGAAAAATCAGGGTATACATATTTTTAGGTGAATTAGATGATCACTAAGAATGCGATTGTTGAAATAACCACAAATGATGTGGAAGTTAGGCACGTAATCATAACTTAATTTGATGTCGTTTATACATGGCTTTTAGAAATGTAGTACTTAGATGTTGTGGTAAATTATTGTAATTATTAGTGACTAATATAAGAATCAAATCCATATGGGACCAATGTAATGTTAGAGGATACGTTATCTGTCGAAATGGTAGTTTTCCTTTGCAACCGTATTTGGTTGAGTTTTTCTTGTGTAAATGATATATTGAAAATTTTATTGCATCATATTAGATTTTTTAACTCCGGAACGCCCCTGGGTAAGCTAGTAAAGTCATAAACTACTCAAATACTTATTATATGATAAAATTCATATCCTTGTGGTGTTTTTTTTTTAAATTAAGCTTATATAATGAAAATTTTGTTAAAAAAATGAAAATTGGTAAGGAATTTTTCAAAGGGCCCATTTTTACTCTCGCACTAGGTCCCGATTGTTAAAAGGATTGTCGGACACGACGTTGCCTAAAAGACAGAAGCCTGTGTCAAATGAGTTAGTCCCACATTTTCATCGATTCCTATTTGTTAGTGATTTTATTATATAGGTATTTGAGATTTACATAAGAGTGTAAGAGCAAAGGTAAATCCAAGTAAACTTAATATAGGATTACGAGTTATGGATTGCACACTTGTTCTAATACTAACCTATTTTTTAAATTCGGTTGATCCCAAGGGGTGCCACTCTTGGTAGGATTTCAAGTAACCCTTCATAAAGTGATCACATACTTTGGTGTTCAAATCCAACAATTATCTAATGATTAATTTTGCGTACAAAGATACTTTTTGAATGAACTTTACAATGAATCAATATATAGTATAATGACGTTTCCAACTTAATTTTTGTTTACAAATTTATGAAATAAAAAAGAAAAGAAAAGATGTTGTAAGCCACCCCTCACATGAATAAAAGGGAAGAATGGAAATAATTGATTGATCACGTTTATGATTCACTCTTCCACATTATTTAGTGACTCACATCACCGTTAAAGTACCTTTATATATACCATAAAATGTCTTCAACATTCAATTCTTATATTTAATCCTCTCTATTGTTATTTCACCTTCATGGCTACACAAAATGTCTTCAACATTCAAATTGCTGAAAACAAATGTGTAGATGAAGGTTTTGACTACTCACAAAGGGGACAGTGGCTTCGCGCAGCTGTCCTAGGAGCCACCGACGGTTTAGTTTCAGTTGCTTCTCTTATGATGGGCGTTGGAGCAGTTAAACATGAGGTGAAAGCCATGATTCTCACTGGTTTTGTCGGTCTAGTTGCAGGAGCGTGTAGTATGGCAATTGGAGAATTTGTGTCGGTATCCTCTCAGCTTGACATAGAGATATGTCAGATGAAACGAATTCCAGCAACAAATAAAGAAAGAGAGATGGAACAGCTGCCAAACCCCATGCAGGCGGCTGCAGCATCAGCACTCGCATTTAGTTTTGGGGCATTAGTGCCTTTACTTGCTGCTTCCTTCATCTTGAACCATAAGGTGAGGCTGGCTGTGGTGGTGGCTGCAGTCACGATTGCACTCGCGGTTTTTGGTTGGATTGGAGCTCATTTAGGGGGGACTCATGTGGTGAAGTCTTGTATTAGAGTTCTGGTTGGAGGGTGGATGGCTATGGCAATTACCTTTGGGCTGACCAAGTTGATAAGCTCTAGCACACTTTGATCACTTTAGAGGTGATTGTTGTTTTTACTCATCTTCTTGGCTTGTGACCAAATCTTTTTCTTTCGAAAAATGGTGTTATGAACATAACATTTGAGTTTGTAAGTTCTAGTTTCTACATAACAATGACCTGTGGAAGTATTCGGTTATGCATTCAGCAAAGTAGTGACGACTCAATCTTTTTAGGGCTTAAAGCAGATTCTTAAACCGAAGCCATAAAATAAAATGTTTTTTTCTTAGGATCCTTAATGTGTAGAAATATGATTAGATGCGTTTTTTTTTTGTGATTTTTAAAAGATACAAAACTCACACAACTACAACATATATGCGGCATTAAAACTTCAGCTTACTTTCCTATCGTCGATCTGCCAATGCATCAAAGTTGAAATAGAAGTCGTGACATTAACATTGACGAGAATGTGTTAGATTAATACACGTCTATGAAATAAATTGCGATATCTAAATTTACATGTAATAATTAAATAAAGATATAGTATTGTTTAATTAAATTATACCTATTTCTTTTATATTCAAAAAAAAAAAAAACTACTAATTTCCTTTTAATACGCAACTGAAATAATGATTACCTCAATAGGTACATTGTCCAACTAAGTAGATGAAAACTATAAGCAAGAAAGGTAATATGAGAGGAAATGGGTGAAAATGTACAATGTATTTAAGATTATGTGGGATGAAAATGTGAAAATTACTATTTAAGATGGTTACAAGATATTAGTAAAACATTTAATTGTAGGAAAATGTACAATGTATTTAAGATTATGTGGGATGAAAATGTGAAAATTACTATTTAAGATGGTTACAAGATATTAGTAAAACATTTAATTGTAGGAAAAGATATTAGCAAATGCAAGTTTCATCAATTGTCCCATAATTGAGAAAACCTCATAAATAAGGCATAGCGTATTTATTTTAAAGTATTCAATTTATGGTGGAGTGGTATGGAGGCTCAATGATAGAAGTCTAATGGCTGAAAGGTCATGGGTTCGATTCTTGGTAGCGCCGTGTTTTACCGATTATTCCATTATCGTGCTTTCGGACGGGTGGATAGTCGGGTTTTTCCGGAATTGGTGAACTTGGTGAAACCAAGAGCTCCCTTACATGTCTGGCTATGCGGGTGGAGAGGTCCTGATTTGACCGAGTACGAACTCCGAAGGGAGTTCTTGGTAAATTTTGTTGGCCGTTAAAAAGATAAAAGCGTTGTATATTTTGACACCAAAATATTTTTTGTTTAAAATATATCTATACTTTTGAAAATAATGTTAATTACAACATTTTTATCTAGTTTTAGTTCATGACGTCCATCATAACACTGTGTCACAATTTGACAATGCGTCACACTTTGAGTTGATACCGGTTAATTGATCGATGGAACATAATTATATTGCTTCTACTAGTTCCGATAATGAAAGCAATCGGCCAAATAAGGAAAAAGGTTTAGTAGTACTGGAATCCACAATATCCTAATCTAGGGACGATACTTGGTTCATATCCTTCTATATTACCGATACGATAGGTACATTTGCCTATGTGTGTGAAGGAATCGGGTAGTAATCATTTCGTTATAAAATTAAAGTTACTAGGTGAAAATTGAGTTTTCTAAGGCTATCCGGTGTGCAGACAAAACCCACCTCTGTCCCTTCACTTTTTGGCTTGTCCCAGACAAGAACACCACCCCTAGTTTTGTCTCACCCTTGCCCACCCCCCCCCCCCCCCCGTCCCCCTTGAGACCAAACGGACGCTCCAATGGGAGCTTTTTTTTTTTTTTTTTTTTTTGAAATTGAGTTTTGACTGGATGGTGGCACTTAAATAATTAATGCTAGAGACATGATGGTTTAGTCTCCACACCCACTCAAATCACAAAATGTTTGAGACTAAACTAATCATATGTGACATACTAGTGGCATTGAGACAAAACCTTAATTTAGTCTCCACATTGAATGATTTACAAACGCTTTCTTAAAGATAGATCTTGTTAAGGGCTTCAAGACAAAATAATAAGTATATTTGGATTTGAAACATGTCTCAATATCAGAAAATGAACCGGAGTAGAATTTATTAATCCAAACTTTACCTCGCCGGTCGGTAATAATCTGTACTTCAAAAATTTCGAACAACACTACCAACTTTCAACGTATTGACCGACAATAAATTTTTTAACTTTCAAAGTCTTTCAGTTTTGAAACTGGGTTAGTATTCAGCTAACAAAATGAAAACCCTCTTGAGTGGAGAAACCTTTGAAAACCCATGTAAAAAACATTATTTTTTTTATGAAAAAAATAACTAATGTAAAATACATGTTTTTAAGCATTTTGGGCAAAAAAAAATAATAAAAAAGCGCCGATGTGATTTTTTTAAAAAAAAATAAACAAAGTTGCTAAAAAACATATCTTCCGATTCATCATCCTGTTCAATTCCAAAAGCCAATTAGCGGCAAATTCTCCAATGTTAGTGTATAACCTTAAACAATGTATAACTCTAATATCAAAACCTAACCTAAAACAATGTACAACTCCAATGCTAGCACGTGTTGTAAATAAAATTCATATTTACTGGTTTGAACATAACTAATGACTTGCCTATACATGATTAATGAATAACCTGAACACTTTGTGTTTTTTTCCTGTATGAACAAAAGTACACAAAAAAAGAATTGTCGTTTTTTTCTCCGTTTTTTATATAGCACTATGGTACCCGTTGGAAAGATAATAAAACGCTCGTTAATTTGGTGTAATTTTTTTCTTTAAAAAATCTCGTATACAAAAGATATTAACGTTTAAAAGTTATGGGAGAAAACATTAGAGATAAAAATCTAATTTTGTTTTAAATTTTAAATTATTATTTTCCTAAAATAAAGCCCTTGCCACATGGGATGACACACGGCACACTCAATAAAGAGAATACTCTCTTTAAATGTCATGTCATTAAAATGGCTTTGGTTTATTATATGTATAGATAGATAGATAGATATGTATAGATAGATGAATGATGACATAAACGTACTATTTTCTATGATAACTGATTAACTGTAATAACGAAAAATAACAAAATATAATAGTTCCTCTATCCCCTCGTTGCTCCCTTGATAAGTATGCTTATTTTCCTTCCTTTAGTTTTCCTTAACTTGTAGAAGTAATATCATCAAAATCGTCCAACGATAAGAAAACTTCATCCAGACTTGAAAGCTCTTTTCCATCATCATTGTCGTCAGTATCACTACTATCCTCGACCACTCTACATACTACCCAATTCGTAAAATCCTAAAAGTAGAGTTAAAAAGTTAAAAGAACCAAAAAAAGTGATAGGAGTATGAACCCGAATCACCGGTTCAAATCAATCGGTAAAATAAAGGATAGATCTAACGGTCTCTTGTGATACAGAAACACCACACAAGAAACAATTAGAACGAACTAAACTTGAATTAGGATACAGATACACCACCTAATCCAACCTTAGACTCCAAGAACACCATCCAAGTTGCCAAACTTGAACTAGCATGGAAGAATTAATTCATCTCAAAATCCATTGAGAAAATTAACACACATTTTTTTTTATCATAAACTCACTGTCTCATTCATTAGGAAAATGTGGATTACATATAAGAAAGAAAGAAACTACCTATAAGAAACTGAAAGGAAAAGTACTAAAAAATTAAGCTAAAAGTACAACTAAAAATAAACTACATGAACATGCAAACGTGGGTTCCAAATGGACATGTTTTCAACTTGAATTGTTTCTCTTATCATTTAGCTCCATTTAATATCCATTCATAACCCAAAGTTTGCCAACCCAATCTGACCCGAGTGTACCAACGACTAACGATTCCGGGTCACAATTGCTATCAAAAAGTAATAAAAACTGGAACGTATAAATATATGTTTTAAGTCATAAATAATATTTGTTTTTACCAGATATACAATTTACTGTTCATTTAAAATGTGAATGAAAATGTTTAAAAATCTATCTATATATATAAAAGAAAACGTATATGCTGACGTGGCGTGTAATGGCGGCCCCAACCTCTCCTTGAGAGTGCTACGTGCACTACTAGAAAATATACCTTCCATGACACGCGAACAATGACACACACCCATTTTATGACACTAAAAAGTGTGTATCATTAAAACTATGTCATGAATTGTAAAATCTGGTAAATTAATGACACACATTTTTGTGTGTCAACAAGTTAGTGTCAATAAATAAAAAACATGACAGTTAAAAAAATGGTGTGTCATGTTTTATGTCATAATATATTTTCTCTAAATAATTTCCCTCCCATCATATGATATTCAAATTCCCGCCTCTCTCTCCTCACTAACATATCGCCTGCCCCCTTTCTCCCTCTACAACCCTAACTTCACAAACACAATCGCCTGCTCCTTTAATCGACTCACAAACACAACCACAAATACAATCGCGTAACCAAGACTCTGCTCCCTCTACAACCCTAACCTCCGACCACTACGCCTCAAAATCGCCGGCCACCATGATCACAGGGCTCCGACCGCAGTAACCGGCTACCACAAACACCGGACTCCGACCGTCGGGATTCTGCTCGCCACTACCGCTCCACAACCGTCGGCCACCACTAAGGTATGCACTTACCAAACCAGTTACTTGAATTCATAGTTGTATTCTGTTTTAGTTTTTGCTACTCAAACAAATATTATTATGTGAGTAATACATACGTTTGATTGTTTGACAGATTCCTTTTTTGATGGCCACAAGTAAGTTCATTTGTACCATCATTGTGACTATTATCCTTTATGTTTATTGTGTCTTTTTATATGTCATTCAGATTATATGTATCATAAGGGGTGGGATTGCTTATTAAAACTGCTTATATTCTAATTGCGGTATGGTTTTGCTTTGGGCTAAAGGGACTTAGGGCTGCAGATTTAGATCGGTTACCTAATGCAGCGAATCTTGTTCGTAGGAACATCCCAGTGGCCACATCAGTTTGTCCGATATGCCGTGATGGCATGGAATCCGTTGATCATTTGTTTGTTGTTTGCGGGTTCGCGCAGTTAGTTTGATCATTTTTATAACTCTTTAAGTTCTTTATAAATGAGATCTGTATGAACTAAGCAATAAAATTAATGAAGCTTGACAAATTAATTAATATGCAGGCTTCTTATGACTTGCCACATAATATCTATTCTAAATCATAATCAAACAACACATGAGTAACTATTGCGATTGCATCATATACTTAAATCCTTCATGTCATTGTATTTTGCAGCTTCAGCCATACTTTCTTTTGCTTGATGATATCATGGACGAGTCTCGCATGAGGTCAAGTCTCTTGGTTCCGATTACCCAAGGTGTGAATCTACATCAATAAGCTACTATTTGTTTAGTATAGTTTCCATTTGATTATGTGCTTACATAATTTCCGAAAGTTTGCTTACATATCAGCCAGGTGCAACGCGCAGGATCAAACTAATCAATGGGTTGGTTATTTTTTTCAGGTTAGGGAAGACAAAGACGAATACTCGGGTAATTCGCGAAAGTTGGTCGAGTTTCGGCAACCTTTATTTATATATTTATATGTTATATTTTGTATCGACACAATATTTTTTTGTTAATTCTAAATTATTTGTTAGTATATTTGACTTATGATTATGAAATGGATTTTTTGGTATATATGTACACACTCATTTTCATATTAATATATGTATTTGTTTTAAAATAGATTAATTGATATATATGAATCCAGGGTAAATTATAGATTTTGTTGTCAAAAAAGATGACACGCATAGTGTGTCGTAAATGTGTGTCATTAAGGCGTGTCATAAACGTGTGTCAAGAAAGAGTGTCATTAATGCGTGTCATTAAAAGATGACACGCACGTGCGTGTCATATTAATTTTATGACCATGCCTATAATGACTTTCTTTTGTGTGTCATAAACACCCTTTCATGACGCGCAATGCGCGTCAAGAAAGGTATTTTTTCTAGTAGTGGTGGCATCATAATTGAAAGATTTTAGTGTTTTTGAACAATTTCTTTTTTTAATTAAAAAAAGATAAATATAAAACCCTAAATTAAATTGAGTTATTTTAGGAAAAAAAAATTTAAAAATAAATTTAAAATTTTCTCTGTCATGTTTCCTCCCATAATTTTTAAACGTTTATATCTTTTATAAACGAGATTTTTTAAAGAAAAAAATTACACCAAATTAACGAGTGTTTTATTATCTTTCCAACTTCCAACGAGTACCATAGTCCTATATAAAAAACGGAGAAAAATCGACTATTTTTTGTGGGGTTTTGTTCATACAGGAAAAAAAACACACAAAGTGTTCATGTTATTCATTAATCATGTTTTTTCTTTTAAACCAGGTTCTTATCTACGATGTTGAAAATCAGCCCAATCGCCATGTTATCATTGGAATTTTACTAGGTATACTTCATCAAGAGAAGTTAGGAGAAAGAATCGCGCAACACTGCAACACATGGTGTCACCTTATAACAAGGTTATTTTTTTATTTATTTAATTACAAGAGTAATAATTATTACTATTATTAGAATAGTTATATTTTTCAACCCTGGGACGCTCCCAGAAAGAATTGATAGTTGCTGACGTGGGGTTCAATGGTGGCATCAACCATCTCTTGATTATGCCACGTGGCATAATGAGATGCAATGATTACAACTTCCAACTTAAGTGTTTGTTTAGTTGATTAGGTTAGGAATTATAAGAGCCAATAGAATGTGAGAAATTAGAGAGATGTGATGAGTTTTTTAATAGTTGTAGCTTACATAAGTGATTCTTTAAATGATTACTGATTAGGTTTTAGATTAGGGAATATGAGTTATTACTGATTAGAATACTATGAACATGCAATGATTGAGAGATTTTGTGGTTAGTTAACTTGAGCCATTTGCAATAGGTTATCACGTAAAATTAGATTTTTCAACCCCGGGACCCTCCCGGGGTAATCAGCTAGTATATATACATTGCAAAGGGATTAATCCTACATGTCATACTCTTATGCAATCTCTCCTTTGAGAGATGCCACATAGGATGTGATGTGGCAACTCTAGACCAATAAAAAAAAGAAATAAATATGGTTTAACCTAATCTATTAAATACATAATCTACTAAATGTAAATATTAAACCTTTATTATTTTCTCTCTCATGTTTTCTCCCATAACTTTTAAACGTTAATATCTTTTATATACGAGAATTTTTAAAGAAGAAAATTATACCAAATTAACGAGCGTTTTATTATCTTTCCAACAAGTACCATAATGCTATATAAAAAACGGAGAAAAAAAAACGACTATTTTTGTAACCCGACAGACATTGTGTCAGGTTTAGGATTAGTTTAAAAAAAATTGTGGGTTTGGGTCAGGCCTGGGATTAGGTGATACCCATGAATTTTTTAAAATAATAACATGATAACTTTTGACAGAGATTTGTTTAAAATAAATAATAATAATAATAATAATATTCATTAATCATATATTGGCAAGTCATTAATTATGTTGTCATATTAGATATTTTATTATGTCATATTAGATATTTCAACCCGGGACGCTCCGGGATAAAAACTAGTATAGAGATAAAGAAGAGAAAAAATATCAATAAAAATTATCTCACTAAGTTTATGGAGGCTATTTTATTGAATATTTGTTAGATAAAATTATTATTATTATTATTATTATTATTATTATTATTATTATTATTATTATTATACACATATATAGGTAGTAATCATGAGCAAACTCATTTTTAGTGAGAAAACACTAAACTCAACCAAAAAAAAAATAAGTGTGATAGTATTACGTAATACATGATATATTTATCATTGCATAAAATCTAATGGCACCAGTAGCGGAACCAGACATTTTTAGCTAGAGGGTCACAATATAGAACATGTTTTTACATTTATTATTACACTAAAAATCATTACATTTCTCTCTCTTTTTCTATGTATTAATAGTTATTCTATACTTTTATCATTACCTTTTCTCTTTTCTCTATTCATAAGCGCTTTTAAAAATATTAAAAAATTATGGAGGGTGAACAATGTATACTCCAAATTTACTGGTAAACAATTTCTTTTTTCTTTATAAATTAGAGAAAGATCTTTAGGAAAATAATATGAGTTTTGTATAAGATGAATAATACAAAAGACATTAGGAAATATCAAAATAAAATAAAGTAAACTGTTTGTCACTTTGAGTGTTGTGGACTCTATTTTTTGTTTATCGATTTAAAAAAAAAATAAAACAAAAAAACAAACAAACTGTATAGTAGGTATAAAGTGGGTTATAGCCCAATAGCCATTTAGTATTTATTGGGTTTGAGTCTCGTAAATATAAGAATAAGATAAATAGGAAATTATCTGTACTTTATTTCATCTTCTTCAACAAGAAGAAGCCCGTAGCCATTATTCCGTCAACTAGTGCTTTCGTCTACCGGAAAAAAAATTCTAGTAGGCCGTTTTCACCTTTTTTTCTCAGTTCTACTACTCTTGTACATATATTTGAAGGGGTCAAACGGATGTATTGGTGTCGAGCTCATATACCCTGTAAACAAAAATTCTGGCCGGTCGGAGGGTCAACGGACCCTCCTGACCCCCCTGTGGTTCCGCCTCTGAATGGTACGTTTTTTTCAAAACTCTTGTTTATATTGCCATATTTCATATCAGTGGCTTAGCTTTTAAGGGGCGAAGAGGGGCGGCCGACCCCCCCCCCCCCCTCGAATTTTCACTCAGAAATTCCGATTATATAGTATTCGTATAGAAATTTTGTGGTATATACAGTTTTGACCCCCCGAAATTGGTTTTCGACCTCCCGAAACTAGTGATTTCCGACCCCCCAAAGTTTCGAGTCAAGCTTCGCCACTGTTTCATATATTGCAGATATAATACAATGTGTTTATATTGCGGACCGCAAGCACATTTTCATGCGGTTCATTGCGGTTTTTTTTTTACAGTTTTCAAGTTTACTTCAAATTTGTTGTCTCGTAATTCGTATCCTATATATTTATGGGAAGTATATTTTACAAATGGCCAAAACCTTAAGAGGTGTAATAATAAGTGATCATAAAGTGTCATGTGTGCAATGAGGTGACAAAGGGGAGGCAAAAGTGTTGACAGGCAAGCCATATGTTACCCACATGATTAAAAAAAAAAAAAAAAAAAAAAAAAAAAAACATGCACATACAAATCAGTCATATGTTATTTTCCTCTTCTTTTTTAATTTTAGACTTTATAATTTGTTTTATTTTTTTCAAAGAATTACATCATAATGACGAGTGTGTTTTTTTCTTGTTTAAGTCTGTCCTATAGTATTTTAGTAGAATATGTGAATTGTTAATTTTTTAGGGTTTTTAAACAAGATAAAAACCTCATAAAAAGACCATAAGTTCATGGTTTTTAAACTAGGAATGTTTATGTATGGATGGGATCAGTACTGGTACCAATACCAAGGATAAAGTTGCTGAATTTTCGGAAAAATGGGTACTGATTGTTTCGGACGGTACCAGTATAATATTGGTATTCGCTACCAAATATTCTCTCTATATGGTATTGGTACTGAACCGGTACCGATACCGAATTTTTGAACAAATGTGTATCGAATGTCGTACCTAAAAAAATGTCATAAAAACACTAAGTCAAAACACTATAAAATTGAAACGATCAATGGAAACTCAATGTCCATCGCTCCGTACAAAATATCATCAACAATTGCTTAGTTTAAAAAACGTCATACAACACCATAAAATGGTACGGTTAAAAACCAAAACATCATAAAAACACCATAGAATTGCACAATTTAAAAAACGACATAAAACAAGATAGAATTGCACATTGTCATATAACACCATAGAGTTGCATAGTTTAAAAAACGCCAAATAATGGCTACGTAGGGAGAAATTACGCCAAAAAACATCATAAGTGCATGGTTTTAAAAAACACCATAAAAACACACTTACATGAACACCCAGTTTATGTCCTTTTTTTCTTTTTAAAAGTATATCAATAGTATACTAGTTTGAAAGATAAAAACGACTCGATTTTATAGTGTAAATTTTTTTATAATCACGCTACAAAAGTTATAGAAGTTTAAATGTGATGGCGGAAATGCATTTGATTAAAATGTGCAACTTTTTTTTGTTTGATCATCCCATTTTACCCCGTCATGATAGTTTCAAAGTTCTATATATTTTAAAAAAATATGACATCAATTCAGTCACATATCACAATTAATTGTGGTTGAGAACCCTTCCTTCACTTCCTGTTTTGAGTCTTTGTAGAATAACACACACCAACACATTAGAGGAGTGTTTGTGTGATGTGGTCGTGAACATAGACATTGATAATAACGTATTGTTAATTTTTTTAAAGTTAAAAAGTACAACAATTCAATACTAAAATTATGGAAAAAGTGTTTATCAAGATTATTTTTTTAAATATTAGCTTATGAAAAATTAGGTACTTTAAGAATCATTAGATCGTTGGTTTAAAAACAACAATATATTTTAGAGGGTCGTATTTTTTTTAAGTTTTAGTACATGAAGTCTAAAAATTATATGTAAAGTTACATTAATTCTTAACATTATGATTTTGTCTATACTTGTTTTTAACCTGCACGTGTGGCAACGCGATAAACTGAATTCTTCAAAACTTGACTAAAATAATAAAAGCAGTCATCTAAGGTTTTCTTGACCATTAATGTTTACAAACACACACACACAAACTAATTCTCTTTCACACAACTCACTTTAAATCACTCCTGATACACTCAGAGTGTTTTTCATTCTCAAATATATTTTTCTTAAACTTTTAAATGACAAGACGTTGAAGCATCTTTGAAGGTTTTGAACTCCGTTTTCACATAATTCCGTCAACATGTAGGTCAAAACCGTCGTAGGATTCATGATCTTCATTCAAAGTTATTGTCATGTGGCTAACATTTATAAGTTTTGACGCACTCTGTAGCATACAATGAACAACGAGGAAATGAGGGGGTAAATAGGATGAAGAGATTAACCAGCGCACCAAAAGTACCACCGCCTCCACAACCGGCAATTACATTACGTTTCAGCGGGACAAATATCAATACACTATGCCAGGTTGAATAAGATAAATGTTTAGGTCATTTTTATTTTAATTATATATGTCAGTTTTTAATCATGTATTTTTCATTTTAATCATGCAATTTTGTTTTAATTTTTTATTTTAATTATTCGATTAATTTTTATTTTAAGATATGTTTACAAATTATAAATATATTTAAATAAGTTTAAAATTATGACTAGGAAATAATTAGGGGACTTTATTTTATAACAACTAAAGGAGAGGCTTTACAGCCACCCACTATCTACGAGACGCAGACGAGGCGCTTTAAAGCAGTGGCGAAGCTTGACCCGAAGGTTCGGGGGGTCGGAAGTCACTAGTTTCGGGAGTCGAAATCCAGTTTCGGGGGGTCGAAACCCTATATTTCCAAAATTTTCTATACGAATACTATATAATCGGCACTTCTACGCAAAAATTCGGGGGGGTCGGCCGCCCCCGCCGGCCCCTAGTAAGCTTCGCCAGTGCTTTAAAGCTCCCCGGGTTATTCAAACAACATCCCCTAGTCTTCAAAAACACTTAAAAAACCCTAATGTTAAAGAAAGAGAATCTTGATCATGACTTACTAATATGGAGTGTCCTCTTCTTTTTGATCTACCAGTACTGCTACTGCATGCTGAACTATCACCGTTAGCTAGGCTAAATTCCTCCATCAGCCAACGTGTTTTAACACCTTTAGGAGCTTCACCAGTATGAAACACATAATATTTCTTTACTCCAACAATTCGATTTCTATTACTTGAACTTCTAATATGTTCATCACATCCCCATGATTTCCAATACCCGTTTGTTGTTATTCGATTTTGTGTCCTACTGTAATAATACAACTTTTTTCCTTCAACCATAGCTTTTCCTACAACTAAAACAAACCATATGCATATAAGTTTTTGTTTAAATTATATATTACTACATTATTTATTATCATTTTTATTAAATAAATAATAGTTATTAACAGTAGTAACAATAATAATAATAATAGTAATAACAACAACATCAAAAATTATAAAGCTTTTAACTAAAATTTAAAACAAAATCATTTTTTTTCTTTTCAAAAGGTTAGAGCATTCCCATCCGATTTCTCATTCCCATCTATATCATTATAGTAAATTACAATAAAAATCAGTATATTATTTCTCTCATTTTTGGATTAAATAATATTTTTTCATACCTTTATTATTAAAATTTATCTTTACCCCATTCATAACCGTTTTAAAAAAATATTAAAAAATAAATATGGGTAAACAATGTCGTCCCAAATATACAGATGAACAGTAACATTTTCTCTTTTTTTTTCCACTCATAACAACTCACAATCACTTCCTAAACTCACAAACATATAATGTGAATGCTCTTAGAAGTCCAATCCCTTTCCCAGAAGAACAGAAATATTAAAATGAATAAAAAATCGATGATACTTATTTTTTTCGGTTGAGGGTCAGAATTTTCTGTCGAATTACTATGTTTTCTATTTGTATGTGTATTGTGTCCATATATTGTCATTTGTGGATATATAGGATTTTCTACCGCGTTCGTGGGGTTAGGATCAAATACACAGTGAAAGAAAAATAGGAAGGGTATCAAACGGACTCCGATTAAATTCATTCAATCGGCATTGAAAGCATCTCATTGAACCCTACGATCTTAGTTTTCAGGTTTTCGCTTTTTTTATTTTTAGCTTATAGTTTTTAAAATTTACATTATATCATTGTGTCTTTTATGTAACATTGTGTCTTTTTCTTATTTTCATCATTGTGTCATTTTTGTCATTCATTATGTCTTTTTTATTCATCATTGTGTTATATTTTTTTGGTATTGTGTTATATTTTGTGGCTCATTGTGTCATATTTCATGATCTATTGTGTGTTTTTGTATCTTTCTCACTCTTCTCATTTTTGTTACACTGTGTAGAATAACTTGACCCTCGTATTCATTCATATATTTTCTAGTAGTGACAACATGATTTATTTAAAAACAGATCATTTGCTTAGAAAACAGATCACATATTTTCTAAACAAAATGAGACATATATATAAAGTAAAGTACCTTCCAAGTCCCAAGGATCATAAGGGTGGAGATCAAGATCAGGGATGATATGAGGATGGTATGGTAAAAGAGAAACCTTGCGTCGAAGGAAGTGAACAATTAGTTCTTCATCTGTAGGACAGAATCGAAAACCAGGTGGGAGATGATCATTACTTTTGTCACTCATGTTAAGAAGGATAGAGTGTAAGGATATTCAAATGTTGCCATTATACATATATAGTGTTGAGACTTGAGAGAGAGTGATCAAGGAGAGAGAGACGTGAAATAGAAGTATTGTGTTTGGTGCATAATGCAAGTATTATGAGTTTTGATTTTGAAGGTATCTGTTTGCTTAAGGTGGCTCCTTTGCAGTGTTAAAACGGAAAGTTTGGAAACTAAACAAGCCACGGCATCTGTTATATTTGTATATAGACACAAACAAAGTATGCATATATTACGAGTAGGTTAGCTTAGTATTGAAGATTTAAGGATTGTAGACGAAAACTTAGAGATAAGAGATGATGGAAATTATGTATAACTAAGTAGTTTAAGTATTTTTATTAATAAAGCAATAAATATTGGAACGAAAGAAAAATAGAAGCTTGAGCTCACAAAATTCAAAATTCTAACACATGACACAAGTTATTGATTTTATCTATTAATATACTAGACTTTTGACGGTTCACCAACATACAATTATTTTGAGCGGTAAAACGTAAAAAAAATGTAGTAAAATATTTTATTAAAATTTAAAAGAAACCAATACACATTTTATTCAAATATCACTAAATATTTCTTTATACACCATATTTTTTGTTTTAGTCTTGACCTTCCCATTAGCATCAAGTATAAGTAACTTCACACCTGCCCTGTTTTTAACTCTTGACAATGCGACATAAAGCTGGCCATGTGAGAATACAGGGTCTCTTAAATACAATCCAACCTTCGATAGAGACTGTCCTTGGCTTTTATTGATGGTCATTGCGAAACATACGGATATTGGGAATTGGTGCCTTTGAAACTTGACTGGAATAATGTTATCAGATGGTATTTGAGGAGTATTATCTAGTAAAAAATAAATAGTAGTGAAAAATATTTCTTACAAAATGTTAAAAGTAAGACACTATTTGAGTCAGATCATTCAAAATTCGAATTAAATGTTATAATTAAGTCTAATTGTTACCATTATAGATATTAAAATATAAAATTAAATAGTTAAATAGAACATTAAATATTTGAATATTTATAAAGTTTAACTGAAATCTATCAATTCAAATTCTTGTAACTAATTTGAGAAATTTATAACTAAAACTATTATTTATTAAATTTTAAAACTATTATTGGTTGAATTTTAAATATATTAGGAAATCTCTAATTATAATATCTCTATTTTAATGATCATAGTAGGATTAATTGTTACAATTATGAATTTAAATTCAAAGTTTGAAATTTTTTAAAATATTCAGATCAATAAAAATTTGAATTAAATGTTATAATTAAGTCTTATTGTTATGATTATTATCCAAAATTTAGATTTTTATAAAGTTAAAAAAAATTAAAAACTAAAATTATAGATATCAAAATATGAAATTATATACTTAAATAGAACATTTAATATTTGAATATTTATAAAGTTTAATTGAAATCTATCAATTCAAATTCTAGTAAACAAAATTTGAAAGATCTCAATAATTTGAATTAAATATTTTAAATGTGTTAATTAAATCTAAATCTAAATGTTACCATAAATCTTAAATTCAAAATTTTGAGATTAAATATTTAAATAAAACATTTAGTATTCAAATATTTTTAAAGTTTAACCAAAATCTATAATTTCAAATTCTAGTATTTAATATTTTAATTTTTACTTGTAATCAATTTGAGAAAGTTACAACCAAAACTATTGATTGTTATATTTTAACTATATTAGGAAATCATAATTTAAAAATAATAAATAGGTGTAATGGTTAAAATTATTAACTTTAATTCAAAAGTTTAATTTTTTTAAAGATTAAGTCATTCAAACTGTGTAATTAAAAGGATAAATAATATGTGTAAATTCTTACCATTATTAAACAAAATTTGAAATTTGAAATTTTGTCTAATTCGAAATTAAATATTTCGAATTTTAATTTGAAATTTGAAATTGATAATCCGTTATTTAATTGATTACCAATATAAGTTAAACTAATATTAGGATAATATAGGGCAATTAATAGGATCAATTAATGTATTAATAAAAGTTGACACAACTTATGTAGGGACTTTGAATCATATTTACTGTGTAAATAAAAGGATAATTAGTATGTGTAATTTCTTACAATTATTAACCAAAATTTTTAATTTTTTCAAATTCGAATTTAAACATTTCGAACTTTAATTTGAAATTTGAAATTAAAAATTCGATATTTAATTGATTACCAATATAAGCTAAACTAATATTAGAATAATATAGCACAATTAATATCTCCAATTAATGTATTAATTGGAGAGTTGACACTACTTTGAATCTTATTAAATTTGTAATTAAAAGGATATATAATTTGTTACCATTATTAATCAAAACTAAAAAATTGAAATTTTGTATAATTCGAATTTAAATTTTTTGAATTTAATTTGAATTTTGAATTTCAAAATTCAAAATTTAACTTATTACCAATATAAATTACACTAAATTTAGGAAGTGAGTAATTTGAATGTAATAAGAAAATTTAATAAGTTCCTAGCTTACGTAAGTTTCTTTCTCATTCTCATTTATTAAGGTAAATTTTTGAATTTAGAATGTGTCTAATTCGAAATATTTTGAATTTTAATTTGAAATTTGAAATTTGAAATTTGAAATTGATAATTCGTTATTTAATTGATTACCAATATAAGTTAAACTAAGATTATGATAATATAGGGAAATTAATAGGATCAATTAATGTATTAATAAAAGTTGACACAACTTATGTAGGGACTTTGAATCATATTAACTGTGTAAATAAAAGGATAATTAGTATATGTAATTTCTTACAATTATTAACCAAAATTTTAAATTTTGTCAAATTCGAATTTAAACATTTCGAACTTTAATTTGAAATTTGAAATAAAAATTGGATATTTAATTGATTACCAATATAAGCTAAACTAATATTAGAATAATATAGCACAATTAATATGATCAATTAATGTATTAATTGGAGAGTTGACACTACTTTGAATCTTATTAAATTTGTAATTAAAAGAATAATTAGTATGTGTAAGTTGTTACCCTTATTAATCAAAACTAAAAAATCGAAATTTTGTATAATTCGAATTTAAATATTTTGAATTTAATTTGAATTTTGAATTTCAAAATTTAACTTATTACCAATATAAATTACACTAAATTTAGGAAGTGGGTAATTTAAATGTAATAAGGAAATTTAATGAGTTGCTAATTTACGTAAGTTTCCTTTCTCATTCTCATTTATTAAGGTAAAATTTTAAATTTAGAATGGGCGTAAATAGTTAATATATAATTATTATTAATGTGTATTTGTTATCTATGAAAAATATGGGATTTTCAAATTTAAATTTTTTAAAAAAGTCAAACAATTGTTTATATGGTAAAATCTTTGAATTTGGAATGGGCGTAAATATAGTTAATATATAATTATTTTACAAAAAAATAGGTTTTGATTAATATACAAAACATAATTTTGAAAAAATAAAGCAGGGATAATTATAAAAAAGATTTGAACAATATAGAAAAGTAACCTAGGAAATTAATTAAACAATTAATGAACAAAATAATAAGGAGAATGAAAACTTACAACAGATTGAGTGGCGTGTCTACAACAATTGATTTTGTTTCAAGAAAGACCTATCACTTTTACGTTTAAGGCAGATTGGAAGAACGATCTAGTTTCAAAATAAAAGGATATAGTAGATTAATCTTCAAGATCTTAAAATTGGATGTATAAAACACACATAATACAACTAAATCGGAAGTTTTAAATCATACCATAAAATTATATCCTTATTAAATAATATCATTCAATTCTATATCCCCATAAATCGGAAGTTTTAAATAATTCCATAAAATTAGAAGCTTGAAAATAGGAAAGATCATAGATTATTTTGAAAAAAAATTAAACCACTTTCCGATTTTGACACGATGCAATCGGGTGCACCCACATCCGAGATCCATGATCCATCCAATCACCAACCAAACTAAAGATTTTCACTAAAAAACATTATCTCAAGCATATGAAGATTCGAATTATATTAAATCCTCAAGAACAAATAAGAACAATTGATGAAAATTCTTGAACCCTTTAAACAATCTTAGTAGAATAAAAAGTTATGAACATGAAAGAAAAAATACGTGATAATTAACCAAAGCTTAGCCGAATACAATGTCTAAGTTTGGGTTCGGTCTAATGCCTAGAAATAGCTATGTACCTTCAAATCGATCACAGAATCAGAATCAAACATTAATCATAATCAGCTAACTCTAATCACCAACAAAAAAAAAACAACCGGTGTTAAACTAAATCAACAAACAACAAAGGACCCTAAGAACATGACAACCCATCTCTAGACAACTAAAATAATGTGAAATACACGATCATACCTTGAAAATAATCGGCCAAAATCCATACTAATCATCACCCGTATGATCAACCAATAATCAATCCGATAATAATTAATCAATATGAACATGCTCGGCCTTCCATCATAACGTTTTCTTGATATTGTGCCATAGTTTCTGTATCAACATTCACGAAAACAAAAACAGACGAGTGAAGAAAGATGAAGAATGATCGTTTTACAGAATAAGGAGGCGAGATCATACCTTGAAGAAGATGGAGGATCGACAATGGAGAGGAGGTTGGTTTGATTGTTTTAGGATTTACTAAATAACAAAAAGTGAATTGAAATCATAGAACAAAATTAATTAATGGATTATTATTAATAAGGGAAATCTAGATTATAGCATTTAGGAAAGTTAATAATAATATTAGTAAATGAGTTTGACCAAAATTAATTGAATGATTTTTGATTTTTAGAAAAAAGAAAAATCTTATAAATTCTCACACTTGGACACTTGGCACAATATGATAGGCTAGAGAATTGAAGGATCAACATGGGAGTGTCATGTGTCCACATTGAGTTTCATATATTAGTTGTATAGATATAAAAGAATTGATAGTTGCTGACGTGACGTTCAATGGTAGCCTCAACCATCCTTTAAATGTGCCACGTGGCATAATAAGGTGAAGAGTTTATTATTTTTTATTTTTTTCGTTTTTTTTTATTTTTTGCATTTTTTTCTTCGTTCCGCCGATCCGTGTTATATATACTTTATTCTTATTTTTTGAAACCCTACACTACTAGAAAATAGGCCTAATGCAACCTTTTAGAAGCAACATTTTTTTAAAAAAAAGTTTCATTTGAATCTAATCCAACTCCGATGAACATAAAGGTTGCATTAGAAGATCTAATGCAACTTTTTCCATAAAAGGTTGCAAACTAGTACTAAATTTGCAACCTTTTTATTTAAAGGTTGCAAATGTTACTAAATGTTGCAACCTTTTTTCTAAAAGGTTGCATTATGAAAAGTTAAATGCAACTTTTATTTTAAAAAGTTACATGAAAATGAATTACTTGATCATCCTTTCGTCTTTGCACTATCTCATTCAATTGGTATCAACTCTTCTCCATTAATATTATATAGCTCGTATTGTCCCATTGTTACCAAATAGGTCTCGAGTTGGGGTTTTAGAGAGTGAAAGGAATGTATAGAGGTGGGGCAACTTGGTGTACGATCAAAGAACCCTTTTGTTAGATAATTCATAACCAAAAGGCCCTATCAAAATTGCAATAATAGAAAAAATCAGAGTGTGTAATTGGCATGGGAATCGAACCGTGGACCTTAAGTTCGGAAGGGATGGTGAATAGCCAACTATGCTGATTATCTTTTAACAGGAGCTTTGAATTTTTTATTTAATAATAATTATTATTAGTTGATTTTATGGCGATTTAGGGATTTTGTGTTAAGGCATAAGGCTGCTTATGATAATTGGATTTGTCATTTGGGATTTCGTGTTAAGGGATAAAGCGCAGCGCCAAACCCTCTCTGCAGTGGGTTGGGTCAGAAGCTGCTGTTGAATTTCAGCGCAGCGCTAAACCCTTTATCTGCAGTGCCAAACCCTTTAGCTGCTGCTGAATCATTTACGCTACATTTTAAATGGGTCTAATCATTGTTTTTGCTGATTTGTATTCTATTTATTTGCCTCACAGCTTCAAGAAAAGAAAAAAAGTGACGAGTGGCGAATCGTTTGCGTGGAATCATTTCATTTACACTCTTTTAGATTTTGTTCAATCTGCTTTGTCGTCTAGTTTTTGGAATTCCGATTTATTTATGGTTTTGGCTAAGTTTGTACATGAATAAGTAAGCTATTTAGTTCAGTGTCTTTCATTGATAGTGTTGCGATCTGTTTTTTGTAGTTCCATATATTTTGTAGTTCCGTATATTTTGTTTTTTGTAGTTCCATATATTTGTGTCTGCAAGGGTATAAAGGTCAATGGTTTATACCAGCAGCCCAACATCAGAACTGTGCAACAGATCAGCAGCAGACCAGCCGTAATAGATCAGCAACAGATCCGCGCAGTAGAAGAAGCGCCAAAACTGGACAGCAGATTAGCATAGTGAAACAGATCATCCGCGCCAAAAGTGGACAGCAGATCAGCAACGCCAAAAGACGAAACAAGATCTTCATCAGCAGTATAGTGAAACAGATCAGCCGCGCCAAAAGTGGACAGCAGATCAGCAACGCCAAAAGTGGACAACAGATCAGTAGCAGAATCTATGCGGTCGACTTTGATAACTCTAACATGTTCAGTTTTAAAATTTATAATATCTACAGTTGACTTCGAAAAGTCAAAAATGTACAATTGACTTTTATATTTATAATATGTTTGGTTCACTTTGATATTGTAATATATGTTCAGTTTTAAGGCGGCTAGGAAGGCAGTTGTGGAGGTGCTTCAGAAGTTGGCTGTTCAGTTTCGTTGTGAAGAGTGGCGATTGGTCGGTTAGAAAGGTGGCTGCAGAGGTGCTTCAGAAGTTGGTTGTTGAGGCGGATTAATTGATGGAGTTTAAGGCGCCGTGTTTGAAGACATTCAAGGCGAAAAATTTGATAAAGTATAATTCAATGTTGATAATTGATAATTGATGAATTAGATTTTCAGTTGTATAGTTGTATTCATGTGTGTTTACATTAAGTGTGTTTACTATTTTGTAGGTGAAAAGCGTAAGGGAGACGATGAACAAGATGATCGAGGCGCGGAATGCGATTTCAGATGTGCAGGAGCAATGTGAGGACTTATCTTTGATCCGCAATTCAGTCTAATTTATACGATTTCCTTGAGGTAATCCGAAAGTAATATGCTGCGATTAGAGGTATAAACGTCAAATTGAGACTCCCTGGCTGGAATAGCAGCCCTGCAACGAACAGCAACCGGAATAGCAGGGAAAGCATGGTTAGCTATGTACGAAGTGTTGTTTTTAAACAACTCAGTTGATGTTGCAGCAACTGACACACTGGCTGGAATGGATCAAGCCACTGTTGGAATATGCGTGCAGATAACTTTGCCTATGTTGACTTAAAATATTTAGTGGAATATGTGTGTAGATAACGTTGACTATGTTGACTTAAGTTCTGATGTTGTGCTTGAAACCAGTACCTAAAAGATGACCTAGTTGAAAACTTTTTGAAACAATAACCTTTCTTTGTGTGAGTGACAAATATAGATCATACCTAAAACAAATTTCAGAACAAAGTTCACTACCTTTTGTCCTTTATAATGCAATTTTCACTTAATTTAAGCATTAAAAAAGATCCTTCAATGAGATGACAGATTCTGTTGCTCAAATTCGATCTCGACCCATTTGATGCTACAGTTTTTAACAGGAATTATGATAGGTTACAATGTTATATCATAAAATGTTTAAACAAAACGTCGTCAAAAGCTCGACCTCCAAGTTCATTTTGGTAAACCATGTCTCAAGCTCGATAAGTGAAGGTCAGGTTCGCCCTAGTTTATATATATATATATATATATATATATATATAATATATATATATATAGGGGAAAGTTAATTTGAGAACACCTATATTTCGTGCGAACCGTGAGAACGACATCTAAAACCATTCAAATTCAAAATTTCTTTTTACGCTTATCTTTATTACTAAAATACAATCCCAAAAACACAATTTACGCGTAAAAATTCAAACGTATACGAAAATAAATTGTTTTTACACATGTGTAAATTTACTGTTTATACATGTGTAAACTGTTTCATTTACACATGTGTAAAAAGTTAATTTGAAAGTGTTTTTGCAGGAAAAGATGTATTATTTGGAAAGAAAATTCATTTATTAATGTTGTATTTTGATTATAATGAGGTTTGTATTAAAAAATTGATTTTGATTGATTTTTTTACTTGTTCTCACGGTTCTCACGATACTTAGCGTTCTCAAGATAACCCTCCCCTATATATATATATATATATATATATATATATATATATATATAGTGGAAGGATAGGGAGAAAACCCTCCAAAATGAAAAAACTCTAGAAAACCCTCAAAAAAACCTACTTCCCGAGCTTTTTTTTTTTTAAAAAAAATTAGGGCATGTAATATACATGTTTTTAAGTGTTTTGAGCCAAAAAAATCAAAAAAGCGCCGAAGGGTTTTTTTTTTTAAAAAAAAATAAGTTTTGCATCATAACATATGTTACCAGTGCAAAAATAAGCTAACATGTGTTATGATGCAAAACTTATTTTTTTTTTAAAAAAAAAACCCTTCGGCGCTTTTTGATTTTTTTGGCTCAAAACACTTAAAAACATGTATATTACATGCCCTAATTTTTTTTTAAAAAAAAAAGCTCGGGAAGTAGGTTTTTTTGAGGGTTTTCTAGAGTTTTCTCATTATTTAGGGTTTTCTGTGGATCCATCCCCCTATATATATATATATATATATATATATATATATATATATATATATATATAGGGGAGGGATAATTTGAAAACCCTCCCCACTTGAGAAAACCCATGAAACCTCAATCATAACCATCCATCATATGCAATCTATGGTCAGGATTAAATGTGATTTTTTTTTTCAAAATTAAAGATGTATCATTGCCCATATTTTATGACAAAAGGGTAATATAGTCCAGAAAATAAATTACTTTCCTCTCTCCTCTCTCCTCTCTCCTTTCTTCTCTCTCTTGTTTTAATATTAAACTAATGGTTAGTAGGTTTGAAAACGTAACAAATGTTTTATGTAACAAATTACATATTTTTTTCACAACCCATCTCACCAATAATATATAGTAAATTCTAGCCCAACAACAAAAACATATGTTTTCATGACCTATCTCACTAAAAACATGTAAAAATTATAAACCAACAACAAAAACAAAACATATGTTTTCACGACTTATCTCACTAAAAACATGTAAAAATTATAAACCAACAAAAAAACATATGTTTTCACGACTTATTTCACTAAACATGTAAAAATTATAAACCAACAACAAAAACATATGTTTTCACGACTTATCTTACTAAAACATTGTGATAAATTATAACCCAACAACAAAACATGTAGAATTATAATACACACAACTTGAGAAAAAAAAAAACTTAATTAAAAATTATAACCCAACACAACTTGATAATCTGACAATAAGAATTGTATTGTAATAAAATTAAAAAATGCACACAACTTGAGAAAAAAAATACATAACATGAAACTCATGAATGCATCTCAGGACTCTTCTCACAAAAACGAGATCCAGAGAAGAAGGATAATAACATACGATGCTCCCCTGTTCAACCACCTCTCTTTCGTCTCGTCACCGAAGCTTGAACCCCATATCTAGATCTTAAAACCACCGAGGCATGGGCCGATAAACAGATCTTGAAGCTTGAACAAGACTCGTAACCATAGATCCGGATCTGGTACATAAGAAACAAGACTCGTCACCAGTTGTAGCAGCAGGTATGGCGGTGGTTGTCACTCGGCAGTGGTCGGTCTTGGCCCGATGGTGGCTGAAAAGTAAATGTGGAGGTTTTGGGCTTGATTTGGGTTATGTTTTGGAGGTGATTATCATGAGAGAGAGAGAGAGAGAGAGAGAGAGAGAGATGGAGGTGTTTATTAGGTGAGAGAAAGAGAAACATGGTGTGAGAGAGAGTGATGTAGGTGTTGATATGTATTTGGTGATTTAGTAATATTTGTTTGAAAAAAGAGACTCTCTCTTGTGTCAGGAAAAGAAACAGAGAAACAGACAATATGTTATGCCAAAAATGCCCCTCAAAGAGAGAGAATTGCAAGATACGTGGCACCATTATAAACCATTCATTTGGGTTTCTGAAGTTTGCTTAACTCACCATGGTTTCCATTTTAGAATTCCCCTATATATATATATATATATTATATATATAGTTAAGTATTAAATTATAGAAAAATAATAATAATAAAAATAAATAAAAACGGGTCTGTTTAGGATCGCGTGTGCACTTGAGCTCGATAAGTGAAGCTCGGGCCAGCCCCATTTACTAAACAAGCGTAAAATAGAGGTTCGACCCAGTCTAACTCGAAAGGGCTTGAACTAGGCTGGTGAGTAGTTTTTCATGCTTGAAGTTGTCATGTTGGTTCATAAAATGTTAGATCATGTTGCGTCAGTCATGTTAGGTCAACAACTATTTATGATAGCTTATAATGTACTGTTGACTTTGAAAAGTCAAGAATGTATCCGATTGACTTTGATAATTCTAATATGTTCAGTTGAATTTGATATTATAACATGTGTTAAGTTTTAAAATTTTTAATATCTCCGGTTGACTTCAAAAAGTCAAAATGTACATTTGACTTTTATATTTATAATATGTTCAGTTAACTTTGAAATTTATAATATGCACAGTTCATTTTGTAAAACATGTCTCAAGCTCGATAAGTGAAGGGCAGGTTCGCCCTCGTTTACATATATATATATATATATATATATATATATATAGGGGAATTATAAACAGAAAACTCACTTGAGTTAAAGAAACTCTAAAAACCCATTTAGTGGTTTCTGATGCATCCACGTTACCTTATTGGATTATGCCTTCAAGGGTAGTTTTGGTATTACCTTTTAGTTGAACCTCTCTCATCTGACATTCTCTCTCTTTCTTTATTATCTCTTTTTAACTTTCGTACACATACACCTAACTCTTTCCTCTCTCCTCTTTTATTCATTAAAGATACCTCAACACACAACACTCACAATCAGATCCATCCCCAAATTGCATATATTATTTTCATAAATAAATCAAGTATTTTTTTTTTGTTCTCTTCAACAAATAGCCACCACTTACCTCCAATCCACCACCACTTGTAACCATTATCATCTCCATCGGCCACTATTCTCATCCACCTTCGTCACTGTACCAGCCCCTTTCTCTTTATTTATCATCCACCACCATTTATTTTTTTTGTTCTCTTTGAACCCATCCCCTTTCTCTCTATTTCTCTCCCTCATATATCTCTCACCTTTTTTTTATGAACCTTCATATTCTCTTTTCTCTAAGATCCATCCATGGTTTCCCCTTTTGAAAGCATGGAACAAAAGGAAAACATGGTGGCTTTCGTCAGCAGATCTGAACTCGCTGAGACATGAGGTTCACGGAGGTAACCTGGAGGTTCAAGCTTGTTCAAGTTTCACATAATATAAGGAATTTAGTAATTTTTTGTTTATATTGATTTTGAATTTTTTTTTCTTAAGTTCGGTGATTTTTTTTTTGTTTTTGCTTATTGACTTGTAACCATCTTTTTTTTTTATTATTAAAGGTTAGAGAATTTCCAAAGTTTAGAGAATTTTATCTAATGCTTTTGGAGTTTTGTTTATTATTGTTCTTATTTTGTTCCATGTGAGGGTGACGAGAGAAGAATGATGATGAGTTATGTTTTGCACAATGGTTTATTTTAGAAATCTATCTAAATAGGTAATCAATATATGTTATAAAATTCTAATCTTTTTATGTGCAAAGTGGGTTTTTGTTAACAACTTGAATGTTACACATTGAATATTTATGGTGAATAAACAATTTAATTATGTTACATATCTGTTGATATAGACGATAAAGAGTAAGTCCTTTTATGCTTCTTTTTTTTTTGTTTAACTAAAGATTGGATTTTTTTCCCTAGCAATGTAATAATTTATGTAACAGTTTTATGTATTTTTTTTGTCTCAGTAACATTTTACTCTCGCTTGTAACTTGTACTTCTTTTTGTAATCTTGTTACAATTTATGTAACAATTTCATGTAATAATTCTTTTTTTTTTGTCTTAGCAATGTAACAATTTATGTAACAGTTTCAAGTATGTTAGTTATCTTGTTACAGGAACAACTAGCAAAAATGCATAGCATTTTTATTAAAGTAGGTTTTTTATTTTAGCATTTTACATAGTTTACATATTTAGTAAGATGCTGTTACATATATTGATATAATTTTTTTTCTTTTTATTCAGTTGTCACAGTTAATTATGTAACATAAGTTGTAACCTATATATATACAAAGAGGTGTTATTTATAACAACTTACATCCCCCTTTGTAAATATATATGTAACTTGTTTATTTGTCATGTTTTTTATACGACACAACGGGATTACAAGCTGTAACATACTAGCATTATAAGCTGTAACACAGTATTAAAGCTGTAACATACTAAAGTATAACTTATAATACACTAACAAAAGTTGTAAATCTAACATTGTAAGGATTTTTAAATATTTAAATAGTATGATACAGATGTAAATCTAAAGTTGTAAATGTCACATACTATATTTAAATACGTAAGTAGTATGTTACATGTGATTTGTAAAATTTATAACATGTATAGCTGTAACATATTTATTACGTTTATTACACATTGCTAGAATTATAAACTAAGTGTTTTTTTTTATAGTGTGAGTAATAAAAAATATTAAATGTTTTTTAAGAGAGGGACAAAAGTACTTTTATGAGAGAGAGAGGATGATGAGATGTTATAAAGTAAAAAGGTTGTCAGGGAAGAGAAAAATGTTATAAAGTATTGCCCATTTTGCCCTTATTCTTCTTTATGTTGTCCTTTTCATTCTAAATTGTAAAAGAAAAAAGAAAGAAAAAACATGGACCATTGATCAAAGTAGATGGATGGCTAAGATCTAGTTTTCAAAGTTTCTTTAACTGGGGGAGGTTTTCAATTTATCCTCCCCCTATATATATATATATATATATATATATATATATATATAGGTTTAGGATCCTGTACAAAGTATATTTTTCGTGAGAAGTGTGAGAAGGACTAAGAATTGACATGTAGACATTATGTTTTGGATTTAGGAATGATGTTTTAGGTTGTTTTAACTTGAAAAACACCAAACATAACAATCTAAAACACAATACAATGTATTATAGTCATTAAATTTAAAAAAACAGCTAAAACACACTACTTAACGCTTAAAACACACTGCTAATGTTCTTAGCATGGTGTTTTAAGTTTTAAGCCTAAAATACATTGTTTTCGTTTTTTAATTGTCATGTTTGGTGTTTTTATAGGCAAAACAATCCAA
Organism: Ambrosia x helenae; assembly: GCA_030844895.1. NCBI lineage: Eukaryota > Viridiplantae > Streptophyta > Magnoliopsida > Asterales > Asteraceae > Ambrosia > Ambrosia x helenae. Next base: position 11,934,116 of record CM061234.1, read on the forward strand.
AACATCACGACTAAGTTCAAAAAATAATGCCTAAGTATCAATTTTTAATACTTCTCACACTTCTCACGAAAAATGTACTTTGTACAGGATCCTGACCCTATATATATATATATATATATATATATATATATATATATATATATATAGCTCGATAAGTGAAGGGCAGATTGCTAATTTAGTGAAGAAGAATCGAATGATCGCTCCAAAGGCCACTGAAAAGTTTCCGTTGAATTCAAATGCGTTGAAAGAGAATCAAAGTAGATCAACAGTTACGATGGGTGAACTACTATCAAAAACACAAAGGGGCGTGTTGAGTAAAAAAGCGGGAAGGCCTAATAGTATTAAAGATAGATCAAAGGAACAATTGCTTCTTGTTGATGAGGATGATGATGGGATATTTCAAGGTATTATTATGTTTGTATAATTTATTTTAATTAAAACTATGTTTTATATTAATTTACTCATTAATTCTTTTATATGTTAATGAATTATATGAAGCTAGATGGTTTGAAAAATGATGAGAATGTAGGAGATTTTATGAGATCTCAAGGTATGTATTTATTTTAATTAAAACTATGTATTATATTAGTTTACTCATTTATACTTTTACATGTTAATGAATTCTACGAAACTAGATGGTTTGGAAAATGCTGAGAATGAAGGATATTTTATGAGATCTCAAGGTACGTATGTTTAGTGATTTAAGTATTTCCTTGGTTATTGTTTTAGCATTTTTGTAATTGTTGTTTATTGATCGTATTTTATTTCTAATGACAAGTTGAAGCTGATCAAGATGAAGAGGATGAAGACATTGAAGATATAATAGCTGCAAATGACGATATGAATATGGATGATAGCAGCGAGGATTTGGAAAATGAGGACGATGTACATCGCCTTGAAATTGAACAAATACAACGCCCTGAATTAGAAAAGGCACTGGGTACGATTTGATTACTTATACCATGTTTTTGGGATGTTACTGATTTACTATATATACATATTTTTTTATAAACTATACTTGAGTACAGAAATTCCCAAATCCAAAAAAAGAGGACCAACAATGTTGCATGATGTGCACACATGAACATTCAAAGAGCGGGAGGTCATTATATGTAATAAATTTGGACAACCCATTGGACCCGAAATAGAGGGGAAAGATATACCCGGATAATTCTCTCGATTTTTGGGCACAATAGCTCGTAATCATAGTTATGCACCATTGATTTATAGTTCGTGGCAGAAGGTGCCACATAAAGAAAATATATGGGAGTATGTCTTGGTAAGGTTTTTGGTAGTTTTGTTTCATTTATTTGTTAGATTTTCATTGTTAATTAAATGCTTGCTTTTTTTAAAGGAAAAATATGATGTGCCAAATGCTGCTAAGAAATGGGTTTTAACCACTATTGGAGAATTGTATAAGGTTTACAAATGTCGGTTTAAGCGAAAACACAACAATAAAACAAGGTTGAAGAACCGACCTGACAGCATTCCAGAAGATGATTTCGCAAAATTGTTGCGTCTATGGAGTAATAAAGATGTGGCGGTATTTTCTTCAACAATTTCTCCATTAATAGTATTTGCTATTTAGAGTTGTATATTAGTTGATGACTTGATGTGTATATATTAATGTTTTTACAGAAACGCTGTTTGTGAGCTAGAGAATCACGCATGTCTCAAAAAAATATGCACACAGCCAGTCCAAAAAGTTTTGCTAGGATTTGTGAGGAGATGGTAATATGTTTCTAGTTTGCCCATGATTTGTATTATTTTTGTTGTGCAATACACTAATATTTTTGTTTCCTTATATTTATTTTATTATGAATACAGAAAAATGCCGACCCAAACCAACAATCACCTACTTTAACACAATTGTTTGAGCGTACACGTAAAAGGACAGAAGGGCGCGTATATGTTGATACATATGATGACACGCAAACGAAAATTGTAAGTTCTTTCTACTTTTTTCTTTATGTAAATATCCATGTTCTATGTTTGCCTTATGTAAATATTCATCTATCATGTTTGCTTATTACGTATAGGATTAATTTAATTTTGATGAAACCTCCATTGACACATGAAAATAGACATCCATTTTTTTAATATTTATCCATAGCATGATTTTAATTATAAAATTGTTTCTAAAGTATTTTCTTAATTATTTTTTTTGACAATATTTAAGGAACAAATGAAGAACTACAAGCCAAAGGAGGATGACAACACTACAGTTGATCCTTATTTAGTTGTAATGAGCAAAGAAAACTATGGGTATCGTCGAATTTATGGTAGAGGTGTTACAAATACATTGATAAAAAAAAGTGGATGGTGCTTGCACGTCATACATGGTTCCAGAAGGGATGATAGAATCTTTTAAAGCAAACGTTGAAGTTGAGAAAAACCAGTTGCTAGAATTGCGCAAAGAGATCGAAGAGGATCATCAAAGGAAAAAAGCCAAGCTTGAAGTGGACCATGAAAGAAAAAAAGCCGAACTTGAAGTTATTCGAAAAGATATTATTGACAACCAACGAAAAAACTTTGAAGCTATGATGCAGGAGGTTATGAAACAACTACAAGTTGAAGATCAAGATGACTAGAAGGCCGGTTTATATTTCTCTTCAGTATTGTAATTGACACTTTATTGTTATTTAAGTTTGGGCAAGTAATTTTAAGTAAATAATTTGATTATGATGATATTTGTGTTCTTATTGTTTTTGCATAATCGCGATTTAATGCATATTTTAATTATTTGTAATTGGATTTATGTTACAAAGTTGCATTTGGGTGTAAAAGTGTTGCATTTGTTGTAATTAAAATTCATAAAAAAGTTGCATTTATTAAAAAAAGGTTGCACTTTTTCTATAATAAAAATAGTAAAGGTTGCAATAAGACTAGAAAAATGTTGCATATTTGTAATTAAAATATAATAAAGGTTGCATATGAGTATAATAAAGGTTGCATTTAAGTGTAGAAAAGGTTACACTTTTATAACCAAAGTTGCATTTGAGTATTATAAAAGTTACATTTGAATATTATAAAAGTTGCATTAGAATGTAAAAAAGTTGCATACTAAAAAAGTTGCATTAGAGTAGCAAATGTAACACTATAAAAAATGGTTGCATTAAGCCTATAAAGGGTTGCATTAGGTCTAATGTAACTGCTTCTGATGCAGCCCCCAATAAAAGGTTGCATTAGACGTATTGTAACCTTTTCAAGGCCTAATGCAACATTTTAGTGGTGCTACAATAGCTTCATTTTCTTGTAGTGCTAATATTCAGTTAAATCTCTCATCTCTTCCATCGCCTCTCATCTCTTCCGCTGCCCCTCATAATCAGAATCAAGTATGAATATCCTTTCTCTTTTCTTTAACATCAATGTATGCTGAATGTTATAATCCGTTCATCCCCTACCATTCTGACAATATGCTTCACTTCCAGTTTAGATCACAGTCGTCGTATACCTATACCGTCAACAAATCATCGATCTACATATCAAAGGTAAAAGCTGTTCTCCATTTGTATTCCTACTTCGTAATTCCATTTGTATGTTTTTCTTTTTTTGCATACGAATTCGTGTTTAAGTTTTCTGTTTAGATTTAATAATAATTTTGTTCATAATTGACTCTTACAGTGGTTTTGGAATATTGGTTTATAGTTCAACGATTTGTACACAAAAGCTAATTGAGTGAGTTTACATAGTTGTATGCGGTTTGTTCAAAATTGTACAACTGAATTATAGGTGTAGTTGTTTTAATATTTTTGAGATTGAGACGAAAGATGAGAATTGAGCTTGCTTAATTTGTTTTATCTGTTGATGAGAATAGGTTAACAGATTAATTCAGTGGTTAATCATACCCTTAGTAAATGTTTTCAGAGTGTTCCTGGTGGTATTCTCCACCTTAAAGCAAGAATTTATGATCATGTTGGACCAGAAACCAGACCTGTAACACCCCAAAATTTCGCTAAATGATTTTTCTATTTGAAGCGAACCAACGGGGTTTGTATCGAATCGATCCGTTAATAGGTTTTGTCGCGTAGAGGTTATTTAACATAATTAGAGGGACTCGTTTTGCCATTCTTTAAAGATGAACTAATAGCTTTGGTAACAAGCATCACCTTGTGAAAGTCTAGGGGGTGTATATGTAAATTAGGAGTTTTCTTAGCAATATATACAAGGATAAACCCTAGATCGAAGAGACCGAGCTACACATGCGGCTGAGAAATAAATGAGCAAGAAAGATCAAGATCTCGATGGCGCGGTGGTTCCCGATGCCTTGCGTGCATCCGGTCATCCAATCCCAACTCAAGGTAGCCTTCTAACTCCTCATACTATGCTTTCGGTTTTGTTTTTCTCACGTCGATGTCGAACAATGGTGTTGTGGTTGGTTACGGTTACATTGATGGAGTGATGATGGTACTCGGTGGTGATGGTCCTGGATGTCGTGTAGGTTGCCATGGGGATCGATGATGATGGTTTTGTTGGTGCTCTATGTGGTGGAGTGTGGCAGTGACAATGGAGTCGGATGTGGCGATGGTGCGGTGGAGGTGAAGACGTGGTCTTGGTGAAGACGGTTTGGTGGTGGTGATGGTGGCTCGCAATGGCTTCGGGGCGGCTTGTGGCGGAGGCGGTGTGAAGGTGATGACGATGATGGTGGACGAGTGTGATGAAGGAGCTTCGTTATGATGAGCTTGTGTGGGGCTTGCTTAAATTTTGAGCTTGAGCTCTATGTGAGCTGATGTTCGAAAATTCTCATTTTTAGCCAAGGCATGGTGGACTCATGATTTCACCATAATTAATGTGGCATTCTAGTGTCATGTATAAGATCAAAGTTGTGGTGAACAAACTGATGAAGCTTGGGAACTTTTACAGGGATAAAATATAGTCGTAATCATGGAGTATGAATTATATGATGTGCTTATGGTTATGATGATGAAGACGATGCATGACTATGGGATTCAAGATTAATTAATGATGGCTACATAAATAGTTTATGTGTGTCTCAATGAAATCCTATAATTTGGGAAGGATAATGGTGGGCTTATTATATATTTTTGATGATGGTGTATATTTCTGGCATGCATACATACGTAGAAAACTCATAGGTCATGAGTGATTCGAATTGATGGTGAATGACTTAAAGTTTCCTATAGCGTAGACACGGTTTTGTACCAGACGAGACACGATTCAAGGCGCTTTAGCTTGTGGATTGGAAGTTTCGCAACTGGTGAGTTCTTGTGCCCACTCTTTTAGTTATTATTTTTTCTAAATATTTTGGGCTAACGTGAATGCTAAACCAATATGATTATTTTTATGAAGTCACAAAATATTTTTATAAAGTTATAAATATTTTTGTGAACTCATAAATATATATTATTTTGGCATGAAATGTAAGTAGGCGGAATGCGCCTAATATATTATTTTATGGCTTGAGTTATATGTGTTATTAGAAGTGGGATAGACCTGCTCTGATTTATGGTATAGTGTTTGTCATGGTTCACTTAGTTTATGGCTTATGTGATATTAGAAGTGGGATACGCCTGCTCTGATTTATGGTATTAGTTTTGTGTCATGGTAGTTACATGGTTTATGTTGTATGGGTTAATATAAACTGAGCCATGACAAAAGTGGGAGATGCCTGCTTTGATCTCTAGACTTGGTTGAGTTAAATAGACTTGATTGTACTTTGTGTTGATAAGCGGAATGCGCTTATTACAGTTGGAAATTGAAGTCTTGGTTAAATAGGCGGATTGCATTTATCCTAGACTTTAAATATTGCTTAGGGAACAGTTAGGCGGATTGCGCGTATTGTTAACTCTAAGGTTATAGTATTTTGTTATTGCTTATTGTAACAACTTACTTATTATTGAAAACTTATAAAACTTAAACTCACTCAGCGTAGCTGACTTTTGCATACACGTTAGATGGATTTCGGGTTGTTGATGTATAAGGACGCCTTGGCATGCAGTGGAGCTACTCAGTTGCAGTTGACATTTCAATTAAGAAGACGTCTACGATATTGCTCGAACGTTATTTACATTATTTTCCAAATATTTTAGTTGTTTATTAAATATTCTTTTGACCCGTCTCGGGAAAACCATGTTTGGAAATGTAACAACTTCTTTTAACATTCCGCTGCATATTTTCTGAAATGAAATAAGATTTCTTTTGAATTGTTAACATGGTTTTAGTCTTTGAATGCCAACTGTTTGACCTGTCGGTTTTTAGGGCCTTACAAGTTAACCAGACCGGATGTTGAACCGTTTTCCTTACCGGTCCACTGGTTGGACCAGATGTAGGAACCGGATGGCGTCATAAATATTAGAAAAATCAATAGGGTAAAATTTGAAGAATTTATTGAATTTCCGTGTCAACCCCCTAAAATTCTGGTTCAACTGGCCGGTTTTCTGGTCCAACATCCGGTTCACATCAATCTGGTTCAACATCCGAACTCGGACATGTTAAGGTCCCGGTTTCCGGTCTGGTCCAGGTTTCAAAACATTGATGAATTGGCCGAATATTCGTAGGCGAGTTTTTTGTCTTGTGTTGTGTTGTGTTTTTTCTTTTTCTTTTTTCTTTTTTTTTTTTGGAATATGAAGCTGTTTTGGTAACCAGTGATTCATAGTTTAGAGTTTAGGTTCCAATATTTCAGAGGCGTAGATTTCTGTTTTTGATAGCTTAGTATACTCTAAATTTGAATCATAGTTCAGATATTACATAGATACAAAAATTGAGACACTTGATGTAAAACTTACAGTTATAACTCACTGTTGTCACAGATTATTATAAGTTAGTTTCATTTATCAAAAATTAGAAAGCGAGACCGAGATTTGGATGTGCTGGATGATCTGCCATAGCCATATGCACCTGTAAAGCATCATATACTTGTATTAGGAGATACATGGGCAGTTTTTGTAATCTTTGTCTTTGCCTGGTTGGTATGTTAGAAAGCTGTAGATCAATTGTGAGAAATTATAAATTTATAATTGACTATTTTACTTTAGATAATATAGGTCAAATCTAAACTGAAATCCCACTTCCGATTTGGAATTTATCATAGCCAGCTTCTAACTACTAATCATGCAGAAGATTCATGGCCAAAGAGGTATGCAACTATGCCCGAAAGTGAACACCACTGGAGCTCACATCCCTTGTGCTCAACAGACGCGGAGGGCCTCTTGGGCTTTGTGGTAATTTAATTCAGCTTCGGGTGCTTCTGCAGGTTCATACTCCAGCTCCTCTTCACCTCACGATTCCCGAGGCAAAAGAAAGTGAGATAATCTCTCGGGTCCTCTTCTGCAGGTTCATACTCCTCGCTCCTTTTCACCTCACGATTCCCGAGGCAAAAGAAAGTGAGATAATCTTCCCAGATCCACTATCCAGAGCTGGAGATGTTGGATCTCGGGGATGATACCGGTCCATCAACTCTGTTTCGTTGAAGAAGAAGTTGTTGTGGTGACGGTGGTGGTGGTTCTAGAGAGAGACAGAGAGAGGTGATGGTAGAGAGAGGAAGTTATCTGCATTTGAATTTGAAAAAAAAAAATGAAGAGAAGGGGGGAACAATATATATAGGGAGAGAAAGATAGGGGATAGTGAAAATATCTATTGTGCCCCTTTGAATATTATAATATAATGGGTGATGTGGCACAACATGGATCAAAGGTTGGGTTTACTAGGGTTTTTTCATTTGGGATGGTTAATTTCACAAAACAAAAACACCACCATATTCACTTCAAAATCCCAAAAGCAACAGCATTTTCACTGAAAATAAATTGCAATGGATTCTCAAAAATCAAAAGATGCCGCAAACAAGAAATCCGGAAAATGTAGCAGGTTTGGCACCAAAGGTTTCGGTTCATCCGCGTGTGCACGTGGTTCATCCGCGTGTGGTGCCAGTTTATATGCGTGTTGTGCTGATTCATCTGCGCAAATTGATTTCAACCGCAATTTTCACAAGAACAACATTAAATGTTTACATACCCGCCATTTGGTTATCCTCCATAATTTTCACAACAACAATTTTTTTCACAACCCCAATTTTCACAACAACTTTACCCACATACTCCACGACCCAGTGCTACTTTCATTGCACACAATCGAGAATATGATAGATGGCATTGAACGGTATGCAATGAAGGACCCTTCAAGAGCCCCATGTGTTGAGAATACGATATAGATGGCATTGTACCTTACGCACTTAAAAAAAATGTTAACTTTTAAATATTTTAAATTATTCTTCTAAAATGCATTATACATAGCTTAGATATATAACAAGAAAATTTTCTCGTGCCTCCAAAAACTTAGGGCCGTGTGAGACTGCACAACCCATAGGCCAACCTTAGGGATAGGAGGATATTACAAAATGAATAATTTAATAAATATGGTTCACCAAGTACGGGTGTCACAATAAGCATCTTAGTTAACATTTGGGCATTAAGAGTGACATGGCATGTTAACCAACGTTATACAACACTTCCTCCTTGTGTTAAGGGGCGTTAAAGTGGTTATATATTAACATGTTAACGGAATGTTAAGTGATTTAATTATTTTTGTTTCCTTTCTTAAACCAAAAACCACTAAAAATATAGTATTAGACGGAATTAATAGAGTTAAAACATTTCCTTAAGGTGAGGTGAAGTGAAATGGTGGAAAGTTAATGATGTGAAACATATGTGGAGTTAATAAAGGCTAAAGTATACCCTTTTAAGTAGAATCATATAAAGCTCTTCGTCTAATTGGGAGTCTCTAGAGAGTTGTGGGTTTGGGATACTAGTAGTGCTATAGGTTTTTCGGTGTAGGAAGTTAAAGTTTGAACGGACAGTGACCGGTTACAACAACAAAGTATAGATTTTCGATGGTGCAAATGCTTGGTGATAAAGTGTAATGTGTTCATGTGGCGGTTGTTATTGGATAGGATTCCGACGAAAGTTGCTTTATATAGGCGAAACATTATTAGTACGGATTGCTTGTGTGCGTTCTGTGAAGATCATGATGAAAGTACGGAGCATATTTTCACGGCTTGTAGAACGGCGAATAGAGTATGGAACGGGATTGTGCGGTGGGTTCAATTACCTCCTTTTTATTTTTTCTTGGTTAAGGATATTATAGAGTTGGCTTCGACTTCTGGATGGTCGACAGGTAAGAAAGAGGCTCTTCACGGTATCGTTGTTTTGACGTGTTGGCGTATTTGGAAGGCCAGAAACGAGAAGATTTTTAGAAATACTTGCAGAAACGTGGTAGAGATTGTTTCCGATATCAAAGCGTTTGGGGTTTCTTTGGTATTCCAACAGGTACATAAAGAGTGTAGTGGATTGGAAGGATTGGCAAACGTTTAATTTTGATGTAATGTAATTGTTGTTATGTAGGGAATCTCCGCCTTGGAGATTTTCCGGTGTTTATATTTTAATAAAGTTTGCCTTTCAAAAAAAATAAAAACAATAAAAAAACAAATTTGTTTACGTTTCAAAAACACATGACTATTGGACCCTATTATTATTATGGTTAATTAGGATAAGCCCACGGGCTATCATAATAATAGGGTCCAATAATGACGATAAGTTGAAGCCTTCTCTCAAATTCTAAGAAAAATGTTGACCTTATATCTGCAGACTGCAGTTTCACCAATTTTTATATACTTAGTTTGCAAATACAATACATCATATTAGTTTGTTACTAGGAAGATATGTTATTTCCAAATTACAATTGCATTAGTGCAATGTTGACATAGACTTGGCTTTTTTTAACTTCAATACCCAAAAGTTGTACTTCACATAAAAATATAATAATAATTAGTCACCAGATAATATTGAATAGTCGACAACTATATCTAAACAATGGCTAAGGTTCTTAGCCCATAAGGTTCTTTGGCTTGGTTTTTATTATCTTCTCTACGTTAGATGCCTAAATAGAGGTGTAAAAAACACCAGTTTGGGCCTGCCAAACCAGGTCATAACTCTTGACATTGCCCCACAAAAACAAATAAACCGGTTTAGAACTGACCCATCCGACGGTACCTAAGTGGTTTGTGATTTCGCATTTATACCCAATTTGAGCCCGAACCAGTTCGGGTAGTTGTTAAGAAAACCGGATTGGGCCCACCAATCCGATTTAGAACCGACCCAAACTAATAAGAATGGGGTTGGATTTTCAGCCCATGAATAGATTTCTTAACTAAAGCCCAAACCAGTTTAAGCCCACAGTGAAAACGGTTGATCTGGCTCATAAACCGAACGGTCACTATTTTGTTTAATTAAAATTAACAATTTACTTTTTAACAAAAACTTGAGACTTGTCTTTTTATTTTATTTTTTATCTTCAAAAACTATTTATTTATTTTTTAAATGGTATTATAACTTACATAGTTTTCCAAAAACATTTTCTAAGAGTATCTACGTCCATTTAATAAAACGAAAATTGAGCTTAACTACTTAATATACTCTTTTCCAAGAACTAGATTGTTAAGTAAACATCTTTTATTCTTAAAAAAAGTAAGAAAAAGTTGTTTTGCGAACTTTAAAATGTATGAAGTAAAATAACTTGTTTTAATTGTTATAATGATCAAGAATATATACAATGGTGTGGATGATGATATAACAAAAATGTAATTAACAAAATGGATGATGACACATTTGGATCCCTGGCTTTTGAGGCAGTATGTTTCTTAGAACGAGTGCAGAAGGTGGTTCACAGTGACTCGCAGAGCCCTAAAAACCAAAGGTTTGTATTTAGCAGGATAGGCTTTGCGATATTCAAAATGTGGTAACGGCGTAGCTTGTTGCGCGTTTACTCATTATTGAAATGTAACTTGCTATTGCTATATTTAGAAATCTACATCAATATTAACACCTAAATTTAACCCTGGCTAGAGCATCTCCACCGAGAAGCCTGACCATCTATATCTGTTAGTGCATGATTTGTTATCAACAGTCTGAAGATCTCATTAAGATTAGACTTGTTAAAAAATGTTTCAAATCAAGATCAGCTGATTCATCATTTCCTTGTTTCAAGATATTGAGCCAATAAAGAAACTAGCCGTTAGAAACTAGTCGTTAGACTATTTATTTATTTCCTTTTTTAGTCATAGCTTTTCTCTATAAATTGTACCATCTTTTTATTGTTAAATACAAGAATCATTTACATAAATAGTAGACTTATCATTTTACAAATTACATTTGGGGGGTATTGGGGGAAAAAACTGAAAATGGTGATGTATGGAAGTCAATTAGCGGTATCAAAAAAATTAAAGTAGATGCCGCCAAATGGGTTGGCGGTATCACATAAGCTTTTGTCAGTGGTTTTTAAATGTGTAGATGCCGCCAATTGATATAGAGGGTTCACCTCTAGATGCCGCCAATCCATTTGAAGGTGTCATTGATACCGCCAATTGAGTTGGTGTGTTCTTCAATGTTGCCGTCATGATCCCGCCAATCCATTTTCATGCATTAAAACCAGCAAATGAAAATCAGTCTTCACCTGCAAAGCATGCAGCCTATAAGACACACTCACAAGGTCTCTAGCATTGCATGCAATGGTCTTGTAAGTTGCAGATGATTTGATAGGCAAATAGTATTCTTGGGAGTGTAAGAATTCAGGCTTTGAAGGTTATAAAATGGAGGTTGAGGTGAAGAAGGAGCACCACCCACATCCAAGAACACACCATCAACACAACAATCTCCATCTGAAACCTTTGAAATTCATAAAAAAATCATACCCACCAAATTCCTCCCACCATGAATCAAAACATGAACTTACACCCTGGTCCCCTAAACGACGATGTGTTGTATCTTCGTGATCGACATCGTGCCTTTCACGTTTTCACAGACGAGGAAAACTTCAATGCCGCCATGATGGTGAAGCGCAGCGATAGAGGAATATGGAAGTTATTTCGTGACCACCCTGTTGTAGGACGGGTTCGTCACCTTATCGATGCTGCAGGGTTTGGTGGCCTCATAGATTGTGGTTACCGATACGTTGACCACTCCTTGACAACAGCTTTGGTGGAACGATGGAGGCCCGAAACTCACACGTTCCACCTTCCATTTGGTGAAGCTACTGTGACCTTACAAGATGTTAACGTCTTGTGGGGGTTGCCTATTGAGGGAGCTGTTGTGTCTGGGGTAGATGATAATTTGTCTACTGCCGACGCAATAGCCTTGTGCCGACGATTCTTAGGTGTTACGCCTACACAGGCCCAAATGTCCGGCAAGTCCGTTTTTGGTACTGTTATTCTTGATAAACTAAACCAGGACTTTGTTGAAGCAGAGGCTACGGATGAAGAGTGCATTTTTCGTGCTCGTTTAATCCTTTTCTTTTTGATCGGTTCCACCTTACTCCCTGATAATAATAATAATAATAGAATAAATGTTTTTTACTTGAGATTTTTACGAGACCTGAACCGTACAGCATCTTATAGCTGGGGCAGTGCGGTTCTGGCTTGTTTATACAGGCGGCTTTGTGATGCCACCCAGCCGGATAGGAAAGCCATGACCGGACCCATGATGCTCCTTCAAGTATGGGCATGGGAGAGGATCCGGTGTCTCGCGCCATGACCACCCTCAAACCGGTTTGATTATACTTGCCCGATAGCCGCTCGGTATATATCGCAAATCCCAGTTTGTATATACTTGCCTGCATGGCATCCCTTTGTATTTTTTTTTTCTGAACACGTTTTTTAACATGTTAATTTTGTAGGTGGCGAGACCGGCGGTTAAAGTTCACGGAGGTGGCCCAACACTGCCTCAAGGCATACCGTTCACAGCTACAATCGTTGAACGAGGAGATGGTATGTTAGTAATTATTTTTAGTTTTTTGTATGTATTAATCATGCATTTATTGTGTTTTGTTACTGACTTAAGTGTTTGTTTTTAGTTCAACTGGACCCCCTACAACTCGGTTTTGGACCGACTACCGGCAATGTGCACAAACGGGATGGAAAGCTGGAGGAGTTGCTGTCCCCTTATAAGCTTCGAGATCGTTGAGCATCATTACCCTCAACGGGTTTTGAGGCAATTCGGCATGGTCCAGTACATACCTCCCCAGATAACCTTAGCCGTACCCACGGCCCGGCTTGCAACACTGCATGCCTTGGGGCGGCAAGGACTCAACGGGGCGGACTGGATGACTAGGCATGAAGCCTACGTCAATGCATGGAATAACCGTCGTAACACGGTTATCCGCTCTGAACTCATAAGGACAGCTTCAACCGAGCCCGGTTATATGCAATGGTATATGGGGCGTACCGTTGCATTTATTGGAAATCCGGGTGCAGCACCGTCCCCAGCTGGCGGTTTCCAAGACGACGGTGCTAGAATCCAGTTGATGGTAAACCATTTTTACGTTCCTAATTCATACATTAATTATTTTCGCAATTTGGTGTTTCTAACTAAAAATTTTGTTTGCTGCAGAGGGATGCCATGGGTGATATTTACCGGTCATCTCAGGAGGCCTTTAATAATCCTCAGGCATTCGCCACGCAGCTTGAGCGCATACAAAACACGGCGTTTCACAGTATGATGATGTCACAAAACGCCGGACACTTACAAAATCCGACGCATCTTACCATGGACGCCGTTGACTTGTCGGCACCTGCACGGCCTCAAAGGGTGCGCCGGCGACGCGCTCCCCGTCAGGTGCCGGAAAACGTTCCGGAAAATGAAGACCAAGCTGGTGGAAGTCACTCTGACGCTGGGTTTCGTGCATCTGTTGCGGCCAGCAACAATCAGAACCAGATCGGGGGATATGTCCCGCAATTCATGGACAGTGGATTGGACCAGATGGGAACTCCATTTGGATTGGGTGGATCAATCGTGCAGGGAACTGGTCATGTTGGTGGGTCCGGTGGCAGTCAACCGGGGGAGATGGGTCCGCTAGCTAACTTTCGTGCAGGCGGAATTCCCATCGGAGATAGTTGGGGGTTTCCTTCATCACCGGCTTACGTGACACCTATTGGACAGGGGTTGCCACGGTTTGATCACGACCTTTTTAGTGATTTTCATTACCATGCCCCGCATAATTCGTGTGATGAAGGACCTTCAAGCCGGCCAGGACCATCTACCACGCTGAATTTAAACCTCTTTCCTGATAACGAGTACGGTAATGAAGGAGCCCCACCCGCCAACCAACCACCCAGGAGGCAATCTGAACGTCTTCAGAATCAGGGACCCTCGAACGATCTGTACTGGTTTAACCAGTAACATTGTCGAATTCAAGTCTGTTCATAATTACCTGTTGTAACATTTTTTATAACATTAATTATTGTTTTGCCTTATAAATATATGAACATTAATTATTGTTTTGCCTTATAAACCCACACTATGTTGAAAACGGGCCAGGCTGCCCTCTTTGGGCCTCTGTGCAGCCTGGGTGGGCCTGCCGAACAGGTAACCTGACTGACGGACGCGTTGCCCTTGGGTAACACACGGGCGTCGCACGAAGTCCGGGCGGTTTTCGGGTCTCCGGGGCCTGATCCCGGTGGCCCGAAAACGGCTCGGAGGGATAGATTTATTTATTTCAAATAACACACAGACTTTCCATTTTTGGAATGTCTCAAACAAATAATACAAATATGATAGATTTATTTAAAACAAATATTACAAATTTATTTAACAACTGTTTTTCAAAACTAGTCACTCAAACTATACAATCTACGGATTTACAAGACAATATATTTTCCGAGATCACCTATTCCAATATTCTACCACCGTTTTTGTTGCATAGTTCATTAAGTTTCTGTTTCGCACCCAGAAACTTGTCTTTTCCAGTCAGCGGGAACTCAGGACCGCATTCAGATTCAAACTTATCTGAATTTGATCCAGGAGAACATGGTTCTACCCGTTGAATATGTGTACCAAATCTACAGGTACCCAATGTTCAAACCAGCCTGCCATACGAAAGTAGTACGGTGAAGAATCGCATCATCCGTTGCCGGACAAGTCGCTAATGACGTGATGTGATTCATCAACACCGGATGGCGTGGGTTTGCCTGGAAAGTAGACCCGCCCAACGATCCATAACTCTCTAATATTTTAAACTAAACCCTCAATGTTGCATTCTACAAGTGTTATACCACGTGTAGATGTATTGAGAGGTGTAGTTTAATGTGGATGTAACACCGATCCAAAGACACCGCTTTTTTGGACCCCAGAAAAGCGATGCCAAGCGGGGGATGAAACGGCAGACGATGCTGTTAAGCATGACTCATCCCCGCCGAAAACAGTTAAAACTCCATGTGAATGTAACATCGACCCAATATCAATAAAAAACCGTACCCTCCAGAACAATTGAGATATGTGGTGTTGTAAATGGGATTGAGATATGTGGGAATGATAGAATATATTTGTGTTGTAAATGGGATGGAGAGAATTGGAAGCTGGTCGAGTCCTTATATAAGAAATGATGCCTCACTTTGAATTGGCGGCATCAATGTGGATGTTTGGTTTGGCGGCATCAATGTGGTTGAACCATTTGGCGGCATCTACTTTAATTTCTTAGATGCCGCTAAACCACTTCCATACATCACCATTTTCAGTTTTTTCCCCCAATACCCCCAAATGTAATTTGTAAAATAATAAACCCGCTATTTATGTAAATGATTCTAAATACAATCAATCAATATCAAAAACATTATATTTCTATGATTCATATTCACAATAAGACTTAGAAGGGTCTTGTTTGTAATCGTTTAGGTTGGAGTTTGGTTATAGTTTTTAGACTGATGCACATAAAATGAGAAAACTAAATGCATATGTTTTCCAGCCTAAGAGGAACATTATGTGATACTTTTCTAAGTCAGAAATAGAAAAGCATATGCATATGCTTTTCTAAATGGAAACGCATGTGTCATCCTATAGATACCTTACTCATGCACATATGTCATTTAGCTCGTCAGCTACATATCTTGAATTTATACCCTAACCAAACTCTTGCCAATTTTAATCAAAAATCAAATTATTTAGGTGGTTGTTGGATCATTCGGTCAATCGGTTGGTGAATTCCGAACACTAATTGATTGTTTGTGGTTGAATAAATACTTTGCTCTTCATGTCTATGAAGAACATGATCATAAGACTATGGGGTGTGGGTTGGGGGAAGGGATCGGGAAGGTGATGTGGCACCTCTTCCCCTTCGGGAACACCGCGCCCCCCCTTCATATTTCGGTGAGGAAGGGGAAATTTCCCCGTCTGCCCCGAGCTAACTATATTATTATTATATTAGAAAGTAGGGTAGAAAGTGGAGGGAAAGAGGGAAGGGGGAAGGGGAACACCACCCCCCTTGATGGGGGAAGAAGAGGAGAAAGATGAGGTGGACTTGGGGGAGGAAGGGGTGGTCGGTACCACACCCCTTAGTCTAACTGGGAACACAAGTGGTATCAGAGCAGTGTTGCTTGATTCAACCATAAGTCCATAACCGAGTTTTCTACAAGCATTCTTGACTGATTTGGAGATAACGGGAACGAATTCAAACAAAATTTTCATAAAAAAATTTCTTCATAACATATTCCACAAGCATACACTGTTCTTGAATCAACTTAATCGAAATAGTTGCTAAAACTACAAATTGTACATCATGTTTTACTCTACATCGTTTTCCAAATCTATACAAATAAGAACATTAGGATAGTGGATTTTAATGAATTTAAAATGTTAACACTACCATCCATCATCATGTGGCCTAGTGGTAAAAGTGCCGGTTCTCCCTTTGGGGGAGCCAGGTTCGATTCCCACGGGAGGCATGTGATGGATACCCCCACCCTTGTGGTCAATTGAAAAGTGGTCTTAACTGAGAAACAAAGTTTCGAACTACTATATAATGTGATTATTGGTATTTAATCACGTTTTGATTTAAATATATTAAGCTATGTGTATTAATAAACTGATAAATTGGTTTATTTAAGTAAATGGAAGCTTAAGCATGGTTAAATGGCCCATGCGGAGGGTGGAAAACAGCAAAGCAATGATGTTTCATGAATTCACTCATCACGTGTATCTCACGTCTCCATAATTCCATTTGTAAAAATAGGTTCACTTGTATTTTAGTTGATAAATTAGTGGTTAGATGGTTAGTACAATATTGTATTTTTTATTATTTATAGATAATATACTATTATAACAAAACAGTTTTGTATTGATATGAATATATAATTATTTATTTATATAATGTAAGAAATAATAAAAATAGTTGGTCCAACTAACTTTTTAGTAATTAAACTAACTAAAATTAATTTGGACTCAAACTCATTTCAATGTATTATATTGTTGGGAATCATGGTATCGTATACACAGCGGAAGCGGTTTATATATTGAACAAAAACAGATTATATATACAATATATATAATAGCTGATTTTATATATAAATTGTTAATTAATTTTATTAATCCGATTAATAAAATATTCCCAATCAGGATCTCAGTTAAATGCGTATAAACAAATAAATAATAAACAACCATAGGGGGTTTAGTAATCAATCTTTGACGACTACACCGGAATTGTAACACGTGGGTTACAACGAATCCTCGCTAGTAGGAAGTTCACAACCAAGCACGAACCAACCGGGAAACAACACTTGCAAGAGGAAGGTGGTGGCTTGTGGTGGTTGATGGCCGAACAAAAGAAGAAGAAGGCGGCGGCCTTCTTTCCTTGGGTGGCGGCCGCTAATCACAAGAAGGAGGCAAGGGATTAGTTGTTTTGATAAAAGTTGTGCATTAGGGTTTACTCCTTAACCCTCCTTTTATAAGACAACAACTTGCAATAAACCCCCTTGCTAAATATCTTAATACTCCTTAATATTAATCTTATTAATATTAAGTCCCTCAAGATACTCCTTAATATTAATCTAATTAATATTAAATCCCTCAAGACTAAAACAATTATTATTTCACAAATAATAATCCACCAACGCGTGAACTTATCTGATTCGTGTACCAACGTGTAACTCTTCGGATCGTACCGGGTTGGGTTACGTTGATCTCGACTTTTAATTACATCGGACATCCTATATATCCAACGATCTCCCACTTGGACGATTTTAATTAAATGAGTCAACGTGCGCAGAGTTGGACGCCTAGCTGCATCGCATTGCACCCAAACCAGTATGACACTTTACAGTCGTCAACTAGTTCTTTGAGTTCAAGTAACGCTTTACTTAACCAAATACTATAGCCTTGATAATTCTATCAATAAGTCCCTTTTGTATAGACATTCGTTGATCATAAGACATGGATCATTCATTCTTATATAGTGATCAACTATTCTCTATTCTCGTCTCTAATTCAAAGTGGTCTAACGAACTACCTTAGTCCGAGCGTGGCCACGCGTTTATACCAGTTTGAGTTTTACGAGGGCGCCAGAATGTCTAGACTTCTAATCCTATAGAAGTACAGAATTCCATCAGCGTCATACAACTCCCACTTAATCTTGGATTTCTCCTAACGCTACCCTTATTGCTACCCATGTTTCAGGACAGTGTTAGATAACATCAAGGATAGTCCTTGATCAATGTAGTTTAATATGTGCCTTAGGAAAAAGGACAGATTGAACATATCAATATCAAAACATCTCATGACACAGATCCATGGAGATCATTTTGAAGCGAGTTACTTCCAATATCATTCCCTAATGATATCTGTGAATTATGATTCTCAAACCCTTGAGCTATTCATCTCATGAATACAACCATCTCAATTCACAATAGTCTTACATTCAAATTCATTCCCATGTAATTTGATCGACTACGGACATTTAGAATACTCTTATTCAAGGATTTAAACATATAAATAATGAACACAGTTAATAAATATTTAAATTTGCATTTAACCCATTAAATCAAATAAACATTCAATATAACTCTCATAGTTCAAAACAAAACACCAATACTAACTACAGATCATGCCCACTGTCTAGCAACTCTAAGCCCTATCTTTCCAGCATGTTCCTCATGTTTAACTTGAGGTAAAGGCTTAGTAAAGGGGTCAGCCAGATTCAGATCTGTATGAACTTTGTTTAATACAATGTCTCCACGTCCTATTATCTCTCTAATATAGTGGAATTTCTTGAGTATATGCCTTGTGGTCTGATGTGACCTTGGTTCCTTTGCAAGAGCAATGGCACCAGTGTTGTCACACAGTATCTCGTTTGGTTTCTTTATGCTAGGCATAACATCGAGATCACCAATGAACTTCTTCATCCAGACAGCCTCTTTTGCAGCATCTGATGCAACATTGTATTCTGATTCACAGGTGGATTAAGCAACCACACTTTGCTTAGAGCTGTTCCAAGTAACAGCCCCACCATTCAGAATGAAAACATATCCCGTCTGTGACCTTGAATCATCACGATCAGTCTGGAAGCTTGCATCAGTATAACACTTAACTGACAGCTCCTCGTCCAGTCCTCCATATATTAAGAACATGTCTTTAGTCCTTCTCAAGTACTTAAGAATGTTCTTCACTGCATCCCAGTGACTCTCTCCTAGGTTCTGTTGATATCTACTCGTCATGCTAAGAGCATACGAGACATCAGGTCTAGTACATAACATGGCATACATGATAGAACCAAACGCAGAAGCGTATGGAACACCTTTCATTTTCTTCTTTTCCTCTTCAGTGTTTGCACACTGCTTGTTATTAAGAATGGTTCCACGTGCCATGGGCAAGAGCCCCCCTTTTTGAGTCTTGCATTGAGAAGCGTCGTAAGACCTTATCAATATATGTACTTTGACTCAAACCCAATAACCGCTTTGATCTATCTCTATAAATCTTTATTCCCAGAATATAAGCGGCTTCACCAAGATCTTTCATTGCGAAACATTTACCCAACCAGGTCTTAACATCTTTAAGCATAGGGATATTGTTTCCAATGATTAGTATGTCATCTACATACAGTATAAGAAAAGTGATATAGCTCCCACTAGATTTCTTGTAAACACACGGTTCATATTCGTTCTTGATAAAACCAAACTCTTTGATTTTCTAATCAAAATGGAGATTCCAACTGCGAGATGCTTGCTTTAATCCATAGATGGATTTATACAGCTTACATACCTTATTAGGATTCTTTGGATCGACAAAACCTTCAGGTTGAACCATATGGACATCTTCCAGTAAGTGTCCATTAAGGAACGCGGTTTTGACATCCATCTACCATATCTCATAGTCATAATATGCAGCAATGGCAAGTAGAATTCTAATAGACTTAAGCATGGCTACTGGCGAGAAAGTTTCCTCATAATCAACTCCTTGAGTCTGAGTAAAACCTTTTGCTATAAGCCTTGCTTTGTAGGTTTGCACATTCCCATCCATGTCAGTCTTCTTCTTGAAGATCCATTTGTTTCCCACAGTCCGACAATCGGCAGGAAGATCAACCAAATCCCAGACTTGGTTATCATACATGGATTGCATCTCTGCATTCATGGCTTCTTGCCATTTCTTGGATTCTGAATCCAAGATTGCAGCTTTGTAAGTAGTAGGCTCAGCTTCATCAATCATGAAGATATCGTCATACCTTACCGGTGCACGACGATCCCTAATACTTTTCCGAACACTTGGTGTTTCTGTTGTTTCTTGAGTCCTCTCAGGCTCAACTTCAACAACTGGATCAGTTACATCTGGTTCTGTCTGAACAGCTGGTTCAGTCACTTGTGATTCTCGAATTTCTTCAAGATCCACATGGTTATCTCCAATCCCTCGTGCCAGAAGCTCTTCCTCTAAGAAGGTGCCTCTGCGTTTGGTGAAAATCTTGTTTTCAGTGGGGTGGTAGAACAGGAAACTGATCTTCTTATCGTATCCAACGAAAACCACCTTTTCGCCTCTGGGATCTAGTTTATCCTGTTCCCATGCAATAGTCAGGAATTCGAAGATTCTAGAGTGACATAAGCATTACATCCCCAGACTTTAAGGTAGGATACATGAGGTTTCTTTCCATGCCATATCTCATAAGGCGTTTTAGTAACCTTTTTCGTTGGAGCTATATTCACAAGTCTTGCGGCGGTCTCCAAGGCATAACTCCAAAAGGATTTTGGAAGGTTTGTTCGACACATCATTGATCGAATCATATCTAATAGAGTTCGATTTCTCCGCTCAGACACACCATTATGTTGCGGTGTTCCAGGTGGAGTGAGTTGTGAAACTATTCCACAATCCTTTAGATGGTCGATGAATTCCTGACTAAGATATTCACCGCCTCAATCTGATCGAAGCATTTTAATAGTTCTATTTAGCTGATTTTCTACTTCGTTTTGGTATTCCTTGAACTTTTCAAGAGTTTCATGTTTATGCTTCATAAGATAAACATAACCATATCTACTGAAATCATCAGTGAATGTAACAAAGTATCTTTCTCCATGTCTTGACATTGTTCTGAATGGACCACATACATCTGTATATACAAGTCCTAACAGATCATTAGCTCTTTCTCCAACATTTGAAAAAGGTGCTTTTGTTAACTTTCCACTTAAGCATGATTCGCATTTTCCAAACGACTCTGAACCTTTGGAATCCAGGATTCCTGCGGTTTTGAGTTGTTTAACATGATTCTCACTTATGTGACCAAGTCTACAATGCCACATATACGTATCATTAAAGTCCAATTTATTACGTTTATGGGAGATATTGCATAATATGTTATCGTTTTGGATTTCTATCTCATAGATCCCATTGTTAGGTTTTGCATCAAAGTAAAATATATCGTTAAAATAAGCAGAAATAAATTCACCATTAAAACGATAATCAAAACCTTGTCTACGCAAAGCATGAAATGAAACAATATTTCTAGTCACACTAGGAATGTAATAAACATTGTTCAAAACAAGTTCTAAACCAGAAGGTAGTAAAAGAACATATTCTCCTATTGCCTTCACTGCAACTCTTTGTCCATTGCCAACATGGACCTCCAAGTCACCTTGTTTCAGTTTTCTAATCTTTCTTAGTCCCTGCAAAACATTACAAATGTGGAAACCACATCCTGTGTCAAACACCCATGTTTTGCCAGAAAAAACAAAGATTTCAATAACATATATACTTGAGGACTCTCCTCCAGAAGCCTTGGCTTGCTTCAGTTCAGCTAAATACTTAGCACAGTTCCTTTTCCAGTGCCCAGTTTCATCACAATGAAAACATTTGGCATCTTTCAAAGGTTTCTTGTTGGCAACAGCTTTGCCCTTTCCCTTCCCTTTGCCATGATAGCCCTTTTTCTTGGTTTTAGGTTTCTTAATCTGACCCTCCCTGATCATTAGCACTGGTGCAGTTTTGCCAGGTATGTTTACCTCAGCAGTTTTGAGCATCTGATGCAGTTCTGCAAGTGTCTTCTCCATCCCATTCATATTATAGTTCATAATGAACTGGTCATATGACTTGGGCAATGAGTTCAAGATGATATCCCCAGCTAACTCATCACTCAAGGGGGATTCCAGACGAGCCAAGTGATCAACATACGCCTTCATTTTCAGCACATGAGTGCCAACTGGTGAACCCTCTTGCATACGAGTGGTTATAAGTGATCGCATCACATCGAACCTCTCATGGCGAGCATTTTGTTGGAACATTTCCATCAGATGCTGATTCATGTCATATGCATCCATGTCCTCTATGGTCCTTTGAAGTTCAGGGATCATGGAAGCCAGCATCAGACATGAGACTTTCAAAGAGTCATCAAAATGCTTAGCCCAAACTTTATAAAGCTCACTCTTGGGATTTATGGGTTCATCAGGGACTGGTTCTTCAAGAACATACAATTTGTTCTCCGCTTTGAGAACAATTTTCAAGTTGCGGTGCCAGTCCATGAAGTTGGAGTGGTTCAGTTTGTCCTTCTCTAAGATGGACTTGAGAGAGAAATGGGAGGTGGAATTGTTTTCAGTTGACATCTACAAAGTTCAAAATTAATGTATTAGTATTTCATGTTTAAGTGTCCTAATTATTTTATGACCCAAAAAAACAAAATTAATTAGGATGAGATCCCGATTCATCAATACACAATGAACTGGCTTAGCACTGTCCACTGGCACGATTAGGTAGGTAAACAACGATTGTTAATTGTGTCCACTACACAACTCTCCTTTTGGGGTTATCGCTAAAAGCGATGTATGTTTAACCCCAACTATGCCCACTTGTCAAACAAGCGATGTTTGGTCCTTTACTGTTAATTGTAAAACCGGCCTATGTTACACAGGAACCGCGATGATTACCTTCACTCATGATCAACGCCCAGATGCAGGGTCAACACTAACATTTGGGTTCGATATAGAATGGAGTGTTAACTCGTTAAGGGTGGCATGAAACATCAATTTAAAATTGGGATTTAATTTTAATATTTACCATAAATATATTGAATGACTCGTTAGCATGATGTGAGTCACACAACAGTTTATAAAATCCAATATTATATTATTCGTGATAATTGAAACTCCTTTCAACACTCGACACGGTATAGTCTTAAATACCCTATTTAAACTACGTTGGTCGTATTATCGCGAATAGACTTGTTTTAATATTAATAAAACTCTTTTTATTAAATATGCTTTTCGGTTTTTATAAAACTTGTTTTAATAAAACCGTTGCCATGATTGTGAAAATTTTATTTATTTTGGGTTATCTAAATTATTTACAATAAATAAACCACAACCACAAAACATTATAATAAAATTAAACGAATCGAGCCCCTAATAGGTCGCCCGTTTCGTTTTAGCCAGAAACGAAACGAACTAGTCAAAAGGGTTTCAAAACAATTTTGATATAGCTCCCACTTGACCCGAGATCTCTATCTTCATGGAACCTGTTCGCCTTTTTTTTTTCTTCGTCTTGATCTTGTACTTGAAGGATTACAACAATAAATTTGAAAATACAATAAAATCAAATCTATTCTAATCCTATCTATTACACCGGATCCAATATCCGTAATAAAAAATACAAATCAATAAAGAAATAAAACCATCACAAACACAACCATGACAAGGGTCAAATACCTAGGGCTCGATTCACATCACAATCCATGAACAACTAAAAGCTTTTGATCTTTTGTCAAAATAAACAATTTTTGACAAATAAAACAAAGATCAAAATTATAACTTTACCATCTATACGCGTGTAATCGTGACTCTGATACCACTGATGGGAATCATGGTATCGTATACACAGCGGAAGCGGTTTATATATTTAACAAAAACAGATTATATATACAATATATATAATAGCCGATTTTATATATAAATTGTTAATTAATTTTATTAATCCGATTAATAAAATATTCCCAATCAGGATCTCAGTTAAACGCGTATAAACAAATAAATAATAAACAACCATAGGGGGTTTAGTAATCAACCTTTGACGACTACACCGGAATTGTAACACGCGGGTTACAACGAATCCTCGCTAGTAGGAAGTTCACAACCAAGCACGAACCAACCGGGAAACAACACTTGCAAGAGGAAGGTGGTGGCTTGTGGTGGTTGATGGCCGAACAAAAGAAGAAGAAGGCGGCGGCCTTCTTTCCTTGGGTGGCGGCCGCTAATCACAAGAAGGAGGCAAGGGATTAGTTGTTTTGATAAAAGTTGTGCATTAGGGTTTACTCCTTAACCCTCCTTTTATAAGACAACAACTTGCAATAAATCCCCTTGCTACATATCTTAATACTCCTTAATATTAATCTTATTAATATTAAGTCCCTCAAGATACTCCTTAATATTAATCTTATTAATATTAAATCCCTCAAGACTAAAACAATTATTATTTCATAAATAATAATCCACCAACGCGTGAACTTATCTGATTCGTGTACCAACGTGTAACTCTTCGGATCGTACCGGGTTGGGTTACGTTGATCTCGACTTTTAATTACATCGGACATCCTATATATTCAACACATATAACTTAGGCTCCGTCTATTCCCACCCCCCACCTTCTATTTCCACCCCCTCAAAGCGCCTCGCTTAGGCCTAAGCGAGGCGCTTTGAATTCAATCAGTGGAGGTCAGTACGAGGGGCAGAAAAAGCTGATTTTGAATTCGAAGCGCCTCGCTTAGGCCTAAGCGAGGCTCTTCGGATGAATTTTTTTTTTTTTTTGATCTTTTGAGTTAGTTTTTTGTTTTTTTTAATATAATTATTATAAAAAATGTTCTTTTGACAAACGTCTGGCTAACCTGTCCAGTTATCAATCTCACTGTCCAACAACTGAATTTTACTTGCTTGCATGAAAAGTAATAATCTGAATTTTACTTGCTTGCATGAAAAGTAATGATCAGGAACATTCCAAATAACCGTCCAATTTCAGCTTTTGTTTAACTCATGATATATCCACCAAATCATTTCTTCAAGTTCATTTCACCAAAAAAGGCATAACTGTAATGATCAGAAACATTCCAAAATAACTGTTCAATTTCAGCTTTTGTTTAACTATTGTAGCAACTTCCATAGAGAAGTTATCAATCTCACTGAGATGATATCTTCTCTTTAGGTTTTGGAATTAATGAGACAACTTTTCAGTTGTTATCCGAGAGATAGCGGTCAACGATGAAGACAACCTGAAAACAACCGGATACCATGGATCAGAGAGATTCAAGCTAATTAAACTCATATCTCAAGTCGGTGCAAGTTATGTTGTAGCTCATATGTTATTATCTCTTCTCTTATTCTCTCTTTCTCAAGTTCTCGATGGATTATTGCTCTCATATCATGGATCAGAGAGATTTAAGCTAATTAAACTCATATCTCACTGTAATGATCAAGAATATTCCAAAAAACTGTATAATTTAAGCTTTTGTTTAACTAATTTAGCAACAGTCCAAATAACTGTAATGATCGCTACGGTTAGTGGATACCATGGATCAGAGAGATTCAAGCTAATCAAACTCCGGGCAACCCTTGTTTGATTATACTCGTGTACACCCTTTATCTCTTTATGTATGAATAGTGACCCTCTGACAATGATCAGAAACATTCCAAAATAACTGTAATGATCGCTACTGTTGATTGGTATATAGAGAGCAAACCGACGATCATTCAAAATTTAAAGTTACCGCTAACCTCTGCGCCATCATCGTTGACAACTTTTCAGTTGTTATCCGAGAGATAGCGGTCAACGATGAAGACAACCTGAAAACAACCGGATACCATGGATCAGAGAGATTCAAGCTAATTAAACTCATATCTCAAGCCGGTGCAAGTTATGTTGTAGCAGTCAAGGTAGATCGTGGAAATCAATTACAGTTATTTGGAATGTTTCTGATCATTACAGTAACGAAATCATTCTCACATGAATATCCTTTGAAATCAATGGGAAGATAGATAAACAATCCTCATCCACAATGTTCTTACCTATAGCTACCAACCTGCGTAAAGGACTAAAGCCACATATCTTGCCATTAATACCAACTGAATTTTACTTGCTTGCATGAAAAGTTCATTGTACGATGTCTTTTTCAGAGGACCTCGACTCTTGAGATGTTGCAGGTGTTTGAAAAGTTTGAACTGAAATTGAACTTTTCATGCAAGCAAGTAAAATTCAGTTGTTTTACTAATTTCATAGTCTTGATACTTTTAACAATCGGATCGGCGCTAAACAATAGAAAGTAATTACAAATATTGCAAGAGGGTCACTATTCATATATAAAGAACATTAATCGGTTTCATCTTTGTTTTATTGAGTTCAACTTTCCATGATCTACCTTTATCATCTCAGAGAGATATCTGTCAACGATGATGGCGCAGAGGTTAGCGGTAACTTTAAATTTTGAATAATCGTCGGTTTGCTCTCTATATACCAATCAACAGTAGCGATCAGAGAAAGATTTAGTTGAAAGTGGATACAATGGATCAAAGAGATTTAAGCTAATTAAACTCATATCTCAAGCCGGTGCAAGTTATGAAATGACACATGCAGAATGTAATGTCATGCACAAATGTGATTTGTATTAATGGCAAAGTGATTTGTAAGGGAAGAAGAAGAGAATGTTATATATGTTTACCTTCCCATGGAAACTCTGAAGACCCTTAACGGAGGTTTGCTAGAGGGTCATTGGTCTTCAGAGTTTCCAACCCCTAATATTCTTGTGAGAATGATTTTGTACAAGATTCCTATGCAAGCAAGTCAAATTCAGTTGTTAGACCAACTTGAGATATGAGTTTTAATTAGCTTAAATCTCTCTGATCCATGATATGAGAGCATAAGAGAAGAGATAATAACATATGAGCTTCAACATAACTTGCACCGGATGATTGCCAATGAGATTGATAACTGGACAGGTTAGCCAGGTGTTTGTCAAAAAGGTAGAGCACACCACTAGAGCAAAAAGTTGTGTGTATGAATAGTGACCCTCTGGCAAACCTGCCATTAATCGTTTTTATTTAGCGTAAAAAGTTCATTGTACATATAGCTCCTTATTTAAAAACAAATCACATCATTGTAGAGGTTACCAGGTTACTCATTACCGTTGGACGTTGAAGGTAAACATGGACAGTGAGAAGTGAGATTGATAACTTCTTTATGGAAGTTGCTAAAATAGTTAAACAAAAGCTGAAATTGAACAGTTATTTGGCAACATACTTGAAATCAAATGGGAAGATAAAGCAATCCTCATCCACAATGTTCTTACCTATGAGTTTAATTAGCTTGAATCTCTCTGATCCATGGTATCCACTTTCAGAATCTGAAGAGAAGCTATCATCTCAGAGAGATATCTGTCAAGTAATTACAAAGAAGATGATCAAAGATGCTACAACATAACTTGCACCGGCTTGAGATATGAGTTTAGTTAGCTTGAATCTCTCTGATCCATGGTATCCGGTTGTTTTCAGGTTGTCTTCATCGTTGACCGCTATCTCTCGGATAACAACTGAGGGTCACTATTTCATACATAAAGAGTATAATCGTGATGTGATGGATTTTTATATCTGCAACTTAGTTCCTTTTTACCTGGTTGCAAAGGAACTTCAGGTCAGCCAGACCTTTGTCAAAAGCAAGTGTGAAGATCAAGATCAAGAAAAACAGTACGGTCACGATGAAGGTGTGTTGTATGTATAAATTGTGAATAATTGTAGTGTGTTCGGTGCAGTCGACGAACATCATTCAAAATTTCAACTTCCCGTTCAGGTGCTTAAGTCCACCTTGAAGACTGGATACCATGGATCAAAGAGATTCAAGCTAATCAAACTCATATCTCAAGTTGGTCTAACAACTGAATTTGACTTGCTTGCATAGGAATCTTGTACGAAATTATACAGTTATTTGGAATGTTCCTGATCATTACAGTGAGATTGATAACTTCTCTATGGAAGCAACAAATTCAAAACAGAGGTAGGTTTGCCAGAGGGTCACTATTCATACATAAAAGATCAAGAAAGAACAGTACGGTCAACGATGAAGGTGTGTTGTATGTACAACTTTGATGAATCATTGTACGTGGTCCTCCGACTAAACCTAACTCGCAACAATTGTTTTTAATTTCATTTTTAAGTGTTTTTAATTACTTTTCGAGAAATGATAATTTTCAGATATTACAGATCAAGGTGTTACCAAGCATGTCAAGAAATGATAATTACTTTTTCGAGATTGTTTTTCGAGAGAAAGGAACTAAGTTGCAAATACGATAATAATCAAACTCATATCTCAAGCCGGTGTAATTACTTTCAAGTTTTTTAGAATCATTGAAGACACCACATCATTGTACAAACCGACGATCATTCAAAATTTAAAGTTACCGCTAACCTCTGTGTCATCATCGACTACAGCAAACCGACGATCTTCCTCCACGGCACTCCTAATGGGCCTCTCTTTATTTCACGGTACGATTTGTGTTTTTGTTGCTTTATAAATAATAAGTTTTGTGTTTATCAAACCCTAACGTCTGAGCAATGATTTATTAAATCGTTTTACTAATTTCCGATTCTTGATACTTTCATAAATCGTTTTACTAATTTCCGATTCTTGATAATAATAAATTATTATAATAATAAAACAGGTAAATATGGATATTGTCTTTCACATCCGGATGGGTCAAACACAAAAAAGTCATATCTCAAGCCTGTGCAAGTTATGTTGTAGCATCCTTGATCATCTTCTTGTAATTACTTTTCAGTTGTTATCCGAGAGATAGCGGTCAACGATGAAGACAACCTGAAAACAACCGGATACCATGGATCAGAGAGATTCAAGCTAATTAAACTCATATCTCAAGCCGGTGCAAGTTATGTTGTAGCAGTCAAGGTAGATCGTGGAAATCAATTACAGTTATTTGGAATGTTTCTGATCATTACAGTAACGAAATCATTCTCACATGAATATCCTTTGAAATCAATGGGAAGATAGATAAACAATCCTCATCCACAATGTTCTTACCTATAGCTACCAACCTGCGTAAAGGACTAAAGCCACATATCTTGCCATTAATACCAACTGAATTTTACTTGCTTGCATGAAAAGTTCATTGTACGATGTCTTTTTCAGAGGACCTCGACTCTTGAGATGTTGCAGGTGTTTGAAAAGTTTGAACTGAAATTGAACTTTTCATGCAAGCAAGTAAAATTCAGTTGTTTTACTAATTTCATAGTCTTGATACTTTTAACAATCGGATCGGCGCTAAACAATATAAAGTAATTACAAATATTGCAAGAGGGTCACTATTCATATATAAAGAACATTAATCGGTTTCATCTTTGTTTTATTGAGTTCAACTTTCCATGATCTACCTTTATCATCTCAGAGAGATATCTGTCAACGATGATGGCGCAGAGGTTAGCGGTAACTAAATATTCGGTTGTTGATTTTCTTCTCTATACAGAGTGACGATAGGCGTTTTCGATTTCCAAATGAATCAACGACTTAAACTTGACATCATCAACCACGTATAGTCAAATATATATTCTCCATATCCATACCTTGTTTCAAGTATCTTGTAAAATTCATTTCGTCTTCAAGACTCCTATGAGTCAACAAAGGTTGACTTTTTTGAGCATTAACAATGACTATATTACACGTAACGTTTAGCTTTGAGCGTATTAACTTCCCTCTCTCTCTCTCTCACAAAGGGGGAAGAGATAATAACACCTAATTTACACATATCCTTTGATGATATCAAGTTTAAGTCATTGACAATGTTGAGGGTTATTACTTTGTTTAAGTCATTGACAATGTTGAGGGTTATAACACCTAATTTAACTTTTTATAATTATTAAATCAAAAAAAACAACTCAAAACACCAAAAAACTACCAAAATAAATGACCCCCTCCAAGCGCCTCGCTTAGGCCTAAGCGAGACGCTTCTGGGGAGTTTAAATAGAAGCTGGGGGGTTTAAATATCACCACCCATAACTTAGCCTCACTCGTTTAAATGATCATCAGTAATTTTCCATTAAATCAACAATAGCTAAAATAGTTGCTTTTTATTCCAGATATATTAAAACTTAACCTGACAAATTAAAAAAAAATCACCTCCAAAATTCTAGTAGAAGTGAGTGTGTTGGTGGAGTCGTCATCAATTCAAACTCAAGCTCACAATATCACCGGTAAGCTAATTCAGCTCGATTAATATGAAAGTTGAGCTTGATAAAACTCGTAATTAGTTCGGGCTTGGTGATTAACTCTTTTTTTTTTTACCGATCAAACGAAGCATCTTATTAACAATCACCAAAATATAACAATAGTTTTGTATATTTTTACACACATTTCACATAATACACTAAAAAAAATTTTATTTTATTTTTAAATTTAATAGTTTTATTAAAACGAAATACGAAAGTTACATCACAATAGAAGGTAGATGGGCAACAATTTCAAATTATATACTCTCAAATAACACAAAAACAAACTATATATTAATGTAAAATAAAACCAAGGATTAAACTTTATTCAAACGACTGATCGTCGATTGGAACTTGACATGAATGTTGCTACGAGACAACTTGCTTGAACAAAATCAACTCCACCTTACGACCTAAGCAACAAGGGAGTTTTAACAAAAGCTATAAACCACGAGTTAGTTGCCCAACCCTACTTGGTTGCCCAACCCTACTATTAGAGTAATGGCATATCATCCAATATCCATACACTAGGAGGAACCATGAAAATAATCCTCATGATTTTAAACGTGTGATCAATATTTGTAAGAATACACGCATACGTTATGTGTAAAGGATATTTTTCGTATAAAGTGTGAGAATTCTTTATAGTCATTGTGTTTTCAATTTTGACTGTGATGTTTTTATTCCATTTATATTGTATTATATTAAAACAATTCAAAACATAAATAATAATCGCGAAAACTTACATCAAGATAGCGGGTAGGCGGGCAACAAGCTGCGCCACCACCCCTTTCTGGACAGCAAACCCTAACCTACTAAAAACGAACCCCTGCCCCCCGGAGCCGAGACACTGCTATGAATAATCCGTTGGACTCTAGTCAGGAAACGGATGGCTTCCGGTGCCAAGGAGCCAAAGGTATCAAATGCTAGGGGTATGAAAACGTGTTGGTTCTCCTCACAAGCTTTAGCATGCTTCTCAACTTTCTTCGCCTCTGCTTTACGCACCGCTTGCCCTGCTACAAAACCAGTATCCCTCAAACCAACCAGGGGAGATACACCTGTTAGATCGACACAAGCGTGTTTCCCCCTGCCCACCCAAAGACAAGCAGGTCTGCTGAACGTAGGGTGGATCTCCCTTCTGCGGGGTCCGAGAGGAAATTCACGGGAGCCTCTTTCTTGGCTGAGATCCCAGCCTTTCTTAAAATGTCCCAAAGCACGTCCCGGACCCAGTCATGCCTATATTAGAAGCCAGGCAACTCCTTACAGTGAACCGCGTGTTCCCCGTATTTGTCCAAGCATACCTTACGGCAAATCGGACAGACTTCATCTTCATGGTACATGGGAATCACCAAACGATATTTAAGAATTGCCCTGTATTCAACCCCATACATGGTTTGGCCAAACCTTCGATTGGGATAACATTCAGGAAATATTGGGCATAGGGGCTTTGCAAGCATTCAATAACTGGCTTTTGGCGGCGGGGGGGGGGGAATCAAAATATTCACCCAGGCTCTGTGCGATTTTGCCAAAAAGGGCATTCGCCAAAGTTTTCTGAGGCTTTTGGAGGGTGTCCTTGTTAGAAAAACCGTCCATATCAAAACCTGGGAGATAGTCATGTACCCTTCGAGGGCCTGTACGTAGTCCAAGTGCATGTCGACAACCCCGCTATTCCTTAAAATGTGGTCTTGGAGGTTCCAAGATTGAGCCCGCGATGCTACGAAAGCATACACCCCAACATCCTTTGCTGAGAGGAGCCCTAATCCTCCCAAACGCATCGGCATGGATGCCAGTCGCCACTATAGGTCACCAAAGAACGGACCCCACATACCACTATGTCTTCGATGGCTCCCCGTAGACCCTTGTCAAAACATGATCCCGCTTCATCCATCATGGCGGGTTGGCATGTTCGCAAACCAAAAAGCAACTTAGCGACCCTCATACAAGATCTGAGCAAGAGGAGTTCACTCTGGGAATCCCTAAGGCAGGGAAAAAGTTTCATAAGATCAACCGCGCGCGAGGCTCTCTGCCCTGCCAATTCCCGTATAAAGTAAGAGTCCCGACTAACAACCCCTCTAAGGAGTTTCAGCCGCTTTTTCTGGCCTGCCAATCCCACTGGGGAAAATCCCGTCCCTAAGTTTCACCCCATTACAAGACGACCAAAAAACCTCAGTTTTCTTAATATTCAGTTGAAGCCCCGGGGATGGCCCCTTATTCCGGATGATATCTAAGGCATTTGCAACATCGGTGGCATCACCAATAATCGTCCCATCATCAAGGTACCACGCATGGATTGGGAGGTTACAATTTTCTTGCACCCGGAAAACCATAGGGTGTAATGCCAAGGCAAAAAGGAGGGGACCTAAAGGGTCCCCTGCTGAACCCCCGTAGTGGCCCCTATACAATCATTACTAACATACAACCTAGCTGGCTGGGCATATAAGAACTGGACCCACAAATAGATAGACGGGAAATGATGAAGAACTTCTCGAAGAAGGGCAGTGCGGTCGATCATGTTGAACGCGTTTGAAAAATCCACAGTGAGCATAGCCAAAGAACCGTCTTCATGGAAGGAGTTAAGGAACGTGTTCGCACTGTGGAGCACCGCCTCTGCCCCATTAGGAGTCCCGACTCCAAATTGGAAGTCCCCCCAGATACTTAGCCATTTCCTTACGAACTTTCCTCATAGCCACTTTAGATA
This sequence comes from Ambrosia x helenae, assembly GCA_030844895.1. Lineage (NCBI taxonomy): Eukaryota > Viridiplantae > Streptophyta > Magnoliopsida > Asterales > Asteraceae > Ambrosia > Ambrosia x helenae. The sequence continues at coordinate 11,967,301 of CM061234.1, forward strand.
CCAGTCTGCGCCAAATGGCCCCTATTGCAATGGGTTGGATCTAGGGGTGTTCATCGGTTTGGTTTTTGGTTATCGGGTTGTTCGGTTCGGTTTATTCGGGTTTTCAGTGGTGAAAATATTACCCGATAACCGATCCAATCTAGTTAAATGGTTATCGGTTATGGGGTTAATCGGGTTCGGGTTTTTCGGGTCGGGTTAAATGATTACTGGTTAAATGGTTTGGGTGTTTGAGTTACATATTTCCAACCATTTGGGTTGCGTATTTCTATCTATTTGGGCTACAATATGTGTAAAATACAACCACAACATGGGTTACAATATTTAGTTGCAAATTTGGCTACAAAATCACTACTACAATATACATAAAAATATAGAAACTGGATCATTTATTTGTTTTTGAATTGTTCGGGTTATTCGGGTCAACCAGAATTATAAAAAACTAATCCAAAGACCGACCCTAAAGACTCTAGTCGGGTTCGGGTATGCTCTTAATCGGGTTCAGATTAATCGGGTAATGTACTTTCTCGGGTCGGGTCACTTCGGGTTCGGTTACTGGTTATCGGTTAAAAAGAACACCCCTAGTCGGATCCCGTTATCAGGTTTCAGAAGAGGGTAAGGGGGCCGAAGCATTAAATTCAGCAAGTATTCTGGGACACAACCCCCTAGCCATAAATTGACGACTTCAATAATAGCTGAGAGCAAACCCGTGGAAGCCACAGTCCCCTCTCCGCTAAGGGCATCCAATAGATGTTGGGCCCTCAAACCGTCCCTCCCGCAGGAAGTCCCTTTAGGGAAAGATCGGAGGCATCGAAGCACACAGCCCTCATCCACAACAAGCACGTGCATGATGTCGGAGTTAGAGGGCAATGACAGAGGAGGCAACACCGGATGTTTATCAATGAGGGCTTTCATGGTAGAGTCGCCAAAAGGAGCAACCCCACTAGAAAATAACACCTTGACTGCGGCTGTGAAATGACCGTCCCTTACTTTCTGGGACACTGTTTGACATTGGGGCTCTTTTCAGTAACCTCACTCCCCCTTGCTTCGTGCTTGATAAAAGCAACACCCCCCGCGCAGTCGAAGAGAGAAAGAACCTAATCTGCAAACCCAGAACCATCTTTCCACAAAGAAAGTGATTGCATGATGCTACTACACTGCAATGATTTCCTATTCCCAGACCTTCGCTCCTGCCTAGTGGATGGTTTGACTACCCGCAGGGTACACCGTGACAATAAAAGTAGTTTGACCCAACTTTCTACGGAGCCTGGTGAAGCCACCACTTTGCGCAAGGCACCTGTCAAGGCCTGGACAAACGCCAATCGACAGCTTGGAGGGATGCTCTTGATAGTATGAATGGGCAGTGAGAAAACCTTTTCTAAGAGGGATATATCCCCAACCACACCTCCTGAAGGACCAGGTTCCATGTCCACAGTCACGTGACAAGGTTTCTGAATCCCAACAATGAAATCTTCCACATCTCCCGTAGCCACAAAGAAGGAAAGGACGTCATCCGCACTGTGAATGCACCTTTTGCTGAGAGCATGCATCACCATGCACTTCCCACATAGCCATTTAGCCCCATCCCTAAGGGTGCCCCCAACATCCATAAAAAGGTCCAAGTCGTGGGAGATTGCATCTTGCAAAGACGCCCTCCTTTTTCTGTCTTGAAATGAAAACTCTGCATGTGCTCTAGAATGAGTGAAAACCCTAAAGACCCCGGCTTACCGTCTTTACACTCATGGAGATGCTTAAAAGGGCATGTTCTCAAACCACTACTCGAGCCTGGGCCAAAACCTCCTTGTTTAACATTCCGATCCCTTTTATTAGGAGCCATATGCATGCAAACACCAAACCAAATAACAGACAAGAAAAATAAGAAACCCCTACTCGAGACGAGTTGGGTGAAAAAAAAACACGGGCCTAAACCACGCCCCCGTAAGAACAAAGGAGTTTGGAGGGGAGCAACCAAAAATTGCTCACCTCCTACCCGTCAACGGCAACTGCCCTTTTTTACGTCATCAGGCCACGTCTGACGACACGGACGAGGAGGCGTACAGGAGGGAAGCTTTTTATATTTATTATTATTATTATTATTATTATTATTATTATTATTATTATTATTATTATTATTATAAGGAGAAAAGGACCCCACTTAAACTTTGGAAACCTTAAATAAAATGAAAGCCAAGATAAATGAGGTCAAAAACCATTTTACTAATTCAAAAGCAGATTTTTATAAGACTACTATAAAGGTAAGCAGTAAATAAAGGAAAATGAGGATTGGGTCGAAAGAGAAAAGAAAGGAGACAAAAGGTCGAAGGAAATAAAAGAAAGGTGAACGGAGGTCGAATGGAAATTACAAACGGTCGAAGGACATAATAGAAGGTCGAAACAAAAAGGAGGAAGGGGCGAATGGAATAATAGGGCGAACGGTGAAAGCAGAGGGTCGAATGGGATTCTAACTTTGAAAAAGAGTCGTTAAAAGAGTTGAAAGAGAGCTGAACGGAGAGGATTGTTAGAGATAGAGGAAGGGCGGAGGAGGATTAGCAGAGATGAAGGAGACGAGCAGAGAAGGATAAGACGTAGGAGGCTTGGACAGAGGTGAATGGATTCGTTTAAAAGAAGCAGCGGAAAGTGGTATTCAGTTCAGAGCAAAGACGTTGTGACCACCGTTCGCCGAAGCAGAACTTTCTTTTGGAGGATGGTTTTGAGATTCCTACAGCTGGAAAGGTTAAAGATATTACCGAATATTATGGCGTAAGAATATGGAATTGAGGTGATGAACAGAAAACGTGAGACGTGTGTGGGCGGCGGAAGAGAAGAACGGTGAGCGGAGGACGGTGGAAGTGGAAGAGGGGCGGAATTGAAGTGTTGATTAATTAGCGGGTGTTAAAACTTAATTTAAAAGTGGGTATTCATGGATGTTAAACTCCCAAAAGAAAGTTTGAGGTGATGAACAGAAAATGTGAGACGTGTGGGGGCGGCAGAAGAGAAGACTGGTTTCTAGAGAGTTAAGTAATTATTCCAGGATTGAGATTTCACGTATAGAAAAACATCAAACATAACCATTTAAAACACAATCAAATGTATTCGAGACATGAAATTTGAAGCACATTGATTACTTTCTTCGTATGGTGTTTTAGACTACATGTCGATAATACGTTAAATAGTGTTTTAAATTATTATTTTTAGTGTTTTTCTATATAAAACTATGCCAAAAAAAAAAATATATAAAGCATTATGCCTAAACGTTAAAACACAATGTCTATATAGACTTCTCACACTTAGTACGAAAAATGTCATTTGTATAAGAACTTTACTCTAAGAATAGATACATATAAAAATGTATTTTCTACCAAGCCTCAAGCATATAGATTTATTTTTTACGTCTATAAACGTAGCAAATAACCCATTTTATCACATAAATATAATACAATACTAGTAAGAAACCCGCGTGTTGCCGTCGCGGTAAAAATTTACATCGCGGTACTCAATTCTATTGTTTTACCTACCTTAGACTGAGACTGAAATTAAAGAATACAGTTTTGTTGATTATTGTACACCCACCCTAGAGTTAGAAATAGTTATAGTCGTACTTTCTCTCTAATAGGCTGGGTGAGTAAGCTTGATATATAATGTAAAACGAAAGGGGTTAAACAGTTAGAAGTCAACCAACATGTAGTTTAGTGTAAAATTAACCAAAAGAAAAAAAAAGTCATACAATATGAGCATTTTTTAAAGGAATTGGTTCCGTACATTTCTCATTGATTTCAGTGTAAATATATAATACAAGGATATGACGTAATTATGGACAGATAATAAATACAATTAACCCTATACATTATTTCCTAATATATGATTGCTATTACACCCCTGCAGTCAAAGCAGAAGGTTGTCGTAAGCTGAGACTGGATCTGAAATCTTCAAATAAAATCCGTGGGAGACCCTTTGTAAAAATGTCAGCAATCTGATATCGGGAAGGTACGTGAAGTATGCGAACATTGCCTCTCTGAACCTGTTCACGAACAAAATGAATGTCCAACTCAATATGTTTGGTGCGCTGATGTTGGACTGGGTTGCCAGACAGATAAATGGCACTGACGTTGTCATAATACACCATGGTAGCCTTTGTTAGTGGGATGGCGAGTTCAAGTAATAAGTTACGAAGCCAACAGATTTCTGCAACAACATTTGAAACCCCGCGGTATTCGACCTCGGCACTGGAACGAGAGACGGTTGCCTGGCGTTTTGATGACCAGGAGATTAGGTTGTCCCCGAAATAAATGCAATAGTCACTGGTGGAGCGTCTCGTGTCTGGACAGTCGGCCCAGTCGGTGTCAGTATAGGCAATCAGTGACTGGTTGGCCGTGGGGCCGAGTGTCAATCCCAGCGCTGAAGTGCCCTGTATGTACCTGATAATCCTCTTTAAAGCATTCTAGTGATCCATATGTGGGTCGTGAATGTGCATACAAACCTGCTGGATTGCATAAGTAATGTCTGGCCGAGTGAATGTGAGATACTGAAGAGCGCCAGCTAAACTTCTATACAAAGTGGGATCATGGAAACGATCGCTCGAGGTGGCGCTGAGTTTAGCATTAGTGTCAACGGAGTGGCAATGGGTTACAAGACTGCATACCTGCACGTGCAATGATGTCATGAGCATAAGACTGCTGAGAGAGGAACATGGTGTTGGTGGTTCTGGACACTAAAATACCCAAGAAGTAGCTAAGTGGGCCAAGGTCTTTCATAACGAACTCAGCAGCGAGGTTATCCAGTAGATGATGACGAAGGCGGTCAGACGATGTGACAAGAAGAACATCGTCTACATATAGTAGTAAATATGAGTCCCATAACCAAACCTCTCGACTGTTGTGTCTCGCACATAGTACAATAAAGACAACGTATGATTCGTATAAAACTAGCACTCTTTTGCATGTGGCAGGTTAGAGCGACTAACCAAGAGTGGGGGTCTCAACCCACTAGATCTATTTAAGTGTTCCATGGCTAATTGTTTAGCTAATGGTTACAATCTGATGTATATGTGAGGATTGTTGAGCTTTTGAACCATTTGTCTCATGTTTCACACGGTAGTCATGATAGAATTCACTCTAAATGAAATGTAACTTGAAATATGTAGCATGTCCCCCCCCCCCCCAAGTATGAAAACAGTAAAAAAGGGGCCGTGAAACTCACATGGTGTCTGTGCTAGTGGTCTAGCAAATGCAAAAGCCCGAATGACTAGAGTCCATACGAAAGTGCCCCAAAATGTTAAGGACAACTTAAGTCTTTGTACTTAGTTACTTACCATGCAAGTTGTTCACTCGATTATAGGTCTTTGGACCATGTGTACATGGTGTTATAGTTTATACACGTGACGATTATTGCGTATCATTTTTGTACTTTTGAAAACTCTCGTTAGATCCGTTTGTTTATAGTTGTAAAAATAACTAGTCTTGTCAAAACCGGGTTCACAAGTTAAGATTCTTATGCAAAATGTAAGTTTAACATATGTTTCACAAAATCTACATGTTTATATATGTTATGTTTGAAGTTCAAAGTGTCGATTTGGTGGCTTATATACAACAATATACACACACATAAGCGTATTATGTAGTACATGACATTGTATGCGTGTGGTTGTATGTATTCGTGTGTGTACATAATATGTGTTTGATACATATTTTGAGTGTTTTAGTCGATTATAACACATTATACTTGTGTATATGTGTGTGTGTTAGAGTGTCGTGGGTTCGGGTAAACTCACGGTCGATCGAGAAAATAGAACATCAAGAGTTTGAGTTAGTTTTGTCATACCAAAACAAGAGAATGGTCGAGTTCCTAGCTGCTTATTTGCCATAATGTAGCTTCCAATACTTGAATAATGATCGATGGGTCTGGGTTATTGTGTTTTACGACTAAAAACAGGTTTGGGTGGGGGTGTTTGTTATCGGCTGAAAGGAAAATGGAAGAAATGAAGCGTGTTGTGTGTTAAGATGTTTGAGAATTTTGTGTGTGTTGATCCCATGCCCAACCTGCCCTATTTATACACTATGAGAGAGAGAGAGAGTGGGGGTGGGAGATGGTTGTTTGTTATGGTCAGTCAACTAGCATGGAATTTGGTGTATAAAAAGGTGATTTCCATTTCCATTTCTATCAAAGGTGTTGACTTGATCTTGCATGCTTCTTTCCTTGGTTAGTGTGAGCTGAAATCTAGGGAAAGGAGAAGGTGTTTAGGATGGTCAATGTGCATAGATTGGATGTGGTGGCTTGGTCTTGAAGTTGATTTTGTGAAAGTCTAGGTTAGAATGGTGTATGCACATGTACCTTTCAAACATTACACACATATGTAGGTGTCGTGTGTTTATATGTATAAGTGTATGTAGGTTGTGTGATGTGTGGGTGTATAGAGGTGTTGTTGTGTAGGGATGAAAAGTCTCAATCACCCTCTAATATGTTTGTGCGATTGTGTGTATGTATGGATATGTGAGTTGTAATTCAAAATCCAAACACACACATACACATGTGTGCCACGTGTGTATGTATTATATCGAAATTTGATAACACACATACTAATATATCCATATATATTTCGTATGAATGTATGTATATACATATGATATTTGTTTTGTCTTGTTTATACACACATGTACATGTACGCCGATTATGTATCTATGTATATATATATTGTATGTATTTCAAAATCCAACAAGTTTATATAAAAACCAATTGGTATATGTTTATATGTATATATTCTTGTGTGTTTTATTTATGGATAACATATGATAAAAATAATATAGTTTTATTTCCATAGAACATCGTGTGTAAATCATGTTTAAACATATGTTGTAATCATATAATAACTCATGTTATATATGTTTATAATTGAAAATGATCAATGGTAAAACTCAATGTATTGACACATCGAATATTCACAAAATGTCTTGTAAATACTCAGGTTTTGTATGGGATTGTATACTTTCCAAATTCATTATTGTCACGTTTAATCTTGTTTGTGTGTACGTAATAATTGGACATCATGTTGCCCTCTGTTGAGCATGTGATTGGCTTGATTGTTCAATATTGCCAATTGTATCGGGTTAATCGGGTGTTGCATGCGTAAATGGACATTGTTGGAAAATGTAACGAATTCCTGAATTTTTTTGGCTTTGCTAGACTCGAGACGACATAGTTAATGTCAAAATGTCTAATGTACAAATGAAATGACATAGTTTTAAGAGTGTGTGCGGATCTTGACCTGGAAATTCGACGAGTGTCACACATTTGATTGTATTTCTCACTAATCTTCCTTAACATTTTTAGAAAAAGCTTAATACGCAGATGTATTACGATATAATTTTATTGAAACAAAGTTGTAATCAAACCTGATGTCATAAACCACACCGCGTATGTACCGATACATCCTAGTTGTGTAATACTCTGATCCAAACCAATACCAACTGAAACTAAATTGACGCCAAATCACGGGGGAATCATACCGTTTTTTGAATCACCAAAACAAGAGGGTGTCAATTCCTTAAAAAACACCTAAGTGATTCAAAACTATTAATAATAAATTATGTTATTTATCTATGTTTTATATCCAATGATCTTTGGCTCAGTTGGAAAAAAGGTAATTGAGCTAGGTGTGAAGTTAGGGAAAGATACTGGGTTCAAACGATACTTTATGGGATGGATCTTTGGTCTCTATGCCCATCTCTAAAGAGGAGGTTGAGATTCTTTAGTGTGTCTTTATGTAAACTTATCCCCCCCCCCCTTATAACTTATTAACTTCTTAAGAAATTAATAAGGGGAAACTAGTGTTTAGGTAGTGTTTTGAAAATGTGTTCTTTGTGCTTTGAGGAGATAAGAAGTTACAAAGTTGTAACTATTTGAAAAAAGCGAAACGGAGATAGAAAAGGAGAAAAAAGGTTGGTTACCAAACATGCCCTTAGAATTATGGCAGACTTTACCGATTCCTATTTGAAAGCGCTCTTAAAATAAATGAGTCGTATCTAACCCGAGTAAAGAAACACCAATCCAACAATGCTCGAAATATATAAAGGAGAAATGAAGAGATTTTATTAATGCTTGTATGACGATTATAGTGAGTAATAACGAGTATCAATGGACAATGATTTCGACCAATCTTTCTTACAAAACATAGAATTATTACAATGCATGTGTGTTTAAGTATCAGAATGATCGACCCTTTTTCTTGGAGAGAAGGGGTATTTATAGTGATCATGGGTCAAGCCTTCGATTTGGTAGTGATTAATAGCTTATTCACGCGAGCCCCACGGGGGAGGTCGTTGAGGGAATTTGCGCTGTCATTCTCTGATTAGCCAACTGTCCTTTTCATTCGTCCTTTCTATCCTTACTGATGGCAGGAGATCATGAAGCAGGGAATGCACACCTCTGTTTGACTGGATGTCCTTTTCATTCTCTCTCTACAGCTGACACGTACTAGGTAACGCGCGGGCCCCACCGAAGCTTCCCTTGATTATTCTCTTAAGGCTCACGTGTGGGAGGTGTCTTACGCCAGTCTTTTGTGTGCGTGCATGCACATCATGGTACATATCTCTTCACCGAGTCTGCAAAAAAAGTTGTATATTTTATAAATCTATGAACAAAATCTTAAGTCTTGGGGTTGATTTGTTTAGGTCCTAACATAATACATAATCTATATCTATATCTCTATATATATCTATATTCTAAGACTTAACGGTGTGGAATCGAGGAAAGGACTCGGGGAGGTCACGTGTGCAGAGTCCCGATCGGGAACACCAGCCCCCCCCCCCCCCCTTAAAATTTTGGTGACTTCGTGGCAATCTCACCGAGGCTTTCTATTGGTTGAGGGAATGTGATGGTACAAGGAAAGAGAGACAGAGGAGAAGGAGGAAGGGGGAATCGGGGGAAACCATTTCCAAGCTTTGTGGGAGGAAATGAGGAAAATGAGGTGGCGCTGATGTGACATTAAGGGGAGTTGGGGGAGATGCTCTCCACACCATATAGCCTAAAGCTAAAAATCCCACATGACACTTAAAGATTCCAACCTCCTTCTTCAGTTTGCCATGTGACATTAAGTGATTTTTGAAAAAAAAATTAAAAACAAAATTGGATTTTTTTATCTCATGTTTCCTCGCATAAGTTTTAAAAATTAATATCTTTTATATACGAGATTTATTAAAGAAAAAAATTACACCAAATTAACGAGCGTTTTATTATCTTTCCAACAAGTACCATAATGTTATATAAAAACGAAGAAAAAAACGGCTATCTTTTGTGGGTTTTTGTTCATACAGGAAAAAAAACACAAAGTGTTCAGGTAATTCATTAATCATGTATATGCAAGTCACTAATTATGTTCAAACCAGTAAATATGAATTCTATTTTCAACAGGTGTTAGCATTGAAGTTGTACATTGTTTTAGATTAGGTATTAATATTAGAGTTATACATTGTTTTAGGTTACATGTTAACATTAGCGTTATACATTGTTTAAGGTTAAACGTTAAAATTGGAGATACATTGTTAATTGCATTAGTTCGGGTGTTACTCGAAGCTTTCCTGCATGTAAATGTAAAACGCATCAGTCTATTTCATATATAAAATTGACTAGTTTTTATCCCGGGAGCGTCCCGGGTTAAAATATCTAGTATGACATAATAAAATATATTATTATTATTATTATTATTATTATTATTATTTTAAACAAATCTCTGCCATAAGTTATCATATTCAAATATAAAAAAAAAACGAATCTCTTCGTCGGGGTATAAATCTAATGCAACTACAAATATACTAAAAAAACGAATCTCTTCGACGATATACTAACATGAAATAAGAAAAAAAGTTAATTATTGAAATATCGAACGCATTAGTCTAAGGGTTATGTGATGCGTTAAAAAATTCATGGGTATATGATCGGGTATATAGTTCGGGTATTTGGGTATGTTGTTTCCGGTAATCGGGTCGGGTATCACCTAATCCCAGACCCGACCCAAACCCACAATTTTTTTTAAACTAATCCCAAACCCGACCCAATACCTGTCGGGTTACAAAAAATAGTCATTTTTTTCTCCGATTTTTATATAGCACTATGATACTCGTTGGAAAGATAATAAAACGCTCGTTAATTTGGTGTAATATTTTTCTTTAAAAAATCTCGTATATAAAAGATATTAACGTTTAAAAGTTATGGGAGGAAACACGAGAGATAAAATAATAAAGGTTTAATATTTAGATTTAGTAGATTATGTATTTAATAGATTAGGTTAAAGATTATAATAGATTAGGTTAAATCATATCTATTTCTTTTTTTTAATTTGTTTAGAGTTGCCACATCACATCCTATGTGACATCTTTCAAAGGAGAGATTGCATAAGAGCATGACATGTAGGATTAATCCCTTTGCAATATATATATATATATATATATATATATATATATGTTATATTAGAGCATTCACATCTCCTCCATCAAATCTCATCCATCAAATTACACTAAAAATCACTACTTCACCCCTAAATCTTCTCTCTCCTAATTAAAATAATAATACTTTTTCATACTTTTATTACTACATTTTCTCTCTCCTCACTCACAACTACTTACAAAAATATTAAAATATATATAGGGGTGAACAGTAGCTTTTCATATTTAAGGTGGAACAGTGCTTACACAAAATATTTTCTCTCTCATTCACTCACAACCACTTACACTCACCCCATATAATTTGGTGGACACACTTACATACATTTGGTGGATGGGATATGAGTGCTCTTAGATTTTTAAGCCCCGAACGCTCCCGAAGTATAATCTAGTAAATAATAATAATAATAATAATTTGATCCCGTTAAGCACCAACCCCTTCTAGTTCTCTTATTCAGGAAATTGCTAGGAAGACACTTTCACAAGCATGTATTGATCTGCTTATATGCATACGTGGCAGTCGGTATTAATTATTAATTAGTTGATTATGTCATACCCCTCTTTCATCAACCAGATTTTTACATTAAATACTCACTAAATTCTATTCTAATCCAATTTGCAAAGAAAAACCAGTATTTATTATTATTATTAATTATTATTATTATTATTTAATAATCCCTATACTTTCTTCTTACTTTTCCCCTGGGGTTTGTTGAGCTAGATTTAATGTTGGTTTTATGTCCGGAGGTTGTATTTTTATGTCTACCAACTGTTTGTAGAAAGTCCTCAGAGAAGCTTTGCTTATAAACCCACAAGACTTTTAAAGGGTTTCAAGGTATGGTTGGATATGTCTCTGATCTTGCAGTTATTACACATTTCTTGCTGATTATTGTTGTAATTTGTCATGTTTATGAAATCTTTTAGTGTTTTTAACTTAAATACCCAAAACCCTTTTTTGATTTATGGGTTTCATTTTTTTTTATAGATATTATTATGTTATGGTTGACATTTTGTTCTTGTTTTTGACATGGGTTGTACAGATCTTAGTGCTGTTCTGATGTAGTTTTAGTTTATCATCATCATCAAGTAATCAAGAAGTTGCTTTTTTTTACCTAGTTTTTATTTTTCAAGATTTTTAGTTTTTGACATAAATTTTCAAGATTTTTAATGTTTGACAATGTGTTTGGAAATTGGAAGATAAGGTTTTTTTTTTTTTTTTTTTTTTTTTTTTTTTTTTTTTTTTTTTAAGATAAGATTTTATTTTTTTTAGCTGATCAAAGGTTGCTTTTTCTTCTTCAGTTTTTATTTTTCAAGATTTTTTTATTTGCTTTGATTTTATAAAACAAGAACACAAATTTTCAAGATTAATACATATAACAATGTGTTTGGATATTGGAATTTGGAAGAGAAGCTTTCTTATTATTTATTTAAGTCTTTTTATTATTTTTTAAATAGGTTAAGAGGAAAAAATAAAAAAAAATAAAAACTTTGGCTTGTTGAGATATAGTTGATTAGTTTTCTTAGGATGCTTACTGATTAGTTCCATAAATTGAGCTAACTTTAGATTGAAAATGGAAAAAAGTCAATCTCTGATAAAGGTATGCAACATAGTCTCCTTTAACACCATGTGAAGCTGTCTTTTCTGCTTATCTCTTTCCTTTTCTCCACCTTTTTTTTATCCCACTCACTACAGTCTGATTCATAATCTTTTTATTGTTTTTGCAGCACGATTCAAATGTCAAATTTCATGTCACATCCGTAAAATAGCGAGCTTCTGTTGCGTTTCTTTTTTTCTAAATGTCGTTCCGTAGTATAGTGAGGGATGGGTTTGGGAGCTTATCGAGGCGGAGTTTTGATGTGTCTAGGCTTACTGGGCATCATAGTAGAGGGAAGTCTCAGGGTCGGTTAATGATTTAAGTTACATACATGCCCCTCTTGTCATCCAAAGCAGTCGTTGGGCTAATTTGCCTCCCGAGCTCCTTTGTGATGTGATTAAGAGGTTGGAAGAAAGTGAAAGCACTTGGCCTGAACGGAAACATGTGGTTGCTTGTGCTGCTGTTTGTAAATCTTGGAGGAGTATGTGTAAAGAAATTGTTGGTACTCCTGAATCGTGCGGGAAGCTTACTTTCCCGATTTCTCTAAAGCAGGTTTTTTTTTTTTTAAATAAATTACTATCTTTTCCTGTTTATACATTAAAACTTTTGAATTTAGTTTCTTATGTTTATTTTTTATGTTTGCAGCCCGGTCCCCGTGACTCTACCATTCAATGTTACATCAAGAGGGATAAGTCAAGCTTGACTTATCATCTTTTCTTGTGCCTTAACCCCGGTGAGCATTTCAATATTGAGTTTTTGCTCCTTTTTTCGAGCCGGAGTGATGTCACTAGAGGTGGCAAAGTGGGTGGGTTGGGTTGACACACACACATGTTTTTAACTATTTTCTTGATTTTGAAAAACAGTTGTGTTATATGTGATTACCAAAATTATAGTAGTAAAGTGATTTAAAAAGTTTTATGCATTAGAAATGCTTTGAATGACTTTAGGCCAGTTTCCTTCTTACTTAACATTTTATCTTGGCAAATTAAAGATTTATAGTTGAAGCGCAATCTAAATGGATGGATTTATAGGTAAATGTGTAAAAATAAATGTGTGAGTTTCTGACGCGATACGAAACACCACACGAACCTAACATGAAATTCGCCAGTTTGGGTTTAGACCTTTAGTATAAGCGGATTTCGGCCAAGCCTGCAAACACGCTAAGCTAAACCAGTTAACTTGGCGGTTTTGCAGGTTGACCTGTGTAACCTATTTGGTTTTTAGTGTTTTTGAACAAATGGGTGTGTTATGTCATAAACAAAACTGGTTTGAGTATTTTATGCCAAGGTTTAAAGGCGAAAACCAAAATTGCATAAGATATTATTAAAATATAATTGTTTTATATAAATTTGTATTTTTGGTTGTAAATTTGTAATTTTATAATATTAATATTCGTAAAGAAAAAGGGTTTCATGTTAAACGGGTCGTGTTGGTGTTCATATATCCTACATGATTTTCGGTTTGTGTCAGGGTGGACCACAATCCTGACCCGTTTAACATCTCTAGTAAAATATGCAACAAATAGTAAGCGTCCATGTTTTTCTAGAAACTATACATTCAAATTCTTATGCTTAAATGTGGTATTGCAGCGGCTTTGCTAGATGAAAATGGGAAGTTCCTGCTCTCTGCAAAAAGAACTCGAAGAACTACTTGCACCGAGTATGTTATATCCATGGATGCTGATAACATTTCAAAATCAAACGGTACTTATGTCGGCAAACTCAGGTATACAATCTGATTATGTAAAAAAAAAGATTCTGTATATTTTGTTATTTAATTTTTTATTTTTTTGCTTGTTTTCCAGATCTAATTTTCTAGGAACAAAGTTCATAATATATGACACACAGCCTCCTCACTCGGGACCCCTTATACCGGCACCAGGTCGATCAAGTCGAAGGTTTTATTCCAAGAAAGTCTCACCAAAGGTGCCAAATGGAAGTTACAGCATTGCCCATATCACCTACGAACTTAATGTGCTTGGTACGCGGGGCCCACGTAAGATGCACTGTATCATGCACTCGATTCCCGCCTCAGCACTCGAGCCAGGCGGCTTTGTTCCCGGTCAACCAGAGCTCGTCCTTCCTCCCCTTTCTTCTCTTGAAGATTCTTTTCGCAGCATTTCCTTCTCAAAGTCACTTGACCGCTCCACTGAGTTCAGCAGCTCAAGGTTTTCCGAAATTGTTGGTGCCGCCATATCAAATGACGTGCCGGAGAGTGAAAAGTCGAAAATGCCCTTGGTTTTGAAGAACAAGGCGCCTAGATGGCATGAACAGCTTCAGTGTTGGTGTTTGAATTTCAGGGGACGTGTGACGATTGCCTCCGTGAAGAACTTCCAGCTGATTGCCGCCCAACAGCCGCCAGCAGCAGCACCACCACCACCACCGTCATCTGCAGGAACTTCTCAGCCGACTCAAGTGGAGCAGGACAAAGTGATCTTGCAGTTTGGAAAAGTGGGGAAAGATATGTTCACAATGGATTACCGGTACCCTTTATCTGCATTTCAAGCTTTTGCTATCTGTTTGAGCAGCTTTGACACCAAATTAGCTTGTGAATAGAAGGAAATAAATAAATAACTATCAAAACCAAAAAAGAAAAAAAAAATTAAATTACTTTCTTAGCAGATAAAAGGAAATTGTTGTTGCTGTTATTATGTTTTTCAAGTGAAAAAACTCCATTATAGACTCAACGTTTTCCATTGTTGATGATCGCGAGTCGTGATCATCATATGTTATCGACTAGTGATCATCATATGTTATCGTTTATCGAGAATAATGACCCCATTCCTGTGAAATACTTTTGTTATTGGGTTCATCATGGATTTTAGTTGTACATAGTGCATGGACCAGTTATAGAAGATTTTACCATTTTTTTGGATCTGTATGGAGAAAGAAACAAATGTGATATAAGTGGTTGGTGTTGTGTCTTTTTCATGATTTGGTGAGATACAACAGAAAAAGTGATAGTTTTATGATTTGAAGTATACTGTGTAAAATAGGTTAGTATATTAATATAGCATGGCCTCTTAGGTTTCTTGTGTGACACTTGTTTCATAGTTAAATGCATCTAAGCTTATGATAGCCTCATTGCGCCATCCTTATTTCATTGCGACAAAGTGTCTTCGTCTTCCCAATTTGTTTCAGTGGCAGATAAGCTCTTCCACTTGATCAAGTACTCGTTATACCTTGGCACTGTCATAATCTCAGAGCGACTCTTGTAGCTTCACTGCGCTCCATGTTGTAAGAAAATTATGGCACATCCAAGAGCTTAGTTGAATCATGCTGATCGACATACGCATAGCGTCGGGACTTAAAACTGATATTGTTCGAATTTCGATGTAGCCATTAGTCTTATGAAAGCTAGTCGAACACTTGAGATTCGTCCCCATTTGCTTGAACAACTCTCCAAAATCATCCAGTAGATCACTCTTGGAATCATCTTTAAGGATCCTCTTATGGTGAAATGCCGGAATGATGCTAGGATATCCCGAGCAAGTCAGCTAAAGAAAGGAATATCGTGCATTCACATCCTCTAATATGTGTTCGAACATCCTTAACTCATGCATGCATGCGACATGTGGATACAAATGTTGGACTAAAATTTTCAGCTTCAAGCAATCAAGGTTTTGCTTAAGCTGCTAACTTTCTAAACCGTTGGGTATTCAATTACTCATTTTATTGTTTTTAGTTTCTTAAGATATTTCTATAAACCACGCTTCCTTATGTCTTTTGTGTGTAATGGCTATATTAGTGTCGCGATTACAACAGGTATCGATCTTGACGTTTCTAACCATAAAATAAGATTCAAGAATAAAGTCCAAAATAAAAAAAAAATAGATTAAAAAAAAACATTTTGTCATGGTGTTTATAAACCGTTAAAGCCAATCGCACCGTCCAAACTGAAGCACATTAGCTGGTTTGAAATATATACGGTTCGGTATTTTGACTATTTATGGTTTGGAACTTGGGATCGGTCGTGTAAATCGAACCTATCATTTTACGTTCATTATTTATTTTAGGAACATAAAACTTAGGGGTGTAAACGAGCCGAGCTGAGCCCGAGTTTGACTGGGCTCGAGCTCAGCCCGTTATGGTTTTATGAAGCTCGAGATCGGCTCGGTTCGAGCCTACAATCTTGAGCTCGAGCTCGGCTCGCTAGCAAAATCAAAAGCTCGAGCTCGGCTCGAGGTGATTTGAGAACAATCTCAAACGAGCTCAAAGCTCGACTCGAGATCGCAAAAAGCTCGGCTCGCGAGTGTTATTAAATGGCCCTATGAAATAAAGACTTGGGCTTTGGAGATGTGGGCTGTAAATTATAAAAGATATATAAATAACTTATAATTATGTTTGGGCTCGTTTAGGCTCGCGAGCCCAATCGAGCTTTGTAT
The DNA here is from genome assembly GCA_030844895.1 of Ambrosia x helenae. NCBI lineage: Eukaryota > Viridiplantae > Streptophyta > Magnoliopsida > Asterales > Asteraceae > Ambrosia > Ambrosia x helenae. The sequence continues at coordinate 11,983,707 of CM061234.1, forward strand.
CTAGGGCTCGAGCTCGGGCTCGATAACTAAACGAGCCATATTTTAGGCTCGGGCTCGGGCTCGTTAAGGCTCAGCTCGTTCGGGCTTTTTACTGTACCGATCCCGTGTAACTCTCGAGCCGCTACGTGTCATTTACACCCCTAATAAAACTATCATGATATAGGGTAAAAATTAAATACAAATGTGTATTAACATACTACACGTGAGACATGTGGGGGGGGGGGGGGGAGAGTGGGCGGGGTGGTTACCGGCTCAGGGCCTTACCTTTAAATGGGCCCGAACGTTTTTTTAAAAATATACATACATACATACATACATATATATATATATATTACAATCTATATTTAGGATATATATTTATGTTTTATACAATAAAGTCTTGTTAGTGGAGTTGAAAAAACCACGTTAATTTATTGTAGAGGTCTCAACTTCAATCCTTGACTCTAGCACCATACTCATTTTTTTTTACAATTCATTCCTTTTTACAAAATTTTGGGCCCAAAAGTTTTTTCGCCCGAGGCCCAATTTTTTTTTAATGTTTTCGAAGACGGCCCTGGAGTTTTTTTTTTCCCTATATATTCAATCATGTTTTTCAGTGAAAAGAAAAATTGTATAATGACTTTAGTATGGCAATTATATAGAGATTAAATAATTACTCTACTATAGTAATTATACAACTTTTTTTTTTTCCAAATTTGGGTTAAAAATACATACACAACTAGGTGGAAATTTATTAAATAAGAAAAAAAATTCACTCTTCTCACTTCGCACGTTAAAACTCATTTGTTGTTAAGACACATGTATATTAACCAATAAAAATCTTACATTTAATAATTGATTTAAGGGTTTCGTACTTCCATCACCCCTGAAATTTATTTGAAACTCTGTCACCACATGAAATCAGCCGGTTATGCCGACCCAACCAACCCTGACGGTTAGAATTTTGTACACCCCTAGCGGCTGGCGCTTATTGTTTCATTGAACATGTCATGTGTATCACCTCCATATGAAGTTATGCACTATAATAATGTGGAAAACTGCATGAAATAGACCGCCACATCTTCTATCCAACTTTTGTTTTATATACATATATCATTTTAAAATCTATATCTGCAGGTAGAGAAGATTAGTATATATTAATTTTAAAATACAAGAATATAAAGACAAAAAAACGAGGGATGAAATCTCTAGAAGATCGTGCTTTTAAATTTACATATTATATTAATAGAAATTATTAATTAGGATTATCGTTAAATTTACATATTATATTATATTAATAGAAATTATTAATTAGGGCAGACGGGGCGCTACTAGAATTAGGCACGGGTACCTCACTACCAGCAAAGTAACACCGCCGCCACCCATGCTGGTAGTGGTCCCGTAAGCCAAATTCTGGTTCTAATTAACGGGCTGGTACCCGTGATTTTTCTCTTTCTCTCTCCTCTTTGTCTCTATCTCTCTCTAATTGATTGTTGGTAAATAATCAGTGAAGCATTGCCTTCAAAAAAATGTTTCAGTGAAGGAAATCAGTGAAGTGACGTGGAAGTGTAGGATTGGTTAAAATCAGTGAAGTTTAAAAAACTCACGGGTAGTGCCCCGTCCGCCCTAAGGAGTGGTGGGGGAAAGAGGGAGATGAAGCGACATGTGACACTTGTGGGACCCATGTGGGGGGGGGGGGGGGAATTGCGGGGAGTGAAAGGGAGGGGGAGGGGGGAAGTGACATGTGGCATTTACTTTTTTTTTTGTTTTCTTTTAATAAATAAAAAACACAATTTTATAAAACCATAAATATAAATTCATTTAATAAACTACAAAGTAAATAAAAAAAAATACACGAACTAACAAAAAATACATGAAAATTAAAAAACATACATGTACTTAAAAAAAATACATGAACCGAAAATGGTTTTAGTTATCGCTATCGTTATCGTCAGATGTGTAATCTTTTGGTATACTCCAAATATGATCAACCAGATCCGCTCGAAGGTTGTAATGTGTTTGGCTATTCTTGATTTCGGAGTTGTTGAAGTTTCTTTCTTCATCAGTAATGTTTTCTTGACTTGGTTGCGTTTCCTCACCAAAGTACTCACATATTGCACGTCATTCGTCCTCCAAAATCATGTTATGTAAAATAATGCATGCGTACATCACATTTCTTATTTGGGGTTTTTCATACATTCTACATGGCATGGACAAAATGCGCCATCTTTTTTGCAACACACCAAAAGCACGCTCAACATCTTTCCGTTCAGCCATTTGAGCTTTGTTAAACTTTTTTCTCTTAGGGTCTAACGTAGTCCTCCGTGTAAACGATTTTATGAACACGGCCCAATCAGGGTAAATTTCATCTGTTAGAAGATACCCGCACTTATATTCTACCCGTTTAAGAAAAAAGTTCCTTTTGGTGCAACATCGTTTACAAGATCGTTGAAGATTGTGGATTGATTAAGAATATTTCTATCGTTCAACGAACCGGGCACACCAAAAAACGCATGCCAAATCCAAAGATCTTGTGACGCAACCGCTTCAAACATCATACACGGCTTTTTATGAAAACCGCTCGCGTGTTGGCCTTGCCACTCTGTTGGACAAAGTTCCCACTCCCATTTCATACAATCTAAACTCCCGAGCATACCGGGAAAACCATGTATTTCTTCGTGAAACTCCAAAAGTTGGTGTACATCACTAAACGTAGGTTTTCTCAAATATCTTTTTAAATATAATTCAACGACGCCCGCACAAAAAAACTGACAACTTTCTCTAGCCGTTCGCTCGGCCATCTTTAGATAGTCATCCATTATGTCGGAACTGGTTCCGTGCCAAGGGTCTAAGCGCGGTTGTGACCTTTTGCATCGCGGTAAATCCCATCTGACCACGTGCATCGGGCCTTTGTTTGAAATATTCATAATTATTTTCTAAATCATTTGTTATTCTTAAAAATAAATTACGACTCATACGAAAACGCCGCCTAAAACTTTTTTTCATCGTATGTTGATTCGGGTGAGAAGTAATCACGTACCAATAACTCATTTGCGGTTTGTCGTTCACGAACTATATACTTTCTACGCTTGGGTGGTTTGGAGGTCCCTTCGTCATCCGCTATAGTTTGAACGACTTTCTGAACGCTCGCTATTAACAACTCTGCGCCACCTTCGCCCCAGTCATCCAAAGCGAGTTGATCAAACATATCATCTGAACTCGAAGATTTGTCCGACATCTTGAAATTTTTTTTTAAAAATATGATAGTTTGGAGAGGATTTTATGAAGAAAAAAAAAGAGAGTATGTGTTTGTGTAGAAGAGGGTATTGTTATATATATATATAATAAAAGTTAATTTTTTTTTAAACCATTACCCAACGGTAATATGAATTTTTTTTTTTCAAACGGTCAAAAATCCTCCCCACCAACCAAAACCCTCCACGTGCCACCAAGCCCCCCCCCCCCCCCTTCCCGCCCTCCTCCACACCGGGCCGGCGGCAGTGTTCCCGCCCAAAATCAAGCCCCACGCCATGTTTCAAACCCTCATTCCGGGTAGTCTAACAAAAGGTTGAAAATCACTAGGTTAAGCTGGTGAAAGTCCCCTCATTTATATCTTTTAAAATCAACTTTTGCTTGTTTGTTTTATTCGTTTTCGTTTTGTTTTTCCATGTTCTAATAAAATCATTTTGTATTAGAAAGTTTATCAACCTTGTTATAATTAGTGTATTGAACTTGATTAAATTGTTTAAAATGCATATACATAGGATTTGATAAACGTCTATTGCTATCATAATATTATACGCGTAGAGGTTAATATACGATTTCTTTGACGTATATGGCATCTATATTCTTTTTATATTTTTCACAAATGATATATATTTGTCGCAACATTGTTCCCATCAATTGTTAATTTTTAAATAACAATTTTACTCCCTATCTTTTATCTTACAAGCTTAATTAAAATTTTATGATCTTCTAAATGGTTTTGAGTTTATAAGGTCACTTAATTCACGAGCAAGTAGATTTTGAGTTTTGGCAGGTTAGAATATGGTTTTTTTTAACTGCCAACAAACGATTTTACTAAGGCTATATGGTGTGTTCTTCTTCTCCATTCCTCTCCCTTTTCCACATCAACGTCACGTTACTCTCTCTCTCTCTTCCCTTTCCCCTATAAGAGGTGTGCTCCCGCTTCTATTTTTTTTATTCTTTTTATTTAAAAAAATATTAAAAACCACTCACACTCGCCTCTCTCACACACCCATCTCCTTTCTCACCTCCACTCTCTCTATAAACCAGACACACAATTACACACACTCTCTTTCTCTTTCTCTCTCCCTCCCTCCCTCCCCCTCCCCCTCCCCCCTCTCTCTCTCTCTTTAAAACCAGACACACAAACACACTCTAAAACCACACACACCGACGCTCGAACCTCCGTCGATCAAACCTCCGAGGTCGGAAAAAGGAGGAAGGGAAAAAAGAAGGAAAATAGGAAAAAGGAACAAGGAGAACGGGGGATGGGAGTGGGGGGTGGGCGTTCCCAGTTGGAGATGGTCTCCACCTCAACACACCGACCTCTTTCGCGTTTCCACTCCGCACAGCCTAAGATAGGGAAACAAAATTGTTAACCCAACACTATCTCTTTTTTTTTACTGGATTTAGAACTACAACAAAAGCCGACTATCTTTCTGGACCATTTGATACATTGACGTATTAGAAGATGTTGATCTAAGTGTTTTTTTTGGAATGGCGAATTTCTTTGTGCTTGGCTACCGCACTTTCTAAATTAGAGAACCTTGTCATCCCACTTGGGCCAGACTATGTTGTTGTAACCGGGCTCACGCTAGCATCAAAGTTTGGCTTGAGCGTTCCCCTGGGAAACCATACCACCAGCTGCCACTTAATAGCCGCTGATTCTTTGTGCCGCCATAAGAGCAGAACTCTTTGGTGTAACACACGGTGGGACGAAAACCCGGGTAGGCTTGGGATTCGAACTGGCAAGCTCACAATGTCCTGCTCAAATCCTTCATTGCCATAATCCACCAAAAGTGACACAAGTGGGGATCAAATTTAGATCTCCACCGGAGAACCCAAACATTCCTACAATTAGGCCACAAATGGGGATTCGATGTTCATCTTTGTAGTATTTTAGAGGAGTATTGGATTTAAATAATTTCAACTATCCGTAATTTACCGTCAACAGTCCCAACAAACGAAATGTATGCTGACAGTCTAAACTTTTAACATAATGGCTACTAACGGACTATGACTACTAGTATACTAATTGATTATATAAATGGAGCATATTTTTTTTAGTCATAGTCCATTGGTGGCCAATATGTTAAAATGTGAGACTATGAGCATACATTTCGTTAGTTGAGACTAGTGACGACCAATTGCCAATAGTTAGGATTATATAAATTCAATACTCCTATTATATAAATATTTAGTGTGTATATACTATATTTTGACTTGCAATGTAGAACATTGATGAGAAACTTGAAGGTTATTTATAAATTTAATTATCACTTTTAAGTATATTTTGTTCGTAAAATATTTTTTAAAGAACTGTAGGTTAACGTAATATGTAAAAAGTTTAAAGTAACCGAAAATCAGTGATACATAAAGATGTATAAACTAACTCACCTTAAAATTACGATTTCACTTCTTGATTTACATGAATAGTCTGTTTCACTAAAGAAGTTCTCTCTAAGTTGGTAGAGATTACCTTCACAATGTTTTTCTCTAACATGATAACAGTTCACGATGTACCCCTTACTATTAATAATATAGTTAATAGAGATAATATAATTATGTAAATGACTTGTCAATTATTGTAATCCCGTGCGATAGGTATGTTACACCTTCCATATTTCCGATAGACTTGTACTTGTATAAATATTTGTGAATGATAATGAAAGATATCAAGGAATTAATCCTAACAATAGTGATCACCGCTTCTCTTTTCAGTAATCAAGGTAATGATTATAAATAAACAAGTATATGTATTTCTTCATATCGGCTTTTACAATGAGCTTCACGAATAACTCTTCTCTTGTTAGGTTTTATGGTGTGGAGCCGGCATAGTATTAAGGATACTATCACAAACAAAAAGTCAAGTCAAAATCTCCGTCAATACTACTAATTAATTATCCCATATTCACCTCCTTGATCATTGACTATTAACATTAAGTCAAGTCAAAGTCATGGTTAAGTTACTGATTGATTACTCCAAATTCATCCCATTGACCATTAACTGTAATTATATTCTTACCTTGACCATTGACTGTAACAATGTATTTATACCCTCATCTTGTATGTAAAGTTTTACAAAAATTCACAAAAATCATTCTCCGTGTTTACTAGATTTATATGGTATCACAGCCACATACACTCTAACGAGTACTCCACTGATCCGACCTTGCATCCTTTATTTTTTTTTTTCTTTTTCCAACCAAAACCTCACTTCCGATGGCATCCCAACTCGTTCACACCTGAAACTACAATTGGTCTAGCAATGATACCCGCCATTATCGCTTCTCGACCTCAAACCCACCATCCCACAACCGCCCCTCCTCCTGGTCAAACAAACATACATCCCCAAATCCGAACAACCGCACCACCCGAAGCAATACCTTTGCCACTAGTGCCAAATTCCTGGCCATGAAACAAAGGACTGTCGCAAACTTAGTCGCTTCCTACGCGACCATTAAGTCTCTACTCAAGGATCATCATTCGCAAATCCGATTGTGAATCATACCTCTCCTCATGCCGCGGCTTTAAACCCTCCATGGATGTGAGACACCGGGGCATCCGATCACACTGCCATTAATCCAAACTCAGTGCATGTTCTTTCCAAATACGATGGCCCGGATGAGATTGTTTTGGGTGACAATAAATCGCTTCCTATCACACATACTGCCATACTGGTCACACAACTCTTCAAACCAACTCACGACCACTATTCTTAAATAATGTTTTAATTGCTCTTAATCTTCGCAATAATCTTATTTCAGTCGCAAAACTTAGTCGTACTAACCAAGTTTCTGTTGATTTTTTTCAATATCATTTCTTGGTTAAGGATCTACGCACGGGGGCGCGTCTCATGCGGGGCATGAATGTCAATGACGTTTACTACGGACCAACCACACTCTTTCCTCAAATCAATGCAACAATAACAACAAGATCTCTACTCGCGTGGCACCATATCCTTGGACATCCTTCGTTTCAAGTTTTCAAGTCCTTAATTTCTAAATTGGGACTTAATGGTAATAAAGTGTCATTTGAATCTTTTCATTGTAAATCTTGTTCATTAAACAAAAGCCACAAAATTCATTTCGGTAAAAACTCATTTGTTGCAAACAAACCATTACAACTCGTTTACTTAGATGTATGGGGACCAGTCCAAACATCCATTGATGGCTTCAAGTACTATGTCATATTTGTTGATTACTTTTCTAAATACATTTGGTTATATCCAATAAAAAGAAAATCCGACGTTTCGATCCTTTTTCCACAATTCAAATCACTAGTGGAAAACTTTTTTCAAACACCTCTTATCTCTCTATTTACTGACAATGGCGGTGAGTACATTGGTCTTAAACCATTTCTCACCACCCATGGAATTTCTCATTACACCACACCCCCTTATACACCCGAACAAAATGGAGTAGCCGAACGACGCCACCGACATGTTGTTGAAACGGGCCTTGCCCTACTCTACTATGTCTACCTACCATCACATTTTTGGTCACATGCCTTCCAAGCCGCTACTTATCTAATAAATCGTCTACCCACAACCATCTTGAATAACAAATTACCTTATGACATGTTGTTCAATGCTGCTCCCACCTACTCCAAACTAAAACCGTTTGGATGTCTTTGTTACCCTTGGCTACGCCTATACACCACCTCCAAATTACAATCACGTTCCGCCTCATGCATTTTTCTTGGTTATTCCTCTACCAAATCCGCTTACAAATGCTTTGATCCGACTACCAACAAATTATATCACTCACGACATGTTGAGTTCATTCCACACCTTTTCCCTTTTCATGACACAATCTCCACACCAACTGCCATCTCCTTTGAATCTTTCCTAAACCTTAAAACTTCATCACATACTATTTCAACCACCTCACCCAATCCTACATCTATTATTGTCTCACCACCAAACCTCACTTCCGCCCACTTACCACCCACACTCTTACATCAGCCTACAACCAATAACTCACCTTTACCCGAAAACCATCCCACACCCATAACCCCACATACACCCATTACCACACCTACACCCGTGACCATCCCACCTCCCTCCTTCGCAACTGAATCTTCACCAAAACCAAACAATCACTCATCCGCCACCACTCCTCCCACACATACATCACCCGTACCCTCATCCTCACTACCATCCACTCCCGATCCCATACCATCCATTGAACCGAACCCACACTTGCCACACTGACCCCCCGCTAATCGAAACCTAACCCAAAGTATTTCAACCCAAACTTTGTTAACTCTACTACTCGCCACCCCATTCCAAACACCATGGAACCCTCCACTCACACTCAAGCCATGCGAGATCCTGCATGGAGACAAGCCATGGACCTTGAGTATAATGCCCTTCTCAAAAATCAAACCTGGGAACTTGTACCACAAACCAACCAACATCCAATTGGCTGCAAATGGGTCTTCGGCATCAAACGAAAACCCGATGGCACCATTGAAAAATATAAAGCACGTCTAGTTGCTAAGGGCTTCCACCAACAATATGGTAAGGACTATTTTGAAACCTTTAGCCCAGTCACCAAACCAGTCACTATTCGCATAGTCCTTTCCATTGCCATCTCTCGTGGTTGGTCGTTACGTCAACTCGACGTCAATAACGCATTCCTTAATGGTACTCTTCATGAAGATGTATACATGATTCAACCGCCCGATTTCACAAACTCGGAGTTCCCCACACACATTTGCAAACTTAAAAAATCACTTTACGGGCTCAAACAAGCTCCAAGGGCATGGTATAATGAACTCACTGCTTTTCTTCTAAAACTCGGTTTTCAAAAGTCCCTATCCGATCCATCCATTTTCATCTACAATAAGCATGGAATCACTTCCTACCTTCTTGTTTATGTAGATGACATTGTTCTTATGGGTAGCCATGATCACTTCTTGAACACCTTCGTTCAAGCTTTAAGTGATAAATTCTCCATCAAAGATCTTGGTCCACTTCATCACTTCTTGGGCATTGAGGTAATCCCAACACCTCAAGGCTTATTTCTTTCACAACACAGACACATTCAAGACATCTTAACCAACTTCAAAATGGACGGTTCCAAGGAGGTCCTCACCCCCCTAAGCGTTTCCGACCCTCTTACCCCCCCCCCCCAGATACCTCTACATCCGTTGACCCAACCCCTTACCGCCAACTTGTTAGCACTCTTCAATATCTTGCTTTCACTCGGCCAGATATTTCTTTCGCAGTCAACAAACTTTCTCAGTTCATGCACAACCCAAAACAGTCACGCTGGCAAGCTCTCAAACGGGTTCTCCGCTATTTAAAAGGAACTGTACACCATGGGTTATTTTTAAATAAAATGTCCTCACTTGATTTACAAGCTTTTTCGGATTCAGATTGGGGAGGCATACATGATGGAGGGAGATCTACTACCGCTTATCTATTATATCTTGGATCTAATATCATCTCTTGGCGCTCCTCTCGACAAAAAAGGTCTCCCGCTCTTCAACTGAAGCAGAATATAAAGCACTCGCAAATGCCGCAACTGAAATCTCATGGGTTAAAAATCTTCTCCAAGAACTTGGCCTTCACACGATGCGCACCCCAACTCTATTTTGTGATAACACCGGTGCTACTTACCTATGTGCTAACCCGGTCTACCACTCACGTATGAAACATGTAGCTCTCGACTACCACTTTGTTCGTGAACAAGTCAATGCCGGTCAAATAAAGGTTTTTCATATTAGTTCAAAGGATCAACTAGCCAATGTCCTCACCAAACCGTTACCCTGATTACCATTTCTCTCATTCTGTTCCAAGATTGGAGTCTCCGATGGATCCTCCATCTTGCGGGGCGTATCAAGGATGCTATCACAAACAACAAGTCAAGTCAAAGTCTCGGTCAATGCAACTAAGTCAAGTCAAAGTCATGGTCAAGCTACTAATTGATTACCCCAAATTCATCCCCTTGACCATTGACTGTAATTATATTCTTACCTTGACCATTGACTGTAACAATGTATTTATACCATCATCTTGTATGTAAAGTTGTACAACAATTCACAAAAATCATTCTCTGTGTTTACTAGATTTATACATAGGGCCGGTATGCCTATGCCGGACCGGCGCACACCACCACCTATGCCGGCAACGGCACGAGCATCCAATTGTTGCCGGGTATGACGTCCCTCTTGATTGGTTTTTTTTTATGGAATGAATGATGCTTCTACCCCACGCTGATGTGGCATTTGAGGTAGAGGACCATCATGGATGATGGGCGTTCTCCACACCCTATAGTCTTAACTATCTTTGATAAAATGAAATGTATTTAATGATTAAGAGAACTTTTAAGATGGTCAAAGTGTATCCATGGTCGTTCGAGGGTTTTACCACGAAACTCGTTCCAAAACTTATCGCTTTCACAGTTTTTTAGCCATTCGGTGAGTTTTTGAGGCATTTTCCCAAACCTATTAATTAATGGTTCGCATTTTTGAAAACATCAAAAGTTGAACACTAGTTTGAGAAGTATTATCTTTTTTTTTTTAACGGCAAATTTTTATTACACCTTTATTCCACCTCCCCTTGCATTTGCAAGGATTTGAATTCACAACCTTACATTTGTAAGGGGGGACACCATACCACTAGACCAAGAGGTCATGATTTGAGAAGTATTATCTAATATTTTGGCCTTTTGGGTATAGTTTAGAGGTAAAATTTTGTATCGTAGTGTAGGGGTGTGCATGAGTCGGTTTGGTTTGGTTTTTACCATTAATCATAACCATAACTGTTATTTTGGTTATGGGATTTCCTTAACCATAACCATAACCAAACTTTGGTTATGGTTAATCGGTTATGAATTCGGTTATAGTTCGGTTATGGTTATTTCGGTTATTAACCACAAACTTCAAGTAAAACTAACTTTCGACTAAAGTTTAAAAATTAAAATCGCGTGGGTTTACAAAATAAAAAATGGAACCTACGATAATGGACTTAGCTTAAGTTTTTTTATAAGACTAACAAGATTACATTTTTTGTTAAACTACCAATGGGAGATATTTGTTAATAAGATATTTCTAGACAATAAAAAAAACTTACCTAAGCCTAAGTTTAATTATTTATTAAAATAAAGGTTATCTACATCAAGATCGTTTTGTTACTAGCATATTTTTGTCTTAGTAAAAAACCTATACATGGTTAGTGTAAAACATAAACCTTTTACATAGACTTAAAAATAGAAGTTCGGTTCGGTTTTGGTTATATCGGTTAACCAAAGTTTCATAACCATGACCATAACCATTGGTTATGTCGGTTATCGGTTAAAATCGATTTAATTATGTTGGTTATGATTCGGTTATTGATTATGGCGGTTAATTTTGCTCACCCTATCGTAGTGTATATTTCAAGACTCCAAAACAAGATGCAAGCCATTATAGAATATTCTTTCGCCTTCTGTTTGTAAAAGTTGTTATTTTCATAAACTTAAGAACCTTTCCAATTTTTAGGTTTTATAAAACACTTTTGATTTGATAAACCCAAAATAAATAAATACATATATACATATATACATTTGGTATAGTTTATAGAAAAAAAATACTTTAATTAGCGTTATAAAACTATAAATATTTTTATGTTATCCTTTTTTTTAACGGCTTAATTTCCTTCCCATGTTGTCAAGACTTTGACTCCAAAAATTATGTTGTTTCCTTATACCTCTTAGGAGGCTTGAACTTCACGACCTCCCCTCTAAAATCCCAACGCCTTTATCATCACACTATAAAGGGTGGGGCTGTGTGGTGGAGGTCAAATGATTACTATGTTATTACATACTAGTAGGAAACCCGCGCGATGCGACGGGAGCGATATTTTACCTTGTGATACTCATTTCTTATTCTACTAATATTTGTTGTGACATGATTGTGGTGGATATACGTTATAAGCGCTACACATGTCTAGTAACTAACAAATTTAGCATTTAAATTATCAAGTACTTTAAGAAACCATTGATGCAATAAACTAATATATGAATAAAGAAAAATAAGTCTTAAACATAAAAGTTCAAAACTCAGTACTAAGTGTGAACTACCTAAATCATGATGAGATCAATTTAGTAATACTCCTTCTTAATCTGAATAATCTCACCCATAATTTCATACAACCATTTGTCATCAAAAGTGATCCTTAGAATTTCTTCTATCTTACAATGTTTGATTGTTACATCTTTTGAGGATGAAAACAAAGGAAAATATTAAATCACTGTAAAAAAATATCTATTAATCTGACACAGAAACTATGAGTTAATGTGTAGACATTGGATTATGATTTCAACTTCTGACCAACCTTCATATTCTTTCGTATGTGGTCTTTGGATCAATCCGTTCTATTTAAAATGAATGAATTAAATTAAAGCAACTCAATCAATAACTAAAAACCAAATGAAATAGTTTAGCATATGAATAAGATAACCTATTATTGAAAAACGATTACTAGTATTAGTTTTAAAAATACATTTACCGGTATTGGTTCGGTTCATCATAGTACCAGCACTCGTTATAGCTTGTGATAAAAAACATATTCTAATACAACTTTTTCAACTAAATGTATACGGGAATGTCGAAAAAAAATAAATAATTTATAGTGTCAAAGACGTATATTATTTACACTAAGGCATTATTTGCTTGTACATTTCAATCCACACATCAATATTGACTAAGACATACATCAAAACGTTGATAAAAATGAGCAGGTAGTCACGATATTTTTTAATCTTTTTAAAACATAATAGTTTAAAAGTTATGATAGGGTTAAATAAAAGAATTATAATTTTGTAGGGGGGTGTGAAAAGCGTAACTACTAACTAAATAATTAAATATGAGGGAATTAAAGAGTAAATTAATAAATATCCTTCGAAAAAATATGACAAAAATCATATACGCCCTTCTTAGTTTATAAATTGTGATTATCCTTTCAAGACACTAAAAATTATCATATTTACCAATTCCTTAGTAAAAAATATAACTAGTTAACTATAGCAGTCCTAAAACATGATATTTTATTTACTATGCACTTTCAAAGAATATAAAATAACCAAAATTTTAATACAGGTAAAGCGGGATTGTTAGGCGAATCCACACATTTTATTCTTTTACTATAAATTTTATTAATAAATAATGCGTTGAAATTGATAGAAATAGAGAACTTACGTAGGATCAATGCACACCCAATCTCCTTCTCGTGGACGAACATTTAGATGATAATAAAATGATCAATTAATGTGAAAATAAAAAAAATAATCTCAAAAACGAAAATTTAAATAAATATAAATATCACCTCACTAAATTCTCATTGAAAATTAGACTTGTTGGGACTCAACATTGCATCATAGCAAATAACCTCAACACTATTATCACCATCGTTGTTGAATAAAAACATATACAATATACCGCATAATACAAAAAAAAACATGTTAATATAAGAGATATATAAAAAATCAAACTTTAAAAAATACAACATTAAACGCGTGTACGACTATTGGTTTGTTCAAATCAGTATGTTTCTCATTGAAATGAATCTACAACACCAAAATTGTTAAAAATAAAATCATATATGCATTGATGTTTATAAGAAAACGTATTAATATATTAGATTTATATAATATTAACTTTTATATAAAATATGAAAACCATAAACTAACAAAGAACTAACCTAAGAAGCTTCATTCTTTGAAGTTAGATTCAGATCCATAACTATTTTTTTAGCAAATGAAATAGGTGTGTATGATTATGTATATATTTACCAGATAAACTCTAGTAGCAAATTTTAGAGTTTAAATTTAAAAATTGTTTCCCGCTTGACTCACTATAATATTTTTTTACTCCTTTAAATTAGGAAGGTTTTTTGATAAAAAAAAACATGTTTAATCGATTATTTAAAAAATATTTGACATGCTTTTATATTTTAGGTTGTTAAACTTGTAAAAATAAGCCTAAAAAAATAGGAAACTTTGTTGAGAATATCCACAAGTTTTTTTTTTTTTTTTTTTTTTTGTGTTGTGTTTATGATAAAAAAAATTGTTTAATAACAATTAGCATATTATTGGTAATATCATCAACACACTCATAATTATGATAATAAAAACAACTATATAACATTAAATTAGCTTATACTTCTAATCTATATAAACTTATCGATGCATGACTTATTTTCATAATTAAAAAATAAGTGGTCAGTAATAATTATCATTATTTTGTTACTATCAACACACTAAAAATTATGATAATAAAAAATACTTATATAATATCTAGTTAGCTTTTTAAACATATAACCTATATAAACGACTAAAATAAACTCTTAATGTAGATTGCATTTGGAGAAATAAATTCAATTAGTGTTTAATATCCGTATGCTAAGGCAATAATCACTTGTACATAAGGCATCTCTTCTTGTACATTTCAATCAACACATCGATATTGACTAAGAAAAACATTGAAACGTCAACAAAAATGAGCAGGTCGTCATGGTATTTTCGAATGTTTTTAAAAGATAATATTTTTAAAGTTATGATAGAATTAAATAAAAGAATAATAATTTTATAGAGGATGGAAAAAAAATGTAACTACTAACTAAAAATTAGGGAATTAAAGTGTAAATAAGGTAGGGTATTAAAGTGTAAATATTGTATGAATGACTATTTTACTCTCATTTCAGAGTTATTAAAGAAAAATTAGTTCTTAACTTTTGGGTATCTTAAACTACCCCTACTTCATGCATTATAATATAGTATAAATTAATCATTTGAATATCCTTTTTGTGATATAAAACTATAAAAGCACCACTAAAGTGGCCTTTTTGTTATCCTTGTAGTGATAGCTTTTATATTAATGAAAGTGTAAGTACGTTGGGGGAAGGGATAACGTACAAAGCATCTTAACGTAAGAAGCATAAGAAGCTTTCTGAGCCATTGGATTTAGGCGGTGGTAAGATTGTAATTAACAAACCTAATCATACTTCAGTTAATCTAACCAGGGGTAATTTAGGGAAAAGGCGTTTTAATTTTGAGAGATCGTAACAACAGAGCTTCAAAACAATCAATCGAAACATAAAATCAAACAAAAAATTTTCAACGATTAAACATTATTTGAAACCGATTAAATGTTCATAATCATCACACAAATCAAAAACATTGGATTGAATCAAATAACAGATCATATTTGCTGGAAAAATCAGAAAACAGAGCATTACAATAGAATTGTTAAAATCATTATAATCCTATTAAAAAACACAATCAACACATATAATACTCATGTAAACATACTATTATAATAAATGTAATTAGAATTAAAGAAAAAAAAATTGGATTTTAAAAAGTTTCAGATTATGAACAAATCACAGAAGTTTGTATGTTTGGACGCACTCTTATAAATTCAGACGCACTCTTATAAATTCAGAAGTACTCTTAGAATTGTATCAGATTATAAGGTGTGTTTAAAAAAACTAGTAACTAGTTATCAAAGACAGACAACAGACACACTCACTGTAACGTTTGGATGCACTCTTATAAATTCAGATACACTCATTGTAATGTTTGGACGCACTTATATGAAAAAAATACATATTATGTTTATTAATTAATTTATTATTCGTGCAAAGTAATGATTAAAAAAAATGCAAGTTGCATATCTTATTAATTGTAAACAATTAATCTGTGAATTTTTACATGATTATTTTAATGATAAAAAAACTAAAAAATCTTACTGTCTAATATCTATGATTTGTTTGATAATAAATTTAGTTAAATATTGAAATTAAATATTCAACTACCAAGTAATTAAACTTTCCTTTTTAGTCTATAAAAACACTATTATCAAACAAAAGTGATTTCAACTAAAAACAAAAACAAAAAATGGCTGAAAACTACATAGATGCAATAAACAGCATGCAGGTCAAAACTGTGATTATGGTTGACTACATTTCAGAGGTGAGGGATGACCTCAACTCATCTTGTGTAGTTCTGAGTGCACAAAATAAGATTCAGACGCAGTATATGAAGAACCTTGATCTCATAGAGAAGCTGATGAAGGAGAAGAAGACACCATTCATAGATGCAACTAGTGAGCACATACATACTCAGGCATCTTTTGACAACCTCATCTGTCAGACACTTAGCAACACACAGGGATGCATCCTAAAGAACATGGAATCCAAACAAATGGCAAGGGATGAAATCTTGGGTTCCAAGTGATGGTGATGGTTTTATGGTGGTTGTTTTGGGGCTGTTTTGTGGTGGTGGTTTTTGTAAATCTTTTTTTTTTTTTTTTGTGGTTTAAGTGGTTGTTGTGGTGATGGTATTGGTATAAATGTGGTGGTAGTAATGGTGGTGGTAATGGTTATGGTGATGGTGGTTATGTAACTGTTTTTTATGTTTTTTAATATTAATGATATAGACACACTAATGGTTGTGTTTTGAACGCACTTGTTGTTTCATTTAAAAGCACTAATGTTTAAAACAGACGCACCTTTACAAAATCTAAAAATAACTGATAAATATTCACAAAGTTCAGACGCGCCCTGTTTACATTCAAACGCACTCATGAAAAAACAGTAAGATTTACAAGTCAAAACATCAGACATCTAAGACAACTCCTGATCATCATCAGAAACTTCTAATTCAATCTCTTCATTATCATCAATGTCATCTTCCACAATATGATCATCTTGTTCACCTTGCGGCTCGGTTGAAACACCCTCCTTCGCATGTTTTCGTCGATCATGGCCACCCTCTACGCATATAGCACATGTCCTCTTCCTTTTGCCGGATCGACTAACCTGCTTTTCCTTGCTGGACTTTATGCGCTTCTTCTTGCCACGACCTTTGTTCTTGATACCATTCGGAAGTCGAATAGTGGGTTCGGCATTTGATGGTTTCTCATAACTAAGAAGAGAAGCATACCTGTCATGCTAATTCTGATGACTAGGTCTCTTAAACCTGCCCCCATCGACCTTCTTAACCATCTCTTTGATTTTATCATTAACCAAAGTTAACTCGGATAAATCTGCAATTAGAGAGTTTGCAAGATATTCACTGCCCAAAACTATCTCCCGCGCAATACGTCTGGCTTCTTTCGTCTTGTCATCACCAAACTCTCATGTTTCAAATGAATACTTGATTTCATTTGGAACAACATCTTTTGTCCACCTCATCAGAATGTATCTTTTCGGGAATCTATAAACTTTCATCAACCTTAATATATAAGAAATATGCCTACACAGCAACCCGTACTGCTCGAACCTCCTACATGAACATAATGTAGTCACATCCTCAACACCATCAACAACTTCCTTTTTGAACAGAACCTGTAAAAAGGTAAAAAACTATACTGATGACTTTGGACGCACTCGTGAGTATGTTTAAACGCATTAATATTTAAAAAACCAAAAAATATACTGATGACTTTTGGACGCACTCATAATTAAAAACAAAAAAAATACCTCAACAAAGCCTTGACCATGTGCTTGTGGATCATCAACAAAAATCTTTAAAAAACCTTCTTCATCCGCCCTTTGCATATGAACACTTATTAATCCTTCATAAGTGAAATATATTTCTTCTTGAATATCAAAGAAGATAGTCCATGTGAATATTTTAGCAGCCTTTTCCTCAATAGGGTTTGTAGTTCACATATCAGGAACTGTATGTCTAGAATCATGGTTATTCTTCCTATGATTGAATCTCTGACCTTCAAGGGACATTTCAAAGTGGTTGAAAAACTTAACAAGAGTCAACTGAGAATTTGCCACTTGGCAAAAAAAAAATGATTCTCACTCTCGGATCTTGATGTTGTCCTCATTAAGCCAGACATATGTTCATCCCGGTAAAAAGCAGGGATCCACATCGTTCTCAGGTTAAACATGTCCGTCAACCAATTGTTCTCATTTAGATTGTAATTGACAATAAGTACACCCCACTCAAAATCAAAAGTCTCCGGACTGATGGAGTCTGTCCACACAATTGCACAAATTCTCCTTTTGAACTCATCATCACTGCATAATGCACTACCCACCTACAAAAAATACAAAAAACATGAAAAAACAAACGCTCTTTATAAATATATGGACGCACTTATCTGAAAAAAAAAACAAAATCAAACGCACTTATATATATTTGGACGCATTCATTAATTTGTAAACAAATTAAAACTATTTAAGACACACTCATGTTAAAAAAAAGAAACGCACTCATGTTACTAACCTTATCAGAAACCTTCTTCATAATATGCCACATACACAATCTGTGTCTGCTATTTTGAAAAACCAACTGGATTGCATTTTTCATAGTAGGATCTTGATCTATTACAACCACTTTGGGGTGCTTTCCAAAACATTTGGAAAACGATTGTAACAACCATGTGTATGATTCAGTTGTCTCTGATGACAACAAACCTGCCCCAAGTGTGACATTTCGACAGTGGTTATCAATTCCAGTAAATGGAAC
Organism: Ambrosia x helenae; assembly: GCA_030844895.1. Lineage (NCBI taxonomy): Eukaryota > Viridiplantae > Streptophyta > Magnoliopsida > Asterales > Asteraceae > Ambrosia > Ambrosia x helenae. The sequence continues at coordinate 12,002,408 of CM061234.1, forward strand.
AAAAACCATATTGTACCTTCAAAAACAAATTTAAAAAATAAATTAATAAGCTAGAAACATATAATAGTTGGATATCAAGGTTAAAAACTAAAATTTAAAACATACTTGTTAGTGTTAAATGTTGCATCAAACGAAATAACATCTCCAAATTCCATATAATTCCTCTTGCATAAAGCATCAGCCCAAAATAAACCGGTTAGTGCATTCTTTTGATCCACAGAATACTCAAATGAAAAATCTGGCAGGAACTTCTTCTTATCCCTAAGCCTAGACACAATCATATCTGCATCATACTCACCAATAAAGGTGTTTAATCCACCTTTAAAGTTCTTACAATCAGTTGTAGTTGCACCAACATGCTCAAAACCTCCATACTTAGTCTTCTTAATATTAAAAGCTTTGACAGGACCCATGTTCAATGAAGACAGCTCACATATCATCTCTTCTTGAGTATGTGTCAGCTTCCTATTTGCTACTAGAAAATGAATGTCACTTTCATGTACAAAAGGATGATTATGACCTTCCACAAAGCCATACACCTTGAATGTCTTTCCATCCTCAGAAGTTAGCCTAATATGTGCCAGACATCCAGTCCGGATAGACGGCCTTTTCCTTGACTTAGCATCTTTATTAGAACTCTCTGCACCTACTTTGAATGGCTTAAAACCCTCCTTATAGCATACAAAGTACCTGAGTCTTAGAACACCTTTTCGCACATCTGACGTACCCTTTCGAATAGAAAAACCACCAGCCTTTGCATATTTGGCATAAAACTCATATGCATGCCCAATACTAGGAAACTCCATGTTGATTACAGGTTTGATTGAATCAGGTACATTAGGAATATATGTGTTACTAGCTTGGTCATCAACAGGAACATCAGTTGCAATACCTTCAAAAAACAAACGCACTTTATAAAACTTCAAACGCACTTTATAAGATGATAGTTTGAAAACTCAGACGCACTCGTGATTAACTTAGACACACTCATATAAGATCAATAACAAAAAATAGGTAAATTTTAAAAGCACATATTATCTAATTTAAACGCACTAATAAATGATCCGTATCAAAAATAAATACATACATATTAAACGCACTAACAATATAATTTAAACGCACTTACTGAAATTTGTTATTCAAAAAAAAATTAAAATACCTTGAACTCTTAATTCGTTGATGAGATTCAAACTATGAATATCAACATCCTGGTTAGTGTTTTCGATCAAGTCTGAATACACATAAAAACATCATGTTAACAAAAAATATAAAACACAGCGTCGATGTTTGACTCAAAAAACAGAGCATGATGATCATACCATGAAAAGCATTATAATCAGGCACATGATTCGAATTCTCAGCAGAAACTCTCTGATCGTCGACAGACAAGTTTAAATCTGATAAACAAAAACAACAATTAAACAAAAAACTACTAAAAATGGATTAATTAACTATGAAGAAACGTACTGAACATGATGAATTAATCGAGTTAACTGTAATCGTGATGATCGAATTGAGATTGAATCGTAATCGTAATTGTAATTTGATTGAATCGTAATGTGTGTGATCGTCTGGTGCTTTAGAATTCAAATTATGATTTGAAACAATCGTTTACAAAAATAACGAACGTGATTAACGTAATCAGTTACGTGTAAAAAAAGTCTGTAATGCCCTTGGGTTTAACTGATTTTAAGCTTAATTATAGTTTGGTTAGGTTAACTTGGGTTTGGTTAATATGACACATGGCATCACCTGGTGGCTTCTTATTCTTCTCACGTTAATAAACTTTATATTGTATACTTTCTCAGTACGTTGTTGACTTGATAATTTGAATTTCTCTTGCTAAATTTTCCCATACACACACCAATCAACGCCACGGTCAAAGCATCCATCGACTATGGTTGTTCTTTTATCATGTCCATTAAAGTTTGATCATGAAAATAAAAAGGTAATTGGATTAAAATAACCTTAGCTATCACATGTTGGCCGCTGTAGCTCCTAACTAACCACTTGATTACCAACACTCTCAACTTACAACTTATTTTTCTCCGCCATTTCCAAACTAACCGATCCCTAACCAATTAGTTTTTTTAGTTGAAGGTGTCGTTTTTGGTTAGGTGGCAGCTACCACATCACTAACAAAAGGCCACGTTATCGATGGACCACGTAAAAAAAACTAATTATGTTAGGATTCGATTATTTTAGAAGTAGCAGAGGATAATAAAATTACAGGTTAGGAGTAGTGACGGTCAAGGTCAAGTGACTAATTATGGGTAACAACAACCTTCATTTGATAATTTGATAATAGAGGTTATTAATTAAAATTCAATAAACCAAAATGAACACGTGGAAATAAATTAAGAATCAAGAATATATCGGTCAAAATGAATTAGAAAAGTTTAACCACTTCCACACCACTTAATACAAGATTACTATGTTATTACATTTAACCATCATATTATTTTTTTAACGGTTAACAAACAGGTGTTCCAATTATGCGGGGTACCTATCAATTAGTTATAAAAGCACCTCATACGTCTTTTGGTGAAGACGCATCTCAAGTGCTTGCCCACAAGTAGCGCTAGGTAACCGGACCCCACCAAGCCACCAATTCCGGGGAAAACCTGGCGGCACACCCGCCAGAAGGCACGAAAGTGGAGAATCAGTAAAACCCGGTGTGATTAAGGATCGAACCTGACACATCAAGAAGGCTAGGCTCTACCCATCATTTTCACATGCCACTATTATAAAGCATTTGACATTGACTTCTTAATAAGAATTAAAAGGTACAAGTCTAATTGCATAGGATACAAGGCCTAATGCATACAATATTAATTAATTTGAGAAGGTGTACTGTAAAAAGAACCTTAACTTAAAAAGAATAAGAATGATTTTGGACTTTTAATCAAAATAAATCAATGAATGAGATAAAATGAGAAAAGTATACATTGAATTTCTAAAAGAGAAGAAGAATGACAAAATAGATATAACCAACAATTGTTGAGTTCCACCCTAATTTTTTAAACGTCCATAACTTTTTTCATACGAATTATTTTTCAAAAAATATATACCATAAAACAAGTTTTTTATCCTCTTTCATTTACATACGCTATTGCTATACTTTTAAAAAAAATTGTTGGGTTGACAACTTACGTTTTATCATGATATAACTTGTGTTTTTTGTCAGTTATAACTAGCATCTTTTTATCATGCATAACTTGCGTTTTATCAGGTATAACTTGCGTTTAATCATATATAACTTACGTTTTATCATGTATAACTTGCGTTTTTTGTTAGATATAACTTGCATCTTTTTATAAGGTATAACTTGCGTTTTGTCAAACCTAGGGCTTTGAGTTATCAAATGAAGACAGAAAGCAGCTGGTCTAAGTGACCAGTTGGTTGATTATTTGACCTAGAAAATTATATACTAATTCGTTTAATACCCAACCCAGACCTGTCCCGATAATCACACAAATAACCCACCATAACAACGATCAATCCAAGATTTGTCTTAGCGGTTTTAAAACCTAAACCTAATCGACTAATCTTGAGGAAATAATTGGATTATAACATACCAGTAGTGAGGAAAAAGTGAAGAACAAAACACAAGCAAACAGGTAACGCAAGCTATCAACCCAATGATTTTTTTTAAAACTATGGCAATAGGGTATGCAAATGTAAGAGGATAAAAAGCTTGTTTTTACGGTGTATTTTAAAAAAAAATAATGTCGTATGAAAAAGTTATTAACGTTTTAAAAATGAGAGTGAAACTTGAAAAAAGTCAACAATTATGGTATGGGCAATAATACCCTTTTGGCTAAGGACATGTGTCAGTCTCTTATATGAATAAGCATGATAATGCCCTCAACACCATCCCCTTTGGCATTATATGAGCATTAAGAAAGTGGGACATTTCTAGTATAATGCCAAAATATGATAAAAAAATTATGGAAAGTAATAACTAAAAAGGGCATTAAGTGGCTTTAACCATTACACATTTTTTGATGGGCCTTATGATAATGATGTGGCAGAAAATGCCCCCTAAGAGGCATCAACCATTTTTTTTTGATCAGCGAACAACTGTGTGGCAACCACCCTTGCGGGGCGCTGTGCCCAAGAATCGACTACTCGACCTCCAGCAGCCCCCGCCTTCTCCCGATGCGTGGAAACCCGAGCCCCACCCGCCCGAAGGCAGGACAATGTTATAGAACTCGGTAAAACCTCGCCGTCCGTCAAATTCGAACCGACGCCACCCGTATTCGATCAACCATTATTTATGATCTAAGCTCCTTTTTACGTTAAACCCCCCCCCCCCCCCCACTTACTTTTTAGAGTTAAATATGTATTAAACAACCTATTTAATAAACTTATTCTAATTAATACATTAATTATATAAATTAAGTATTATGCTATTCATATACTTAAATATATAGTGGGTTTACCCGCGCGTTGCGGCGGGATCCAAAATAACTTGTAATACGCTAGCAGTTTTCCCATCGCACATTGCAGCGGGTAAATCCTGTCGACAAACATGTATTCCTTAAAATTTGGTTCGTATTGGTCGACTTATTGTATAAAGTTCTTAGAAAATATGTAAAAGAAAGCACGGACAAAATAATGAAAAAACATATATAAGAACTAACAAAAAACTTAAAAACTAAATAACTAAATAAATAAATATACATAAAGAATATACAAGATTACAAGTGTTGGCTTACCAACATAATAATCGATAGTGCAAGACTACAAGTGTTGAACAATATCATTCGATGACAACTTCCAAAAGAAATAAAGAAAATGGTGTGATAAGGCAATGGTATGAGGGGTTTTAGAGATTAACTTGTATGATGTTGATTTTAATTCATCATTGAAGATGGGAAAAAGAAAATGCGAGGCATTGAATCTCAAATTGAATTTATTAAAGATGAGAAAATCAAATGGTGAAGCAAATAATAATAGAGATGACTTGCATTAGTCATTTGCATTAGTCAAATGTTGCACATAGGGGCATAAAGGGAAGGATTTAGCAAAAAGATAATTGTTTAACTTGTGACCTTTTGTATGTCATCTTAAAATTGACATGAAGTGACTATTTTAGCCATCTCTTCTCCTTTATAATTTAGTATAGATATAGATAAACATAAACATAAAGAGAGTAATTATAATAAAGAGGGATGAAATGATTTCTTTGGGTTACATGGTACAAGTATCTTAATGCATTGAATGGTAAATTAGGGAAGATTTATATGACATTTGAGGGTTAAAGCACATGACTTTTCATATGCCATCTTAAGTTTACCAACTTGGACAACTTTGCCCATCCCTCACTCTTTATAATGTATATAGTGAAATGCCCGCGTATTGCCGCGGGTATGTATTTTTATTCACATTTTAAATTGCCAAACTTTATACACCATACTGTCATTTATCCAATCCGATCCGTGCTTGATTTTTATTTGCAACATTTAATTACACACATGAACTAAAGAGCCTTTAGCCTACTGGTTACAAAGTGTTAAATAAGGCTTAGCCTTTTCTTGTGGTGATAATTCAAATTCCATTGGTAACAAAAAGTTAATCCATTAAAAAAAAGTTACATGAATTAATCTATTACTTGGTAATGGTTCTAGGTAACAAAAAGTTAATACATGAATTAAACGTATTGAATGGTGCAATTGATTTATATTAGTGACTTGTACATAAGGGCATAGATGGAAGAAAATGGTAAAAGTTAGAGATTTATGCATGAGACCTTTTGTATGCCATCTTAAAATAATGGTAAAATTACCTTCTTACCCATCTCTCCTCCTTAATAAGGTAGTAGAGATAGAGATAATAATAATAATAATAATAATAATAATAATAATAATAATAATAATAATAATACCCAAATATAAATCATGCTTTAAGTAATACCAACTTATATTACCTTTATCAAAAGAGTCTCAATGACTCCATAGCACTTGTCAACCCACTATAGAATATAATACAAACTCTAAATTGATATTTATATTTATGTATTTATTTTGTACTTTTTAAAGTATCACTAAGAGCATTCACAACCCATTCACCAAATCTTCTCCAACAAATTACATTAAAAATCACTACTTTACCCCTAAATCTTCTCTCTCCTAATTAAAATAATCATACTTTTATCATTACATTTTCTCTCTCCTTACTCACAACTACTTACAAAAATATTAAAATATATATAGGGGTGAACAGTAGCTTTTCATATTTAGGGTGAAACAGTGCTTCCACCAAATATTTTCTCTCTCCTTCACTCACAACCACTTACACTCACTCCATATAATTTGGTAGACACACTCACATACATTTTGTGGCATCAATGTATGTGAGTGTGTCTACCAAATTATATGGAGTGAGTGTAAGTGGTTGTGAGTGAAGGAGAGAGAAAATATTTGGTGGAAGCACTGTTCCACCCTAAATATGAAAAGCTACTGTTCACCCCTATATATATTTTAATATTTTTGTAAGTAGTTGCGAGTGAGGAGAGAGAAAATGTAATGATAAAAGTATGAAAAAGTATTATTATTTTAATTAGGAGAGAGAAGATTTAGGGGTGAAGTAGTGATTTTTAGTGTAATTTGATTGTGGGATTTGGTGGAGGGGATGTGAATGCTCTAAGACACATTTAGGGAACCAAATTTATGTGACTGTCTATCAAATTATATAGGGTGTGAGTAAGTGGTTGTGAGTGGAGGAGAGAAAAATATTTGGTGGAAGCACTGTTCACCCCTATATTTGAAAAGCTACTGTTCACTCCTAAAAATATTTTAATATTTTTAAAAGTGGTTGTGAGTGAGGAGAGAAAAAATATAATGAAAAAGTATTATTATTTTAAAAAGAAGAGAGAATTTTAGGGTGAAATAGGGATTTTTAATGTAATTTGATGGAGAAAATTTAGTGGAAGAGATATGAATGCTCTATAAGATTGTATATTTTGAATACGTTTTAAAGTTTCTTTAAGCTAGTATAAAGAGTACAGTACTATGTTTTAATATTAATAGTTGTGAATAAATGGATGCCATATTATATATATATATACAAATTGTAACTTTCGTTGTGTGTGTCAGTTACTGTTTCGCTCAATACAAGTCACTCATGCACCGTACAACTCCTTTAAGCACAAGCCCCTCCATATATATCCTTCCTGAATCTCCCAGAACCTGGTCGTCTTCATCACACCAGCCAAACTGCCGCCGGTGTTGGCTCAACCGGCGAGAGAACTGAGATGGAACGCCTTCTCGGGCATGTCATCCAGCTCCGGCCATGTTCCAGTCAGTTTGACTTGCATATCTCCTTTTTTACTAGATTTGTTCTTCTGAAGAGCGGGATGTCTTCGTGAGGCAGACACAAAACGAGAAGGGGGGGGGGGGGGAGATTCAGGTGTGGTGGCGGCGCCGCCGGTGATTGTTTGCTCTGGTGTTGTTACGGCGGTGGCTGTTTGTTTCGTCGGCGACATTGAACGCCGGATTTGAGGCGGGTGGCTGCCTTCGTTTGGAAATGGTACGTGGTGGTGTAGAGAGGAGCAAGCAATATTCTACGGTTGTTTTGTAGAAAGAATACATCAACTCTCAAGTGGTAGTGGGATGAAAGTGGCACATGGTTTTGAAAACTGATGTGGTCAAAGTGAAAGAGTTGGATCTATTGATCGATCAAAATGAGAGGCGAATTGGATATTTGAGAACACAATTTCTTTTTGTTGAGAGACAGAAAGAGAGGGGTGATTTTGTGTGTGAGGGAGAGAGAGAGAGAGATAGAGGTTATCAGGGGTAGAGAGAGAGAGAGAGACAGAGGAGATTGTTAAGAAGAAGTGAAAAGTGGATAGATATGGTGTGTGATGGTGTACATGAGTTGTCCAAGACGTGCACTTGACATCAACACAAATGGCTTACCAAGTGCTCCCCTTTTTTTTCTTTAAAACCATAAATCAATCAATATATAAAAACACAAAAAGGATGTGGGTTCAAATTCTTACAAATCCAAGGTGAGTTGTAATTAAGGTGTGATAAAATTTGCCGTTCAAAATAAAAAATAAAAAAAGATTTTCGATACAGTTTTTCCTTCCGCAACGTAAAGTTTTTCGATACAGTCTTTCATTATTTGTTTAACATGTAAAGTTTTTCGATACAGTCTTTCCTTCAGCAACTTGTGGACGGGGTAAAACCTATTTCCCGCAGCAACCGCAGGTTTGAATGACGTTTCATGGGTGCCCTTAGGCAGCCTTCTGTTAGTGATTTCCCGCCATATGTGAACTGGGTCTGAGTTAATCGCGCCATTAATGTCGTTCTTGAGCTCTATTTGCTACAGTTTTGCATCGTATGGTGTTAATCCAGTATTCTGCAGGTCTTCTAAGCTTAATTGGCTGATGGGTTTGGGTTTACACATGTTTAAGTTCTTGAGTTTGTGGTTACATATGGATTTAAGTTTTACAAAGAAGGTTGTGTGGGGCTGACTACAATTGCGAAGGTGGTACGTTTTGACCCGTCATATGTTGTCGTTGCAACGTGCGCCGGCTAAGTATGAGGCAATAACCCCTTTGCCCCCGCCGCGGCAACGCGCGGCGGGTATAAAACTAGTTAAAACACAAAGTGCAATCATTTAAAACCTTCAAAATCCCTAAATCTTTTGTAATTTTGTTTAACCGACATTAGATGGGAAAGAAACTTTGGATGAAATAATTTGCTATAAATGGATCTTTGTTTTCCCAAAGAAATTATTATATCTTATGTAACTTATGTATTAAACTCTTTGACTAAGTAAAGTTATATTTTTAGGCTTTTTGACCACAAAAAAAAAAAAAAGAAAAAAAGGTTAGCCTCTTAGAATAAAACGTGTTATTCGAACGTAGATTAAAAAAGCTCGACTCTAAATAATTAGCTCAATTTTTGTTAAGGTTATGCCTCAAAACCGAAACGAACCACTTTGTACACGTCTCTAAAATCACCAACCTAAATGTTGTATTGTATGCAGTAATGTGCGAGTAACCCACTAGTTACATTTAAAACCAATCCTTTAACTTTTAAAAAATAAATAAATTCATAATCCATAAATAATAAATTTATTATTTAAAAAACAATCAAGTATAGCACAACTTATGGGTTTGGTGCACAACTTTTGAATTTTCGTTCGAAATCATTTTTATAACCAATGAACGTGTAGAAACGTCATATTATACACCAATTAATATTTAATAACATATTATTATTTTATATTTATTTAAGGTATTATTATTATTATTATTATTATTATTATTATTATTATAATTATTATTATTTTTTAATAGATAATAAATAAACATTTAATTCTCTTACAAAAAGTTTAAATGTTTTGTTGGGTTTAAAATATTTCCAGGTGTTTATAGTTTGTACTCCAACTAAGCAAAATATCCAAATAAATTCTCTCTCAAAACCTAAATTAGGGTTTCTAAATCCTTTCATTCTTCAATTGGTAACACCATCTTCCAAATTAGGTACTTTATTATCTTCAAGTTCATACTAATTTCTTAACTTCTTGTTCTAATGCACTTAATTTTATATTTTATTATGTGCTATGTAGCTTATGATTGATTATATGAATTGGGTGTTGATTTTTATGGTTTATTTTGGTGGGTTTGTTAAATTGATGGTTGAATTGCAGGTTTATTGGTTAAAGTTTAAATCTTTTTGTTTGAGTTTGATTTGGAGATGGTTTGAGTTGGATTTTGGTAGTTAATGTTTTCGTGTAGTCGAATCGCGTAAAGGGTATGTCTTTTGGGGCTTTTCGCCGATCGTTTATGGGAATTGGGAATGATAGGTATCTGAATCAAATTCATTCAATGGAGGTTAATGCTGATTCTGGTTCTGAAATGCATTGTGAACTCGGATCGTTTGAACATCAGGTTTTCAGGCATTTTCGTGGGCTTTCGGCTGACAGTGGGCTTTCGGCTGACAGTGACGATGAACTGCTGTCGCTGAGTTGGGTTATGAAGCTGTTAGACGCTTTTATCGCTTGCCAGGAGGATTTTAAGGTTGTTATGTCGGAAAATGAGGTGGATTTTGCTAACCAGCCGTTAAATAGGGTTGTGACGGAGTTTGTTGAGATGGTTGTTAAGGCGCTTGATGTTTGTAACGCGGTTCGTAATGGGGTGGAAAGGATTCGTGTTTGGTGTAAACAGTTGGAGATTGTTTCGAGCGCGTTTGATTCGAAGTCAAGGAATGTTATGGTTGAAGGGCAGTTTAGGAGGGCGAAGAAAGCTTTGACCGATTTAGCTATGATCATGCTTGATGAGAATAAAGAATCAGGATCTGTTTTTGCACGTGCAAACCGATCTTTCGGGGGCGGAAGTAACGGGAAAGATAATCAACAAAAGGCGGGAGCGGGACACTCGAGGTCTGTTTCTTGGAGTGTACCTAATTCATGGTCTGCAAGCAAACAGCTTCAGTTGATAGCTAACGGGTTGATCCCGCCTAGAGGACATGAAATTTCCGCCACTAACGGGCTAGCTAATGTTGTTTACACAATGGGTTTCGTTCTTATGTTTGTTTTGTGGGCACTGGTGTCTGCGGTCCCATGTCATGATCGTATCTTTCAGGTACATTTCTCTGTACCGAAACAGTTCTCATGGGGTACCCCATTGAATTTGCTTCAGACTCGGATTGTAGATGAATCCAAGAAACGTGAACGGAAGAACAATACTGGCTGCTAAAGGAGATTCACCAAATGGAAAAGTCAATTCATTTGGTAACGGATTTGGTTGACTCAGTTGACCACTTTCCTTTGACTGACGAACAGAAGGAAGAAGTGCGAACGTGTGTTCAAGAAGCGTCTCAGGTTTGTAGCACGTTGAAGAACGGACTGGACCCATTGGAGCGTCAACTGAGAGAAGTGTTTCGCAAAATCATGTCGTGTAGGACTGATGGGCTTGAAATACTTGGCAGGGTGCAATCTTGAGGATCAAATGTCAAGTGTATGAAGTTTGTTTTTGTTGTGTTAGAATGGGTTCAGATCAGTTGACAATAATAATGGATTATGTGCAGGTGATAGTGTAGTTTGGGTATAGCTGTTATGTGCTTATATCTTTATTGTTGTTTCTTATGTTCTTTAATTGTGTTTTATCTCTCTTTACTATATGTTCTATTTGTATTAGATTTTGTTGGTTTGGATAGTTTCAGTTTTTTTGTTATATGCATACATCATCTTGTTGTTATATGTACATGTCCCTGCCATCTTGGATAGAGCCCAGATAGGGATGAGCTCGGTACCATACGGCACTGAACCGACCCTGATACCGATTTTCGCCAAAACTTGGTATTGATACCGAAAATATACGGTACTGTATCGGTATTTTAAGGTAAAATACCATCTCGAACCACTACGGAACCGAACCGATACCAATACTGAAAATAGACCGGTATCAGTATTTTCGGTACCGGTATTTTCGGTATTTTATACCGAAATTCTCATCCTGGGTTGTGTAACCCTGAAAAGTTGTGCCGAAGAGTAGAGGGCCGTTCGATACAAACTAATTTTAAGTAAAACAATATTAGAACCGCGGCCGCTCATGCATGTAGTGCCTTATTGAATTATGTAATCGCATTGCTGTGTTCTCGCTGCCACTACATCTAACCAACCGCGGCAACTCATGCATGTAGTGTCTTACACTTTGCTTAAAATTGGTTATGTATTAGAAACGTGTCTGTGTATGCATGTCTGCACGCGTCTCTATGTTAGTTAGGTGAATGTTGCAGATAAAGAGAGCTTTCAAGTAGTTGATTGTGTAAGAAATGAATTAAATGAATGGAACAGGTTTGACATGATTTCTGGGGTGTAGCCCATTTTTGTTAAGCCATGCACCAGGGCCCATGCTGGCTTGGCTCTTAGACCTTAATCCAGTACATCAATAATAATCTTAATAAAAGAACCCAGCCCAGCCCATTTGATCCATACTTCAGTACTATAATAGTATAATGCACTGATACAGGAGCTTACGAGTCTATTACCGATAAAAACCGAAGCATGATCCAGAAATCTTCCCACTACCTTAGACCATCTCCAAGTCTCCAACCGGCGGACAACAACAGGCGTAGGCAGGCGCACATGAGGACAAGCTTCACCGTTCTATCTCCTCTATGGCGTCGCATATCTTCTACATCCCATGTGTTGGAGATGGTCTTGTGACTAGACTAAAAAAAATCTCCTCTATGTTATTTCATTTCTGTTTGCCCTGAATCTTACAAGGACGTGACTCCCAGATGGCCAGCTTAACGTTTTTGAAGACCAAAAGTGAACTGAGAAATTGGAGCCCGAAGCTTGGGCAACTCAACATTAAAAAAGTTCACAAGTTTGACGATAAATAACCAATTGAGCATGTTTGGCTCTCCTTATTTCCACCTCCTTATAACTTATTACTTTTTCATGAATTTAATAAGTTAAAAAAAGTGTTTGATAAATGAAAAATGATTTAATGTTTTTACTTTTCATTTGCCTATAATAAGTTGTTATTAGAATACTCTACATATTTGTATTATAGAAAGTCATTCATTGTATTTGTCACCTCCCTAAAATAAGGGATGACCATTGACTATACAATTATTATCTATATATATATATATATATATTATATATATATATATATATATATATAGGGAAGGGATATTGTGGAAACCCTCCTTATATGGTAAACCTTGGAAACCCAATCTTAGCCATCCATCTCATTAGATCTATGGATGAGATTCATTGTGTGTACTTCATGTGACTTATAATATTATTTTAATGCTCAAAAGTACATGCAAGGGTATTTTGGTAAAGTTGCTTTAGGGTCATGTCACACCCTCTCTCCTACTTTTTCAAAGTCAACATCACCATTCTCTCTCCTCTCTCCTACTTTTTTAAGAAAATATTATTATCTCTCTCCTCTCTCCTACTTTTTGTTTAAAAATATTATTATAATGAGTCATGTCACACACTCTCTCCTACTTTTTGTTTAAAAAAATATTATTATAATGGGCAAGTACAAATAATGTGTTAATGTTGCATACGAGGGTAACATGTGTTAGTTAGTCATAAAGGGCTAACATGTGTTAATCTAATCTGATAAAAGTTAAACCTGTTGCCCCCCATATACCCATGAGAAGATCTAACATTTGTTAGTATGTGTGGTGTGGTAACATATGTTAAGCCTGTTGCCCCCATATACCCCTATAGTTTTCACTTCTTAAGTTTACTAAGAAAATAAAGCACACAAACTATTAACACACGTTATTACATAGTATCATTACAAACTATTGAACTGCATGGAAGGTTAACATGTGTTAGTTGGTCAATAATGGCTAATATGTGTTATCTAATCTGATAAAGAAAATATTATTATAATGGGTCATGTCTGATGCGCGGTTGAACGCATCATGTTTATATGCTAGTTTTGTATATGTTTTAGTATTTTATCGGTGCACTTTATACATCATGTGATATTAATTATAATATAAATGTATCGAGATTAGTATAAAATATATTAGTTTAAAATGTTTTATTTTGTAGGTTTGATAGTAAGTCGGGATAAAAGATGGTGATTGTTTGGTGAAGTAAAGGAAACTAAAAATGTTCTTTATTGTTTTCCAGGTGCATATGACAATCGAAGTGCAGACATAAGTCAAGTGGTGAAGTTACATAATTACTTGAATTATCAATTTATTTACGAAGAATAAATTGGAACATGGGCTTCAAATTAACTAATGAATTAGTTGAAAATCATGTGGGCTACAAATGGTCAAGATTGTGATTGGATATTTGGTAGAGCCACAACAAGAATTTGTGGTTGTGACGGAAAGTTGGAAATAGCATCATAATTAAAAGTGAAATAAAGTGAGAGGTGAAGTAAATGTGGAAGTTGGGTCAATCCAGTTAATTAGTTGGGCTGGGAACTAATTGTAACAAATCAATAAAGCAGCCATGAGCCCATGATTGTACACAAATTGGATGGAAGTAGGCCAAGAGCCCATGAATGAAAAAAAAAGTCGGTGGTGACATAAAGGGATGATTATTATGTGACGGCTGTTACGGAGAGAGAGGGGACATATTTTTGAAGTGATATTATCGCACAAGAAGACAGGAACAAAGGGGAGGCGTGCACGCGACCAAGATGCAAGGCTAATCCTTTCGCGGTTCTCTCCGGGTGAACGATTTGGGTACTTTATCATTTGTTTTCTGTTTGATACTTGCTATTTAGATCAGATTTTGTGAACACCTTAAAGTTCTTTGCGTCTGATTGTATGTTTGACTAATCTAGACGGTTTTGGTTAATTAATATTATTGCATTATGTTATCGTATCTTGGTTTTCTTACACTAGGATTAATTTAACTTTGCAATTAATGTTATGATAGCTGAATTGGGTCGAACAACTTAAACAAAGTCATGTCTATGTGATTTCCTAGATAGAGTAATAACAGAATTCGTTTGATAATTACCGAATCGAAAAACCCGGAGTGACCGTTTTCTTTATATTATTGTTTTTAATCAAACTTTAATCAATTTTTTTTGCAAGCAAGCAGCAACTTAACTTTATAAAATTAATTTAGTTTAATCAATAAATTGCTATTAACACTAACCACATACTCCTCGTGGTTCGACAACCCTACTCCCTATACTGCAGTCCTTGTAGCTAAGGAGTTGTTTTAAAAATAGTTTTTGATTAGCACTCGACACGCGATCAATGTCACACCATCTCTCTCCTCTCTCCTACTTTTTGTTTAAGAAAATATTATTATAATGGGTCATGTCACACCCTCTCTCAAACTTTTTGTTTAAGAAAATATTATTATAATGAGGCAAGTACAAATAATGTGTTAATGTTGCATACGAGGGTAACATGTGTTAGTTGGTCATAAAGGGCTAACATGTGTTATCTAATCTGATAAAGTTAAACCTGTTGCCCCCATATACTCATGAGAAGATCTAACATTTGTTAGTATGAGTGGTGTGGTAACATATGTTAAACCTGTATCATTTGTCAACCTTTTTGTCTTTCTTATCACTCCTGTTTTCACTTCATAAGTTTACAAAAGAAATAAGTAAACATAGCATACAACTATTAGCACACATTAGGTTAACACGTGTTATTTGGCAACATGTGTTATTACAAACTATCATTACAAACTATTGAACAAGAGATAAACCTACCCCAAGACATTCATATGAACTGCATGTAAATGGTAACACGTGTTAATGTGCATGAGAGGTTAACATGTGTTATTTGGTAACATTTATTAAACTTGTATTTAATGTCTGCCCTTTTTTTCTTGCTTACCACTATAGTTTTTTACTTCATAAGTTTACTGAGAAATAAAATATAAA
The DNA here is from genome assembly GCA_030844895.1 of Ambrosia x helenae. Lineage (NCBI taxonomy): Eukaryota > Viridiplantae > Streptophyta > Magnoliopsida > Asterales > Asteraceae > Ambrosia > Ambrosia x helenae. The sequence continues at coordinate 12,017,766 of CM061234.1, forward strand.
AACTATTAACACACGTTATTACAAAGTATCATTACAAACTATTGAACCACACAAAAACCTACCCATGACATTCAAATGAACTGCATGGAAGGTTAACATGTGTTAATGTTGCATAAGAGGTTAACATGTGTTATTTGGTAACATATGTTAAAACTTGCGTTTATTTTGTCAGCCTTTTTTTTTGTCTTGCTTACCCCTATAGTTTTCACTTAATAAGTTTACTGAGAAATAAAGCACACAACCTATTAACACACGTTATTACAAAGTATCATTACAAACTATTGACCACTTTAACAAAATAAATCTAGTAACTCTATACATTGAGTACAAAAAAGAAAACATTATTAAAAAGTTTTTCTACATATTTTCTTGGCTTCCTTCGACTTCGTGTGTTAACATATGTTAACCAGTGGGGGGGTCTTCGTTATCAACTGCAAAACAATAGATGAGATATCAACCGGTGTGACCAACTCATCATCTAACGTACTAAACAGGAGTAACACATGTTAGTCGGGGCCCAAATGTGAACATGTGTTAACTGGGGATAAATGTGTAACACTTGTTACCCTTTGCATAAGAGGGTAACATGTGTTGTCTGCCTAAATCAACATGCTTAGAAGGAAAGTCAAGATGAAAAAGGGATAAAACTTAACAAAGTTTACATCAAAAAAAAAAAAAAAGATAACTGATGAGTAGTAGTAATAATAATAATAATAATAATAATAATAATAATAATAATAGTAATAATATACCTGAAGTTGTATTACAAGTATTGGGTGTGTCAAGACTAGGGGTGCAAACGAGCCGAGGCGAGCTCGAGCTCGGCTCGATTCGAGCTTTGTTTTAAAAGCTCGAGCTCGGCTAGTGTTCGGCTCGTTTAGTATTTATCAGTTAATATGTTAAATAAAAATAATATAAATAATAGTTCATTTAGGCTCGTGAGCTCGATAAGTGAAGCTCGAGCTTGAGGCTCGTTTACTAAACAACTTTAAATGAAAGGTAAATATTATTAAATATTAAAAAAAACTAATATTATACTAGGCTCGATAAGGCTTAACGAGCCTAACGAGCTTCACATGCCAGGCTCGAGCTCGATAAATAAACGAGCTTTGTTTTAGGCTCAAGCTCGACTCGAGCTCGATAAAGCTCGGCTCGTTTCGAGCTTTTTGCCGAGCCGAGATCGAGTAGCTCGCGAGTTTCTCGGCTCGTTTGCACCCCTAGTCAAGACTATGCGAATTCCTTCTAACAACGAATGATCCACCTCTATCGTCCATTAACGGTATCAAACAAAACAATTGACACTAATAATTCACCATAATAATGTCCACCACCATTTAAACAAAATCTAATTCTTTAAGGAGATTGAATCAATAATATCCACCACCATTTCAACACTAATAATTCACCTTAATAATATCCACCACCATTTCAACGAACTGACTAACAGATTGAAAACAAAATCTAATTCTTTAATGAAATTGAATCAATATGAAATCAAGAAAGCATTTAATAAATGAGGAAGCAAAACGTTACAAAATCTTACCAGTTAATTCTTGAGGGAGAATGCAGGGGACAAAAACAATGGAAGTAAAATGAACTATATTTTCGTTATTTGATTATATTGTTGTGTGTGTAATGTGTATTGAAATATATACAGGATGATTATATTATCACCGGCTTGAACTCAGATCTGTTCAGATCTGTTCAGATCTGTGGCGATGCTCCCCCTGTTCAACCACCGAAAGCTTGAACCCGGATCTGTTCACCGGCTTCAAAACCTCTGGATCTGTTCACCGTCTGCCTCGTCGTTTCACCTACCTCCGAATCTGTTCACCGTTGCCTCGTCGTATATGGTGTTTGAAGTTAAATTTGTGTAGTTTTAAATTTTTTCAGAAGTTTTGTAGAGATAGAGAGAGAAAAATGTGTTTGTAGAAGGTGTAGAGAGATAGTGATATATTGAATATGGAGGGTACAAACCTTCTCTTGTACTTGATGGATATTTCCTAGAAATTGTCAAAAGATGCTAGAGGTAAAATTACCTCACTACCCTTATGTTATTATTAAATTGGTTTTGGATTGTGATGATGTGGCTTGATTGTAGCCACATGTTGGGTTTCTAAGGTTTACCATCTAAGAAGGGTTTTTTGTATATACTCATACTATATAGGGAGTGTAAGTATATAGAGAAAACCCATTTTAGAGTGAAAACTGTGGAAACTCTAACTTCCCGATGTTTTTTTTTATGAAAATTTTAGGGCATGTAATATACATGATTCTAAGCATTTTGAGCCAAAAAAACCAAAAAGCGCCGAGCGGCTTTTTTTTTAAAAAAAAAAAAAAACCGTTTCTGGGTAACACATGTTACAGAAATAACATGTGTAATTTTCGTGTAACATGTGTTACCCGAAAACTTTATTTTTTTTTTTAAAAAAAAACCGCTCGGCGCTTTTTTGGTTTTTTTGGCTCAAAATGCTTAGAATTATGTATACTACATACCCTAAAATTTTCAGGCCCTAAAAAGTTTGGGAAGTTAGAGTTTCCACGGTTTTCACTCTAAGAGTGGGTTTTCATAATATCCTTCCCCTATATAGGGATATATATATATATATATATATACAAACAAACATATAAAATCACCACAAAAACCACCATCAAACAACCTAACCCATCCATCACTTGCCCCCCAAGATTGCATCCCTTACCTTCTGTTTTGCTGTCATGTTTTTCATGATGCACGTCTCTGTGTTGCTAAGTGCCTGACAGATGAGATTATCAAAAGATCTCTGCGTCTGGGGTTGCTCAATAGCTGCATCCCTGAATGGTGTTTTTTCTTCATTCATCAGCTTCTCAATCAGATCTAAGTTCTTCATATATTGCCTTTGGACCTCATCTTGTGCTCCTAGAACTACACAGGATGAGTTGATGTCATCTCTGACTTCAGAGATGCAATCTACCATGATCACAGTCTTGAGTTGGAGATTGTTGATTGCATCAATGTGGGTTTCTGCCATTTTTTTAGTTTTCTAGTTTGTATGTGACTCAACTATGTGTTTGATAGTTTATTTATAGACCAAAAAAGTTACTTTTTAGGTTCTAGTAGTTGAGTATTGAATTTCAAGAATTAACTATATTTATTACCAATCAAATCATAGTTAGTAACCAGTAAGATTTTTTGAGTTTTTTTTACCATTTAATAAGCTATACCACTTGCATTTTTCATCGTTACATGTATGAACACAATAAAAAAAACATAATCTGTGTATTTTGTCAATTACGTGCGTTTAAATATTATAAGCGCGTGTTCGTTTGTTTTGTTTGTTTCCACCAGTGAACATTAAACGCACGTTATTTTTTAACATATACAAAACATGCGTTTAAATAGAACCTGTTTAACAGTTACTTACCTTCATAATCTGAAACTGTTTTGTAATCCATTTTTTCTTTAATTATTCTTTTATTATCAAAATTGTTAGTTTCTGTTAATAATACATGCGTTGATTTGTGATTTTGAATATGATTCGACTGATTTTATCGATTGTATTACAATGCTCTGTTTTTCTTCTTCGTCTGTAACTACGTTTTGAATTGATTTAAACAAATGTTTTTTGATTGTGTAATGATTCTGAACGTTTAATTGAATTGAAACGATGAAAATCAGGTTCAATCGTTGAAAAATTTTGTTTTGATTATGTCTGATGTTTACGATTTGAAAAATATTTAAACGCTTTTTTTCCTAATTTACCCCTGGTTAGATTAACCCAAATATGATTAGGGTTGTTAATTACAATTTTGCCATCGCCTAAATCTAATAGCTGAGAATGCTTCTTATGCTTTGTACGTTAAGAAGCTTTATACGTTATCTCTTCCCTATGTATATTGTTATTTGTTGAACCGAGCACCTTTAACCTGATTACTAGGTAAATCGCATGACACAATATGTAAACTTCTATTTGTGTTTGTTTTGAACAAACAAGCAATGACCCAAGTTTTATTTTTAATAGAGTAGATTTTCTATTCAAAAGGAGGTAACAATGCAACTTGTAACCTGTTTACCCGCCGCCCACTTGTAAAAACTTATTGGTTTTAATAGAAATACTAAAACAATTTCATATAAAAAAAAACAAGTAGACATTTCATTCATCACCAAAAGCCTTCTTTCTAGCAAGGTACTAGAAAAGAAAGGGATACAACCAAGTCTCCAATACAATCAAAATAAATTAACATTAAAATTCCACCATTTAGCTATCGTTAACTCCTTCCAAATCGCCTGTATCTTCAAATTGAGATATGAGGATTCTGTCCTGACTATTCAGCTCAACTGGTTGATGGACATCGCAATGAAGAGTTTGAACGGATTTCACCCGGGTTCGACTCCAAGCGGGGGCGAAGGTTTTTCCATTCCAAGGGTTTCATACGCATCTGGCATTGGCGGACCCACACCTTGGCCAAGAGGTGCGGGCGCCCACCTTGAAAAAATTTTTAGTGTTTATATATACGTGTTTATCCCGTTCGCACACCATAAAATTTTTCAATCGCACCCTTGGATTTTTGAAACCGAAGAAAAGCAAGGAAACAAGCTTTCCTCTCCCCCTTTATATGCCTTAAAGCTAAAGCTGCGATCCATGCGCTTGTTAGAAAGGTTGGTGTGTATATATTCCTTGTTTTTTTCTGGCGAGCAAGGATTTGGTGGAAATGTTGCAGGTCTCTCTTAGTTTGATGTGAAGAAGATGAACTATTTTTTTAGTTAACTTTTAATATGTTTTTCTTTTTATTTAATTTCTTTTTACTTTATTTTACTTGTCCTTTAATTTAGTTTATTGTCTATTATTTTTTATAAGGTTTAATAAAATACCAGGTAGATAAGATCAAGTACAATGAGTGATATTATAGTCCATAGATAATTCAAACGAATATAACTATTCAGCTCGATTCTAGATAAGTAAATCCAAGAATTTGAAAATCGTTTTAACGACGTAATATCTGAGTTACTTGTTTGTGTTAATAAATTGAGTCCTTGTGATAATTTTGGTGCGTTTGATGTTCCAAAACTACTACGATTAGTCGAGATGTATCCACAACTTTAGATTTTAGAATTTTGTTATGCATATTTAACGACGTTTAAATTACTTTTGGCTTTTGGTTTCCTTTTGTTAATTATATAATTTTAGTATTATTATTTTTGGTATACGAGTCGACCCGGCCCGACCCGTGTCACTTGATGGATAAACGACCCAAGGGCTTAGAGATTCCGCACCCCATGAAAAAAAATTCTGGGTCCGCCACTGGCATCTGGGGCGATCCGGCAAGCGGGTTCGGGTCAAGGGGAATTGGCCTAAGTACCCGGGGGCTCGGAGATCGTTTCGTTGGCCGTTAAAAAAAAGAGATAGGAGGATTATTTGATGTCTTCGCCTATTTTATTCGCCGTGCTCTTTTGGTTATAAAAAATAATACGGTTCGTCAACAGACGCAGTTAGAGCCCAAGCAAGAACCTTCCATGTTTATTTCGTACCTTCATTTTTATCTTTTTCTATCCGTGTGTGCTTATTTTTTTTAGTTAGCTTCATGTCTTCATTATATCCTGAACTTACAGAATCCATTGCCTTTTATAATGGCAACTTATGTAAACATTAACAAAAAGCTATTTATAAATGCGCATCCGGGGAATCGAACCCCGGTCAGTACCGTGGGAGGGTACTATGATACCACTACACTAGATGCGCCTTTTGTTTCATTTTCTTACTGACCTAATAATAATAAGGAATTGTATTATTATGTAGCCAGCAAATTTTTTTATTGCTAATTTACATGTCCTTTCCAAATGTTTATATCTAAACAAATGTTTGACTGCTGTAAATAACTTCATATACTTTTGTAAACTGATAACGTTGGTTATTCAAATTTAATTAATAATACAAAGTTCTAATTGATAAAGACTTCGACATCCTACTTTCTTAAATGTGTTCTAAAAATATTTATTTGAGCTGTTAGCAAAAATATAACAAAAATCAGACAGCTTTTAGGTAATATAGTTTACTAGGAATATTGAAAAGGGTGGCGACGCAACTTGTTACCCGTCTACGTGTCTACATGCTACCTTCATGTAATTTGCCCTTTATTTATAATAGAAACTATAAAAAAGAAAAAAAAATTGAAAAATCGAAAATCAAACCAAATCTGATTGAATTGGTGCCAACTATATCTGAATTGGATCTTAATTCTAAGACTAAACGGTGTGGTGGGGGGGGGGGGATCGGCCCGTCGAGCCCGTCTTGGGCCAGCCAATACCGCCCTGACCGTGTTCAGTCCGGCCAACTCGTCCAATTTCGGACGTTTGAGACGGGCCTTGTGCTTGGTTGTTGATTGGTTGGTTTGAAAATGGTGGGTCCCTCCCAACCTATATATGATCGTTGAATTAAACAAAAAAAAACCTGCAACTCCGGTGACTGTGGTGGCCGGCTCCGGTGAGCGAGAGATGTGGTGGTGTTGTGATTGTTGGTGTTCTGCTGGTTGTGGTTAGAGGTGAACAAAAAAACCGGTTCCGGTTCCTCTAGGAACCACCGGTTCCACGTTTTAGCAAAAAATCGGGCCCGAACGGTCCTGGAACCGGTTCCACCGTTAGAATAGGCCAAATTCGTTTTTTTTATCTTTGGGTTCGTTTATAGCCATTAACTAGCCGTTTTTTTCAACCAAAATCACAATTTTGCCATCCTTGTTTAGTATAAATAGGTTTAGATGTTTTAAGTTGTTCACAACACTCAAAAACACATTAAAAACAAACCGAAAACGCTAAAACAAACCTTGCATCCTCCTCTGTTTCACAAGCCTTAACCATAAAAAGGGTGAGTAAATAAGATGAGAAACGTTCATCTTGTTGTTGGATGGGTGATAATAAATATAGGAAAGGGGAAACAGAGGAGTGGAGAACCAATGAGAAAGATTTGAAGTTGATGTTGAGGTCATGTGTGATAATAATGTAATGTAATGATTATGTTAAGAGATATGTATACATTTGAAGAATTCGCATACGATGCGGCGATACAACGCATGAGTAGTTCGGACGAAAATTAATAAAAAATAATATCATTGTAATGTTTGAAATTGTTTTTTTTTTCATTTCATTTTCCATGTTTCTTGTTTCGAAAAAAAAAAGTCGTATTTTTATGTTTATTTTTTTTCTAATCGGCTTATATATATATATATATATTCTAATTGTGCGCGTAAGAACCGATTCTGGAACCGGTCTTAAAAACCAGTCGGCGGAATTGGGACCGAAACCGGACGGAACCGGCACTGTAGCGGACCAGTTCCTAAAAGTGAAGTCCAAAGGTCACAATGTATAATGTCAAATGGTGCAAAAGTGAATGAATTTGAATCATAAAAAGGCAATCGTTTACTATTAGCAAGTTGACAAGAATGACAAAGTTTAGACACATTGTCTTTATTACATGAAAAATGAAAAGTACGACGTAATACATCTAAGACTTGAGCCCCTGGGTGACCAAGACGGTCGTGCCACGGTAAGGAGGTAGATGTAATGAAGCATGCTTGAGGTGGAAGCTGGGGAGGTGTGAAAGGGTAGAGGTTCCCCGTGCTATTATGGCGAGATAGGGTCTTCTTAATGACGAGATCCTTCACAGAAAAACCAAAGGGGTCAAATTCTATAGATACATTATTATCTCTAGAAAAACGTCGTACGGAAATTAGATTTCTAATAACATGTGGGCTATAAAGGACATTGGGTAGGATGTATGTGCGGTTTGGTAGGGTGTGAAAGCCAATGCCAGATCCTTTTATTGGGACATATTGGTCATTACCGACAAGAATAAACCGATTTAAAGGAGGTGAGTTAGGAACAATAATTTTACCTTGGTCTCGTGAGACATGCGATTCAGCTCCCGTGTCCATAATGTCTTGGTTCCAAGAAGCATTGTTTTGATTGAATCGCATATTGTTAAAAGCAGCACTTAAGTCAGTTGGGCAAAGTGCATCATATCCGTACGGTGGTGGCCCATATGAGCCGTAACCAGTGGGACCAGAGTAGCCAGTATAATGAGTCTGAGATGGCTGGCTGTTGGATTGATTAGAATGACCGCTGGGGCGCCAGTTGGGCTGCGTGAGATAAGGACACGGGGGAGGGGACCACCAGGCCCAGTTAGGGTATGAAGGAGGTGGGTGTGGGCTGTATGAATTGGCGGGTGGGTAGTAGCCGTGGCCAGAAGATCTGCGTCCGCGTCCCCGATAACCACCACCACGGCCGCATCCCCTGTTAGGACGGTTGGTGTAGGAGGATGGAGGGTCGGTGCTGGGTTGTTCAGGTTGGTTGTTGGTGGGTGGTGCGGGTTGGGTGTTGGGTGTGGTGTTGGCGACAAGGACCGAAGAGGAAACCCCTTTTTGTGCCTCAATCCAAATTTCTTCATCATGAAGCAAACTAAGGGCTAGATCCCAGTCCGCGTCGCGGTTGTTGATGAAAGATGCAGTGGTATTGTACTCGGGTGGTAAGCCACGCACAAGCTAGAGAACCAGCCTTGATGCACTGACTGGGTGATCGACATCGGCTAACTGGTTTGCCAGACTCTTCAGTTGTTGACAATAGTCATCAAGGGAAGAGCAGGCGGTTAGGGTTAGGTTACAAAATCGGGTTTCAAGGGTGGCAGCCCGCGCTTGTTTGTTGCTGAGAAAAGTCTTCTCGAGTTGTACCCACGCGTCTCTAGCAGTCGTGGGCTGGTCAAGAACGCGGTCAACGTATTTGTCAGACACAGTATTAATTATCCACTGGAGGACCAACGCATCCAGTTCTTTCCAGGAATCGTATTCCGGATCGACAATAGCAGGAGGAGGGGAACCGTCTATGTGATTAGCAACCTTATAAGCAGTCACGTGAAGATTAAACATCTTCACCCATGAAGAGTAGGTGACTGTCGAACCATCCAAAGTCCTGATTTTGGACTGGATATTGGAAACTGAATATGCAGGGTGGAGGGCAGCGGGTTTGGTGGTGGATGAGGATTCGGGTGTTGTTTGGTCTGTTTTGGTCATGGCGGCAGGCTAAAAAAAATCGATTAGGGTTATTAGGGTTGTGGCCGAAGCCGGTGATGAAGAGGAAGCAGGAAGGGATCGAAAGAAAGAGCTAGGGTTATCAGAATCGTAGCTCTGATACTATAAAGGTTTGTAAATCTGTATGCATTACACAATAATCATGCCCCATTATATAGGGGTGAATACAAGAGATAAAAAAACCGCTATAACAACCTCTCCACTATACAAGGAAACTAGAATAATAACATAATACAAGGCCTAATCATCGGCTATGAATATGCTTCGGCTAATAACAATATACCACATAAAATAACAGCCATGTTAATATTAAAAAATTAAACAGTAATAAATACAACCTTAGACGCTACTTTAGACGCTTGTATGGCTATTGGTTTGTTCATCTCCGTGTGTTTTTCATCTAAATGAATCTGCAAAATCAAGAAGTTAACACTTAAATGATTAAGATATGTGTAAAAAGATATAATTAGTAAAATGGGACGAATGAAAACCATAAACTAACAAATAACCAACATTAGAAGCTTTAATTTTTGAATTCAGTATCCATGCCTACGTATTTTAGCAAGTGAAATAGGTGTGCATTAATATGTATTTATAAAATAAACTTTAGTAGGTTTGCACATGGTTTAATTTTCAAATTCATGATTTTCCCACCCCTTTAAATTATGAAATTTTGTTAAACTTTAGTAGGTTAGGTTAGCACATGGTTTAAATTTTGAAATTGATGATTTTCCACCCCTTTAAATTAGGAAATTTTGTTTATCTTTGACTAAAGTTTTAAAAATTATTGTGTTTTATGTGAATACCGAATTCAGTGCATTTATCTTTTTCTTTAACTTTGTTATAAAAGAACCATTTCAAATTAGGGAGTTTTGTTGTTATTAACATAGATGTTCATATCACATGAATATATAATATGCATCATGTGTTTTCTACCATATTGATGCAGCTGGGGTTTTTAAAAGAAATTTACCTACAATTAATATCTACAATGCATTTTTATATTTTTTCTAAACTTAATTATTTTAAACTTTTATATATTTAGCTAATTGTGTATATTTAAAAGTTTAATGAGATTTCTTTTAGTTAATTATATTTATGTGTATACCCATTAATATATGCATGTATACCCATATACATATGCACATATTGCTAATGTTGATTGTTTAAATAGGGTACTACAATTGAAGCTATCAGTAACAAACGTGATAAAGCATTCTTAAAGCCTAGTCTTGTGTTGCAATTTTGTTACCGTGTGACAAATTATTTGTCTGTCAAAGCAAGGATGAACCATAATGTTTAACAACATTATCATATTTTAAGAATCACCAAAGCTGATATGTAGATTTCGAGTGCCCTGTTGGTTTTTTAAATCGTTGCATTTGATTTATGTGAAATTTTCATTATTGGGCGGAACAGTATTTAACACCAAATTCAATTTTACAATTTTGAGTTTTACTTGATCATGAAATGGTGTTATGATTCAACATCCATATTAACAATAAATCCATATTATATTTCATCTAGTTAGTATTTAAAACATAAAATGCAATATCACTTGTACATAAGGCATTCTTTCTTGTACATTTCAATCCACGCATCGGTATTGACTACGACAAACACCGACACGTCGACAAAAATGAGCCGGTCGTCATGGTATATTCGAATGTTTTTAAAATATAATAGTTTTAAAGTTATGATATAATTAAATAAAAGAAATTATAATTTTGTAGGGGAGGGGAGGAAAATGTAATTACTAACTAAAAATTAGGGAATTAAACTGTAAATAAGATAGGGTATTAAAGTGTAAATAATGTTTGAATGGCTATTTTATCCTCATTTTAGGGTTGTTAGTGAAAATAAAGTTCTTAACTTTTGGGTATCTTAAAATACCCCTCCCTCATGCATTATAATATATTATAGATACTTAACACTCTGCTACAGAGTTTCATTAAAGGATGGAAGAGAAAGGATCTCCCTCCTCTTCCTTTCTCTTCAATTCCTTCTAAATTAGAAAGATTAAAATCACCTTAAAAACCTCTTTATTATCCCTCTCATTCCCTCCTATAAAAAACTTTGGAACACATTTTTTTCTCCACTTCTTTACCAATCATTTCTCTTCCATCCTTTAATGAAACTCTGGAACAGAGTGTAAAATCTGTTTTATAAATGTAAACTTTTATAAAACAGAAATACGTTCATATTTTAAAGTCATAATCATCATTTGTTTGACTTATTTGTGTAATCTATAATATTTTGATTATTTATAATTATTGTATTTATTTACAAGTTTAGTTAAAATAATTAACTAAATTCTTTAGGAATATTTTTAATTAAATATTCAATTGGTAATATTTAGATTACCTAGTCATGTTCATAGACCTTAATCATATTTAATCATATTAATTTGGATACGCGAGCTTAATATTAATACCATTTATCATAAAAACTATAATTCCCCAAATCGACTTAACAAACCCTAAAGCCTTTGTGACACCCACCGATTTCCCAGGTCATAATCCGTACACTTTCTAGTAACATTTAATCTGAAACACGTATTTGACACTATCTTATATGCAAAAATCCCTTGGAAAGCCTAGCAAGACCCGAGCTAGTGTAATTTCACTCACATGGATGTGCAAATATCTGAATTTATCAAGGATTGATGACGCAAATTTAAATAATCATGACTTCCTTACTAAAAACAATGAACGTATGTTTGCATATCTTAACACTTGAACTCTAGTCCACATTTTAAAAAGAAATATATATTATTTACACACATATGTATATATGCGTGGAGGTATATATGTATGTACTTGTGCATGCATGGAGATCATCTAATTATGTATATATATTGTGTTATAGGATAGGTCACATCCATAAATTCTATGATTGTGCTAATTGTCTATTAAGACTATGGGTTAACAAATATCGAAAGACTCCTAATCAACACAAGGATTTAAGCATGTTATTAACCTAACATAACCACACTTTTCAAATCCTTTACCCACAATCTAAGTTAGGATTTGCACAAAAGTGGAGGCCAAACACAAGAGCACTAGAACCAAGGAAATATCATCTTTCAAATGGAAGTTACTCCCCTTTTTCCTTATTGTTTTCGGCCCAAGACACAAGCAAAAAGAAAACATCTCATCACCTCTCAAAACATGATTATATCTTATATGGATAGCCACCATAATCCCTAAAAAATCTAGAATGTTAACCTTTCCAAACTTGTAATGATCTTGTCTTTTTTTCCCTTGTGAGTCGCCACCCCCATCTTCCTCAACATAATCACTTTTGTTTTCCAAAAACCAAGGTAAATCTCTTGTGTGGTCATTCTAATGAATGTGACACCAATCCATGAAATCTATGATTAGTTAGTCTAATCCAAGAGATTAGGCAACAAGTGTGGGGAAGCAAAACACAATGATGATCATTAACTGAAGTGGTAAGATCTTCTAATCACCTAAACCCATGGAAGATTACTTGCCCAAAATAGACCACCATCACCTCACCACCTCACCGTCGTCGTCCACCTTCCTTCCTCCTATCTTCTTTTTTTCGGCCAATGCACCTAGTCACCATCACGTTTGTCATTTGTCCCCTAATCACATTACACTAGAAAGGTAATATTATTTAGTTTAAATCAACTTGTTAAGTCACATTATGGAAAGATTAAGGAATCTTGGTGACTAAACAATAAAATGGTAATATTCCCTTAAACACCAAAATCCATAATAGTTGACTTACCCTCTTTGGCCACCCCTTCCTCCCCCCTCTTCGGCTATATATACACCACACCTGACACCACCACCTCTCTTTCACTTGCACCATCAAACCACAAGAACTTTTTCCCTACTCCTCTCTATTTTCGCCCCCCCCCCATCACCACCATACACCACCTTTATTCAAGTCCAAGATCACCATTCACAAGGAAACTAAAAGCTTGAACATCCCTTGGAAGCTTGGAACTTCTTTTCTTTCTTACACAGGTATAAACCAAAACCATTCTTTTGTTTAATACATTACCAATGTTCACCTAAGTAGTAAACATAAACTTCTAGTAACTAAAACTCAAATGTTTTGCAATAAAGGTAACTTGGATAAACTTTAATATTTATACATTTGTGCATGTGTGACATCCGTCACTTTTCCATTATATATATATATAAATATATATAGATTTATAATAATAATAATAATAATAATAATAATAATAATAATAATAATAATAATAAAAAGTGATAACATTACTTTAGATGCAAACTATTTGTTTTAATTCAACCCAATAAACCATAAGCCCCTTTGTGAAAGTCAGCCCAATCCAGATCTGAGCCCAACCATTGAAGCCCAACAGTCCCCTCCCCTTAACTGTTTTTAAAAAAAAAAAAAGAATGTTTCTGCCGGGAGTCGAACCCGGGCAGAATCTGTCCCACACATACGCGCCTTACCACCTGAGCCACACCTCATTTCTGATTTAAACCCAAACTTAATTATATTTAACCCCGTTTTCACATCCCTTTCTTCTTCTCCCTTCTGCTGCTGTGCGACGGGTCTGACCAAGAAGAAAAGGAAACACAGTCAAACATGTTGACCAGGTAATTTAGCTAAAATTTGGAAACCTTGACCAAGTTAAAGTATGGTATGAACTGGCAATTAAATTCCGCATTTCCTGGACGCGATTAACAGGCCCAAATCAAGCTTAATTTCTCGTTTTTTTTGACCGAGCATTTCTATTTTTAAAGACTATCCTTTTACACGATACCCCTATAAATTGGACACTCCTTGACAAACCTAAGATGCCGAAACACAAACCCCTACTCTCAATTTCACCTCAAACTCTTCCAAATCTGCATAATCGTTCACGTTTGACTTTTGGTTTGACCGTGCAACAAATCACGATTACGTATCTTGTAAGTTGTTTTCTTTGTTGGGTTTCAACCTTCGGCCACTCACAAACAATAGCCCCATCATATCAGGGGCTATTGCTTGTTAAATCGAAGTATTTAAAAAACTAGGGTTCTTATGCTTATTGGGGAAGATGACACGATACCAAGTCTTTATAAATGTTGTTTTTACCAAATTCCAACACCAAATCTGATGTAGATCAGATGGTGGATGGCATTGTGGGAATCTGGTTGGTCAGGGGTTCGATCCTCAACAGCTACAAACATTTTTTTTTTCCTTTTCTACCAAATCACTTTTATATTCATATAACTTTATTATTACATATATATATATATTAAATTCTCTTAATCTTTTAAATTCATTTTAAAATATCAAAACTATTTTATAAATTCTAAAAAATTACATTTGTTAAATCTGTTATAAAAGTTTCATTTATAATTTTTATTTTTCAGAAATTCATTTATTTAATATTTATAATAATTAAATTATTTTTAATCTATTAGATTTATAAAAATCCATTTATATATCAAAACAACTTTATTAAATTCTCCAAAAATTATCCTGACTTTTTATAAAGATAAACTTTACTGAAATAATTTTTAATTCAGTAAAATCATTTATTCAATATTTTTAATCAATTTTTGTTAGTTTTAATCATAAATAATTCATAATAAATTCATTTTACAATATTTTTGCACCAAAATTTTACATAAATTATTTCTATCCATTTAGAACAGAAATACAATTTTTAATCTAAAATTTCTTTAATTTTAATATTTTTAAATATTAAAGTTATATTTTGCCAAATTGAAATAAATAGATTAAATATACTATTTTCAAGAAAATAATTTTATAAAAATTATTTTCACATTTAAAACTTTATATTGTGACCATATTTGATTTAAAGTTTACTCAAAGACTTTTGTCTATTTAATTACCAAATTTCTCTTATTTATTAAACGTTTAATTTATTAAACAAATAAACGTAATCCCCAATTCGAAGCCCTAGAAATACATGTATCCTAGAGTTATTTCCCTTACACATTATCGATTACTTTAGGTTAATCATTTGGGAGAAATCTCAAGTTCATATTTCGTTGTCCAGTCCAAATTCAAGTTACTACGTGAACAGTGAGTATTACTTATCCCCTTTTTCGCTTTTACAATTTTTGGGGTGATTCATGCACAACTATACAAAGCTTCCATATTCATTTACACATACATTTTTATTCATTTACAATTCATATACGTGTCTTGTTTATCTTTGTGCTTATGCTTGAACATGAACGTAGCTTACATACAAAATCATACATTTAGACATAACTTATGTTATGGTGCTCTTTACACTCAGACGTAACTTATGTTACGGTGCTCATTTAGACATAACTTTGTGTTATGGTGCTCTTTTAGACTCACACGTGTTGAGGTGCTCATTATCAATTACATTGTACAACTTTACATGTGATCTTTGTCTTGTTTGGTTACTTGCGTGTTTACATAATGCCTTGGTGATGCTAGACACATGAATTGTACTACTTTTCAAAACTTATACTATATGTACAAAACTAAGTAGTACTCACCAACATTCATATGTTGACAAAATTATTTTCGTGCATGTTTCAGGATAAGCTGCTTGACGCTTCACATAGGACTTTGGACTTAGATTAGATCAATCAAATATCTTTATTTCTGTTGTCTTGTATTTAATTTCACATGTTGTAAAATAATATTCAATAATCAATATTTACATTTTAGTACCATGAGCTTTTGAACAATCGTCACTACGTGGCACCTCGATGATTCCGCCATCGGTTGGGGTGTTACAGATTGGTATCAGAGCCATGGTTATAGGGAATTAGGTTATTAGATAAAATGGCCTAGACTATAACCGAACTTCAATTTTCATGCATAATATTTCCTGAATTACCCTACCCCTCATTTCTCCCTACTTTCCTCCTTCTATCTTTCCCTTCTTCCCTCTCTCTATTCTTCTTATCTTTCATCATAGTGCATAGAGATGGTGTCCTACAGAGAGTGGAAAGTTTGCATCATCATGGAACAGGGACAGTACCTTTCATGAAGACACTCTTAGGCATAATGCCTACTCGTATTTTGCTCCTTCAAAGTTGTTGAACTTTAATGAGTGTGATAAGGACACGTGCAATCTGGAAGGGTGGACGCCTGTACACTGGGTTTTCTGGCATAGGCAAGCATAGCGCATAAATCCATTTACGGACCTGTTATGCTTACCTGGGGATTCCTGGAGTGAGTGTCCACTTATAGGCTAAAGCATGTCTTCTTTGATCACCATTGGGTTCGATTCCTTTGAAAAGTCAACGTCCTTGTTGAGCTTTACATCTAGGCAAGGGCACTCCAAGCATTCTGTACAAGTTTTTCCAATAATACCCTCTCATTTCATATACAATACTTTGCATATCATGATTGCTTACAAGATCACATCTTCATAATCATCTGTACGATTATACACTTACATTTTCTAATCTCATGATTATTAATTTACTACCTTATAGATGTCTTCTCGCCGCATGCTCCGTGATGCCAGCCAACGCCCTGTTCGTGCTTCTGGACGACGTACTGATCGTCGCCTCGCATCTTTAGTCGCCGAGCAAATTGCTGCAGTGATCCCAAACCTTGTCAGTGAGATAACCCAGAATAGTAACAGTGCCAACACAGGGAGTACGACTCAATTTCGGTGCACTTTCAAACACTTTAACTCCTGCAACCCCACAAAATTCACTGGTGACGAGGGTGCTACTGGTCTCCTCCAATGGTTTGAAAGCATGGAGAGTACTTTTGTGAACAGTGAATGTCCTGATGAACTCCGCGTACGCTATGCTACCAGTGTCCTTCAAAAGGGAGCGTTAACCTGGTGGAATGGCGAAAAACGCAATCGAGGAGCTGATGTTGCTTTATCTTTATCTTGGGCTGAAGTTAAGGAACTCATGATCGCCAAATTTTGCCCTAGGAACGAAATCAGGAAACTGGAGGAAGAGTTCCATGGACTGAAACAAGACAGTGGGGAGAATCTTGCGTATAATACCCGATATCACGAACTTAGCATACTGGTTCCACACATGGTTACCCCAGTCTCTCGAGCAATCGAAAAATATATCGAGGGATTACCAGACCTGATTCAAGACGTTGTCACTGGAGGCAAAACCACTACGGTAGAAGAAGCCATCCAACTTGCAGCTATACTAACAGACAAACATGTAAGGAAAGGAAACTTAGTTAGGAAGAGCACCAAGACACCTACTGAGAAAACCACTAATGTTGTTGAACAACCTAAGATTGTTTTAGCAAAGGTCGCCACTACTGCTTCGAACTATAAGAAACGAATGGGCGATAATCAGAACCATGCTGTTGTTGATCCGGTGGCTCAACCTCCTATCAAGAAAGCCTACACGGGAATCCATCCACAATGCAACACTTGCAAGTATCATCACCCTACAAATCTTCCATGCCGTCAATGCACTAGATGTGGAAGGTTTGGACACTTTGTCACCACTTGTCGAGTAATGGTTGGAACACAGGGTAATCATCAAACAGCTGCTCAGGAACCACTACAGATTACTAACGGTCGGGCGTGTTATCATTGTAGAGACCCTAACCACATGCGACCTCAATGCCCTAAGTTGAATAATGTAAACCTGGTGGCACATGGACGAGCTTTCAATATCAATACCAACGAAACAACTGATCAGGATGACGTTAATCCCACTGGTTAAGCCATGGATGAAATCTTCCCAAGACTCGAGAAATCCAATACCCGTGTTTTCATTTTCTTGATCCTATTATCATTTTATACCCAACTTTGTCGCACTCATTAGCATACAACATCTAGAAATTTCCTTGCGTATTATTGTGTATTAACACCGATTGGAAATTTATTATTACGTTTACAAGACTCTACCTTATTTGAAACGTTTGGACTTGATACTTGATCTTACAAATGCTTTTCTAAGAAAACATCATTGGTTATTACATGAAACTAGATTTTTCTCTTAATTTGACTATGCATTGAACACCTAATTATTCATGATACTCGTAAACATTTAATTATTCATGATAACACTTACACTTAATGGTTGTAGTACTTACAAACTTGCTTGCATAAACATGCTATCAATTTGCAATCTATGTGAATAATAATTGCTGCACTTAATAGAGGTCATCATGCCTTTTTCAACAGTCGGGAGAGGCCCTACAACCTGCTCCACGACTGGTAGAGGCTATTGAACATACTCAACGATTGGTAGAGGTCGCTATGCCTTTTCAAACAGTCGGGAGAGGCCCTACAACCTACTCCACGGCTGGTGGAGGCTATCGAACCTGCTCAACAATCGGTGGGGTAATAGAAGGACGCAAAACCCTAATGTAAGGTAAATTGATGATTCCGGTCCGGAACGTAATCATGAATTTACAGGTGCGTTAGGGTAGTGTGAAATTCTATTAGAGTTTTTGGATAGGCGTCCAGTACGTTTTCAAGGTATCAAAGGTGTGGTGGGTTAGCTGCGGTACACCCTGTATACAAACACTAATGATGCATTGGAAGTGTGACTGGAAGTCGAACCAGAAACAAACTCTGTTTGCTTGTTAGTTCATTTAGTCTTTTATAATCAATCAACTCATGCATTTATTTTAGGAGTCCTGAAACTTGAAGTAGTGATTTACTAGATTCTTACTCTCTTTACCCTTTTGAGACGAACCTAATCCAATGCTTAACTCACACATATCAAACCTCATATCCAAATCACTTGAATTTTTCCAAACCACAGTTATCTTGATTATTACCCAAGCATACATAACCCTATGTTTCCAATAACTTCGGGACGAAGTTTCTAAAAGTAGGGGATGCTGTGACATCCGTCACTTTTCCATTATATATATATATAAATATATATAGATTTATAATAATAATAATAATAATAATAATAATAATAATAATAATAATAATAATAAAAAGTGATAACATTACTTTAGATGCAAACTATTTGTTTTAATTCAACCCAATAAACCATAAGCCCCTTTGTGAAAGTCAGCCCAATCCAGATCTGAGCCCAACCATTGAAGCCCAACAGTCCCCTCCCCTTAACTGTTTTTAAAAAAAAAAAAAAGAATGTTTCTGCCGGGAGTCGAACCCGGGCAGAATCTGTCCCACACATACGCGCCTTACCACCTGAGCCACACCTCATTTCTGATTTAAACCCAAACTTAATTATATTTAACCCCGTTTTCACATCCCTTTCTTCTTCTCCCTTCTGCTGCTGTGCGACGGGTCTGACCAAGAAGAAAAGGAAACACAGTCAAACATGTTGACCAGGTAATTTAGCTAAAATTTGGAAACCTTGACCAAGTTAAAGTATGGTATGAACTGGCAATTAAATTCCGCATTTCCTGGACGCGATTAACAGGCCCAAATCAAGCTTAATTTCTCGTTTTTTTTGACCGAGCATTTCTATTTTTAAAGACTATCCTTTTACACGATACCCCTATAAATTGGACACTCCTTGACAAACCTAAGATGCCGAAACACAAACCCCTACTCTCAATTTCACCTCAAACTCTTCCAAATCTGCATAATCGTTCACGTTTGACTTTTGGTTTGACCGTGCAACAAATCACGATTACGTATCTTGTAAGTTGTTTTCTTTGTTGGGTTTCAACCTTCGGCCACTCACAAACAATAGCCCCATCATATCAGGGGCTATTGCTTGTTAAATCGAAGTATTTAAAAAACTAGGGTTCTTATGCTTATTGGGGAAGATGACACGATACCAAGTCTTTATAAATGTTGTTTTTACCAAATTCCAACACCAAATCTGATGTAGATCAGATGGTGGATGGCATTGTGGGAATCTGGTTGGTCAGGGGTTCGATCCTCAACAGCTACAAACATTTTTTTTTTCCTTTTCTACCAAATCACTTTTATATTCATATAACTTTATTATTACATATATATATATATTAAATTCTCTTAATCTTTTAAATTCATTTTAAAATATCAAAACTATTTTATAAATTCTAAAAAAATTACATTTGTTAAATCTGTTATAAAAGTTTCATTTATAATTTTTATTTTTCAGAAATTCATTTATTTAATATTTATAATAATTAAATTATTTTTAATCTATTAGATTTATAAAAATCCATTTATATATCAAAACAACTTTATTAAATTCTCCAAAAATTATCCTGACTTTTTATAAAGATAAACTTTACTGAAATAATTTTTAATTCAGTAAAATCATTTATTCAATATTTTTAATCAATTTTTGTTAGTTTTAATCATAAATAATTCATAATAAATTCATTTTACAATATTTTTGCACCAAAATTTTACATAAATTATTTCTATCCATTTAGAACAGAAATACAATTTTTAATCTAAAATTTCTTTAATTTTAATATTTTTAAATATTAAAGTTATATTTTGCCAAATTGAAATAAATAGATTAAATATACTATTTTCAAGAAAATAATTTTATAAAAATTATTTTCACATTTAAAACTTTATATTGTGACCATATTTGATTTAAAGTTTACTCAAAGACTTTTGTCTATTTAATTACCAAATTTCTCTTATTTATTAAACGTTTAATTTATTAAACAAATAAACGTAATCCCCAATTCGAAGCCCTAGAAATACATGTATCCTAGAGTTATTTCCCTTACACATTATCGATTACTTTAGGTTAATCATTTGGGAGAAATCTCAAGTTCATATTTCGTTGTCCAGTCCAAATTCAAGTTACTACGTGAACAGTGAGTATTACTTATCCCCTTTTTCGCTTTTACAATTTTTGGGGTGATTCATGCACAACTATACAAAGCTTCCATATTCATTTACACATACATTTTTATTCATTTACAATTCATATACGTGTCTTGTTTATCTTTGTGCTTATGCTTGAACATGAACGTAGCTTACATACAAAATCATACATTTAGACATAACTTATGTTATGGTGCTCTTTACACTCAGACGTAACTTATGTTACGGTGCTCATTTAGACATAACTTTGTGTTATGGTGCTCTTTTAGACTCACACGTGTTGAGGTGCTCATTATCAATTACATTGTACAACTTTACATGTGATCTTTGTCTTGTTTGGTTACTTGCGTGTTTACATAATGCCTTGGTGATGCTAGACACATGAATTGTACTACTTTTCAAAACTTATACTATATGTACAAAACTAAGTAGTACTCACCAACATTCATATGTTGACAAAATTATTTTCGTGCATGTTTCAGGATAAGCTGCTTGACGCTTCACATAGGACTTTGGACTTAGATTAGATCAATCAAATATCTTTATTTCTGTTGTCTTGTATTTAATTTCACATGTTGTAAAATAATATTCAATAATCAATATTTACATTTTAGTACCATGAGCTTTTGAACAATCGTCACTACGTGGCACCTCGATGATTCCGCCATCGGTTGGGGTGTTACAGCATGTGTGTGCGTGAGATGTATACATATATATACATACGTGCGTGTGTGCGTGTGATTATATACATGTATGCGTGTGATATTTATGCATAAAAGGTGTAGTTTTAAGGTAGATATTTATGTAAACAAGTGTATAGATGCCATAAACATAAATGTTGATGTGTATATGTCGAAACAAATACATATATGGGTATGTATGAGTAACGATTCAATAAACATGAACATTTTTGAATGTGTCAAATACATGGATGTGCATGGATATATGCTTATGTGCGTGTGAGTATATGTATAAATATAGATGTGTTGACAAACAAATGTTTATGTGTTTGAGAGTAGTGACACCATAAACATAAATGTTTATGTGGAAAGGGTTAAAGCATATACATATATGGGTGTGTATATGTGAAGACTCTATAAACATAAATAGTTACGTGTATGGGTATCAAGTACTCGAAAATACAGAAATGTATGTGCGTATCATGTGCTATAGTTGTACATATGCGAATATGTGTAGTTTTATACCAAATCTTTAATAATAACGATTACTTTTAAAGGAAAAACACATGTTTATTTGCCATAAACATATGATTACGAGTCTTGGTTTTGAAAGATATTTTTTAGCATAATAAACCTTGATTTTGAACAATATTTTGGAAAGTATAGACGTCACCAATCAAACCAATATGACTATATACTAAGAGATGAGTGAACAATACGTTGAGGAAAACCTAGAACCTAGATCTAAGATGTCCATTCTCTATAGGACGTGTAGATCTACTTTCCTAGCACACCGGGTTATATTCTTGCTAGCACTTTGCACGGACTTGAGGTGAGTTTCACGGCCCCTTTTTACTGTTTTATATTTTGGGAAAAGACATGAATTGTTTACTAGTTTTAGAATGAATTCTTAGCAGACCGGTATACATGAGACAAATATGTTTAGAGTACTCATAAAGCCCTCGTGCAATTAGTTTACCCGTAACCATTAGCTATGGATTTAGCCATGAAACACTTGAATATATCTATTGGGTTGACACCCCCATTCTTGGTTAGTCGCTCTAACCCGGATACATACGAGAAAAAAGTGCTTGTATTTCACATACGATGATACATTGTCTTTATTGTATAATGTGCGAGGCACAACATGTCAAGGTTTGGTTATGGACGCATGATCGTTCATTATCATCATTGTCTTAGCTAGACATTGATGGGTCATTCATGGATTTCATTAACTTTATGTTTTCAACTATTTTTAACCCGTGAACTCACCGACTTTATGTTGACAATGTTTTTATGCATGTTTTTCAGGTAACTAAATCTATGGATGGAACTTGGGGCATGTTTGGGCATTCATTCACGAATATCATCCTTTTGTGTTTTCAAACTTAAGAATATATGGCTTTTGATATATTTCATTGGAATGGTTGTTATCTTGAAACAAAGTTGGTATTTTAATATTTTGTTATTATGAATATTTGCTCGAATCTTGTACTTGAAAACCTATCGTGTCGCATTTCGTGTTTCCACCTTGGCGGGGTGTGACAGCCATAGACCCTAAATACCGTAGACTTTTAAGACATCCCTCTTATTAGTATTCTTATACGTTATAGGTAGAATTCTTTGGGATTCCCATTCCTAAGCTCACATCAGCTTAAGTTGGATTTTGATCGCTTTCGCAAACTGTGAGTATATTTATCCCCTTTTTCATTTTTATACTTTTGGGGTGAAACATGTACACATATACAAACTTACACATAATCTTTTATACGTTTACAATTCATATACGTGTCTCGTCATGTTTGTGCTTTATGCTAAACTTAAGCGTAGTTACTTACATTGTTTGCACGCAATCGTTATATAGACCTAACTAAAGTTAAGGTGCTCAAATGAACAAATGCTCAAATGCTCGAAATCATTATCTAGACTTAACTAAAGTTAAGGTGCTCAAATGAATAAATCCTCAAATAGACATAACACAAGTTACGGTGCTCAAATCATTTTGAAAC
The DNA here is from genome assembly GCA_030844895.1 of Ambrosia x helenae. Taxonomy (NCBI): domain Eukaryota; kingdom Viridiplantae; phylum Streptophyta; class Magnoliopsida; order Asterales; family Asteraceae; genus Ambrosia; species Ambrosia x helenae. The sequence goes on from CM061234.1 coordinate 12,041,219, forward strand.
GTGTTAGGATGCTTTGTATGAATCATATTCGTTTGACTTTATCATGTTTGTTTACTACATGTTTACATAATGCCTTGATAAATCTTAACGCACATATTCTTTAAACTTATTTTATACGTAAACAAACCAGGTATGCTCACCAATATTATTTATGTTGACAAAATATTTCCGTACATGTTTCAGGTGTTTATTGAGATGATACTTATGTAGGACATTTGGACTTAGTAAAGGTGGGGAAATTGCATTTGTATTTTATAAATGTTTGTAATTGTACTTGAAGCATTAAATAAAATATTTACACTTTAGTACCATGAGCTTTTGAATAATCGTCATTACATAACACCTCGATGATTCTGCCATGGGTGGGTGTTACACAAAATAGGGTTCAAAGTGTAATAAACATATTGTTCACTTCTCTATGAAACTATACATGTTTTTATTTTTCAGCACTTATCTTTATTACAGTAATTAAAAACCACAGTCATTTTCAACTACTAGTTTGTGTAAATGAAATTTGGGAGGAAGAACAGTGGTGATCTTTCCGGATCTAGCTTTGAAGAGAGAGAGGGTGGTTGAAAGAGGATATAGATGGTGGGGTCAAACGGGGGTGCAATGCGGTATGTTTAATGGCGGTTGGAAGACGAGGGTGGAGGTGGTTGGCAGATGTCGGGTGGTTGCAGGAGGAGACGTTGGGTGGTTGTAGGCCGTGGTTGTCGGAAGATATGGAGGAGATGAAGGGTGGTTGCAGGTTGGTCATTACAAAACATCACCATCGTCATCAAGTGTCTTGATCTAATAGGTTGGAGGAGATGGAGGTTGGTTGCAGGACGGGGTCGTCGGGTGGTGGGGTTTGTGGCTAGTGATGGCAGTGATTGCTTATGGTGACATCGATGGTATTGAGGCAGGTGGAGGTTGCCGATGGTAGAAGATTATTGTGATTTTGAAAAAGATAGAGAGAAAGAGACATCTTATGATATCAGATAAAATAAAATAAAAATCTCACAAGAAGATATGATGTTTGAGTAAAATGACAATTTTATCCTTAAAGGTTAATGAAAATGTGAGTGATGTGGTCAAATACATGCCATTAGATGGGTTTGAAAGGTTTTCTTAAATTCTAAGGTTCTCTCTATACTTCCCATATTATTATATATATATATATATAACAATTCTCAAACGTTCGCTACAGTAATACGTCACTTTCGCGCTACAGTGACTCTCGGTTGACAATATTGACCATCCTGGCAGTTTGAATTTCCTTGATTGTCTTCTATTTACGGAATTGCCATCTTAATCAGGATCGTGACTCAAACCAGTGAACATTGGTCACAGGTAGTTAACATATGATTTTTTACATTAATGAACTGCATAAAATCTTTGCGACCTGCTCCTCCACCCTCATCTGTACCGGAGAAGACCCAGGCTCACCAGCCACAACCAGCATGATCTTCTTCATCTCTGATGTAGACTGTTTCGGGTCAACAGTACCGTTTACGTGTCGTCTCCTTCGTCATCGTTGCAGTGTCCATGCCGAAGTAGGTTTCGAACAACCGCGTGGATTCGACGGCTTCACGCAACGTCGGCAGGGCGGTGTTTACAGCGGCAGTTAACGGCGGGTTATATACTAATTATATAAAACTTAGTAATTATATACACATACATATGTATATGTTGCATGATCATAATAATTATATACATGCTTCGTTGGCTTTCCACAGGCTTAACACATACATGTGTGCGCATTTGGTCATCAAGTGTTGTCTATATGAATCATAACATCTAATCAAACAAACGTAAACATATCTTATAAGATTTATAAAAAAAATGTGAAGTATAAAATAAACATAACATCCATCATAGTACATCATCCAAGCACACACAAAGATGACAACAAGGTCAATTATGTAATTTAACTGGAAAATTGCATCATGAAAAGAACCATTGCGAAGTGTACATATGTTGTCTGCAGGCTTATAGGAAAGCATCCTTCTCCAGCAGCTTCAGTACATCATTATGGTTGTTCAGTTTTGCAACGTCAATAGGCGTCTTTCCATCCATGTTTTGCAGAGTACTAAATCCATAAAATTAATACTATTAGAATCAAAATTAAAAAAACGAACGAGATGTAGGTTAGGTAAATGGTATGCTAAACTTACACTGCGGCACCATTGTCGAGCAAGAGGGCCACACACTCTTTCCTGCCATAACCGGCTGCGTAATGGAGAGCAGTGTTCTTGTTCTTGTCTAATGCGTCCACCTTTGCCCCAGCCTCAAGGAGAACTTGAGCACATTTCACCTACAACCGGAAATAAATCCATTATGGATGGATTTGAGTTATGTTAATATCTTTAACGGGTCAAAAGGGTCAAGATAAAAAAAAATGTAGAAATTCGTCCAGGGTGTATTTTTAATGTGTACTGTTTGATTATTGGGCATCACGTGTTTCGGGTCAATCCGTGCCACAAAATCACCCATTTTGAGTCCTTTGACCGACTCTACCCAACCTGCCCTTTGAACCACAAAATCTTACCTCGCCATATCCACAAGCAAAATGTAATGCAGTCCTTCCCTCCGAGTCTTCTTCATCTTTATCGGCTCCAGACTCTAAAGCCGCCTTCAAACCCTAGTTATTTATAAAGCCGACAATAAATAACATGATTTTAATTTAAATAAGAAAAATAAACAGTGTGGGCAGGAATGCCTTCTAGTCAATCCAACCGGCCCATTTTGCCACCTCGAGCAAAAGCTAACAAACAACCTCATTCTAATGAAGTAAATTTGGGACCAAAAAATAAAATAAAACGTGAATAAAAATCCAACCCTCAGAAGAGGTGTTTTGGAAATTGGAACTGATTAGATGACGATTGATGATGGCAGACTCACAGGTTAAAACAGAAAACATATAATTATTGGGCGTTTCGACCTGAACTCATTTTCACCCAAACCATTTCAGTCCAACACCTGACTCGACATGCCCTATTTTGCCAAGCTTACTATGGCTGGAGTACCTCAATGTCGCCGGTACTAGCAGTCTGATGAACAATAGACTCGTCTTCATTTGCATCTTCTTCAGCTTCATCTGCCACTGGATTCCCACTGGAAGCAGTAGCATCTTCAGTGACTGCAAGACCCATTGCTTCACCCAGTTTCTTTAGGACATCTTGATCATTCCAGTACCTGGTTTGTGGTTTGATTATATTTCAGAAAATATAAAATAATTCATAAATCGATCTTCACCACCAGAATGGAACTTACTTCATCATTGCTGTTGGACCACCAGATTCTATCTCATCTAAGATAGGTTTCAAGGATGGATCTTCTTTGATACGTGCCATGCGTTCTTCAAGCTGATCCTTTTGAGCTGGGTTAGATAAACTTTCAAGCATCTGAGACATTGATGGATCCTGCAAATAAAAAATGATTTTAATAATCAAATCCACATGAACGACCGCGTATAATCATAGAACTGTTAACAATAACAATAACAATAACAACAATAATAATAATACCTGCATCATGGCACTACCAAGGCGCTCAGCCATGTTCATGAATTGTGGATTTTGCATGACCTGCTGCATGGTGGAATAATATTGCTGTGTATCAAACTGGGGAACACCTTCATCAGCACCGTGAAAAGTGTGCTGGAGTTGCTCAGCCATCTGGTTGAATGACGGATCTTTTGCTATTTGCTCTGCTAATTCCTTAATGCTTGGATCCTGTAACGACAAAATATACATAAAATCAAAAGTCTTAACTTGGGCTAGGCCACTAGGTGGAGGATTTACTAGTACACATGGCATTATTACTTGTACAACAAATTCTTCTAATTTGATTATAGGTAATTTTCATTAGGCATTCAAACTTGTACCAAACAAATTAATACTTTAAATTCATATGATTGAACCCTAACTGAGAGATGGAAAATCAAATCAAACTAACCGAACCAATTTTAAAACCAGGTTATTTTATATTTCAAATTTTAACCAGACTTGATGATTCGGTTATGGTTTTTTGTCTATATAAAACCAAATTAACTCAGCTGCCATTAAAACCCAGCCATGATTTGTGTTATTTAAAAAAAAACATATATATTATATGCCAGAGAAGTTCCATTACAGTTTTTTATAAATAATGTAGTGCACTGTTGCTTGGCTTCTCCTATATAAAGATAACATGTTTTCTGTTTTTTTATTGAACAGAAACTTGATTGGATTTCTTTACTAAACTGGGCTTGAATTGACCCAGGCCAAAACCAGCATAACTGAAAAACCACTGAAACTAAATGGTTATGAAATAATGATCAAAACATCGGTTATAGGTTCAGTTTTGACTATAACCGAACCAGCCCATGCTCATCAACTGTACACACACACAAACATATATATTATCAAGTTTCAAGTCATATAGAGGATAAAAGAAAGCTTTATACATTAAGCAGACCAGCCATAGATGAGAAGTCGAAAGGATTTCCAGGAAATCCAGCTCCAGGCATGGACGTCATAGGAGGTACACCTGAAGAGCTTGATTCCGAGGAAGTTTTCTTGGCCGTATCTGTTTTCTCTTCTGCATGAGAGAAAAACATATTCAAAAACATAAACAAACAAACTTGAGCGTATAATCATCTCAATTATCAATAGGCCAAAGGAAATCAGATAAAAATTATCCACATAGGTAAACAGCAGTCAGAAATGCCTCTAATCATCTTGGTGAATCTAGATCACAACAAGTAAGATATAAATGGCATAGGGGTGTTCGTCGGATCATTTTCAGGTTCCACAGTTAATCGAATCGGTTTCCTTGAATCAGGTTTTTTGAATGTGTATTCTAATTCAAGCTAGACTTTGTTAAACTGATTCAAGTTCAGATATTCAAATTCGGGTTAATTTGAGCAGCACAAATTAGGAAAGAAAAAACGTAAATGCAGCAATGGGACGTGGGACTTGAGAAGGTTAGGGTTTTCAATCGGTTGAGGACTTAAGTGTTGACGCATCACAGAAGAAAACGGTTTGGTTGAGGACATAATTCAGTTGGTTCGGTTCGAAACTCACAAATTCGCAACTCAACATGAAAGTCAAAATCTGAATTCGATTTCGTCTCTAGTCCGAACCAAGCATCTGAAATTCGAATACGGGTTTGGTTCGATTCAACTATTGGACACCCCTAAAGTGAATTCGATTTCGTCTCTATGATGTGAGTTGTATTGGATAGCTATCAATATTTATACTCGACACAACTCTCTTAAATTCATGTATATAAAGAAGTGAGACAGCTGCAACTTTTGGTTGTACATAGAGAAACACTTAGTGCCGGCTTGTAAAACCATAGTCATCAGAAGCGACCACCTCCTGTGCCTAAATGCAATTTCCACATGACACGCAATTTCCCAGGCTAGACCTTTGCACCTTGAGTGAGCCTAACGCTTTTGATAACTATGTGTAAAACCAAGGTTAGATTAGACTGTTCATCTATGTAACTTCTAACACGTTTTACCTTTGAGTTTTTAAAGTTTGGCAGCGAACAAGGGAGGAATCAGAAAAATATGCTCTACGATACTTTTGACTTCTTTTATCCAAAAAAGAATGTTTTTCCACTTTAATCTCTTCCCCTCTTGTACACTCAAAGTACCAATTTAAATCAGCAAACTAATATTTTAATTCTTAATTAACCAGAATTAATTAATAATGAGCTCAATCTATAAAATAAAACCAATATAATTCAACAAAATAACATAACATAAAATAACTATCAATCAATCTTCTCTAATAAAAAATATTAATTCATAATCAAACACATACCTCCTGAAGTATCAGGCTTAGAAGCAGCATCTTTCTCATTCACCTAATAAAAACAAAACAACCAAATCATCAGCGAACTCTAAACCCTAAAAAACTCGGTCTTTATTGATCAAGATATATATATATTTTTTAAATCAGAAACCCTAATCATTAATATCAATCCAAGGACAAAAAGAGTTAATTGTTGAATGGATTGAAGAGTTTACCTTAGACATATCGTCGAATGAAGTGATGAAAACAATAATAATAATAATAATATTAATGATAATAATAGAATAATGATTGTAGATCGAGAAGTATTGAAGAAGTGAGGGAGATAATGTTGTTTTTTTTTTTATAAAACTGAGGGATGAATGAATAGAAGGTGAAAGGGTGGCCCACATCAATCTTCCGGTACTTGTGTTGGTATCCTATGGGCCTAATTGTTCACATCGGCATGGCCGCAACCTACCCGACCTGACCTGACCTGGACTCACCAGACCGTATACTCTTTTATTGTTAAAATTAGGAACTACAAATCGAACCTTAAAATGCTATGCGGATCCGGATCCTAAAGATTTTGATGGGTCAGGTAAAGGAATGTATCTTATAACAATATTAGTTATATCTTTTATAGTTTTAGTTATAAAGCATTTCGTTTAGGGCTGACAAATCGTGTCTTAGCAGGTTTAACAGGTCTCTGACGACGCGAACATCATAAGTTCTAAACATGAACACGACTCGTTTAACTACTTTATATGACATGTTTATAACACAGTTATACGTTTTGTGTACCAAAAAAAGAGAAATGGTGGATCTTTGCCTCTTAATTCTAATTATTTAAAAAAAGTAAAAAAATGGCATAGTGTATTTTTCAGTTAACAGGTCTAATCGTGTCTTATACAGGTTACCCATTGTCAGCCCTAATTTCGTTGTAGATGAAAATTGGATTCTTTCAATTAAACATGCAATGCGATAATCACTTGTACATAACGCATTTCTTTCTTGTACATTTCAATCTACATGCCGATATTGACTGAGACAAACAACGAAACATCGACAAATATGAACATGTCGTCATGGTATTTTTTTTAATGTTTTTAAAACATAATATTTTAAAAGTTATGATAGGATTCAAAAAAGAATTATAACTTTATAGTGGAGGGGAGGAAAGTGTAATTAGTAACTAAAAATGAGGGAATTAAAGTAACTAAAATGAGGTACTAAAATGTAAAAGTATTTGAATGACTATTTGATACGAACCCAATGCTGGGAAAGGGTCACACTGGATTGGGCCAGGCCCATTCAAAGCAGAATGGCGGGAAATTAGAAGGTAGGAAACATATTGGCAGGAAATGAAGTAGTAGGAACAGTTTCAGTCAATTTTATAGATTAGAAAAATAATTGTTGTTAGTAGTAGTATTAATAGGAATCTGTGTTTTTATTTTTCATTGTCTCGTATTATGTTTATCTAAAACTAGGTTTTATACCTTGTAATTGGAGATCACCCTTCTCGAGCATGGCTCTATCTGTACATTCTTATTTTTTAATCAAGCAAGCTGTTTTTAGTTCTTATCATTTTGTTTCCATTGCCGAGAAACAAAGAGAAGATGATCTAGGAAACGAATTCAGATCCAGTTGCGGTTGCAGATTTTATGGTTGTTCCCTTGGCAGAAATCATAGCTAGACTTGGCACCATAATGTCACAAATGAGGGTTGATGTTGCAGAAATCAAGACTATGATGTCTGGAACACCAACCAACAACCACCCACCACCACCGGCTGCACCCCTCACACTTAGTCCACCACCAACACCTGCTACATCCTTGATTTCAGCACCAAACATCACCCTAGTACCAGCCTCCAAACCAGTGCCAAAGGAAGGAAAAAAGTGCAGCAGCATTAGTAACGTGCAGAACATTAGCAGAAGAACTCACAGAGATGAGATTCCCTACTCCTAGAATTCTTGCGTTCAAAGAGGGTAGTTCTCAGGCGAGGTATTTCGTATCTAGGCTAATTCCTGATCACAAGGACCCCCCCCCCCTTTATGAGCAAGAAGCCAGATTTCCTCAGCTTCAAACTTTGAGCGCAGAACAAAGGGCGAAGTTGAATAGCGGTTTTATTCACTTTGATGAACCGAGCTTTTGTGAATGGATGCGTGGTCGTCACCAGCTTCCTCATGTTCAAGATCATAGATGGTTCCTTCATTCAGTTCAAGACCGTTACCGCGTCCATGAAACGGATCAGACTACAATTGAATGGATGATCGCTTGGTACAACTATCGGATTTTTGACTTGAGGACAAGTCGTTTTTCCGGGTCGGATGTAATGATACATAACCAGTACTGAATGGCCCAGAACCTGACCCAATTCCAAGCCCAAAGCTCGACCCAGTTGCTAATTTAATTAACTCAGAAAAATAGCGGGAAACTGGAAGAGTGGGGAGCAGTTCACAAGCTTGAATTTAGGAGCAATTAGCAAATATTATTAGTATTAATAGTAGGTTAATGTTCATCTTTTTTTTTTCAGTCTATGTTTTGTTATAAAAATTGAGTTTATATACCTTGTATTGGAGATTAAACTTATCTCGAATTTGGCTATTTATGTAATCGTGTTTCAGTAGTAAAAGCTTTAGATTTTTGGTTTCTATCATAGTACCGGAAGTATTTCCCGGCTTTCAAAATCCACCCTCTCGGGTCCCCATTACTGAAGGAGGGAAAATCAATCTTGTTATAAGGACAGTAATGGCGATGATTGCTTCCCGATGAATCTTCGTTATCAAATCTGTTGGATCCTCCGCCAAATTTCTCCTTCTTGTCGCGCGCTTTGAGAGCGGCGACTTCAGTTTGCAGGAATTCCATGGAGGCTGCAATGGCCGTCAATTGGACAGCCATGGGGTCAGGGTTCGAAGGGTTTGGGTCTAAATTATTTCTGGTTTGAGGAACCATCGTGTCTCAGAAATTGTGTGGATGGGATTTGAGGTTGCAAGGGTTGGATTTGGTGGTGCAAAGATTGGTTTTAGGTTTGAATTTGTTTCCTGGCAATGGAACCAAAATGATAGAACCCAGAAATCTAAAGCTTTTATTACTGAAACACGATTACATAAATAGCCAAATTCGAGATAATACAAGGTATATAACCTCAAATTTTATAACAAAACATAGACTTAAAAAAAGATAAACATTAACCTACTATTAATAATAATAATATTTGCTAACTGCTCCTAAATTCAAGCTTGTGAACTGCTCCCCACTTTTCCAGTTTCCCACTATTTTTCTGAGTTAATTAAATTAGCAACTAGGTCGAGCTTTGGGCTTGGAATTGGGTCAGGTTCTGGGCCATTCGGTACTGGGTATATATCATACTACAATATCCCAGAAGACGAGAAGGTTGATGTGGCAACAATGCATCTAGAAGGAGATGCTTTGGATTTCTACTCATGGGTTTCAACAGATCAAGCTACCGAGTTCTGGGACGAGTTGGTTCGAGCCCTTCAAAAGAATTTTGGGCCTACAGAATTCCAAAACCCGGATGAGCATTTATGTAACATCAAACAAATTGGAATGGTACAAGAATACCGCCACGAGTTTGCCAAACGCTCATCTCGCGTGACTAACTGGCCCGAGCACTGCCTCTTAGGTGTGTTTTTTAATGGCCTCAAGGAGGATCTCAAAGCCGATGTCAGAATTCACAAACCCAGGACTGTTTACAAAGCTATGAGTATAGCACTTGAGTTTGAATCCAAAGTTAGTCACACAAAATCTGGAAAAAGTTATTCTTCTTCTACGGTCAAAACAGAGCCGACCCCAGCAGTCTCTAATACTCTGGTTCCAGTTGTTTCAGCCCAGAAACCAACAGAAAATCAGTTTTCTGATGCTGAAAAACAGGGTCGGTATCTTCGTGGAGAATGCTTTAGATGTGGTGATAAGTATGGTCCTGGACACCATTGTAAAACAGGAACTCTCAAGCTTCTTGAGATAGCTGATGAGAAAGAAGCAGCAGCAGAGAACAAACAGGATTGCACTGATGAACTAGCTAAGATCAGCCTTTATGCACTTTTTGGTCAATCATCTATAACCACCATGAAAATTCAAGGCATTTTAGGCACGACTGAAGTATTAAATTTGATTGATAGTGCGTCCACACACAACTTTATTTTGGATAAATTGGTTAGTAATCTGAAACTGATCGCCCAATTTATTTCTCCTTTCGGTGTCCAAATCAGGAATGGTGATATTCTCCGATGCAATCAGATTTACAAAAACCTATTGTTGCAGCTTTCAGACCTAAAGATATCCCAAGATTTCTACCCGTTTGCCTTAGGATGAGCTGATGTGGTACTCGACATTCAATGGTTAGCAACGTTTAACACGGTTCAAGCAAATTGGAAAGAGATGTTTTTGAAGTTCACCATCAATGGCAAGGAATACAAGTTACAAAGAATTCCACCGGATCGTCAGCCAACAGCTTCATTCAGCCATCTCACTATTGAACCCTTAGAAACACACATCACTGGACTAGGGGCCCCCATTTTCTGTTACTCGACTTGGGGACAAGTCGATTCTCCGGGCATGTTGTATTGATACGAACCCAATGCTGGGAAAGGGTCACACTGGATTGGGCCAGACCCATTCAAAGCAGAATGGTGGGAAATTAGAAGGTGGGAAACATCTTGGCAGGAAATGGTGTAGATGGAACAGTTTCAGTCATTTTTATAGATTAGAAAAATAACAGCTGTTAGTAGTAGTATTAATAGGAATCTGTGTTTTATTTTTCATTGTCTCGTATTATGTTAGGTTTTATACCTTGTAATTGGAGATCACCCTTCTCGAACAGGGCTCTATCTGTACTTTCTTATTTTTAATCAAGCAAGCTGTTTTAAGTTCTTATCACTATTTTACCCTTATTTTAGGATTGTTAATGAAAATAAAGTTCTTAACTTTTTTGTATCTTAAACTACATCTCCCTCATGCATTATAATATACTATAGATAATAGTTAGATATGTGGAATTCTATGAGAAGTATTTGTTATTTAAGTGATTAATTTCTGTCCAACCATGATCCATCATGTAGAGCATCCCTCTAACAAGGCCTAACCCAACGGGCTAAGGCTCAACTTATAGTGACACATCCATCATGCATACACATACATACGGCATACCAACTATGAAAAGTCTACACTGACTTGAGCATCATAGGGTGCCTTCAATATGAAACAAAGGAGTGCAACTAATTCATATTCTCAACTGTGACAATCCTAATGGCTAATGACCGACTACATGTGATTTTTCTCTTAAATAAACATGGTAATGGTACTGCACATCACCATCTCCGATGCCACCACCACCGTTGTTGGAGCCACCGACATGCCCAATCGCCCAAAGCCACCATTGCCATTGCCATTGCCGCCACCACCCACCGACTCATTTCAACTCAACTCCGTTTGCATCATAACCCATTTTGCCAATTTCGACCCAAACCAAACTGACATATTTTTATAAAACAGCCCAATATTACCCACATTATTTATTTGCTTGAAACATACATGTTTTAACCCAAACCCGTGATGACCCGTCGTCACCTCAACCGCCCAGTTTGCCAGGCTTAGCTATAATGTTTGAAATAACTATGATTCTTTTCATTTCATTCTGAATCATATGACAACCAAAAAACTCTGTACAAACGTACCCATAAGAACGTTCAAATACAAGTAAACTTACTGTTTTCTCCGAGTTCTTTCTATATTAAGCAAGTTGTTTTTCTCCTTGTTTCGGTTCACGGTGTTGGACTTAAATGGCAAGACAGATACAGGGGTAGCGGGCACAGTGTCCCAACGCGCTCTTAAGAACCTCATGAACCTCATGGCTGTTTCCTTCCTGAACTCGAGTTCTCGTGTGAAGAGATCAAATATAAGGAAAGAAAGAATATACTTGAAAGGGATGATGAGGAGAACAGCAGAGCCAAACAAGAGCACCATAGCCACTTCAGTTGTTATCTGTAAATTTTCCAAACAATTGTCCAATAGAATGATTATTTGACCCTTAGATAATCGGTTGCAAAACTCATATCCAAACACCCCCGTAACCCACCTCTGTAGGGGTGTTAAACAAGTCATGTTTGACCTGAAAATCATGTATGACACATGAACCAAAAACGAGACAAGTTTTCGCAGGTTGACACACGACTCACTTACCTGATTTTTTTTTATTATTACCTTTTTTTTTTTTTGAAGATTTATGCTCTAAAATTACAAATTAGCAACAAAATATATATAGAGTATAAATAAAAATTTTAAACTATAAAATATGATGTGCTCATTTCCCTTTTATATTTTAAATTTTGGCAAAATATACCCTGTCAGTTTAACTTATGACACAAAAGAATTTTTCTTAATTTTTTTTTAAATAGACGGGTCAGCCTGTGAACCCACCGTATCGACCCAAACACGGCCTGTTTAGCTAAACATGTCATTTCGGAAATTCACACACATACCTGTGGTTGGCCTGCAAGAAGAACTGAGCGGATTTTTAGAAGGGAAACGTTAACAGTCTGCATATACTTCTCTAGATCACGCATGGCTTCTTTTACAGCTATAATCTTCTCAATTGTATTAGATGGTGGTTGATCATGTATGGTAACTTTACCAAAATGTCTTCCCAGGCGGCCCTGTTCCTTCAACCCTTTAACTACCAACATGAAAGCTGCTGACGCCATTAATGTTGTAGGGAACACGTACGATAGCAAATTTCTGAATCCAAACAGATAAATATCATAAGTTGCAAATCCAGCTAACTTCATCAAACTGTGTCCAGTGAGTTGTTTTCGATATTTAAGCAAATAAAGCAAGAAAGTTCAGGTTTGTTTACCAAATTTTTATTAGAAAAGTTTTTTAAATTGGTCTTTTGTTAATCAAAATTTTATTAGCAATTTTAGCTTAGTTTACCAAAATTTTAAGCAATAGGTCTTTTGTTGTATGAAATATTAGCTTAGTTATGTAACTTTTTTTTTCCAGCCGCGCTTGTGGTGAAAATAACGTTAAAAACGACAGACAGTTAATCATGCATCATATGGTGGTGTAGGTAGCCAAATGACAAAGCCCGATTGCTAATTGTTATGTGCCTTATGTCCATTGCTTGATGCAAAAGCCGGGGGTCTCACTGGAAGCAGCCTCGCTATTTCCACGAGGTAGAGGTAAGGCTGTCTACATCATACCCTACCTTAGCTTTGCTATTGGTGGGATTAACTAAGTATGATGATGATGATTATGTAACTTTTTTTAAAATGTTCTATTACCATATTATATAGCTTTTCTCTAATATTTTAATTTTTAAATAAAGATTCACAATTTTGTTTTGTTTTTTTGTCTACAATTCGATATTATTATTATTGGAACCGAGTTGTATCTCATAAACCAAATTCAAACAAAAAAGACCCATTTGTCAGTAATGGGAATTAAAACAACCAATTTATAAATAAAAAATAAAAAATCAAGTTTACCTGAAGATGACTGCATAAATAAATGCAAGAAATGATGCAGTCACATGTGGTTCTTCCCATCTTCTAAGTTTCTCAAAGCTCTTGGCAGCCATAATCAAAGGAAGAACAAGCTCCTGAAAAGAATATGATACTTTGCGTCAGCATTCGGCATTTCGGCCTGTAATTATTTAAATACGTTGAAAAATATGATTTGATCATCAGAACCGGATGTTTATTCAAAAGAAGAAAAAAAAATGATGAAAACAATCAGATGAAGTTTGACCTTAAAAAGGTCGATATTACTAGGAATCCCTTCAATCATGGCGGCATCAATGGTGGCTTGTGTACTTTCAACCACCTGATATTTATCCTTGCAAACAATCGCCGCCTTTTCTACCAAATTCTTATATCCAACAACATGGTTTTTACTCAACACATGATCTTGTCTCACCAAAGAGTTCTTCCAAAACGCAATAGAATCATTAGAATTCCATGATGAATGTCTCATCCACCTCCTTAAATATACACTTCCATCAATGTCATACACATGATTATTGTTAACTTCTGATGCTTCAGAGTTGACTTGCTTCAATCTTGTGGTCAATGGTCCACCCCAGAAGTTCACTGCCAATGTTTGGCGAACAATGTCACCGTAAGGTGCGTTTTGTAAATATGAGAACTGAACAAGTTTTGTAGGCTCGTCTAATAGTTTTCGGACAAATTGTAGCGCTTGAAGTCTTGCAATGCTATTAATAGCAGAATATATCGCCTTTTGTTTACCCTTTTTAGCACCGTAAATGTTATATACTAATTGGTCATTTTCCTTGGGTCCAAAATCTTGTATAAATTGGTGTACAGATATGACTTCTTTTATTAACGCATACCATACGTCTCGTCTCATTTCACCTCCAAAGTCAACAAATTCAAGTATCCATTTTTTAGAGCTGACAAGATAGGTTCATGTGAGTTTAGAGTTTAGACAAAAATATAGATAAAAACAAGAATTTTGGATTTTGACGACGATAGATTGTTGAAGCTTACTCACTCTGGACCAGAAGAGATAGAAACGGCTGAGTCAAAAAGATCCGAACCCAATGGTCCAACTCTAGCTTTCTCTACCCGTGAACCAGTGCCGGTAAGATCCAGTCTAATAGCATCTCGTTGGCCCCTCAAGCCAATTTCCTGCAAGTTTAGACTTTAGAGTGTGACCAGGTGAAATTCGAGAGTTCGTTTATTACACTGTTTATGTAAAACATGGTCAACTTGGGTCATGTTTTATTGACAACAATAGGTAAACCGTAAACATAAAAAAATTAGTTAAAAAGAAAAAGGGTCAAAGAGTTAAAAAGTCACCCAAAGCTTATTCAAAGTTTTACATCTTTCTTATTAAAAAATGGTAAAGATGTAGTTACTTGAAAGTAAAGTGCTTTATCGGTCAAAGTTAGCTTTCCGGGCCATGCCATGTTATTCTCCCATTTAAGAACAGGTCTTTTTCTGCTTGAACCAAGGCATAAGATTCTCTCATCAGAAGAGATAAGCGGACTCTCCTCAAAAACGTTTGCTTTCTGCCCTTCATAAACCCTGCACCATGGAGAAAACTGTCATGTAGCGTTTCAGAAGTTTTTATTCATTTATTTACACTTTCGGTGACACTTGTGATGTTCAACAGTTTCCATAATTCCACTTGAGCTATTTTTATGTTTTACCACTTTGACCGTTACATGACCCAAATGGAACTAATTTATTATAAAGGGTAGAAATGTGCACATGTGACGGAAGATGCAAAATAGGAAAATGGTAGCATTGAGCTCACTTGAGAAGTTGACGAATATATGTTGACCACACATGGAATGAGATGCCATTCTGACCACCAGCAAGAGCTTTGAAAAGGTTATGGGCCGTTGACCAATCCGCTAGCCCAGAAATATGAGGAGCAATGCGAACAAATGCTTCTTCTCCTACAACCTCCCTCTTCAAGATTTAAAAAAAAAATAAAAAAAATTAAGTAATAACTATAAACTGTAATACCGTCTGATGGTGTACCAATATAGGATCTTCCTAAAGCATAGAAGATCAAATATCTAAGAGGTGGCAAAATGGACGGGTTGGCTAGGTTAGGTAGCAAATGAAAAACATGTGATGTTTTGCATTTGGTCAAACGTACTGCGGTTGACGAAACCACATCCTACTCTCCAAGTATGTTCCTACTTCCTATAGCTAAATTACGGTGGTCTTTCTAAAACATACAAAACCACATCCTATTTTTCTTAAGACACATGAAACATATTAAATAAAGAGAAATGAACCTGAAATGAAACGTTGATGTTACCCAAAGAATCTTTCCCATAGCTGAAAGGACGCTCCCACGCAAGCATGGTTACAAATATCAGTCTTTGAAAGGCTTGATCCTATCAACCAAAATCCATAGAATTAGGTTACATACACAAATACTTCTAAATTTACAATTAAACAGAACAATTTTGACTTCAAAAATCAAAGATTAATATTCTTTGTTACTAATATAGATACAATTTTTTTCTAATAATAGAGATTTATATCATTTGTGACATTGAAATCAATTTTATTTATTTATTTATTTATTTTTGTTGCAGCAACAGAATATAGGCATTTTTCAACTCAAATTTAAACAGCGGTAATATTAAATTAAAGCCGCAAACCTTAAGGCTAGGATGGATTTCAGAATTATCTCTGCACAGAAACTTAAAGCAGCAATACTCCACCAAATTACGGGCTTCATTAGACACATTTTCAGGGACAAGAGCTTTAAACATCATCTGCATTTTCTTCCCGGTCAATCCATTCATCCTGCGGTTTCATTCATCTGACAAGTTCAGGCTAACAAAATTCCATATATGGCATGTAAAACTTACATGAACAAAGTATCAAATAGTTTTATATATTGAAAATTAACTTAAGAGCTTCATTCAAGTCTATGCTTACAGTTTACCTACTAAACTGCTCAATGGAAATAATGGCAGCTAAAGAAAGATTTCCCATTGGTGTTTTTGCGTCGATAGTGTGCTCGGTCGTTAGGAGTTCATCCATGTCATCAATCTCATTTGCATTTTTTATCGTGGGATTGTTATCTTGAACATTTTTTACTAGTGGAGAAGTCAAATCATTCACAAAGTTGGTAGTCTTTGATACCCAAATGTTAATCTTGTCTTTGAAAAAACCTGTCACAAAATAAAACCAAATTTTAATTGACCGTCTTGGTTTTAAAAAAACCTCATGTACGTCTATGTACAACCAAATAGGCTTTATTTACAACATAAGTTGTATATCTCTCGTCTGTTTTTATATATAAACCTATCTATCAAGTAAACCTATCATAGTACTCTTAGCAGATAAACCTCTACAGACCCTAACTGTGACGATACCGACTACTGATAAGATTAACATGAACCATTTTAACACCCTAAGCAAATCCCACATTGGCCGTGGAAAGGAGAGATTCTTAGTTCATAAGGGAATGTTCATATGAAATTCCTTGCCCCTTAAATCACCAAAGCGTTTTGGTCTTAGTTGGTTGTGGAGCACATGAAAAGTCCACATGACCACATGGAAACTTCAAGATGGGTGACCACCTGAGTAACCAAAGACAAATCCGTGAATTCCACATGAGTAACCAAAGACAAATCCGTGAGTTCCACATGAGTAACCAAAGACAAATCAGTGAGTTCCTGGATGGGCAACCCATTGGGGGCAAATCGGACAATATTGCCAACTTTGACCACTAACTCTGACCAACTTTGATCCAGAACTACCTACACGTGGCACGCCTTTTCCTCCGCGCCTCAAGCGCCTTTTTAAAAACCATGTTGCTCATGTTTAGGCTATATGGTGTGGGAGCAACCTCCCCCAACTCCCCCAAATGCCACATCAGCACCACCTCATTTTTCCCCCCTTCCCCCCTCTCCCTCTCCCTCTCCCTCTCTCTCTCTCTCTCTCTCTCTCTCTCTCTCTCTCTCTCTCTCTCTCTCCTTGTACCATCAATTTCCCTCCACCAATAAAGAGCCTTGGTGCAAACGGTGAGATATCACCCAACTCACCGATTTAATATGGGCGGCGGTGTTCCCGATCGGGGAAATGGCCACATCACCCCACCGAGTGAAGTCCTGAGACCACACCATTTGGTCTTAGATAGAGCATCGGTGCATTTGATAGCTGACCAAAGGCGAAAATATGACCACAACACTACTGATTTTGGAAAAATTGTGACTATATAACCAATACACATATTAAAGTGATGATTTAAAATTTAATAATCATAACTAGATAACCAATTGCTTACCTCTCTCTCACTCTCAAAAAAAAAAAAAAAAAAAAAAAAAAAAAAAAAAAAAAAAAAAAAACTTTTAGTTGGCAACTGTTCTTGAATCCAATCCAATCAATTTCACATTTTTAACTGACCCATTAGGCAAATTCAACATAAAAAAACAACAAACAGCTCAAACCCACAACCAAGAAACAGAATTTCAAGAAAGTGAACATATTAAATACATAAAGGAAGTATACTCACTGCTATCCAAATCATTTAGTCTTATCTTATAATCATCCAAAGATTTACGGAGAATCTTGAACCTGTTCTCTGATGAAGAAGAAGATGATGAGTTCTTTGCACAGGAAACAAGTGTACTAAGAGCTTGATAAGGGAGCTGCTGTGGGATTGGTTTAAAGGGTGAAGGTGGTTTTAGGATTCTTGATTGCATTGTTTTGGTTAAAAAAATGTACTGTAGTTAACAACAACTTAAGATTCATTTATATTTGTTTGACTCATGTAAAAGAGGAGATGCTGTTTGTGGTCTTGACTCTTGACTGTGTTTTTCTTTAGGTAATGTAATGTCAACGGATTGAAAATTTATTTATTGTTTGTAAAAAAAACTTTGTATAATAGATTGTTGAAAATACTCTGTTCGGAGCAGGGCTGAAAATTTCAGACACGAACATGAATACACGACACAAACCTACACGATTTAACAGGTTTAGGTATGATTTTAACAAGTTTCGTGTTCTAAACAGGTAGACATGAAATATACCTTTTTAGTACCCGTTAAGACATGTTAAGGGTTTTTTTTTTTTTTTTTTTTTTTTTTTTTTTTTTTTTAATATAGGTTGTGGGGATAGAGTATTGGAGTTCTACGTTTTTATTAGGTGGAATTCTATCTTTTTAATGCTTGATGGTACTTGTTATCGTGTCGGGTTTGGAAAACATGTTCGTGTCTTATCGTATTAACCTGGTATAAACATGTATTATCGTGTTAACTTGGTATAAACTGGTATTATCGTGTCTTATCGTATTAACCAGGTATAAATAAGTTCGTGTTCGTGTCTTAACAAGCCGGGTATACACGATTTGCCAGCCCTAGTTCAGAGCTACTTAAATACTCTTTCTTTAATAATATTTGTGAAATATATATTAGGGTGTGTTTGGAACTTTGGATGCCAAGAAACGAGAGTCCGAGAGGATGAGTCCTCTGTTGAGGCATTTGCTTTATAGATGCCACCTAAGCGTTCGCTCTCACCCCCTTTGAGTGTTTAGATGTTCTAAGTTAGTAGCTGGTATTTGCTCCCTTTTATAGCATGTGTTTGGGTTGATTTTTGGTTAAGGAATAGATTACTATAAATGTTACCTCAATTTATATAGAGTTGATTGTGAAAATTGGAACGTATATAGTTTGTAAAAATGTTAGCTTACGTAGAAATAAGAGTTTGGTTTTGCTTAGAAGATTGAGGAAGTATGTGACGTCAAGTAGTGGGTGTGTCTATAGAACTTTTGTCTTTTTTTTTTACTGTTACAAGGGGGTCTGAGATGACATTCTAAGCGTCCAAAACACTTGTGGGATTTAGTGGGTCGGTATAAAGGGAGAAGAGGACAGAGGGGGGTGTGTAGCATATGTATGTTGTTGGAATTTGATTTCATTTGAAACTCAATTACACTCAAAATGAAGCAAATATGTTGAAATTGATTTCATTTTGGTCAATCCTAGTTTCATTTTGGTAAATAGTGCTTCATTGGAACAAATGTGCTAAATGGGAATTAAATCAACCATGTTATGATCAAGATGTGATAATCAACCATTACAATTTACAAAGAACATCTTTAATTTTAAAAAGGTGAAGGGATATGGTATTAAAACATCATAAATACCATATCAGCGTCCAGCTGAAACATACATTGTCTAGCGTCCATCAGAGAACGGACGCAGACTCACCCGCCCATTTTATGTCAGCGGAACGTCTAGCGTCTATCCGGCCCGTTTTACGTCAGCGATATACCTGGCGTCCAACGGACGCCAGACGCAGACTCACCCGCCCGTTTTACGTCGGCGGGCCCAGTACGCTTCAAAGCTTCTCAAGCAAGCTAGATGAAGCTTCGTCAGCACGACTGACAGAAGCCTTCTGGGTCAGCCTCGGGACACACACCCCTGCCCCAGCCAACTGTTCCTGACGCAACAGGCTGCCCTTCGGAGTTCTTAACCAATCAAAGACTGCTCCCAGTCTGACACGCAGAAAGGACGATGACGTGACGGCCTCCCAGCCAAGATATCTCTCTGACAGAAGACTTTCTCAACTCGTCTCGGGTTTCAAGAAAGAAGAATGATTATCCACCACTCTGGGTCTACCAGTAGGCGGGCGCCACGTGTCCGCCGCCATCAGCGTCCACTCAGCGGACGCCACGCGTGCTATTGTCAGGACGGTAACATCTCCCCTTTACTCTCTCTTTTTACCAATCCCGCTTGCACCATTGGGCTTAGGGACTTGGGCCGGAAACTTAGAGACACCTCTACCTGGGCCGGGCCCCATCAAGGGTAGAGGATGGGCTGAGAAAGTGTGACGTCGAGGTACTACAAAAGGAGGAGCTCCTTCTCCTTTTGTTGGCATCCGATATTCACTAATACTTTTACTCAAAAAGACTACGAACTCCTTCATACCTTTTTCAACCCCTTGTTTATTATACTAATGTTTAGAGGCCCGGCTCTTCTGATCGGTAGTCTCTTAAACTCCCTGGTCTTATCCTTAGACCCACACGATTTTATAAATACACCTCTTTATAAAGCACCGTAGAATCACTACCAAGATTAGCGTCTATACGGTAATCTAGGAGCCGTGTTTCTTCATTGGCTCCATCCGTGGCCTTACCACAATACTCTAAACAAAAGCTTTAACTAGCCAGTTCATTATAGAAAAATGACAACTTCACCTCAAAAAGTTTACACTCCTTCCGGGGCCGAAGACATCGGCGACGTTACCCCAGGATCCCATCCACCATCCGGGGATCATGACGACGATCAACTCAATGCTGTCATCATCCCCAGAAACCTAAATTTTCAAAGCGCCGAACCAGCACCTCCCACCCAAGAGGAAATAAACGCTCTGAACAAAGACTGGTACGAACACCAAAAACAAATCTTAGACGCTCAGCTTGAACGTCGCCGACTCACCGGCAAAGCCATCATGGGCTCATCCTCCAAGAGACCCACTAGAACAGCGGTTGCTGTCCATCACGGGGAAGGTCCAAGGCAACCCCATGCGGACCAGGCCCGTGTAGAGCACAACTAGTTCGACGAAGAGGGCTACGAAGAAAGGTCATGGGAGGATGATGCCTCCAGGGATTATCGTCACAGCCCGTACCACCGCCGGGAAAGACTAAACAGGTAAACAACGACACAACCACTAACCTATCACTCCCTTATAGGCCAACGGCCTTTGCCGACAAATCCAAGTTTACAAGACGTATCTCTCAAGCTTCAATATCATCGAGGCAACGCCTCCCGGCCAACGTCAAGATATATGACGGCCTCACAGATCCCGATGACCACCTCGACATTTTTAATCAGGCCGGGGCCGTCATCGGATGGACCTTACCTGTCTGGTGCCACATGTTTGCCCAGACACTCTCAGGAGCAGCCAGGGTATGGTTCGACAACCTCCCCATAGGAAGCATCGACAGCTATGAACAACTGATTGATAAATTTCGCTCCACTTTAGCCAACAACGTCGCCACAAGTGCGACAAAAGTCAAATATCTCTATGTTGCGTAGAGATACCGAACCGCTCGAGGACTTCATCGTGCGGTTCAACAAAGAAGCACTCCAACTCGGAACGAGGGACGAGGCAACTCGAACCTCTTTTCTGGCCAAACACACCCTCCAAGGGAAGGACGGCGTCCCAGACTCCTGGGAAGAGGTTGTCCGCATCTCCAAACTGTATGCTGGCAACCAAAAAACAATGCGCCAAAATCAGCGCGGAAGCTCCAGCAACAGCCGCAACAACAACCGACCGTCCGTCTGGAACCGTATTTCAGGTTCCATTGACGAATGGTGATACTCAACTTCTGGCGACGCCAGAAACATTATCGGCAACAAACAAACGCGCGACTAGCGCAACCGCGGCCGCCGAAACCAAGACCGGACTCCCCTTATCAAAACGCCATCCCAGGTATTATCTCAAGTCCTTTCAATCGGAGAGGTAGCGTTTAAACTCCCAAAACCAATGGGAAATAAACGCAAGAATGTGGACACCACTAGATTCTGGGACTTCCACAAAGACGTGGGTCACGACACGGATAATTGCTACAGCCTCAAAATGGAAATAGAGGCAGCCCTCCGCTCCGGAAAGTTGGCCAACTTGGTCAAGAACGTACGAGCCGACGCACGCCGGCAGGACGAACCAATCAAGGCCATCATAGATATCAAAACACATCATGTCCACGGCACATACAACGGGCAATGCAACATGACGCGCAACACAAAGCGCAAGACTAATATCGCCGACCTGGCAAGCACGTCACAGCGACCAGAGGCCACGGCGTCACAAAACTGGAAGGAGGCCCAGGTCATCCTCCCAGTAATACCCGGAGGCGCAAGCTCAACAACCCCACTTACTATCACAACACTGTTCGGGCACTACCGCACATACAAAATGATGTGCGATTGTGGAAGCAGCTTTGACATCATGTACCAACAATGCTTCGACTAGCTTGATCATGAAGACAAAGCGCGCCTGCAACCGGACGCACCCATTGCAGGCTTCTTCAACGAAGTTATTCACCCCATCTGAAAGTTCGACTTTACAGTCAAACTTGACGATGGGACCCATACTTGCTCCAAGGTTTGCACGTTCCATGTCATTCCAGCAAACTCCTCATACGACATCTTGCTCGGAAGACAAGGCCTTGCAAACTTCAACAGCACCGCGTCAACTCCCCACCAAATCACCAAATCATGGGTTTCCGACAACCACAGGGGTCGCATATATCAGAGGCAACCAGGAATGCCTCATGACCACTGAACCAGCGGCTGCCACTCCTTCAATAACGCCAGCTGCTGCAATGGACGAAGAATGGGTCCCAACCCCGCCTTCCCTGAACAAACCATCACCTTGGGGTCGACTCTGTCCCCCCAGGTACGCATACATCTGAAACAACTGCTGGTTGCAAACAAAGACATCTTTGCCTGGCAGTCATCAGACATGATCGGTGTCCCAAGACACATAGCCGAGCACCGCCTGAACACATACAAAGACGCTCGCCCGGTCGCACAGAAAAACGCCCCTTGGGATCCGATAGAGTCAAAGCCATGAACGAGCAGGTTGACGACCTACTCAAAGCATACATCATTCAACGATGCAACCACCAAACATGGGTAGCCAACCCCGTCATGGTCCTAAAAAAGAACGGATCCTGACGCATGTGCGTCGACTACAAGGACCTCAACAAAGCATGCCCAAAGGACCACTACCCCACATTTAATATTACAAGTTAAAAGGTTTGTATGAGAAACTTAGGCGTACATGTTTGGTTTTGTTCTGAGGGCACGCATGGCACCGCGCTCTGTTTGGGTATCCCAAATAGGGTAGTGAGTTAGAGTTGTAGTAACCATGAGTGGGGTGGGTAGGTGTGTGTGTTTGAGAGAGAGATAGAGAGAGGGGAGTGTAAAAGTCAAATAGACATTTTAGAGTAGTGGATTGAGATAGTGAGACGACACTACTTAATTGAACATGATCAGGGTATATCGAGATGACGCCCCGCCTGTCCTAAAGTTTATAACTTCGGTGTTTTAATGTTATAATTTCTAATCATGTGTGAGTAACTGAGTAACTTTGAATTAACAATCATCTTTTAGAAAGTAAATACAAAGTTTAAGAGACTGAGTGAATAGTCAAGAAAAAACTAAGAAAACTTTAAACATGTGTCCTTATTTCTTCCCTCCCCCACATCTCACTAGCACTGAGCACTAACACTAATGTGTCTACTTAAAAGTAGTTATATATCCACATCCTATATAGTATATGTACATGTATAAGAGATAAATCTAAACAAACATATAGAACTCAAGCCCATAAAACCGCTGAAAGAGTCGGCTTGAGTTCTCCACACAAAGCTTAAACTAGAAAGAACAAATCATATGCCAGATGCAGCAAATACAAGTAACTTTCTTGATTTTTTTTCTTTGATAATAATAAATAATAAACCACAAGCTATTTTTGTTTAATTGGAGCCCTTGTCAAGGAAAAATAAAAAGCAAAACCAACAAGTAGCCAGATTTCTGTGCACAATGGAAGCAAATATCCTTGAGCACCTATTTCCTACTATATCTTCTTTTTATCTCCAGAAAAAATCCCACAAATCAAGAGGGCTAGGACAGACAGCTTAAAGAAACGCGGGTCGGTTTACATCAAAGGTATTACAGATTCAACCTGACCCGTATATCTACTAGCCCTTTGACTGCAATCTTTTCAAAACTTTCAATTCCCTTCTCACTACTACCATCTCCATATGACGAAAAAATTAACCAAAAAACAAGACCTTTTTTTAACTTTTCTCCGGTAAGTAAATTCATGATTCCATCTTTGAGTCAGGACGAATATCACCATTCTTTCCAAGTGTCATCAGTAACTTCGGCTGTGGCCCTTTAAAGATCTTGGAGGCCGCCCGTGAATCCAAGTACTGCACGCACACAAAAAAAAAAAAAAAAAACAAACTTGTTCAGAATTCAAGATCAACACTTTAGAAGGTTGTATGACTTTTAAGAACTTCAATCCGTTTGACCCATCTAAATAAAGAAATTATCTGACCCGTTTTGAGAAAGAAAGAACCACCCAGGGATTAACTTGCCAACTCCAACGCATATAAACTTACTGATGTGAATTAGAGATGGAAAAATGGGCTTGCAAACTGTCAGAACGCGTCATTTTATAATACGGGTCAGGTTGGTATGAACCAAAACACTTCAACTTTTTTTTTTTTAATTTACAGATAAAGTGGTGCTAAATAAAATAACGAGATTTAGAAATTTGTTTCGCCTCTGAACCAGTGTTGTAAAAGGCGCTAGGCGCTAGGCAGGCGGTGAGGTCCAGCCTAGGGACTAGGCGAAAATTAGGCGGAATTAGGCGTTTTGGTATTTTATACGTATTATATATATATATATACACAAATTTAGGGGTTTTTTGAAAATATGTTAAGATATATACACATAATACTTAGATATATACACATAATACTAAGAAATACCTAGAAATACTTAGAAATTTAATAAAAAAATAAAAAAAAATAAAAAATAACACCGCCTAGGCTCCGACTAACTGCCAAATCGCCCAGGAATCCGCCTAGGGCAAAATTCCAAGTTTTACTTCAGCCTAGCGCCTAGGCGGCCGCCTAGGGCGCCTTTTACAACACTGCTCTGAACACACTTTGGATGACTCAACTTGACCAAATGACCAATTGACCGGTCAGGAATAGAACATAAATGGTTAGATATTGCTCATACATCGCTAATAACTACACAGAAACCATATACCAGACGAAAAGGATCAATGCATTTTAAAGTTGGTTTTAGCAGATACCTTGCTTACATCTCTGTAAAAAGAGCTTATCTCTTCTTCTGTGAGACCTTCCTCCTCTTCAGCAGTTTCTTCCCATCCAAATAAACGTAGCAATCTAGCTTCTTCTTCCTCTGAGTAGAGAATGCCATTAGAGTTCAAATTGGTCTTCCCGTTACTGTTAGTAGTAGAAGTAGATCCCTCGGTTGCCACATCAGCAACACCATTGCAGGCTGTACTCTCACTAGACTGTTGAGACCCACCTTCAGTTGCAATAGATATCTCAGCTTCATTAGGCTTATCATTGGCAGAGACGGCTGTACCGGTATCAGGGGTAACAGAGGTCAAAGACTTCTTCCTCATGAGGTTAAAAAAGTCATTTCGGCTTTGAGCTTGAGACGAGGGTCTCTTCTCCAGCATAGCAACAACAGGCTTCCGCTCTGCAACAGCAACAGCTGGATTGTTTCTCAACGAAGGAGCAGGACCAACAGCAGACGATACACCAAGAGGGCTATTTGGTAACTTTCCACTAGCTGTTGGACTCAAGTTGTCCTTTGCGATTGGTGTCGCACCATTCCTTTCACGTGATGGTTTAAGCACATGAAGTTTTCCAACAGGAGATGTCTTTATGGAGTCAAACTTTGTAGAAACTGGTCGGGGAGAGTGTGCATGGTTGACAAGATGAGAACTCTGAACCTGTAACTGCGCAACCTTTGCCTTGGGTTTATCACTAGCGCTCAACGCCTATATGAATATAAAAAATTAAAAATTTAGAAAATATATTAATGCACAAGTGCCAGTTTGTTAAACGCCTACTATTGTACTTTGAACAGCTTACTCGATGTAAATTTATAATTTCCGTTCTAAATAATGTAAAGGTAACATTTGTTCTGTTGCTTCAAAGTTATTAAATATCCAGCAACAAACAGACGTAGCTTGTCTCAATTTCATGAAACCGTGTAGAAAATTACTCCTTCCTTACATAAAGAGATTTCATGGTTCCATTACATCAAACATTGACAGCAATCAAGATATTAAAGTGTTCTATTTTTGTTCCCTATACATGTGTAATGAGTTATAACATAGACAAAACAAACAAATATCACGATATTTGAACTCATAGCAAAATAAGATCAAAGATTCGACGTACACCAGAATGCCATACCATAAAAATAGAAAACAAGAAACCTATTAGTATGGAGAATAAGGAATAGTAAACACGGTGGAAATCAAGGAGACAAATAGCTGAAACAAGCACATGCGATAAGTACACTAAAAGAAAGGTGATAAAGAAGAGTAAAAATCTAGAATTCAAACACTAACTTCTTAGAAGAGCCTGTGAATATTTCAGATTTTCAAATATAAAAGGTATCCCCAAGTATTTGAAGCCCTATGTCTAATATAAAATGACACCAACTTAGGACCAGCCACCAAGAAGTGTTGGAAATCATTTATACGTAGAGAGGTAGAGGGTTAAACTAAAATCAAAAGGTGGTTCAAAGACCCTCTTACCAAGGCCTTAGGCATAGAAGGAGTCATGGGAATCAATTGCCTGGATTGCTTGACCGCAAGCTCTTCGAGCCTTTGGGTTCCAGCAGATAACTACATCAACACAGATAAAACATTAGTACATGATACTTGCTAAGATAAAGATTTGATAAAATGGGCAGATTGGTCGGACAAGATCACAATGCGAACATATAGCATCTGTTTCCTTTTAAGATAACATTTTTTCTATTTTACCCATTGAATTGAAGATAAAATAAACCCGAACCGTTGCTCGTAGTTACATGAGTTCAGGGATG
The DNA here is from genome assembly GCA_030844895.1 of Ambrosia x helenae. NCBI lineage: Eukaryota > Viridiplantae > Streptophyta > Magnoliopsida > Asterales > Asteraceae > Ambrosia > Ambrosia x helenae. The sequence goes on from CM061234.1 coordinate 12,068,119, forward strand.
CTTAATTTACCTGGGGAGCAGTCTGAGCCCGAGGAGGACCCTGTGCCAAAGTTTCAGCCATGTTCCTACCAGTTGTCATGCTTGTAGCTGCAGAGATTGGAGTCGATTGTACAACACCAGTGTTGCTTCCATTACTACTGACTATCACAGGCACCTCAGCCAATGCTGAGGTCCACCCATCACCGCCAATCACAGCTGAGTTACCAATTGGTAGGCTCTGAATAGCACTACTCAATCCAGGAGAAGGGACTCTTCCAATCTCAGCATCCGTTTGTTTATCTTCTGCTCCAAGAGATGGAAAATCCCTCTCAAACGCAATCTTTACACCACTAACGCTGCCACCAGACCGTACAGCACCACCATTGCTATGACTATGAATATTTTTGTTAGCACCGGTCGAGTCAGCTACTGTTTTCCTAGGCCATGACTCACCACGGTTTGCAGATACACTTGAGTGTGAACGTCTTAACCCTTCTTTCTCAAACCTACTTGGCAAAATATTGCCCAACGGGTCAGAATAATCACGATGCCTACTTTCCGACTTTTCTTTATCAGAATACCGACCAAAACTACCGTAAGACCTTAAATGAGATGACCCGTTACTACTAGAAGGGCGTCTGAAGTACGAAGAAGTTGTCCGTTCTAAAACAGAAGCACGTCCTAAATCATTATCACTTGCGTTAACATGTGACTTACTTCTTATGACCTTCGATACAACTTGTTCATCTAAGAAAACAATACTGTCAGACTTCTATACAAAAAAATAAAATACAAAATACAAAATAACACATAACAGAATTACCAGAGCGCAACGAAGACGACTGACTTTGCTGCTGGGATGTTGTGCTTACACTTCCACTGCCACTGCTTTTTAACCATTCAGGCACAAATGTCGGCTCGCTTCTTTCCATAGCTAATGACGAACATCATATAAACAAAACAACAAACGACAAACGCTCATCTGAATATTCTACTTCACTCCCTCACGCTTTTCGTATTTCCCTCAAAACAAAACTTATGCGCGTCCCATCCGATTAACAAATTCCGCTACGAAAGCCCGTGTGAGATAACCAAACCTCAAAAAACTACCCTAACTTTCTAACCGTGTTCAAAAGATCCCGAAAACAACCGTTCCTACCGTCTAATATCATCCATATTTCAAAAGTTAACAAATTTACAAGACCCTCATCTTATAAATAAGTTCAAATCACCACTAACACAAAACAATACCCTTTGATGAATAATACTCCAACCCCATTACATAAAAACCACCAAACCCTAAATTAATTCATCCAATACACAATCTTGAACAATCAAGCAACAGTCTTTATGAATAATACTTCAACCCTAATATTAACCCTAATATTCCATCACAAACAGGCAAAACAAATCAAAACCCTAATATAAATTCGTCCAATAAACAATCTTGAATAATCAAGCAACAGTCTTGATCAATTCTTGATAATCAAGAAAATTAACCTAACCCTAATTAACCTAATTGGGCGCCTATGTTAATTGATAGAAAGAAAGGATAATATGTTATGGGGGTTGGATTGTATGGGAGAAATTGGTGTTTGTATGATGAAGACAGAAAGCTAATAGTTGGTGAATTAGGTTGTGATTAATAAAGATGGTGAAAGTGTGTATGTGTATGTGTGTGTGTGTGTGTTTGTATTGGTGATGAGAAGAACACAGGGAAGATGTGCTTTGATTTTGCTGTGTGGATGAATATAATATTATTTTTTTTATCTCACTCTGTGTGTATATTGTTTTTTGTGTGTGTTTTGGAGAGAGAGAGAGAGAGTTTTTCTTGTTTTGGTGTTGGTTTTGGAATTTTGATGTTGGTTGGTTGTGTGTGTATGAATTTGGTGTGAGGGATTTTGTTTTTCAGAGAAATTTGTGTTGTTTTTCTAACCCTAAAATCAAGTTGTTTATTTTTGTCAATGATGTTGGAATATTTTATGATAAATTGCACCCCACGTCAATTATGGTTTCTTTTCTTTTTTAACATGTGTGTATGTGTATCGAGAATCAACATGTCTTCGTTCATTTTGTTATCAATATGTTTGGATCTTTTGTCTTTGAGACCAGTATTTCGGGGGGTCAGAAGTCACAAGTTTCGGGGGGTCGAAACCTTATATACCAAAAAGTTTCTATACGAATAGTATATAATCGGAACTTCTGAGCGAAAATTCGGGGGGTCGGTAGCCCCTCCCCACCCCTTAAAAGCTACGCCCCTGTTTGAGACTATCAGGGTTTTTAATTGAGTACAAAGAGTTGTTTACAACAATTCCTCGACCCAAAGGATTCAATGGTTTGTCATACATATAATAAATATGCACATGGCCCATGTATTATAAGCATGAGATGAAGTGTAGGCACACACACAGCCATTTACGGTGGCGGATCAAGAGGGGGTTTCAAGGGTTTCCAGGAACCCCTCGATTTGGAAAAAATTGAAAATTTTATTGTTGAAAAATTAATGAAAATCAGTGAAAATTTACGAAATGGACCCCTGCAAATTATTTATGAATTCGCCACTGGCCATTTACATACCCTAATATAGTGTTCTTAGACCGATCCACATACATATGATGTTTGAATGCTATTTCAAGCATATGGTGTTATGCCATTATTGTATAATTGAGTCTACATGACGCTCCACATGATAATTTTTTTTTTAAGGACGTATGTATTATAAAACCCCAAAATAAACAAGACAAATTCTATCAAATTGCTAGAAAAACAAACAAAATAACATAAGTACTGAGAACAAAATAGGATTAATTTTTTTTTTAACTAAATGGGATTAAAAACAATAAACTTAAAATTACACCAAAGGCAAACAAATGCTTTGGCATTAGGGTTGAAATAATGATATTAAAATATACATATCTATCTATGCATATAATAAACCAAAGCCATTTGAATGACATGACACTCAAAGAGGCATTCTCTTCCTTGAGTGTGTCATGTGTGATCCCATATGGTATTGAGATATTTTAGGAAAAAAATAATTTAAAAACAAAATTGGATTTTTCACCCTCATGTTTCCTCTCATAACTTTTAAACGTTAATATCTTTATATACGAGATTTTTTAAAGAAAAAAATTACACCAAATTAACGAGCGTTTTATTATGTTTCCAACGAGTACCATAGTGCTATATAAAAAACGGAGAAAAAAAAGACTATTTTTGTAACCGTCGCGACATGTATTGTGTCATGTTTGGAATTAGTTTAAAAAAAAATTGTGGGTTTGGTTCGGGCCTGGGATTAGGTGATACCCGACCCAATTACCTTTTTTTATATTAAAATATGATAACTTATGGCAGAGATTTGTTTAAAATAATAATAATAATAATAATAATAATAATCATATATTGGCAAGTCATTAATTATGTTGTCATATTAGATATTTTATTATGTCATATTAGTTATTTCAACCCGGGACGCTCTCCAACAGGTAATTGCTATGTTTTCTTTTTCTACCATATTCTGAAAAGCTCAAATCTTATTGTATGCAGTTAAAGACCTTTGACTCAATGTATTGGTGCTAAACAATCTTTGTCCCCTTGAAGTGCTTGGGATCTTAATATTCTGTTTTAGGTATCTATTAATATATATAAAAGAAAACGTATATGCTGACGTGACGTGTAATGGAGGCCTCAACCTCCTCTTAAGAGTGTCACGTGACATTATAATTGAAAGATTTTAGTGTTTTTGAATTATTATTTTTTTTAATTAAATTGAGTTATTTTAGGAAAAAAGAATTTAAAACTAAATTTAAAATTTTCTCTCTCATATTTCCTCCCATAATTTTTAAACGTTTATATATTTTATATATGGGATTTTTTAAAGAAAAAAATTACACCAAATTAACGAGCGTTTTATCATCTTTCCAACGAGTACCATAGTGCTATATAAAAAACGGAGAAAAAATCGACTATTTTTTGTGGGGTTTCGTTAATACAGGAAAAAAACACACAAAGTGTTCATGTTATTCATTAATCATGTTTTTTCTTTTAAACCAGGTTCTTATCTACGATGTTGAAAATCAACCCAATCGCCATGTTATCATTGGAATTTTACTAGGTATACTTCATCAATAGAAGCTAGGATAAAGAATCGCGCAACACTGCAACACATGGTGTCAGCTTATAGCAAAGTTATTTTTTTTATTTATTTAATTACAAGAGTAATAATTATTACTATTAGTATTAGTATTATTAGAATGGTTATATTTTTCAACCCCGGGACGCTACCGGGAAGAATTGATAGTTGCTGACATGGCGTTCAATGGTGGCATCAACCATCTCTTGATTATGCCACGTGGCATAATGAGATGCAATGGTTACAACTTCCAACTTAAGTGTTTGTTTAGTTGATTAGGTTAGGAATTATAAGAGCCATTAGAATGTGAGAAATTAGAGAGATGTGATGAGTTTTTGAATAATTGCAGCTTACATAAGTGATTCTTTAGATGATTACTGATTAGGTTTTAGATTAGTGAATATGAGTTATTACTGATTAGAATACTATGAACATGTAATGATTGAGAGATTTTGTGGTTAGTTAACTTGAGCCATTTGCAATAGGTTGTCACGTAAAATTAGATTTTTCAACCCCGGGAGGGTCCCGGGTAATCAGCTAGTTTAGTAATATTATAACGAACCCACTCTTAAACAAGGCTTATAAAATTTATTTGAAACAAACTTAATTTAGTTTATTTTTTATTTTCAGGACAAATGTGACACTTGGCGAATTTACATGTCAAATCCGTACACATATTTAAACATGGTCTATTTTATTTCATGCAGTAGACTTAACCTTATATGTGAGTCATTCAAGAGCCTAGCAAAACCCATTTCAACGCATGAATATACAGTTAGTAGCCCTAGTGGTTACTGCCTACACACGGTTAACTCGTCATCATGAACGTTGGTGATTAATATTTCAATACCAAAATAACTATTATGTCAACTCTATAAACATAAATTTGATGTTTATGCGTGGATATGATTATATTACTACATGCGATTACTCGTGGGTAATTATTCTAGATGAAACGAACTCAACAACCCTTGTGTATGTGTATTCGTCTCATAACTCGACTTGTACATAGAAAATAATATGACAATCAAGCTATAAACATTCAATAGAACGACATCGTTACCAGTATCTCTAGTATTGGAACTGCTATCAATATTCATTTTATGGATTCAATCAATATAAAATACATGCCGATATCCTTTTAGGCATATCACAACTTTAATTTTCTATTTTCCATCTCATTTACTAGACTGAGTGTGAGTACTGTAATGAACGAAACCAACCACATTTCCCCCTTAGACTATAAGGAGTGGTGGGGGGAAAGAGTGAGATGAAGCGCCATGTGGCACTTGTAGGACCCATGTAGGAAGGGGGAGGGGGAAGGAATATTATTATTGTGTGTGTTAAAGTTAAAAAATAAAAAATTTGCAGCCAATCACAAAACAATCAAGAATGCACCACGCCAGTGCCTCTCTCCCCGCCTCCCCCTTCCCGTCCCTCTTCCAAGCCCACCCGAGGCGGTGTTCAAGCCCCTTTCCACCCCTCTTCCAAGCCCACTCCGGGTAGTCTTATCGCACCAACGAATTCCACTGGTTATATTTCGATAGTGTCTAATTCATTTAATCACACAAATACCGATTCTCAATACTCCCACAAATCATATTTTAAATAGGGTGTTTTTCATTTTATTATAAACTTGACTAAGATTGATTAAATTATCAATATATCTAACATACCTCTAATTAACACACATTTTATACATATCAGAGTTGTATTTTATGTATAGGGTGTTTTTCTAAAAAAATTGATTTTTTTACTTTAACATCAAACTTTTCATTTTTTGCAATGTAACCTTTAAATTGTTTTTTTTACTTTTAATTCAAAGCTCTTTATCTATTACAATCTAGTCCTATACTTTTTTACTTTCAACTTTGGTCCCTCATACTTTTCATCCTATGCAAGTTTTTCGTTTTATGTTTGAGTTAACATGTCGCAAAGTGCGTGTATGGTTCAACGTTTACGTATACTTTCCATCTTTCGCAAGGGTTGCGTTTTACGTATATTTTTCCCGTTTGGCAGGCCCATCGCAATACGTCTATTTTGCACGATTCAAAGACCGACTTAATTATTCTTTCTTATGTTTTTACGTTATTCGCATGACGCAACAGGCGTTCGAGGCTATACGATTTTACCTCTGCTTTTCGTTTGGTATTACTTCTCCCTTTTTTATTTATTTTTATGAGTTTTTCCGGTGTTAGTGGTTGATGACGGTGGTGTGATATTGGTGCTATTTGATATGGTTTTACGCCCTTTCCGTAACATGGGGTGAAGGGTGGGTGGGTTAATACTAGTTCATTACAAAATAATGGTTTTAAAAGTATTTATATTCCTATAATTTTTTTATATTTATTCTAATAAATGCATATTAAAACAACATTTAATTTATTGATTACATCATAAAAATTACTTAGTTGAAGTTTTCTTTAAGGTCACAAAAGATATAGGGGGCACAATATGATCCGGGTAAAATAGGAAGGTGAAAAAATGATGATAAAATAACATATTCCATTAGGTATTTAAACAAAACTAGTGGTAATCAAACCGGCGCGTTGCACCGGGTCTCATAATCGTTTGCTAATCTAACTTGTTACCACTGACACTAACGTTAACAAACCTCATGACAGTGTCACCCTTCGTAGGTTACCTCTTCAGTGTGATTCATTGTCTCCGTGCAATCCACCCAAACCAGCGCCACCACTTCTACGTTCGTTTCTACAGCAACACGACAACTTCAGGCCGACAACATCGTACAGTAAAGTTGTTTAGATTCTCTCTACCTTCCTTTCTTCTCTGCTTTTCGTCGTTTCCTTCACCTATGCCAAAATCTTCACAATTTTTTCCTGCAATCATCTATGAAAACATAGTAAATTCGAAATACTTCAGTAATGTGATACATAAAACCAACATGATAAAAGTGAGATTAAGGGAGAAAATAATCAAATGCCTAGCCATGGATTTATCTAACAAATTAACATAAATCGCTTAAAGTTACGTTACTCTAAAGTTTAATTAAGAAAATAATAATTAATAATGATTAGTAGGAGATGCTGAAGAAGAACTCTGTTTATGGTTTGAAGACAATCCCGTTTTATCCTTTTCTTAAGGAAGAGACTTTTCGGAGCTCCCAAATTGAATATGCATATTATAATCAAAGGCTTGAAAGAGTGAGTGTTGAAGTAAATAAAGCCCATAACACATTGCTAAATTAATAGTTATTTCTAATCACAAATAAAAAAACAACTGAAATCAAAAGTGAAACTCTTAACTTACCATGAGCTTGGTAGAAGTTGAACCATCATAATTGAAGTAATTTTTTTAGCCATGGCTGTAATTGGATTAAGTGATTACAAAGCATAAGAAGTGCCGCAACTCACCTGAACACCAAGCCTTGCTTGGTGCATGATAAACCTATTAATAACACATGACAAAGAAAAGTTAGCACAAAATGTTACTGCTGCAAGTTTATTTCAACAATTGTACTAACAACGGGTACTTCAAAACACAATTTGCAATCATCTCCAAACCCATTATCATTTTGTGTATTGTTCATAACAAAAGAGCGATACACAAAATGATAATATCATATCATGAATTTATGATAACGATGACACACTTGCATTGAAGCTGACCAGCCAACATAAGGGGTGGTTATGTTACCTGAATGTAAGGTGGACCTTACATGATAACAATTGGTTATCTTAGCTTTTGAGCTCCATTTAGTAGCGCCCATGAAATCTACAAGCCAAAATAGCAAATGACGATACATTAGCAACAAAACAATCCAATCTTACAAGAATTGTTAAAAACGTGTTAATTATGAGATTCAATTTAACATTGCACAGTCTCATTTCTAAAATTCATGGGCTTAAAAAAATAATTTAAATACCTCTTCAAAGTTCATAATTTCATCATTGATCAAGTTATATTAGAAACTAACATCCTTAGTAATTCCATCGCGTGTTGTTTGCAAAATAGTCGGAATATCTAATGCAATATAGCCGGAATATTTAAAGCAAAATGTTCCGGCTATGTTGTAAGCAAATTCCTTATAACTCATGGCCCAGAAGAAGAGAACCCCCTAATGTTCATGAGGCAGGGGATTGGAACCTAGTGCAATGTGTAACAATACAACCACTATGCAGCCAGCTGCAAGTCTATTATATAAATATAAGGCTGATGAGCAAGACTTTCATCAAAGTTAACTGAATTCCACATTTCTATTTGCAAAGCTATCATCAAGGATGGCATCCCTGAAACTATAAAACCAAATATCCCAAGATATACCAAGCTAACAACTTGCGCACAACGAAACAATCAAGTTCATTAAATAAAGCCCAATTCATGACGCAAATAAAGAACGATTCCCACTACATATAAAACAATTCACATCTATGCGAAAATCAGAATACGAAACAACTCCCTGTTAATGCATTACCTAAAATTTAACATTTTAGTGGTCTAATATTTAGAATACAGAAGATCAAGAAAACAGGATTTATACGTACCATTTTCTCCGGTGTTGACATAAAAATAAGCTCCTTAAAGTTCCGTTTTGTTGATTGGGATACAAAATGTCAAAATTACCCTAATCCGTTAGAAAATGCACCAAAATAGGAATGAACACAAATTCAGCGTTTTGCTAAAACAAATGCATTCAAGATTTGTCCCTGCAACCCATTATGTTTCACCAAAAACTGTTTCAGTCTTTTAATCACCTAAAAATGAATGAGAATTATACATCACTTTGCACGGAAAATGAAACAACATATGAAAAATGATGCCGAGTGAAAACAAAGCCAAAAAAAGAATTTTTGTATGATAAACTTACCTTCTTTAGGGCTCCAGCTAGTTTCTGTTGATGTAAAACCAAGTCATCATGTATGTCTGTTCCCTGAATAGCAGGCTGCTTTTCTTCCATCAGAGCATTTACATCTGATGAGACAAAATCATTTTATTACGAAATCAAATCATGAAAACTTGAACAAAGAATATTAAATGATAAGATACTTTACGGGAGAGGGGGTGCGTCAAAGCTACAATGGCCTCTTTATGGGTAATATTATCCATATATCGTTTTTCTAGTGTTGGCTCCTATTAACGCTGGTTTAACAATGACCAAACGTAGCGGTCTGCGATTTTTTCACGCCCCGCTCCACTTAGTAGCTCTCAAAACGCCATTCTCTAGCGTAGAAAACATCACGGCGTTTTCTACCCAATGCACGATTCACTACAGGTGTCTGTACCAGCAACGATATACAAACCGAAACCGTGATAAGATCAAACTGTGAGCATGTTGATATTTACTTTGGAATTGTCTACAAAGACACAGACTTGCATTCGAATGGTAAATATACAAACTGACATTTGCAGACCCGAATAAATATGCACCCTTATCTATAATACCTCATCTAATATTGATATAGCATGAAGATGTGTTCTTTTTTACATGTGGGCCGACTACAACGAAAAGGTTGAGGCGATATCGTATTCGCTTATTGCTAATCCGAATGCTCATCAACAATCCATAACACTGATACGTTGTAGTAACCAATTACTACAAATTGTTAGCAACTCAAGACAAGTCCTAATGGAAATCTTAAACCGTAATTAAAGATTAATCCAGTTCATGTTGTCTCACAATCGTTAAATAAGTTATAAATATTGTTGATTTTGTATACGATAAAAAGTGTTTACTCTGTTGTTTCAATTGAGGTAATCTTACAGACATCAATGAACTTTTGCACTGCATTGTGATATTGTGTTCCCTGCAATCCAAATATTAGTTGAAAGTTACAAATGACAAGACCATGGTGTGAGTGTGGTTATACATACCTCCCAGTAAAGTTGATTGCAGTCTGTGCACTGCCAGAATTCAATATTCCTTTCAAATAAACAGTTAGGGATCACTTGGAATCCCTTTGCTGCTTCAAGGGCCTCTTCAATTGACAAGGGTTTCTGGATGAACTTTCCATTGCATTTAGTGCACCTGGACATCAATCAATCCTCGCATATTTTAAACTCAAAAGTTTGTATCAACTGCAAAATTCATCACTTTAAAAGATTACATAAAACCACTTTAGATTAACAGATACCTATATATATATATATACATATATATATATATATGTGTGTGTATATATCATGTTGCCACTATTCAACATCAAGAAAAGCTTATTACCATCATAAAGACCCAGAAGAACTCAATCTTTGTCGGTTTTCATCAAACACTTACACAATTTATGAAACTGTACTCGCCTTCTTTTTACCATCATAAAGACCCAAAAGAAATAAAACTTGTCGGTTTTCTGGTTCATTTTAATTGTGACTATAACTTTTTTGACCGATCAAAATCTTCAATTAAAGCTACAATCTCTGACCTCTTTTCTTTTGCTTCTTTTGTATTTCAATGGCTCCCACTACATCTTCACCTACATATAAACAAATACTGCAAATATAAATCAATCAACAACTAATCTGTTTACTATCACTAATTTCCTATTTATCAAACTTGATCACAACAATTTTGTGACCTAGAAACATTAGATGATAACGGTCTTTAAGACCTTTGGATTATTGAAGTTGCTGAACCCAAACATACATGTTCTGGTACAATATAACCGATGATTATTATTATAACTATTAATATTATTATTATTATTCAATTGAGGATTTAACTGCATCAAAGCATGCGTTAACATCACCTGAGGCTTCTCCGTCACACTTTTAATCAACTCCCGTTCAGAAACCCTAAAGCTTAAATCCCCTTCCTCACACGATGACGTCATCATTCTTTTAACAGAATCTTCAATTAAGTTATAATCCGGTGCATAAGAAGGTAAATCAACTCCGTTGGATACACACCAGGAAGTAATAGCTTTTTTGGGGGCTAAATTAGGAATAACAATTGAAAAATTAGGTTTAGAACCATCCGGAAGGACTGGAACGTCTGCACTTATCACAACCAAGTTATCCTCTTCGTTACTGTATCTTGCTCGTGGTAAAACAACTGCTAGTGGATCAGTGAATCACCAAAACCATACGTGCATAGCCTACAAAGACAACACGTGTAAACCACAAACCCTTTTTTTTAGTTAAAAACGAAATGCAAAAACTTGGAAGAAGATACAGTAGCTAATGGGAATCGAAACGACCCATCACTGCAGCTAAAACTCCAACCAACCAACTGGACCAGGCATTCATTTGATACAAATGCCAAATACTTTACTATATAAAAGCTTTTCAAAACTATAAAATTACTATTCATGAGCATTGATATATTAACATATAGGATAATATAAAAACACCTAGATTACAATTGTCATCCACAAGTTTTTATCTTTTGAACTAATGGGGTGGTGGTCCATTGGCAAAGGCAAAGCCTTTAAAACATCTAGGTTGTAAAAGGTCTTGGGTTCAAGTCTCACAGACTACAAGATTTAAAAGAAATTAACCTTTCAAAAAAAAAGTTTTTATCTTTTGAAACGCTAGATTACATCTTCATTGGCAACATTGCAAAGTTCATCTACCTCTACGACACAGATTACACAAGTGTTCATGAAATCATCAGTAATACGATTCCGCAATATAAATTAAAAATTTTAAAACGATAGAAAACAAAGTAGCATGCAATACTATACAAGAGTGTTAGAATTAAATACACAGTGAAAGAAAAATAGCAAGTCGTAGGAAGAGTATCAAACGAAGTCTGATTGAACTCATTCAAGCGGCATTGAAACCGATTCATCGATCCTTACGATCTTAGTTTTTAGGTTTTTAATTTTTTGGATTTTTAGCTTGTAGTTTTTAGAATTTGTATTATATCATTGTATCTTTATGTTGGATTGTATCTTTTCTTTATTTTTGTCATTGTGTCATTTCTGCGATTCATTGTATCATTTTTCCTCAGCATTGTGTTATGTTTTCCAACTCATTGTGTTATATTTCGTGAACAATGTGCTTTTGTGTCCTTCTCACCCTACTTATTTTTATTACACTATGTAAGATAACTTGAATCCTATACAAAAATATTTAATTAAAATTTTTGATCGGAATGGTTAGGAAATGATATACAAGAGTCTTAGGGGCTGTTTGGTAGCCTCTTAATGAGGCTCTTAACCATCCAGTGCTGAATGATTCAACATTAAGTGCGTTTGTTTCAGCCTCTGAATGGAATGGTTAAGGCTGAATCATTAAGACTTGAAATGTTGCTGAACCATTAAGCACTGAATCATTAAGCACTGAACTAGGTTGAACCTTAATGAAACTCTCATACCAATGTGGGACAAGAAAACTAACCATTAAGAAGTCCAACTTAATGATTCAGCACTTAACCATTCAGACCTCTTAACCATTCAGAGCTCTTAATGATTCAGCACTTAATCAACCAAACAGCCCCTTAAATTAAAACTTTTGAACACCATGGCAAGCAATAGCGACAAACAAAGGATTTTTTTTAATCGGCTAATATAAAGGGAGAACCTCATTACTTCGATCTTCCGATTAAAATGATGTCTAGGAAAATATTATACAAACCTTGATCAAGACTCTAGTTGTCTGCTTGTGAGTTGTGGTATCAATGAACTAATGGGCTGTTGAGTTTGTTAAGGGCACATAGGTCTAGTCCACTTCATGATCCACTTCACAAATGGGCTGATATATACTTTTGGTATGAGAATACAGATGAAGAGCTAATTAGTCAAAATCGGTTATAAAAAAACTGGTTCGTGTCAAAATCAGAGACATACACAATAACAAAGAAATAGAGACAACACATATAATTACAGATGAAATAAATAAACTAGCTACACAAACAAGATGACACTGAACAAGAGAAAATTTGCAAACTCGATAACAATTGCGCGATGATAGAAGACAACGAGCACCGAACGAAAATGATGCCCGCATCTGATGAATAAAACCTTCTGATCAAGCAGATTAGATCAAGATCAAAACCATGTCTGGTTAGAAATCCTAAAACTTGTGTGACAAACAACACCCGTGAACTTTGAGAGGTATGTTACAAGCCCATCAACCTTCTAGCAATAATAAAAGCCCACCTTCAGCCCACTAACCTAGAGAACACAAATATCTATATCTATATCTATATCTATATCTATATCTATATCTATATCTATATCTATACTACTATATAGTGTATTCTAGACGGCCAAAGTAGTACTTTCATATTCATCTAGATGGGCAAGATTGTAGTTTCATTTATTTGATAAGACAAATTTAATACAACATTTAAATGCAACATACTTGACTTTAAATATTCTATTTTGATTAAGAGTTTCATGTAATTAAAATGAATCATGATTTAATTTAAATCATTGTTCTATCTTCATCACAATCCTCCATATTATATTTGCAGTCTAATAGCTGCAAAACACAAACAATTAAGCATGTCTCATTATCCAAAGAATAGAAGATGATTTGAGGAAGAAGAATGACACCTGTGATGTGTTGCCAAATGCATCACATTTATATATTAGTTTTGTATAGTTTTTAATCGTTTGTCGTTCGTTTATAGCGAGTCTTAGATACTTATTTATGTCTTGGTGTTAAACAGGTATTCGTGGGCTAAAATGAGTAGAAAAAAGCTTAGTTGGAGAGGAGACGAGCATTCGATGAAATTGGAAATCTAAAAAGAAACAAATCTGGAAGAACTGAAATTAGAGAACCTTTAATTTCAGTATTGGTTATTCGCGGGTCTCCAGGAAGTAAAATAGAAGAAAATGATGATTTAACCCTTAATGAATTGTGCTAATTATGGCATATGCCCTAATTTTAATAGGGTGATCTTTTTTTTTGTCTTTATTTTTGCACCAAAGAAAAATTAATTTAATAAATATTAATAATTCATTAAATGTTGAGAAGAAACCAATAGTCTTTAATAATCAAATACTTGCAACATGATAACAATTAAAAAGAAGAACTTGAAGGATGTAACTCTTTAAAAAGTTAATAATCTAATAATTAGTTGGGGAAAATTGAGAAGACAACACACTCTTATAAATTATTGTTCTTTCTTCATCACAATCCTCCATATTATATTTGCAGTTTAATAGCTGCAAAACACAAACAATTAAGCATGCCTCATTATCCAAAGAATAGAAGATGATTTAAAGAAGAAGAATGACACCTGTGATGTGTTGCCAAATGCATCACATTTATATATTAGTTTTGTATAGTTTTTAATCGTTTATCGTTCGTTTATAGTGAGTCTTAGATACTTATTTATGTCTTGGTGTTAAACAGGTATTCGTGGGCTAAAATGAGTAGAAAAGAGCTTAGTTGGAGAGGAGGCGAGCATTCGATGAAATTGGAAATCTAAAAAGAAACAAATCTGGAAGAACTGAAATTAAAGACCCTCTAATTTCAGTATTTGATTGTATTGTTTGATTGTGTGTTATTTTGATTTTAAATGGAAATATATATATAGTGATTCGGGGAAAAAAAGTTATTTTTTTATTATTTAAAACGGTCAAAAGACCGTTGGTAGGCAGCCAACGGTCGTATTCCAATGGCTATTTTCAACGTGATGGCCATCACGAGATAATTCATCGTGGCCAAGATAAATGAAGGGGGTGCGGTGTTTCGCGATGGTCACGGTATCTGTAACATCGCAAATTTCCCCTAATTTTTTTTTGATAAAAAGAATGTATTGTTTTAAACAATATATGTTTTTAAATACCTTAAACTAATAATTATTTGTATCTCGACACTTTTGTACGTTTTAAAAATATTTCGAGTCACTTTCGGGCTTATATAATCATATTATGAATTTAGAATAATATAGTTTTAGGGAAATAATTGCCAAAAAAAGATTTGTGTGGACCGGGACTCGAACCCGCGTCCACAGCCAACCAACACACAGTGACAACCAACTGAGCCAACTATCATCTTGTGTAGTATTTCAGAAGAAAATAAACTTAACACATTCCTTAAATTGATTAGTCAAAGTCTTAGTCAAACAGTCAAAGTCTTAGTCAAACAGTCAAAGTCTTAGTCAAATAGTCAATTCATCATAAAACCTTACTTTATGGTGTTGACCAATTTTAATGGCTAATTGACTCCAAAACTAGTATAAAAAACCCACCTATGACCCATTATACTTTGCACCTCTAAATCGATTGTTTCAATCCGATTAAACTTTCCCTCATACCTTTCTTCTATAGTCTATTACTTATACAATTGAAGCTTTGATTATAAGCTCTTGTAATTGGCGAATTGGAAGCTTGATATTCTTTCTTTTTCGTTTTCTTCAATTTGGACTAGCTACGTTGTTGAGTCTTTGGGATTCGCCTCGCATACATTCACAACACATTATTCTATTTTTTTCACGAGACATAACATTTTGCTAAGGTGAGTTTTA
Source organism: Ambrosia x helenae (assembly GCA_030844895.1). Lineage (NCBI taxonomy): Eukaryota > Viridiplantae > Streptophyta > Magnoliopsida > Asterales > Asteraceae > Ambrosia > Ambrosia x helenae. The sequence goes on from CM061234.1 coordinate 12,083,607, forward strand.
CATAGCCCCTTTTCTATTTATCACCATTTTGGGGTGAAACATGTTACAACATTCTATATGCAATTCAATCATCAAAGTGTCTATGTGTTTTTCTATGTTGCATTATGGCTTGAACATGACTAGGGTAAGCACAATTCTAGCATAATCATTAACATTGATCAGCCGACGGTATACAATGATAGATCTATTGGACTGACAATCCCACCCGGATACGTGCCTCCTACAAAGGTAGCGTGGGTGATTATTATCGCATAACATATTCGAGTGAACCATGAGCGTATGGGATGTACCACATTATAACAGTCACAAGGGTTGATTATGCACTCGATTTACTTCTAGTATGTTTTCACATATGGACTAGACTTGCCATGACACTTGAATTGTACAAGTTTATTCGATTATCAAAAACTATGTAATTCTCACCAACTTTTGTTGACCAAAAATATTTTCAAACTTAACATGTTTCAGGTTATAGCTTGCTTGAAGATTAGAGTTATTGCTTGAAGATCCGTAGCTAGTATTTTTCATTTTGATGTACAAAATTTTTAGAACAATTGTATGTAATTTATTTAAATCATTTATTGAAATTTATTATTTACCATAAGCTACTGAACAATCATCAATACGTGACATCCCGATGTTTCCGCCATCGGTTGAGGTGTTACAGTATCACGGGGTGACCATCACAGACCACCCTGGCTGGCCTTAGTTATCTTTTTAAATACACACACACAGACACACACACATCCAAACATAGGGCTACGATCCGCTGAGAACTCGATGAGTTGAGGGAACTCGACGTAAATGCGATTTTTTTTTTTGCACACTGGTATAAAAACACGTAAACCTAACTATAAAAAAAAAAAAATACATTAATTTACGTTAAATTACACCGATGTAAGGGATTTTTACCCTGTGTAAGTATATTAGTATTTTATTCATTATTTTATTGTTGTTTAATTCTGGACCACATATTCATTTTTTATTAAAATAAGTGTGTGGTTTTAAAGTGAGTTATTGAATTATTCGAATCGAATTTCTCGAATTTTTAATATTTTTTTTATCTAAATTAGTATTCGATTCGTATTCGCTTAAAATTCAATTTATTCAATTCGCATTTGATTCGAATAAATTCGATTTTGTTCAAATTTATCATAGAAAATAAATTGTTTTACTTTTAGTTTTAAAACTGATACAAACTCATTATTCTTAACATATAAAATACAAATCTACAAAATTGATAAACAACAATATGTCAAATACGGGAATAATAAAAATAGTAAAGAGTATACTTTATTAGAGTTTCGTGATGTATAAGGTAAATATGTAAAATATTGTTATGGTACAAGTTGTAGTGATTATGGGTTCTTAGAGTTTGACTAAAATTTAGAAGTTTTTTTTTCAATGTGTATATTTGTGTATATAATCATGTGTATGTGTGTGTATATATTTAAAAAAATATTCATTTATAGTTTTTATTTGAATTTCGAATCGAAACGAATTTAAAATCATAAATTCGTATTCGATTCGTACTTGATTTACTGGACTCGAATTCGAATTGAATCGAATTCGAATTCTTAATAATCGAATCGAATTCTTTAATTGAATCGAACTAGGTCGAATTTCGAATTTTTTGAATCCGAATCATCCCTAACCCCTTGAAAAAACAATCCTGGATCCGCCACTGATACGAAACATATGTGTCATAAAATCGTTTAAAAAACATTTCTAACAAACGAAACGAACCGAACCGAACCAATTTTTTTATTCCTTTCATGTCTCAATAAGGTTGAGCTGTTAGTGTAGGCATTAAAAAATATATATAAGAGAATGATAAGTATATAAACTACTAGCTAGAATATGGTTTTGGAAAATATGGAGGACCTAATGAAAGTCAAAACTTAGATGCGTCCTTGTGTGTCTAAGAATACCTCCCTTAAGACGAGGGAATTGACTTTCATGTATCAAAAGAAGCATTCTAGCTAGAGAGAGAAAGTGAGAAGTTTTTATTTATGGCAACAGAAGAAGAGAGTAACACAGATATGGAGATAGATTTGACTCTAAAGCTTGATCCTCAAGATCAAGAACCTGCTGCTAAAGAATCATCAAATTCAGATCATCATGATCATGTGGATGATGATGCACATGAATATGATAAAAAGGTACAATCACCTGATCATGAAGTACCTGAGTCAGAGAATGATGTACAGACTACCACCAACCCAACTGAAGCACCAGAAAGACAGGAGCTTGAGGATCATCAAAAAGAAAAGGTACAACCTATAAAATCCCTAAAATATGCAGGCTCATTTAGAGTTAAAATCATTGTTAAAGATTAATAATTTGTATACTTTTATGCAAGTTATCTAAATTGAAGATGGAGATGAATAGGATGAAAGAGGAGAACAAGGTATTGAGACAAGCAGTAGAGCAAAACATGAAAGATTACCATGATCTACAAATGAAATTTTCCATTATTCGACAATCTTCGAATCGAATCAAGGTACCCTAGTTTCTACCTAGTTTATAAGGGCAAACCCAGTACACGAGACTGACTAATTTATGCATCCTTGTCTTGAATTTCTACAAGAGGCTGTTTTCGCGACTTAAACGCGTGACCTCCAAGTCAGTCACATGGAAGCAATCTTAAAGATGTTTTTATATAGTGTTTAAACCATATATGCAGGATCCAAAAGTCTTTTTGTCTCTTAATGGGCACTATGGAAATCAAGAACCAACAAAAGCAGCCCAAGATTGCCATTGCAAGAAAGTGAAAATGAGGATTTAGGTTTGTCCTTAAGGATTCAAAGCAATACTACAACATCCCAACATTCAATAGATCATCATAAGGATTCATCAGGGAGCACCACAAGGTTTATGCCTATGCAACAAAGCAGTTTCATTAATCCAGGCAATTTTGGTGGTGACGATAAAGCTAGTAACGATGCTAATAATCAATTGCGTCGTTTCCAAACAAAAAGCTAGGGTTACAGTAAGAGCAGATGTGAAGCTGCCACAGTAAGTTATAATATGTTGAAATTTATGAACTTGTATTCATTACAATTACATGTTACATTATGCAACCAAACTTTGTTTTTCAAGAAGAAAGATTTTAGACAACAATATTAATTGTATATAAAGGTCTTGTTTTTCATTTGCATAGTGATTGCTCCAAATTTCTTAATCTGGTAATCTATAGTGATACATTTATAAGAAAACAGTTGATTACTAATTTATAGTGAAAAGTTTAGTATAGTGGTTTAATAATCTATCACCCTTTTTTTCTTAACTACTAACAAATACAAAATCCAAATGTCATATTTTTCTAGATGAATGATGGATGTCAATGGAGAAAATATGGACAAAAGATAGCTAAGGGAAATCCTTGCCCACGAGCATACTATCGATGTACAGTCTCTCCTGGTTGTCCCGTTAGAAAACAGGTTTGTCCCATGTTCCCCTATGCGCGTGTGCTTATTGTGTAAACATATGTGTGTAATTATGCTTGTTTATTGTTTTTTCAATCCATTTCAAATATAGTTTCCTTGCTACATTATAATTATGTAGGTGCAAAGATGTTTAGAGGATATGTCCATACTAATCACGACGTATGAAGGGAATCACAACCATCCACTACCAGTAGGCGCGACTGCAATGGCGTCAACAACATCAGCAGGAGCAGGATCCTTCATGCTACTAGATTCAAACAATTCTCATTCATCTGGACCACTATCTATGAACCAGTTGCGCCTCACTAATTACCACATGTCTTCGGACATTATGAACACTTATTCTTCTCCATATTCATCAACACGCGTTAGAACAACGCACCTCAATGACCCTTCAAAAGGAACTACCTTTGATCTAACCAACAATCCAATGAATCCCCACCATATACCAATTTCAAACCCCTCAACCCAATTGGGATTTCCTTGGATATCAAGCAGGCTCCCTAATGGAAGCCATATTTCTAGATCAAAGCAAGTAAATGGGATTAATGGTGTTTGGGAAGGTGGAGAGGATATCAACAATAATAATAACAATAACAATAACAAGAACACCAAGTCAATTCTGGCTGAGAACATGAGTGCTATTGCTTCACATCCTAGTTTTAGGGTTGCTGTCGCGGCGGCAATCTCTTCCATTATTAATAAAGATAGCCAAATAACTAGTAACATTCATGCCGATGGTCCAACAGATAGAGAAAGTGATGGTAGTAGTTCCGGTGGCAAAATGTGTGTTCTCGAATCTTTCTCTAGGAAAGGTTAGCTTCATTTTATAATAATACGATTGCATGATGCATTCAAACGAAGCCTAAATCATGTGCGAGGTTTTCGCCTATGGCTTCTCATGGTTATGAGAAAAAAAAAAAAAAGAATGAAAGAAAAGAAATCATGTACTGAGTTCCTAGTATATCTTGAATATAGTATTCATAAGTTCTATAGTTTGTTTAATACTAACTAAAATGTATATCTATATATACATACTAGAATATTGTATGTTAGATTTGAAGGGTTTTTTTTTTTTTTTTTTTTTTTTTCAATTTGCAATTTACGTGGGAAAATGTATTAATAAACGATTACATTAAACAGATCTTGTATACATGTTATAAACAATATTTTCATCTTATATGATTCTTTGAATAATATTTTAATAACTTCATCAGGAAGTTAATTAATAAAGCTTCATTTATTTGTTGAATTAAACAGTTTTTCATAATTTGCTTTGTTTATTAAGGATGGGTGGTTCCATGCATGTGAGCCCTTCAATGCTCTAAATCGATCAAGAGCTAAACATTAGATTACTTTAACTTCACTAGTCATTAATGAAGTACATGGGATGCATTAATATCCTACCCACTTGACACTAACCAGAATTGATATTTTTTTATAACTCCACGGGATATACCCTCTATATGGTGTTACTCCGCTCACTTTTTGGGTTAAGGAATGTCAAAAGGGTTATAAACCAAAAGCACTAAAAAGTAGGGTTATGTGAAGTTAACGAGATTAAACTATTTCCTTCAGGTGAAATCTCATGAGAAAAAATGGGTGACATGACATATAAGTGAAGTTTAGAAGAGTTAAAGTATATCCCAAGGCTTAAATAGAGCAAAGTGTGAAACATATATAACAAATGCAAGTCACTTAGTTTTTTTAATTAGTTTTTTTAATTAAATGTTATCATTATTATTATTATTGCTGCTGCTTTTTTCTTTTCAACCTATGCGTAGCATGTAGGTTATGTAGATAAACCTATGAAATTAATTTGTTCATGTATGTTTAACTTTTTAATGTTTATGTACACATATGTTAAGTTATATCAATCACATTTGCTCATATATACTTGACTAATGTTTTTGGAAATTAAAAAAAAAAATAATAAAATATTTTTGAAAATTTTGATTGGTTAAACGTAGTTTTCACAATATGACCGATTTAAGAGAGTTTTCTAATTATTCTTTTAACATACATTATATATTATATAATATATACACTTTATAAAGTTATCTATATACATGTAGGATGTATACAAGTATATGAGAACAAAAAAACCCTCATATATATGCATAGTTGTGTTAAGACCCTAAATCTATAAATTTAGTTTTTCAAAGACTTAGTTTCTATATTCAACTAGCGATGCAGTTTGTTGCCTATTTGCCTTCTATTTCAATCTAAAAAAACATGCATACAATACATTCACTAGGCATAGAGAATTATGATAGGTTAAAGGTATGGCTCTCATATACACAATGTTGGTTACATTACATAGTAAAAATTACTTAATCAGCTCGAGCTTAGAGCATGTTTGGCTCTTTAATTTTTCACTTCCTTTTGACTTATGACTTGTCCAATTAGTTAATAAGTTGAAAACTAGTGTTTGGCAAACCAAAATTCCTTTTAGTTTTAATTTTTCATTTGGTTTTTGATAAATTGTTTTGGAAAAGTAAGGATTTTAACTTATCAAAACTACTTATAACTTATTGATGAATATTTATCTACATGCCTTCTTTATATCCTCTTTGGTCATTTTATCTGAATAACTTAAACCAAATACTTTTTACAAAATAACTTATTGACTTATTGTTTTTTCCCCTCCCCACCACATAAGTTAATCCAAACACTTTTCTATAAACTACTTTAAAAAAAGTCATAAGTTAATAAGTCATTTTAATCAAAAGTCTTTTTAGACTCAAATAAGTTTATTTAAACATGCCCTTAAACGGACTAAGTGCATTGACCTCGGCTCATTATCTAAATGAGATTTAAATGAGGCTTTAGCTCAGGCTTGATCTAGATAGGTTAATTGATCCGATCCTGAGTACGTAAATCTATAATCTATAATAACTTATAATAAAAGAATTGAATGTTGATGAGGTGACATTTAATGGAGGCCTAAGAAAGCCATTTTAATGACATGACATTCAAGGAGGTATTCTCCTCCTTGAGTGTGTCATGTGGCAAATTAAAAATAAATATATAATAATATAAAACCTAATCTACTGAATTTAAATTGAGTTATTTTAGGAAAAAAGAATTTTAAATAAATTTAAATTTTTCTCTCTTATTTTTCTTCCATAATTTTTAAACGTTGATATATTTTATATACGATATTTTTTAAAGAAAAAAGTTACACCAAATTAACGAGTGTTTTATTATCTTTCCAACGAGTACTATAGTTCTATATAAAAACGGAGAAAAAAAACAACTATTTTTTGTGGGGTTTCGTTCATACAGGAAAAAAAACACAAAGTGTTCAGGTTATTCATTAATAATGTTTTTTCTTTTAAACCAGGTACTTATCTACGATGTTAAAATTCAGCTCAATCGCCATGCTTTCATTGGAATTTTACTCTTTTAAAGATGCATAGGCATACTTCATCAAGAGAAGCTAGGAGAAAGAATCGCGCAACACTGCAACACATGGTGTCACCTTATAGCAAGGTTATTTTTTTATTTACTTAATTACAAGGGTAATAATTATTACTATTAGTATTAGTATTATTAGAATTGTTATATTTTTCAACTTTAGGACGCTCCCAAGATAAAAGCTAGTATACTATATTCCAATCTATCTATATATATAAAAGAAAACGTATATGCTGACGTGGCGTGCAATAGAGGCCTCAACCTTCCCTTGAGAGTGCCATGTGGCATCATAATAGAGAGTTTTTAGTGTTTTTGAATTGTTTCTTTTTTAATTAAATTGAGTTATTTTAGGAAAAAAGAATTTAAAAATAAATTTAAAATTTTCTTTCTCATATTTCCTCCCATAATTTTTAAACGTTTATATCTTTTATATACGGGATTTTTTAAAGAAAAAACTTACACCAAATTAACGAGCGTTGAAAAATCTAATTTTACGTGATAACCTATTGCAAATGGCTCAAGTTAACTAACCACAAAATCTCTCAATCATTGCATGTTCATAGTATTCTAATCAGTAATAACTCATATTCCCCACAAAATCTAATTTTACGTGATAACATGAACACTTTGTGTGTTTTTTTCCTGTATGGACGAAACCTCACAAAAAATAGTCGATTTTTTCTCCGTTTTTTATATAGCACTATGGTACTCGTTGGAAAGATAATAAAACGCTCGTTAATTTGGTGTAACTTTTTTCTTTAAAAAATCCCGTATATAAAAGATATAAACGTTTAAAAATTATGGGAGGAAATATGAGAAAGAAAATTTTAAATTTATTTTTAAATTCTTTTTTCCTAAAATAACTCAATTTAATTAAAAAAGAAACAATTCAAAAACACTAAAAACTCTCCATTATGATGCCACATGGCACTCTCAAGGGAAGGTTGAGACCTCTATTGCACGCCACGTCAGCATATACGTTTTCTTTTATATATATAGATAGAATAGATGTATCTCAATATGTCATGATAGATTTTGTGTGGGATGTGTAGTTTAATGCGCACCTTACTAAATTAATATAAAAAGAATACTGCTTTTAGCAAGATTACAAGTTTTATAGTATCTCGTGTAAACAAACATTACTCAATCGATGTAAAGATAATATTAATTAAACCCATTATAGGATTGTTTGAAGAGATTGGTACAATGTTCCAAAAACCCTAAAAGAAACCTAGCTAGATCAAGTTGTACAATGCCTAGGTGGCATTGAATCAACGTTATTGGCTCTTCAGGGAAACATAGTAGTAGCTTCGTTATTTCCTAGGATTTCATTGAAAAGATTACAACTGTTCTTGATTCATTCAACATGTATCATAAATCATTCATCAAAACCCAATGAACTCATATTATAAATTTTGTTTTTTTTTTTAAATAATTTCAAAGTCTCATATTTAAATCTCACGTGCTTGTTTAGCTCATTATGGACAGTTATTACACGTAGTTGGGTATTTAATTTTGCTGTTAAGAAAGATTTCAATCTGGATGCATGTTTATTTTTAATTATTTGTTTGTAAAGAAATCCATAATGTTATGCTTTTTGTGTTGGGGAAATTGGACTATAGAGTAAAGATAATTCTTTGAATCACGTAAAAGTCCATTTTCCAAAAAGAGATTTTTAATCTTTTAATTGTCTGATTCACATGAACTAAGATTTAGGATAACATTCATATTTTAAGGCAAATAAACCTGGACACATACACGATATTGTACTCATGTAAAGTTATCGATTAACTTCGAGTAGAGGAAACAAGCCGGGCCGAGCCCGAGCCTTATACTACTCGAGCTCGGCTCGTTCGCAAGCAAAATCCAAAGCCCGAGCTCGGATCGTCTCGATGTGATTTGAGAACAACCTCAAATGAGCTCAAAGCTCGGCTCGACCTCGCTAGGCTTGCCACTGTTATTTTTTAAAATAAAACCTGCTCTAGTGGACATAATTGTATATACAAAACTGAACAAAACTTGTAACAAATAAACCATACAATAATATAAAAGTCAACCATATTGCAAATAAAAGTGCTGGGTAGTAAAACTTCAATCCCATAAAGCCATGAGGGTACGGGAACAAGTATTGTAAAGCAAAAAAAGACCACATCTTCATTTATAATAAACAAATATTGTCACACCCTCAAATTTTCAAGTGCGGGGTTTTACCGCGAGACGCGTGACACACCAGGATCCAAGTCAACGGTCACAATAAACGACGGCATTATGAAATGAAAACAACGTAAACTGCCCATTAAGTTTCAAAATCATTCCAACACAGTGGAAGCAAAATGTTATTGCAACCCAACAGTATAAAGTCAGAAATGTTTAACAACCATGCATATGAATCCTAGACGCTGTGAGACTCCGTGCGCCTATCGACAGCTGCTACCTTAGTGACCTGAGACAAACATGCTAAAAACGTCAGCAAATAATGCCGGTGAGTTCACAGGTTTTTCATGAAGACCGACTCCAAAAGTTTCAATGAATACCCGTGGCCAAACCAGGCCACATACATGCAAACCATATGAATACCTGTCACTACTGCGATTGGAAAACCATTACTGAGCTCGAATACTGTGAATACATGAATACTACCCGAATGAACACTGAATACTGAATACATAAGAGACAACATGCACCCGTCCAACCTCCAATTGAACAAGTGGGGCCGGCCTAGCCCAAATAGATCTATCCACATTTCCCTCGTTGTGCATCCACGCACATTCATGGTTCTCCCCGGGACTTTCAAAACATCACATAGTAACTCAATGAATACACCCAAGCATAAAGAATACATGAATACCAAAACATCGTTGACACACCTTTTATGAAAACACAGTTGACATACGTTGAAAGAGTACAACATGTTTTCTCCCCCGAAAATGTAAAACAGTAAATAGTGGGGCCGTGAAACTCACCTTAGAGTGCGTCTTTCGATAAATAGAAATCCGACACGTGTGTGATAGTCCCGACTAATGGTAACCTATCAATGAGTTTGAATAAGTGTATTGACTACTAACCCGAAGGTTAATTAGTCCCCGATTGTCCAGATCTTGACTACGTGTGTTTAGAAATGTGTTTGAGTGTTAACCGGACATACCAGACGGACCTAACATCCTGTTGGTTACCCATTACATCAATTAATCAAGTACATATGATTAACATATAAGTTTCAAGCTTATAACACTTAGTTTGCATCAAAAATCACGCATATGGAGTTGTAAGGTCGAATCAGCATAACACATGTCAAGGTTCGACCCATATGACCTTGGTTCGACCCTGTGTGACTCATTCGACCTATACACAAGTTCATACAACCTAATATAAGTTCATTCAACCTTAACACATGTTTATTCGACCCTAACATGTGTTAATTCGACCTAAATCGTTCGTTCAAGCTAACCGAGCCACATTCGACCAACTGGGAGCCAGGTTCGACCCCATGGGCCCTACCTTCGACCCCACGCTAGTCGAAGGTATCCCAGGTTCGACCCCTGCATCCTCCTTCTTCCTAAAACGCATCAAATCGCATCAAAACCATCCGAAAACATCACGAAACATCACGAAACACTGCAGTCAAATATGAGTAACATATCCCTACAAAACCCTACCAATTTTATTCCAAAATCAATCCGTTTTAATGCTTACCCAAAATGGCAAAATTATGGAAACGTCACATCATGCATGAAAACTTTACCCAATTAGGAAACTTTCTGAAATCATTCAATAATCAACTCATCATGTTCAGATTATCATGTGTAGCAAAACCCCTAACCATATTATCCATAATAACATCATGAATCCAATCCCTAAATCTATCAAAATCCCCAAAACAAGCAAAATATCATCATCCAACAATTGATAGCCTAAAATATCCAAAACCTATCATCCATAGCAGCCCTAAAACCTTCTTATAACATCTATGCAGCACATAATCATCATACAACACATAACACTCATAAAAACATCATTAACACAACATAACACATGTTAACTTGTATGAAAACTTATGTTTAATGATTAGGTTTTATTTAGAAAGATGTTAGGAAGGTTTTTAATTGTGAAAACCATATTAAAATAGATCTGGACCTTTGGGGCTTAATGAAAATGATTCAAAAATGATTAAAAAGGGTTTTGAATGAAGAACACACCTTAGATCTTGGTTTAGGAGATGTTTGTAGGTTATATTATGAAAAACAAGAGCAAAAACTCATTCGCCAGTGATTAAAGTTGATAGAGAGTGTTTAGAGGCGTTTAGGGTTTGTGAAATGATAAAAAATGACAAAGTATGGTATTTATACTGATGCTTGGTTCGACCCTATACATAGGTCGAAGGAGACAAGATGTGGTCGAAGGAAGCAATTAAGCTTCTGAATGTCTAGTTCGACCCCCTACAGGTCGAACAAAGACTGGTTTTCTAAGTTTTCTAGTTTTGTTGTTTTAACGCATTTTAACACATCCTAGCACATGAACATGCAATCCTAACATATGTTAATCATCAAGAACCATGGATAATTAAAACAAATGACTCTTCCTGATCGAAGGCCTACTAGATACTACTGTGATCGGTATAAATGATGCACCCGGTACCGTCCAAGTAGCATTTCCAAAGGACCCACATCAAACCAATGAACACAAAACGACGACCAAATCTAATACCGAAAACACTCTATGAATAGAAAACGCCAAACAATATGAATAAGAATAAACCCGAGTATAACGAATAACAAGAAAAGAAAACTCACCAGTAACAGTATCAGGATCCTCCTGGTCCTCCCTCGCACCGATGACGTAAACACGACCAGTCCGACCGCCACCCTCGCCTTGTTTCACCTTAGTACAATCCCGCTTTAAGTGCCTAGTATCCCCACAGTGATAACACCCCTGCTTCCCCTGGGGAGCGGTAGCAGTAGTAGTAGCAGTAGTAGCCTGAGCCGGCTGCAGCTGAAGAGTAGTCCTACAGTCCTTAGCATGATGACCAAAACGCTGACACCGACGACAGCAAAACCTCTCACAATCACCCATATGATGAAATCCACACTCAGCACACTTCGGAAGCTTCCGAGTATACCCCCCAGACCTCTACTCAGATGACACTCCCACAACATCCTGTTTCTTCACCTGCTGCTGGGACGACCCAGCGTTCTTCCAAGAACTCTCCCACTTCCTCTTGTTATCCGCGAGGGCTTTCACAGCAGCACCCCTCGGAGGTAAAACACCATAAGCAACCTTCATATTGATCAGCTTGCGAGCTGCCCGAATGGTAGCCAACATAGTAGTGTGATCAGCGGCAGCAATATGCCCAGCAATCTCCGGCACTAACCCAGCAATGTAGTGCTCAATCCTCTAGTACTCAGGTGTAGCCAGACCGGGGCACATCACAACTACCTCATTGTGCCTAGCAGTAAACTCCTCGATCTCAGACCCAACCATCTTCAGATTCCAGAACTCGTGCTCCAACTTTATAATCACATCTCTCGGGTAGTACTCCGCTCGTAGCATCTGAATAAACTCGAACCACGACATGGCATTGGCCTCACCCAGGCCAAGGTTCGAACTGGTAGAGTTCCACCACGTCAAGGCATGTCCCTCCAGAGTAGCAGAAGCATACTTAACACGATCGGCATCAGGACAGTTGCACATAGCGAACACCGACTCAATCTTCTCCAACCACCGAAGCAGTCCCACTGCCCCTTCAGTTCCATTGAAGTTATGGGGCTTACAGTCCATGAACTTCTTGTAGGTGCACCCAGACTGCACCTGATTAGTATTTCCCAAGGTCTGCTGAGCAGCCTGGAAAGCAGCCAACGCAATGTTCAACTGCTGCTGCATCATGCTATCCAACTCCGCCTGTGTCATGGTGATGTTCCCACCACCTCGTCCACCGCCTATGCGACCCCGCCGCCACCACGGCGTCCCTCAGTATGTCCACCAGTACGACCAGACATGTTCTGCCATAACATGAGACAAGATACTCAATGTCACTACTAGATCAAACTACTAGTGACCAAAAAGAACTCAGAACGGGGTTCCAGCATAACCATCAGTCCGAACACGAAGTCCACCAAGATTTTCATGCATTTCGATTTATGATTTCGTGTGCACCCGAAATGATAAATCGCTCTACATGGTCTTCTAGGCGTGCTCCTAGCTAGAACCTCAAGTCACCTGATACCCACATCCTTAGAAGAGATTTTATCGCACGACCCCAAAGTGAACAATCACTCAGAGGTGTACTATAACAAGTACTAGTGCATGACAGTGTGTGTAGGCAAGTGCGTCCATTAGGGCATAGAGGGGAGATATCCAAATCCCGGACAAATCTCAAGAATGTTCCGAAGCCACCCCAATGTACACTAATGCCAAGTATAAGCGATAAGCCTCCTCATCTTCAAACCGAAGAAGAAGATAGAATAAAGACAGAAATAACCAAGGATAGATAATATGATACTGTGTGATGAGGACACCGACACCCCGACAAGGTTAGTACGTTTACCAAATGACTTGACTCAAAATATGTGTGACCGTCTAATGTGTGTGATACTCGGCTATAGTCTGGAATCTAAATGCAGTCCTAGTTCACTATAACCATTGGCTCTGATACCAATCTGTCACAACCTCAAATTTCCACGTGCGGGGTTTTACCGCGAGGCGTGTGACACACCAGGATCCAAGTCAACGGTCACAATAAACGGCGACTATATGAAATGAAAACAACGTAAACTGCCTATTAAGTTTCAAAATCATTCCAACACAGCGGAAGCAAAATGTTATTACAACCCAACAGTAAATATAAACTCTGAAATGTTTAACAGCCATGCCTATGAATCCTAGACGCCGTGAGACTCCGTGCGCCTATCGACAGCTGCTACCTTAGCGACCTGAGACAAACATGCTAAAAACGTTAGCAAATAATGCCGGTGAGTTCACAGGTTTTTCATGACGACCGACTCCAAAATTTTCAATGAATACCCGTGGCCAAACCAGGCCACATCCAGGCAAACCATATGAATACATATCACTACTGCGATTGGAAAACCATTACTGAGCTCGAATACTGTGAATACATGAATACTGCCCGAATTAATACTGGGAGTTGAATACCTTAGAGACAACATGAACCCGTCCAACCTCCAATTGAACATGTGGGGCCGGCCTAGCCCAAATAGATCTATCCACATTTCCCCCGTTGTGCATCCCCGCACATTCATGGTTCTCCCTAGGACTTTCAACACATCGCATAGTAACTCAATGAATACTCCCAAGCATAATGAATACATGAATACCAAAACATTGTTGACACACCTTTTATGAAAACACAGTTGACATACGTTTAAAGAACACAACATGTTTTCTCCCCTGAAAATGTAAAACAGTAAAGAGTGGGGCCGTGAAACTCACCTAAGAGTGCGTCTTCCGATAAATAGAAATCCGACACGTGTGTGATAGTCCCGACTAATGGTAACCTATCAATGAGTTTGAATAAGTGTATTGACTACTAACCCGAAGGTTAACTAGTCCCCGATTGTCCAGATCTTGACTACGTGTGTTTAGAAATGTGTTTGAGTGTTAACCGGACATATCAGATGGACAACCTGACATCCCATTGGTGACCCATTACATCAATTAATCAAGTACATAGGATTAACATATAAGTTTCAAGCATGTAACACTTAGTTTGCATCAAAAATCACGTATATGGAGTTGTAAGGTCGAATCAGCATAACACATGTCCAGGTCCGACCCATAAGACCTTGGTTTGACTCCTGTGTGACTCATTCGATCTATACACAAGTTCATACAACCTAATATAAGTTCATTCGACCTTAACACATGTTTATTCGACCCTAACATGTGTTAATTCGACCTAAATCAAGTTCGTTTGACCTAACTGAGCCACCTTCGACCCCACATTGGTCGAAGGTATCCCAGGTTCGACCCCTGCAGCCTCCTTCTTCCTAAAACGCATCAAATCGCATCAAAACTATCCGAAAACATCACGAAGCACTGCAGTCAAGTATGAATAACATATCCCTACAAAACCCTACCGATTTTATTCCAAAATCAATCTGTTTTAATGCTTACCCAAAATGGCAAAATTATGGAAACGTCACATCATGCATGAAAACTTTACCCAATTAGGAAACTTTCTGAAATCATTCAATAATCAACTCATCATGTTTAGATTATCATGTGTAGCAAAACCCCTAACCATATTATCCGTAATAACATCCTGAATCCAATACCTAAATCTATCAAAATCCCCAAAACAAGCAAAATATCATCATCCAACAATTGATAGCCTAAAATATCCAAAACCTATCATCCATAGTAGCCCTAGAACCTTCTTATAACATCTATGCAGCACATAATCATCATACAACACATAACACACATAAAAACATCATTAACACAACATAACACATGTTAACTTGTATGAAAACTCATGTTTAATGATTAGGTTTTATTCAGAAAGATGTTAGGAAGGTTTTTAATTGTGAAAACCATATTAAAACAGATCTGGACCTTTAGGGCTTAATGAAAATGAATAAAAAAATGATTAAAAAGGGTTTTGAATGAAGAACACACCTTAGATCTTGGTTTAGGAGATGTTTGTAGGTTAGATTATGAAAAACAAGAGCAAAAACTCCTTCCCCAGTGATTAAAGTTGATAGAGAGTGTTTAGAGGCGTTTAGGGTTTGTGAAATGATGAAAAATGATAAAGTATGGTATTTATACTGATGCTTGATTCGACCCTATACATAGGTCGAAGGAGACTAGATGTGGTCGAATGAATCTATTAAGCTTCTGAATGTCTAGTTCGACCCCCCTACAGGTCGAACACAGACTGGGTCTTTCTAAGTTTTCTAGTTTTGTTGTTTTAACGCATTTTAACACATCCTAACACATGAACATGCAATCCTAAGATATGTTAATTACCAAGAACCATGGATAATCATCTAAACATCGTTAAAACACGTATTTGCATATTCTATACCATATACAGATCAATTCATGTTTGTTACTTAATCTAATTCATGTAATTCACCAACAACGGGACTCATGACTTGTGTGTGTGATTAACCCAAGGATCCTCCGAATCATTGAACCCTGGACAATACAGAATGTAACCTGACTCGACTGAACTAGTTAAATATGTTTAAATAGACGTTTTTCGCTAAGGTAGACTTATGTGTTTGTGAAAAATGTTAACCTGAACATGCCGGGTGTCACAAATATTCTTGTCTTCTGAAATTTCTTAAAAATTTAGTTGACTTTTATATTGTCATACCTGAAACATTATACAATGGTTCTCTCAGTTCTCAAATAGGGGTTGTTCGTTTAGGATCCATACCCTATATATATATGCTACACAATAACCCATTATCCAGATGTAAACTTGACTTTTTTAATCTATGGTAACACAGCCTAATTCCCTTTAAAAAATTCAAAGTGATGCTTTCTCTCACCTCAAAACACATATACAACTTTTGATTTTTACGGGTGATTTTTTATGCTTTTCTTTTTTTAGAATTACAATATTTTTATGGCTATTGTGATATTGTTTTATGTTTGGTGTGTACCATGCTTCGATAGATGACGATGGTTTTCATTCCTTGAAGATTGTGAATGACAAACGGCGAGTCATGATCTGACAAGGTGGTGGTGTTCCTGCAACATTGATGGTGGTCGTGATTATCAAAGTTGTTTTTCATCTAAAAACACATGTTTTTTTGCTGTTTGGGTTTATAATTTGATTTTTTTAGTGAGATAAGTTTGAGAAAACATATGTTTTTGTTGTTGGGTTGTAATTTTTTTGGTGAGATAAGTTGTGTAAACATATGTTTTTGTTTCCTGGGTGCGTCAACGTTTAAATCACGTGTTACTAAAATTATGGTAACTTACTTAAAATTCTTTAAAAAAATATATGTTTGTTGTTTGTTTGTTATCATAAAACAAATTTTGAGAATAACATTAGTACTATACATTAATAAAATAATATAAATGTGCACAACTTTTAAGAAATGAAAGAGGAAAGATGATAGAGGAATGAGTTAAGAAAGAGTAAATAAAATAGGGAAATGTGCTTGTCAGGAAGAGAGGGAGAGAGAGAAAGAGAGTTTTAAAATTGTTGAACCATTTTACCCTTTTTGTACTACACATGTATCCTAACTTTTAATTATCAAAAGCGTGAAGCAATTCTAACCATAGATCATATAAGATGGATGGTCAAGATGTGGGTTTTGCGGGTTTTCTTAAGTATGGAGGGTTTTCAATTTATCCATCCCCTATATATTCATAGGGATGAGATACTTTGAGAACTCCACTGAGTTGTGAGAACCATAAGAACTCGTCCTAGCCATTTATCACACATATCCAACGGATGACAATGAATCTAAATTGTTTTTTGTCTTGTTTTGGAACAAAATATTTTATTAGATTTTTTAATCTAAAATACCACATGGAAGGGTAGTTTAGGTATATTAAAAAACATCTCTCTTCTCTACCTCGTTTCCTTCCACTGCCACACATATCATATCATACAAACTCTTTTTTGAAGTTTAAAATTAAAAGACCTCAATCCTAGCATGACCCACTGATGCGTATGGTTTTAGTAGTTTAAAAAGATGTCAATTTCCCCGGTGTCAAAAACTTGATGTGTCCATCCCAAAACATTGGTTTGGGGGAAACGACTGATTTTTACTAAACCTTTTTACAAAGTTTTAAATTTATAAAGTAAGCGATAATTACTTTTAGAAACTAAAACCAACACATAGGCAGAGAACCTTGTAGATGCATATATGTGGCTATCGCTTTTGGATTGTACATGAATGCCGAAGTTTGAAGAAATGAAGTATCGAAGATGTTCATTCGACCACTCGTGGTGTCGAATGTATTTCATTATGGTCGAATGTAGTTTGTGTTTATCAGGTTTGTTTATGTGATGTTCATTCGTACCTTGTAATGTTTGAATGAGTTTATTCGACCTGTGCAGAGGTCAAATGGAGATGTTTATAAATAGGTTTGAGTCGAGTTTAAGTTAGAACTTTTGGTCATTTGTCGAGTGTGTTACGGTGTGTTTTCAGTGTGTGTTCTAGAGAGTTCCAAACTAGGCTTTCATTAATATCTATGCATTGTAAACGTTTTATCAATCAATTATTAATGAAAGTGACTTTGAAAATGGATATTATTGTGTTCTGATCTGATCATTATCATTTTGCATGTGATCTAGGGTTTTCGCACCTAGATTACTCATACTTATGAGATATTATTGTTGATTTGTCAAATCCGATCCTTTACAAAGTGATATCAGAGCATTGCTCAATCACACAACTGCAAATTGATAGTTTTCAATCAGATTTTTCATCAAAAACATCAAAAGTTTTTCTGTTTTGCATGAACTTTGCATGAACATGGAAATTGATTGATTTAGACTTGTTTTTATGGATAAAATCAAAATTTCTTTCACAAAACTTGATCTCCATAAGATCCGATTCAAATCCTATCTATTTTCATTGAAATCCATCAACTTTTGCAAAATTCATATCAAATTAGTTGATTTAGGAAGAAAAATGTATTTTCAAATGGGTCGGGTCAAACGTGTTTGAGATAGGTCAAAGGAGTCAAAGTTTTGGGTCAAAAGAGTGATTTTTAGGTCGAATCAATCTGATTTAGGTCGAATCAAGTGGGTTTATAGGTCGAATCAGTTTGTTTGTTCTTCATTCAGAGTGTGTTGTGTTTCATTCGACCATTCCTAGTTCATTCGAACCATCGATAGGTCGAACGAAGATCATATTTAGGTCGAACGAAGTTCTATCAGTTCAGTATCTCATTCGAACTTTGTATCAAGGGTCGAACCAGTACTTTCAAGTTCATTCGAACCCTCGACATTGGTGTTTAGGTCGAACCAACTTCCAGATTTTTAGATTTTCTAAGTGTTGTTATCTCGTACATCATAGACAACATTTGGGGATTACTGATGACACCGAGACCTGCTATGACATAACCACAGCAAGTACTTACTAACCCTTGGGCCATTGTAGTCGTGAGAGGAAACACACAATCACCGCAGATACCAAATTACTTTGCTACATCGAGTTCATCACAACGCGCTGTTACCCATCCTTCACAACAAATGCCAGATTATTGGGGAGTTGCAGCAACAGCAGTAGCTCAAAGTCAGACCACCAATGCTATTACTACCTTGGTTAATGACTTATCAACAGCAAATGGAAACCGTCCACTGAAGATGTTAGATATGAGTGAATATCATGGATGGCAAAGAAGATTCAAGATTCATCTGGAAGGCATGGGACTAGAAGGTGGGGAGGCATGACAGATGATTATGAAGGGTTATAGTCAACAAATGACTGAGAAAACGAACACACCAATTGCACTTGAGGACCTGAAGGACGATGAAAAGAAGAAATATGCAGCTAAAAAGAAGGCGTATTCTCAGTTATCTCAGGCATTGACTATAGATCTATTGCATCAGTTTGGGCCAAGTGCGACTTCGAAGCAACTTTGGGACACTTTGAAAAGTAGGCACGATGGAAATGAGAAAACTAGGAGAATTCGTGCAGAAGAGATTAAGAAGGAGTTTGAGAATTCCAGTTATGCTGGGAATGAGACATTGAAGGAGCTTATACCAAGATTCTTTCATTTCTTGTCCGAGTTATCGAGCTATTTGATTTTGTATCCCATGACTGAAGTTGTTAAGAAGTTTGCTGACTCGTTGCCTCCGTATTAGGGACAACATGTTGTGGTTCTGAATGAGAAGGATGCATTTCAGTATTGGTCTATCAATGAGTTCATTCAAAAGCTGGAAAATAAAGAGATGGAAGAAAGTAGAAAGGCAAAAAGAGCACAGTTTCCACAAAATCCTGAGCTATACTATGCTACATCATCTTCTACTACTTCTATTCCATCAGGAGGGGGAGTGTTGCACCTCAAACTGCCTTTTGTATAAAAGGTTGAACCACCAATGAGTGCAGGAAGTTATTACTCATCTGGACCATCATACACACCAACTTCTTACACAACAAGTCAACCTCCTATGTCAGCCGCAAGTTATTATGGAACATCATCGGTGAGTATTCCACAACAACAACCACAAATTGCACCGGTGATGAACCAAGCCTCATCAAGCCAAAGTCCGATTGTGTTGGAAACCTCCAACATGAACAATGTGACAGTAGAAGTGGCACAATAACACATTGCTTTGGTTTCAGCAATGGTTGTTTCTTATAGTGGACTAGTGGCTAGTCAGATATGCAACAACAATCTGACTAATGAGGACTATGCCCAGATTGATAAAGAAGAGATGGAACTGATTGATATCTAGTGGGCATTTGCAAGCGTGATGAGAAGGGTAACTGAGTTTATTGAGAAGACCGGCATAACTGATCTTGCTACTTCACCGAACACTACCTATGGTTTCAACAAAGCCAAGGTTACGTGTTTCAATTGTGGAACAAGATGTCATTTTGCTAGAGAGTGTACCCAACCTAAACAACAAGGTAACCAAAATCCTTTCAACTTAAATTACCAAAATCGTCAATCACAGAACCAAGTTACCTTCCAAAGCCAAAACAACAACAACAACTATCAAAACCAAAACAATTACCAAAACCGACAAAACACCTCCCAAAATACCACACAAAGGCAAACATCCACAACCAACCAAAACCAAACAACACCAAACCAAACCAGAACCATTGTTCTAGTTTCTACACTAAACACTCAACAGCAGAATGAGAATCAAGCTTTGGTGATTCAGAAGGATGAAGGTTTTGATTGGAATTCAATGCAACTAGGTGTTGAAGAGGTCACTGGTGGGAATGTTGCTTGTTTTGCTCAAGAGGTGGTGAGCGAGGAGTCGGTGATAGTTGATGACTTGGAAAAAGAGAAAGTATCTGAGAAGATTTCTGAGGTAGTGATTGAAGAGATTGTTGAAGAGGTGGTTCCTAATGCTGTATCTGAGAAGGTTGAGGAACCGGTTTCAGGGACTATTATTGATTCTGTTGGTGATGTCTCTGATGATCGAGAATCTATCTATTCTGATTCTGAAAGTGAATCTGATTATGAGGCTAGTGTGAACTCGCTTGATGATGATATTGATAAACTTCTAGCTGAAGCAGATTTTCTGATGACAAAGAAATCTTGTATGGTAAATGATGCTTTCACAAAGGTGGATTACTCCAAGTTTTTAGCTGGAAAGGAAGCTCATTTTGTTTTGATAGCCATGACAGATCCTCCTAAACCGGTAAGTTCTAACTCTTCTTCTAGTGATAAGTATTATGGCAAATGCGATAGACTTGAGGATGAGGTTAAGCACTTAAAGCATCAACTTGAAAGTGCTAAAATTGTCATCGAGTCGTATCATAAATATGAGAGAGACTTTAACCAAACACTTGAAAGCTATAAGAAAGACGTTTCTGAATTGACTAAAACTCTTTCACGGGACCACTACCAGCGTGGGTGGCGGCGGTGTTATCGTGCTGGTAATTGATACCCGTGGACAATTCGGTAGGCGCCCCGTCCCCCTTAGTGATGAAGAAATGCGTAAAGCGGTGGACAAATGTCTTGTAACAATGTCAAGGGTTCCAGCACCGCAAATCCTTCATAACCCTACGATGTTGTATGTCTATATGGGTGATGAAGATTTTATCAAGTGGATGGTTGCTCTCCAGGGGAGATAGATTATATTTTCTTTCTGCTTAAAATGTTTCTGAGGCAATAACGAATGTTGATAACACGTTGAAAGTTAAATGTATCGATGTAAAATGTAATGAGGACTTCATAATATAATTTGAAGTTGTTTTTATATGTTAATTGTCTTTTTGTGTTAATGATGACTATTTTAGCTTTCTGTGCCAACGTAATAAGTAAAAAAAATGCATCAATTAAGTACCATTTAGATTTTATAACTATAAAGTTTGATAATGACATTTTGTTATCTAATATTGACTATAAGGAATTGATACACGTGTAAATATAATTAATAAAAACTTAATACACATCGAATTTAATATCATGAAGTTCGTATACATGAGGAAAGGAATTAGAATAACAATCAACAAAATACTGAACGACACGAATACAATTATTAATAGAAATTACACCCAAATTTTCTAGTTATTTCATAACATGAAATTTGAGCTTAATCAAGAAGCCATTCGTAGACGGTGTCAATGTTGTCCATGTCAAGAAGGTGAGGTAACACTTGTGGAGGTTTAGGTTCTTTCGAATGTTGTCCATGTTGAAATTTGAGCTTAATCAAGAAGCCATTCGTAGTCTAGATGTTGATGAAATGGCCATTGATGGTGCTGCATTATTTTGAAATAAAGGGGGTTGTGGATCTCCCAGAGGTACACGCCATTCTCTGCTTGAGACGCAGTGATAAGTTCCCCTGTATGAAAATCCATGCGAATTTATTCTACAAGAAGAAGTAACGTAAATAGAACAACCGCAAGGTAATGGAAGATGTTTTCTCCTTGGGGCTCTGGTGCTTTAGCGGCCCTATGAAGAATCTTCTTGTTGGGCGGTGAAGAGGGGCTCTTTGTTGTGTCCGTTCCATGAGACCCCCATTCTCGCTTTTATTGAGAAATTCTTCATACGAGGACCCCACACCTGGGTTACACGGTATAATACAAGGGATGCTCCCTTTTATTTGTATAGGTTTTCCATATCTATAATTAGATTGCCATCCACCTTGGCAACCAATAAATTCCTTCCAATGTTTTAAAAATTATGGGGGCACGCCATCAATGACGTTATACTCAGATGCATTGGAAAAAAAAAATCTTGGGGTTTAGGTCTAAATGACCACAAAAATAAGTATGTTTTCCTAATGATCTTGCCCATAGAGTTTTACCTTTCCTTGAACGACCTTCTATAATTAAGGATTTAGGTCTGAATAGGTGCGCAACGCTGTCAGGGTTCAAGTAACTGCTTACCCACCCATGCATAACATTGGGAACATTGTCAAAATCAGCAATTGTGTATGGGCTTACCCACACCTACATAAGATTGGGAACATTATCAAAATCAACAATTATATACGGGCTTACCCATACCTGCATAACATTGGGAACATTGTCAAAATCAACAATTGTGTATGGGCTTGTCCATTGTTCAAGGGGCTGGTCGAACAACCTTTCGAGATTAGCACTAATGTTGTGATATAACAACAACAAAAATTTTAGGTTGTTCTTCCCTAAGGATTGCCAATGCCTGTTCTTTAGTTTCAGACTTCAAGGCCTTGACATAAGATTCAATTTCAGTTTCTCTACCCCCTTCTAATCTTCCATCCAGTTGGAATACGCCCTAATCCGTAATCTCCTTCTTTTTCTATGTAATTATTTACATCGGAACTGGATTTTTCCATTTGAATATTAGGATGGTAGCGTACATCTGGATTGGTGGAATATAAATCAAAGAACCTGCTATTTTTATACGTCTGTCAACGTCGGGTACTAGTCAATACTAGGCCGTTGATCCCTCACCAGAAATAGCTAGCCATCCCTCCAAAATGAGGGTGTTGTTCATCATCTATAGAAGACCCACTAACCCCAAGCAACTTCAATGTCCCCTTAAAAACCTTTGAAGGTGAAAATTAATCCAAATTGTCAAAAAAGTGATGAAAAAGTTCATAAAACCCATTTTTTATCCAAAAAGTTCTCAAGTTTATCAACAACACAGATTTGTAACGTAGATAATAACCAAATAACCCATTAATCAAGCCTGGAATGCTCTAATACCACTTGTAAGACCGTTTTTTATCTAATAACAAATTGATTTGACGGGTTTTTCTCAATACTTAAGGCATAAAAAAATATTATCAAGTTTGGATTATTATCTAGATGATGTGGATCAAGAACAATGAAACACAAGATGCAAGAAACACACAGATACTATCAAATCACGCAGATTGATATTGGCTTACTCAAAGCAAAAGGATTCCCACACACTTAAGAATATCAATTGAGAGTGCTAAGAGCTTTGAGGGTGAGACTGAGAAATTTTTACTTTGTGTCAGTCTCCCCCCTCTGAGTCTCCTTGGCATAGGGAGACCGAGGCCTTCGTCTCCATAGCCTACGTAATCTTAGTCTTGTCACTGGTATACAAATATCATAACAGGAGATCTAATAAATATAAACAACGACAAACAACACTAGATGGGGACATATTACGCTAACACAAAGAGATTGTAAGCTTGTAAGATGATTATCATATACACCTATTTGGCTTATTGTGTTATGCCAATAAACAATTTTCATTATTTAACCCATGTAATACATGAAACTATAACCTCATGTTAGTATATATTGTTATGATACATCGTAACTGTTTATCAAAAGTTATTTACACCCTTTAATCATAAAAATGACATTCTCACTTTTGACCGTGAAAATAGTTAGAGAATATGTAGTTATGCTAAGGGTGGGTTTGGTTTTAGACCCGCAATTTTAACATGCCACTTCATTTCATTCCGCCCACCTAAAAAAAGTACATTTTTCCTCTAACATTAATTCAATCTAGACACCCCCACCTCACAACCCACTTTTATTTAAAAAAAATAACTATATAATATTAAAAAATTAATGTTTGTGTGTGTGGTCCTCGCATATTGGTCCAATTTGAGTTCGCTTTAGAAAACCGAACTCCACCACCTCATAACCTCCAATGTGTACCAAGGCAGGTTCGTAAGTCTGGAATACTCGGACGGGCCCGAATCTCGCAATGGAGAGGCTCTCTTAATATGCACAATAGGGGTGTTTGAAACCGGATATCCGAAAATTCAGTTATCCGAAATTTCGAAATACCTGGATTCACTATCTGAAATCTATATCTGAAACTTCGGATATCTGATTGGATAGTGAATCGGGTATCTTAAAGCAAAATTTTTTTACTTTTATTTAATCAATAGCGGATATTTTTGGATTTCCAAATATAAACTTTCGGATATTTTCGGATACCCGATATAAGTAAATTTATAAATTTCGGATATTTCAGACATACGAGGTATCCGAAAATTTTTAAAATCACTATCCAAATCCAAAAATTCAGATATCCGAATTTCGGATATCTGATTTTTCGGATAGTTTCGGATTCAAGTATCAGATAACTCGGATCGGATTATCGGATTCAGGGGCGAAGTATTGTGAGGGCCAGGGGTGGCCCTGGCCACCCATGTTTTTTTGGCGCAGTAGTGGAAATTTGCGATTTTCGTATGTAAATTTAGTCCGGATTGAGTCCGGCCCCCGCCGATTTGCCACTACCGATTGAAAAAAATTGAGTCCGGCCGCCGCCGATTGGGTGAACCAAGCTTCGCCACTGATCGGATTTGTATATTTTAAACACCATTTCACAATAGTCATCTATAACCATTAAATAAAGATTGCCTCCTATCTTTTCTGTTGGGTATGGTTCATCAACGTCTAATCACATTATCAACAATGGTTGGATGGCCATCCCTCATAAAATAAGTGTGGGAATTGAATGTTAGCTTGGAATACATGCACTTATGTTGATGAACTGATCGATTAACTTATAGACATATTTCCCTAGTGTTAATAGTTTCTACGTTTTCTAGCTTGGCTTAAAATGCCCAACATAGACTATTCCTTTGTCAGTTTTGTAAACTTAAGTCTTTATCACATTCAAAGTATATTATTAAGTTCAGTTTATAACACTAAAATTCGTAAATTACTAACATTTTCTATTGCTAGACAAATGATTATGGGGTCATAGAGTTTATACTTATTGATCAACTTCTTGTTGCTATAATGAGAGCAATTAAGAAAAAATATTATATATATAAATACGTGTATGTTTTATATATTGATATAAAACATAGTAAGTGTTTATTAAAAGTTATTTAAACCATATAATCAATCATAAAGTGACATTGCTTAATCAGTTTTGCAAAGTGAAGTTTTTGTCACATTCAGAGTATAATGATTTATATTTCAGTTAATATAAGCATCTACTTTACACACCCTAATTCACTACCCTAAAACACTTATTTGGAGGCAATATTTTTTTTTAAGATGACTTTCTTTTACTCGAATATTGTCATACCCGCACAGTAGACCCTGACCCTCCACAGCCCCAGTCTATATGTTGTCTTAACCAGGCTCACGCTAGGGGTTGTATTGGCTGTTAACAACTTTCGTCCGGAAACCGTACCGCCTCCACACAAGCTCAATTTAACTGTCGCCCGCTAGAGTAACAGTCGGATAAAAACCGGGTCAGCTCAGGTTCGAAATCCCTCCACCGGGAAGGCCAATGGTATGTTTTGGCAAGGAGCTTTTATGAGCTTTAAGCTTTTCAAGCTTTTAAAAAAAAGTTCCTACTCAATAAAAAGTCTTGTTTGGTTGAAGGAGCTTGAAACTTTTAGATTAGAAGAAAAAGCTCTATACTGAAAAGCTACTAGTACTAGCGTTTAAGAAAAAGTTCGTACTAGCTACAAGCTTTTAATGAGTAAATGACACAAATACTCATTTAGTCATTGTATCATTAAAAAAAAACCCCATTCATACAAGCTTTTAGTTAATGCTCATTTTGATCATTTTATACATTTTGTTAAAAGCTATATCTACTCTGCCAAACATAAAAATATATTTAAAAAGCTCCAACCACATAGCTTTCAGCTTTCAATTATCAGCCCCTAGCTAATTTTATCAAACACACCTCAAGTTCTCCCTATCATTCTTATGCCCCTCCAAAATGTTTGCAATGGGAAACGAATCTAAGCCTTACAAAGAGATCTCAGGCTCTCCTACCACTAATGACTACACCACAATCAGGGGCGGATTTAGGCTTTGTTCGACGGGTTCCCGGAAACCAAGTCGGTTTGTAAATTATAGTGTTATTGTATATAAATAAATGAAAGGAACCCATAAAAAAGAATTAGAGTGCTCTAGTGGTTGCAATCCTTCTTAATGCATAACACAATCCTGGTTTGAAACTTCTAGCGTGTGTTTTTTTTTTTCGTGTCTATTTTTCTTATATTCAAAACCTAACCCTAACCCATAACACTGCAGCCTCCTCTACAAACAAAAACAATGCATATCCTCCTTTCCAAACACTCACCTCCTCGGCTCCTCATGCTCTCCGCCTCAACCCTTATCAGCCTCTTGTTACCTGAATCAAAGCCTCAATCCCTCAATGTTATGAACTTAATTACATAATCTAGGATTCGTGAATATCATTATTTATTACTTTAGTTTCATTAAGTTGTTAAGATCTGTGAAAAAGGGGCTTAGAGCAAACCATTAACTTCACTTTTTCAGATTTCACAAATTTCATTGGGCTTTGTTTTGTTTTGTTTGATCTTGTTTCTACGTGTGTATTACTTCTATCATTATTTAAAGTTATGATTCTTTTTTCATTTAGCATACTGTGTATTATTGAAGGATATTGTGTAGGTTAATTTGTATTTGATTGTATAATTTGCATATTTTGATATTCTAAGATACTTATAAGTCGCCTTCCCCAAATCTATATCTATATCTATATCTATACTATATTATAAAGCATTTTCCAAGGACTTCTTAAAATTTAAGAGGTACAAGTTTAATTACTTATGATACAACACACAATGCATAAAATAACTACCTTTTGGGGGCAAAATTGTCTTTATAACACCATATTTAATCAAAAGGAAATCAAGAGTCAAGAGAGTTTATGAGAGATCATGACATTCAATTTTATAATGACTTTGAACACATTAAATAGAAAACCTATAAAAACAATTCATAATACTATGTTTTATTATAATCTTTTATATAAAATTAGGAATTTAGAAAGTTAAATTTTTATAAACTTGATAATACTTTATAGAAATTGAGAAATCAATAACGAAAGTTGTGTTTTTAATAATTAGGTAACAGTTTGAATTATGAAATTATCACGTTATACTCATACACAGAGTCGGTCTTTGGGATTTGTGTGTCTTGTACGAGTTGAAAAAAAGGCCCCTAGACCCTAACAAATTAATCCTACATGTTTTCTATTTAAAGTGTTGTGGTCCCCGCTGCAACGTGCGGGCACCCCCACTAGTGTTAGATAGTGGGCATTACAAATTCATGTTTCTGATAAATTAGTAGATAGGAACTGCACTCACCCACCTGACTTGATGGACTATTTCTATTCTTATTCTATCATTCAAAATTATTACTTTTGAATGGTTTACTGTTTTAACACTATAAGCTCTTGAATGGTTTGTTGTATTACACAACAAACATTATTAACTATTTTAGGGGCTGTTTGGTAGCTTCTTAATGAGGCTCTTAACCATTCAGCGCTGAATTATTCAGCATTCAGTGTGTTTGTTTTAGCTTCTGAATGGAATGGTTAAGTCTGAATCATTAAGATTTGGGATGTTGCTGAACCATTAAGGACTGAACTATTAAGCACTGAACTAGGCTGAACCTTAATGAGGCTCCCCTACCAACGTGGGACAAGAAAATTAACCATTAAGAGGTCCAACTTAATGATTCAGCGCTTAACCATTAAGACCTCTTAATAATTCAGCACTTAATCAACCAAACAGCCCCTTAGTTTTTGCAGGTTTCAAGATCATTTGCTGAATCTCACGATGATACATGTTGGATAGTTAAAGGGCTTAAGTGTAAAATTGTAATAAGTGTAAGATTATGCTATATTGTAATAGTTAGAAGTATTGGGACCAATTGTGTAACTTGACAGTTAAGTCGGTTAGCAATGTGCTTAAATAACTGTCATAACAACTAATGAAGGTATCGAAGAGTTTATGTGATTTCTGTGTCTTCTCTCTCCCAATTATCTCATCTCCGATCACTACCACCTATCACCACCATAATCCACCATCAACCTTCGTCTACCACGTATCAAACGAGCAATCATCTTAGGTTATTTTCGGATTGGAGTTGTTTATGCTTCTTACAATCATTCTCAGATTTCAGACAAATATTGTTTTGCTTTGGAAAAACATTGAGTCTCTATATATTATTGCTTCCTTATAAGTTATAACTGCATCATTTTGTATTCCGGAGTTAAAACTGTTGCTTTTTTTTTGGGTAAAACATGCGATATTGAAATTTTTTGTACATGATTTAAAGTAAACAGCTGTTTTATTTAAAAGTTAATGCGTTATTTACTTCTGTTATTTGTACAGGATCACATTGAAGTGAGACATGTGCTGGAATGAGTTGATCTCTTGCTGTGGTAAAAGCCATAGTTGGACAGACAATTAAAGGTTTGTAAATGCTTACAACCTCCTAAATACTTATAGAATTATCATATTAGTTACAGTTTTGGTTATTATCATATTAGTTATTTTAGGGATGTTAAATTTTAAACCGTTTGAAGCCTAAACCGACCGAACCCCTAAAACGACCCGACCCGAACCCATGTACCGACCCGATTTTTTTATGTTCTGCCATATGAAATTAGAGCATCTAAAAAGGAACCCAGTGAAAAAATTCCTGAATCCGCCACTTAACACAATACAAGGGACATTTGGAGGCAATACTTATTTGAACCACTACCCCAAAATAACAAAAATACATGACTTAAAAATAAAAATACATCACCTTCAACCCCAACAACCACCATCAGACGTACAACCTTTTATCCACACCATCTGCAACTTACAACTATCTTCAACCCCAATTACAGAATTGACGGTTAAGTGACCGAAGAATTTCTTTGACCCTAATTTTGTTGATGATCATCGCCAATCTTGTGGATAAGAACATCTTTTTTTCGTTTTAATATAGCTCTGAACATGAGGAAGGAGTTTAATAAATAAGCGGTAATTCAATACTGTACTTAAAAGTGTATTTTAGATTATACTAGCAAAATAATTGATCGAAAGAAATCGAATACCGAACTATATGATAATTCATTATTAAGGCATGCAATAGCGAGTGAACTTGTCGGCCCTATAACCAACCTCCAATGGGTTGGAGTCTCGCGTAGAGTAAAATTTTATGGGCTGAACCAGAGGTTTTACCACAATGAATCTTTAGGCAGTAGATTTCCTCTAGAATGATGACGGGATGGGGTCACCAGCGTCGTCTGCGTTCACAGGCATGGGTGCAGTGGCGAAGCTTGGTTTCGGAATTGGCGGGGTCGAACTCAATTTTTTTCAATTGGTAGTGGAAAATCGGCAGGGGCCGGACTCAACCTGGACTCAATTTACCTATGAAAATCGCAAATTTCCACTACTGTGCAAAAAAACAGGGGGGCCAGGGCCACCCCTGGCCCCAACAATACTTCGCCCCTGCATGGGTGGCCTTTTGCCATTCGGTTTACCCAGATGATCGGGCGTTTCTTGATCGTTAAAGAAAATTAAGGCATGCTATAAGTGTGGCTAAGTTAATACTAATTATCAAATTACTATAAAACACTCTTAAATATTATGTTTGAATAATAATTGTCAAAGGTAATTTCTTAAAGTATGAAAAATATAGCTTCACATCCCCTCCATCAAAACTTCCACCATCTCTAAAATTTAAAAAAAACTTACTAAAAACACCCTACATCCCATCCATCATTTTATACCCCATCTTTATAGTTTGGAAAATTCATCTTCTAGCTTTTTAGAGCTTTCACATCCCCTCCACCAAATCTCATCCATCAAATTACACTAAAAATCACTACTTCACCCCTAAATCTTCTCTCTCCTAATTAAAATAATAATACTTTTTAATACTTTTATCATTACATTTTCTCTCTCCTCACTCACAACTACTTCCAAAAATATTAAAATATATATATATATGGGTGAACAGTAGCTTTTCATATTTAGGGTGGAACAGTGTTTTCACCAAATATTTTCTCTCTCTTCTACTCACAACCACTTACACTCACTCCATATAATTTGATAGACACACTCACATACATTTGGTGGATAGGATGTGAGTGCTCTTATATATAAAAAGCTATTATTCACCCACTTCAAATTATTGCGTGTGTATTTTAACGAGGAATATAATAAAATAAGTGTTTGTGAGTAAGATAAATGTAAATATGGTGGAGGGGATATGGAAGGCTTTTTAAAACTAGAGATAAATTTTGAAAAGTATGATTTTTTTGTTATATTTTTATAGGGTATAAAATGGTGGAGGGGATGTGAATGCCCTTACTCCATTACAAAACTTAATATTATTAAAATAATAACAATAATATAGTGTTAAGTATATTATATTATATTATATTATATTATATTATATTATATTATATTATATTATATTATATTATATTATATTATATTATATTATATTACATTACATGTATTATCTATTAATATATATAAAAGAATTGAACATTGCTGACGTGGCGTGCAATGGTGCCTTCAACCTCTCCATGAAACTGCCACGTGGCATCATAATTGAAAGATTTTAGTGTTTTTGAATTATTTTCTTTTTTAAATAAATTGAGTTATTTTAGGAAAAAAAGAATTTAAAAATAAATTTAGAATTTTCTCTCTAATATTTCCTCCCATAATTTTTAAACGTTTATATCTTTTATATACGGGATTTTTTAAAGAAAAAAATTACACCAAATTAACGAGCGTTTTATTATCTTTCCAACGAGTACCATAGTGCTATATAAAAAACGGAGAAAAAATCGACTATTTTTTGTGGGGTTTCGTTCATACAGGAAAAAAACACACAAAGTGTTCATGTTATTCATTAATCATGTTTTTTCTTTTAAACCAGGTTCTTATTTACGATGTTGAAAATCAGCCAATCGCCATGTTATCATTGGAATTTTACTAGGTATACTTCATCAAGAGAAGCTAGGAGAAAGAATCGCGCAACACTGCAACACATGGTGTCAGCTTATAGCAATGCTATTTTTTATTTATTTAATTACAAGAGTAATAATTATTACTATTAGTATTAGTATTATTAGAATGGTTATATTTTTCAACCCCAGAACGCTCCCAGGAAGAATTGATAATTGCTGGCGTGACATTCAATGGTGGCCCCAACCATCTCTTGATTACCACGTGACATAATGAGATGCAATGGTTACAACTTCCAACTTAAGTGTTTGTTTAGTTGATTAGGTTAGGAATTATAAGAGCCATTAGAATGTGAGAAATTAGAGAGATGTGATGAGTTTTTGAATAGTTGCAGCTTACATAAGTGATTCTTTAGATGATTACTGATTAGGTTTTAGATTAGGGAATATGACTTATTACTGATTAGAATACTATGAACATGCAATGATTGAGAGATTTTTGTGCTTAGTTAACTTGAGCCATTTACAATAGGTTATCACGTAAAATTAGATTTTTCAACCCCGGGACGCTCCCGGGATAATTAGCTAGTGTATACATATAAGTGGAGTTGGTTCGAGTATATGCAAACCATGGTAATGTTGTAAGTGTTATACCTTTTTAGTTAATTTCAAGGTTTTGAATTTATCGAAGCCTCATGATAAGTGGTTAAATATAATATATTTGTTTTGTTTGATACAGATATAAGTATATATACGATACACTTAAACGAACAAAATACGATTTAGATTTAAATACGCACTCTCATTCATTGCATTTATCACTTGCATGTACTTAGTTTTAGGAAGAGTTAATTAAACTCTAGCCGCATATATATAGAAAAAATTGACAAACAACATATGTATGTCAAACTAAATACATATTAGGGGTGTTCAAAGTCGGATTATCCGATTTTTGGATATGTGAAAATCGGATAATTTGAAATTTCAGATAGTCAATATTGGGATCCGAAATTTCGGATATTCGAAAAGGATATCCTAAATTTCGGACGGAATCTCTTCCTCTTATACTAAATGTCTAAAACCAAACCTGCTTAAAACAAACATTTAATATATATTTTTTAATATTTCGGATTTGAGAGCAGCGTATTATATTAGTCTAGGGTTACAATCAACTTGGGATTAATCAAATATATATTATATGTATAAAATATTATATATCTAATATAGATGTTCTTTAATATTTTGGATTCGGATAATCTGATTATCCGAATATTTTTAAAAATAGGATCCGAATCCGAATCCAAAATTTCGGATTATCCAAAAATTCGGATAATACGGATACAGAATTTCGGATATTTTGGATTCGAATTCGAATTCGGATTTTTATAACATCCCTTATACATATAACAATGTAGTAGCACTTGTGGCAAATTTTAGTCATGGAATTAGTTTTAGGGAAGAAGGTATCCATAAGGCATACTTAGAGTCGGTAACTTACAATATTAGCACGATTGCTAGAGGGTATCCCACTGTGAGTGCGGTTTCAACCACCAACACCACATTTTCCTCCTCCAAAATAGAGCAACCGGTTATAGTAAGGTATGAGGCCAATCAAACTAGCTTCACTAAAGAGCAAATAAGAGGTTTCCAAAAAATGCTTGACGAAGGACTTGTGTTGGTGAAGAAACATGCTAATTTCAATTGGCGACTAAAACTTGCGGAATTTCTAAGAATTCCGTATATTTACAAAAATTTATATTTTGTTTGTAAGGCTCAGTACATGGCTAGTACTGATAACAAAATGAAACATGTAAAATGTGATTATTAATAAACAAAAGTACATCTTTTATAAAGTTATTGATATTCGGATAATTCGATTATCCGAAAATTTTAAAAAACAGGAGCTTAATCCAAAATTTCGGATTATCCGATATTCAGATTTCGCTGTACGTTGGTTCCCAAAAAAGGTGCTTACACCTTCTCATTTGAGTCGTCAATCATTTAATCTACTCACTAGTTTAATCAATGGTCAAACGAACATCTACTCATTATACAAACCAATAGACATGCTAAGGGGAACTCATTATACAAACCAATAGACATGCTAAGGGGATTCAGTCCTCAACTTGAGCAAAAAGCAATGTTCTAATAATAGGTCTATATATCTCCCACAACTTATATATAAAAATAGTTACCAATATAAAAAAAAATGTTGTCTATATTACATTTGAAATTTTATTAAATAGAATTAATTAAATAAAGTTTGTTAAGTTAATGTGAAATTCTAATTCTATTCCTCTATAACCCATTATATTATACTAGTGAGAAACCCGCGCGTTGCGGCGGGGCTATTAAACGAAACAAAAAATAGATAAAAAACGTTGAATCGCACACACACATGGTGGCAAGTTTACTCGCCATATTACAAAAAGTTAAAAATTATCATAGAAAAACTAAGTAATTCGAAACCGTAACAAATCCACATATAAAAATATAAAAAGGAAATAACAAACTAAGAAAAACTTTAATGACTTGTTCGCCTATGCTTAAATGACTTGTACGCTATCATACGCAACTCTGTTTTAAACGAAGCTTACATTGAAACGTATATAAAAATAAAACCAATCATAGAACTTCTTGTTTCTTTTTCTTCTAAACACAAGATAATATTATAAAAAATAATAAGTTTGACATATGTCATATAAAAGGATTTAAAAAAAATATAAAAGCATGTTATTCTATAAATAATGCGGCTTTATGTTGTTTAGTAGGGTAAGCTCTCATGATGTCAAATTATTTAAAGTTGTACAAAGTATCTAACTCTATATAAAAGATTATAACAAAAATTTTATATGTTTTCTATTTCATATGTTTAAAGTAATTGTAGAAATAAATGTCATGAGCTATCATAAACATCTATTGA
Organism: Ambrosia x helenae; assembly: GCA_030844895.1. Classification (NCBI taxonomy): domain Eukaryota; kingdom Viridiplantae; phylum Streptophyta; class Magnoliopsida; order Asterales; family Asteraceae; genus Ambrosia; species Ambrosia x helenae. Next base: position 12,118,188 of record CM061234.1, read on the forward strand.
CTCTTGAATTCATTTAGATTAAATATGGTGTTTGAAAGACCAATTTGCCCCTAAAATGTAGTTATTATGTACATTGTATGTTATACCATAAGCAAATTAACTTGTACTTCTTAAATTTTAAGAAGTCATTGTCAAATGCTTTATAATATAGTATAGTATAGATAGTAGTATAGATTATTATGTATACACATAATTTTCTATATCAAGTGAAACTAGTTGGGCCTTCTGGTGTATTTGATGCGCTTAGAGTTGGGTCGTCTGGTGTAACTTATGGGCTTAAATTTATCGTCCCTATTTGGAATTTTAACTTATTAGTTTAGTTTTATATTGTGGACCATTTAATCTGGTGGACTATGCCAAAACTAGCAATTTTGTTATGAGCTTCATGTTACTTCTTACTGATTTTGTTGGCCCGTCAATATCATTGCAGTATAGTGGTAGCGATATTGGTGAGCAATGATAGAAGACCCGGGGATTCTGGGTTCGATTCTTGAGCCAAACGGATTTTACCGGTAATTTCACCATCATGCCTACAGGCAGGTAGGTTATTTGGTTTTCCCCGGAAATGGTGTTTGACAACTCGAGTACTCTCAGAGTACTTAAATTTGTCAAAAGGGTGTCCCAATAATGCTTGGGTTTGATGTGTTGACCGTTAAAAAAAACTGATTTTGTTGGTCCTGATTTGTGATTTTGTGTAGCCATAATTATACTTATCTGTTGAAATAATGTGCCCAAGTAACAATAAAACGTAGATACATTGTTGTACACTTGATAAAAACCAACTTTTATAAGTTGACAAAAATGACCCCATATTTTTTAAGTTGATAAAAAATCCCCGTACTTTTTAACTTCTTTTGTACCCTGAGACTTTTGGCATGTAACCAATTCTACCCTAAAACCTTACTATAACGTCAAAAGTAACCATCTAACTTTGTAAATGTCACTTTGACCCCCTCAAGTTTTCTAAAGTTTTAAGCGTAATTATATAATGCTTTCTTTTTATGTATATATTGAGTTGAACTACGTTTTAACGTAAATTTTATTTAGAAACAATTTGGGTAAATGTAACATTTTAATTTAAGGGTAAAAATTTGAGTTACAACACGTTTCAACGTAAATTTAGTTCGGAAATAAGAATGGTCGATTGTAGTCTATATTTTATGACGTCGTGTATTGTATGGAAACAAGTCAAATTAAATAAAATTGATTTTCATTCAACTGCATGGATTTGAATTACTCTACGTTTCGACATAAATTTAGTTCGGAAATATGTCGGCTTAAGTACAGTCTATATTTATCATGTCGCGTACAACGGCGATGTAATGTGTGGCGGGTAAAAAAACTAGTTGGTATTACGGAACACATATACTATCCAATTTTTTTTTCTTCTAATAAACGATTTTAAAATTGTCATGTGTCAACATCAAATCAACCTCAAAGAATCGTTTTTTAATCACAATTGATTTTTTATTATATTTTTTCAAATCAGGTCAATATCATAGAGTGACAACATTGCTTATTTTAAATCCTTATCTCAATATTCGTCATTACTTCAAATGTATCCTTAATTTATACTCCCTCCGTCCCTATTTAAATGTCCATCTTTCATTTTTGGTTGTCCCAAATTAAATGTCAATTTCCAAAAATATAATGCAATTTCCAGTTTTACCCATAAAAGATAAAACACAATCACCACTTTTGAGGATATTATAATCATTTTACCACATACAAACAAAAGATTTCTTAAAATGTGTGTTTTTGGATCCACGACAATTAAATAGGGGCTGAGGGAGTAACAAAAAATCATATTTTTTTAATTAAACCTTACAAAAATTAGATTTTTATAAAATTTTCTTATATTAAATTTATATTGATTGTGGTTGAAGGGATAGGGTACCAAATCCTAATGCAATTAAGGATAACCATATCCCATGAAACAGCTCAAATCAAGTAGTCTGCGCAACCATCCTGTGGAGGATCATGCGCGCAGCAGTCCTCACTAAGTAAACTCTATTTTGGCTTATGAGTTTTGGCTCAAACTACCACTTTAGGCAGAATTTTTTTTTTTTTTATCACTAGAAGCCATGTGGTTTCATTTTGGTCTATCTTGACCCATTTTTAAAACGATGTTAAATTACTCAGTTAAGGTCAAAGGCAAAATGGTCATTTAATGTTATAAGTTTTAGAACCCCTCTTTTAACCCCTTCGCCCTCCTCTCTTCGTCTAATTACCAACACCTCCCTATATTCTACAGCACAAATTGGACCCAACCTTGTAAAACCCAATCCTTAATCTCTCGCTCATATCCTAATCCCACTCTCTTTATACCAATTAGGGCTCTAAAAACCCCTCTTTTAACCCTAAAAAACCCTAATCCCAATCAATCAATTCCTTAAGTCCCCCCAATTAAACATGAATCCACCTTAAACCCATTTCAATTCGTCCCAACATGAATCCACCTTAAACCCATTTTATTCAAGTATCATTACAAGATTTAAGAGAACTGAATATATGCATTCATACGCGAACAACTTTATTAGTAGAATTGACAAATTTCAAGTGTTTAAGAGCCGCGCTGATAACCATGATTGCTAATCCCATAAGAGTCGCTCCAATCGTGGCTTGCTCCATAGATATGCATGCAGTTCCATCTATAACATTGATTTTTTGTTTGATATCGTCCACATAATCCTTAAAACTTTTTCTAGATGCTGATTTGGATTCACTTATTGCTTCTGGGGTCGAATCAAATGAGCCATTTACATTTGAATCCATTTCTGGGAATAAAACATCTGCAAACATACGATTACAGAGTGTTTTGATGGAACTTAATGGGCTGGAAGGGACTATGGAGGATATGAGTGTGGTTCGAGGTGATGATCTTCAGAGAGGTAAGTAATCAGAGGTGGGTAAGTTAGGGTTTTTAACTGTGGGTTTGAAAGAGGTGTTGGTAATCAGATGAAGAGGGGGAGATGGGTTAAATGTGGGTTTTTAAAACTTATGACATTTTGCCCTAAAGGTTAACTGACTTTTTTAACGTCGTTTGTAAAATGAGCCAAAATGGCACCAAAATGAAACCACAGGGGTTCCAGTGATAAAAAAATGTTCTGCCTAAAGTGGCATTTTGGGCCAAGTCTCAGGGGCCAAGATGGCAGTTTACTCTAAGAAATATAAAGAATCCTATTGGCACACCCCATCTCTTATTTGCACACAATATTACCATATACGCCACGTATAGGGCCATATGCGGCGTATGAGAATCTAACAATGAGAATGTTGTGGCTTCTAATATGTCACATGTAAGCCTATATGTCACGTATAGGTCCTGACATGACTATAATTGATGAGTATTAATGACGCGTGATAATTTGTCTAATTCTCAATACGTGGCGTATAAAACTATACGCCGCATATAGAGGGGTGTACAGATAATTTGAGGGGCGTTCATTACCACCACTCGATATAAAATAAGTTTTCAAGAGATATCATGATTACATAGAATAATGAAATAAAATATAAAGAGATATAAGTGCTTTTCAATTTTGATGCACTTTCTCTTTTAAATTATTCCTGCCTCTTTAGTTAAGAAGATGAGTCTATTGATGGTAGACTACCACGTACTTGCATGGTTGAAGCTCCCTTAGTCATTAAGCTAACATCAAAAGGCTATAAAACGTAACTTCCAACCTAAATCTTCCAATAAAGTTGAATATATATTTTAGGTTGTATTGAAACAAAAACAACTTTGTAATTTGGCATTATATCGAATCAGACAAACAAAGATGACAATGATGTCACAAAACCTTTATGAATGCTTTGAGAGTAAAAGGTTATGAAGGAAATTACATCATTATACCGAGTTATGTATGATTTGAATGTAAACCCATGTGCTGCATAAAGCGACAGGAAACATAGACTACGATAATTATATATGTAACATATTTTTAATTAAAAAAATACAATTAAAGTAGAACTGTAATTAAAACACATCAATGTAATATGTGTGTAATAGTGTTCATCGACATAGTATGTGCTTGTATGAAATCTTGGAAACGATGGAGTTGATTGGTTGTTATGCAACCCAAAATGAAGGTTTTGAACGTTAGGCTACACGGTGTGGGGGCGTGAAAGGTGACATGGAGCCCTTTCAGGCCACCATCACCACACTGTATGTGGCGTGAGGCAAAAGGTGAGGGTGAGGTGGATGGTTGTAGTTGGTTCTTGGGTTATCAATGATATTTTACTGGTTGTTTGACTTTTTTTATTGGTTTGATTTTTTTAAAAAACCTATCCACGCCACCACCACCCTACGGTATATTGGGTAGTTGGAGGGGAGTTGATGTGACTATCAAATTTCATTTCATGCCCCTTTCACTCCATAACCACATCATGTAGTCTTAGATCTAGGAGACGAGGTTGTAACAAAATACAATTTTACCCTTAAAGTATTTTTTTAACGAACAACAAAAACTCGATTATTCAGGTAAAACTAATAACAAAAGACAACCTATGCATGTGAATGCACACAACCCTTATATACGAGTGCACCACTATTAACGAAGAAACTCACCACTCGAAAACTCAAATGTAAAATCTCTAACTCAACTTAGAATATGTTTACTTCAGACGAGACTTTAACCCATTGCCTCCACGTTAGAAAGTTCATAATGTTGCCCGTCCTTATAGTTTTAATATTAATATTAAATATTCTTGCATATTAAAAATTTATAAAAATAGAAAAGAAAAAAAAGTAATCTACTAAGGGAAAATGACCAATATAGCCCGTTGACCGGGCATTTTGCACAAATAGCCCTCTCCACCGTCTTTGGAGAGACGGGACACGGCTCCCAACCTGCCTGAACCGTCTTTGGATAGACGGGACACGTTGTGACCCCCCCCAACCGCCACGTGGCGTCTCTGATCCCGAGGCTGTACCGTCTCTCTCCGGACGGGTCAGAGATCTCTCCCAGACGGTTCACGTTTACCAAGACGGCTGACCCTTCGGTTCACCGTCTCCAAAGACGGTTCACGTCTATCAATGCCGGCTGTCCCTTCGGGTCAACCGTCTCAAACAGACGGGTCACCTTTCCCAATACGTCTTAACGAAATTTTTGAACCGTCTGAACCGTCTGAACCGTCTCACGGGTGTATATAAATACCCTAATTAACTTAACGAAATTTGCACCCACCGCTCTCCTCTAACCTTTCATCTTCCATGCACCACCCAACCGTCTCCTCTAAGATTTCATCTTCCAATCCAATGACTTTTTACTTTCCCAGCCGAAGCCTTTTTGAGTTTCCCAGCCGAAGCCTACCGGCTTCGGAAAATATGTCCCGGTTACTTGGATTGTTGTTTCATCTGCGTACGGCTACTTGGATTGTTGTTCCATCTGCGCGTGGTTTGCAACCCGTGTAATGGATCGATGATGTGGTGGTCTACATTTTAGGCGAGTTCGTTCGCTTTCCGAATTTATGTCTCGATGTTCGACGTGTGCTCACTGAGAACTATTGTTACATAAAACGAGGAAATGTTTCGGACTTGTCTGTGTAGAGCACATACACCATTCGAAACAACGTCTATGTAGACCACTGCTTCTACCGCCGCTGTGGAGGACAAAACATCTAACACTAAGATGTAGTCCTCAATAGTTGGTTAGACATTACTATTACTTCAAACAAAGTTCCTAGTTCTGGAAGTAAATTTGGAAAGTTTGTTGTAATAGTGTAATTTTTTACTTGTTGCTTCTTAATTTTCTCTTGTTGCTTCTTTATCCTCGGGAAGTAAATTTGGAAAGTTTGTTGTAATAGTGTAGTTTTTTAATTGTTATTGTAATAATATTTATTGTTTATTTGTGATTGTAATAGTATAGTACGTTTAAATATAAAAACAAAACGACAAATAAAAAATATAACCAACTGTTTAAATATAAAAACAAAACGACAAATTAAAAATATAACCAACTATTGCATTAAAAATAAAACCATTACAAATAAATAAAAATATAATTAAAAATTACATAAGACGATGTTTAATCATTTGCCACACGGACACATGTTTAAACTCTTTACCCTCCCTATTTTTGTACTGCCTTAGACTGTGTCTAATGGCCACGTCTTCAGGAAAGTTTGCGGGTACGTCGTAAAGGGTCCGGTTATGGTGGCTGTTGAATATTTGACACTTTGTCGTCAAATCATTCAACTTGCGGCTAAGCGACTCGGTGGTACGTTGTGAGCCCCCAACGAGCCGGTTGTACTCATTCAGGATCCGGAACCACTTGTTGTTGAGGTGTGTACTCTCCTCAACATGCAGCCATGCCGCAATCAACGCAATCTCTTGTTCTTCCGTCCATCTTTGGGGTGCCATTGGTGTTGGACGGTGGTTTGGACGGTGTTGGACGGTGGTTTGGACGGTGTTGGATGGTGTTGGACGGTGGTTTGGACGGTGTTAGACGGTGGTTTGGACGGTGTTGGAAGGTGGTTTGGACGGTGTTGGACGGTGTTGGACGGTGGTCGTCGGGTAGTAGATGGTGTTTGGACGGAGTTGTACGGTGGTTGATATGTTCAGACGGTTTGGATGACGGGAAATGGACGGGAGACGGGTATTTATAGGGCTGAGCCGGACAACCGAAGCGTCGCCGCTCATCGGGAACCACCGCGTCGGTAAATGTGTACCGTCTCTCAAGACGGTTGAACCGAAGGGTCAGCCGTCTTGGGAAAGCTGACCCGGCTTTTTGAGACGGTTGACCCGAGGTGTCAGCCGACATTGATAGACGTGAACCGTCTGGGAGACGGTTGAACCAAAGGGTCAGCCGTCTTGGTAAACGTGAACCGTCTGGGAGAGATCTCTGACCCGTCTGGAGAGAGACGGTACATCTCGGGATCAGAGACGCCACGTGGCGGTTGGGGGGGGGGGGTCACAACGTGTCCCGTCTATCCAAAGACGGTTCAGGCAGGTTGGGAGCCGTGTCCCGTCTCTCCAAAGACGGTGGAGGGGGCTATTTGTGCAAAATGCCCGGTCAACGGGCTATATTGGTCATTTTCCCATCTACTAATCTATTAGCTTCAAGGGACCTAGTTCATTTTGTTTTCTTTTACCACTCTCCACTTTTTTATTTTATAAAAAAAAGGTACGAATATAAGCCCCAACTAACTTCACTAGTCCACTCCACTCCACTCCACTCCACCTCTCTCCTCCATTCTCCACACCCACAACCTCCTCCACCACCACCCTCTCACCGCCACTCTTACCCTTAATCCCTTCACACATTCTTTACCAACATCATCCCACCACCTATCACTAAACCATCACTAAACCGTCACTAAACCAAACCATGACCACCAACAACCATCCAACCCTCCCACCACCACCACCACCATCCAACCACCACAACTCACACTACTACCCACACTCCACCACCTCCTCCTCCTCTGCCTCAATCAAAGGCTGCTGCTGTTGTCTCTTCCTCCTCTTCTCCTTCCTCGCCCTCTTAACCATCGCCGTCGTCCTCGTCATCTTCCTCGCCGTTAAACCTAAAAAACCCCAATTCACTCTCCAGCAAGTCGGTATCCAGTATATTAATCTTGCTGCCACACCTCCCCCGTTCCCTGGTGCCAATTCTGCTACTGAAACTGCTGCATCGCTTTCGCTCGCCATTCGTATGATTTTCACCGCCAAGAACGAGAATAAGGTATGTTGTTGTTGTTATTATTATTATTATTATTATTATTATTATTATTATTATTATTATACACTGTAAATACTTTATAGTGTAAATATTGAATACTCTTGAGAAAACCGGAACAAAATATATTAGACAATGTTTGGTCATAGGGTAAATGATTACAGTACATTAGTATAGGGTAGTTTATGTAATTTCCTATAGGGTATAAATACTAAGACTATCTTTAACGCATCCGAAATCCGGCGCCAGTAGCTTCATTCTCCAATGTGGACGGTGAGGTGGAAGAGAGAGGGACGGGAGCCGCCCGTCGCCAAAGGCGCACCTGTGAAGGAGAGAGACGGTGATTGTGAGAGGGAATGGTGGGCCATGGCTTCAGCACCCGTTGCCAGTGGCGAAGCTTGACCCGAAGGTTCGGGGGGTCGGAAGTCACTAGTTTCGGAGGTTCGAAAACCAGTTTCGGGGGGTCGAAACCCTATATTTCTAAAATTTTCTATACGAATACTATATAATCGGCACTTCTACGCGAAAATTCGGGGGGGTCGGCCGCCCCCGCCGGCCCCAACTAAGCTTCGCCAGTGCCCGTTGCAGAGGAGGAGGAGAACGGATGGGCAGTCTGACTTGGCACCGGGCAGGGGGAGGACGGGCGGATCTCCGTTGCAGATAGTCTAAAGAGCTCGGTATCAGGACCGAATGTACCTATGGTAAGGAAAGTATCGATCCTGAAAAGTATCAAAATTGGGTATGAGTTGAAGGTAAAAATCGGTAAAATGTAGGTTGTGTACCGTACCGAACCGAAAGTACCAATTCTGAAAACGTAAAAAAGTGGGTAATGAAGTCGCAGGCAAATGATCGGTACGCTACGGGTTCGTTTTCGAGACTTGTTACCATTTCGTATTAGAAACCACGTTTGGTCACAATGTAAATTTCTAAATAATATAAATACTTACGCTTATATGGTGTTACCTTATTTGGTAGAGTCATATGTCTTTTGTGGCGACTGAAGTGAAAGCTGAGAGCTGAATAGTTTAAAATTATTGATGTAAAATAGTATATATAGTGTAACATTTGCCAGTTTAAAATAAATAAATAACGTGTACAAACTTTAGCAACGCATTAGTTTAGGATTATTGGTGTAAAGCAGAATATAATAATAATGTTTGCGGTTAAAAAAAACTGTAAATAAATAAATACTGTTGTAATTATACAATGTTATTCACAAACGTGTAGTGTTTGTGATTCCGTATTTAGGTAGGAATCAAGTACGACGAGTCTACGTTTACTATCATGTACCGGGGGATGCCGTTGGGTCGGGGCGTGGTACCCGGGTTTTACCAACCGGCGCATAGTGTGAGGTTGGTGCAGACAACGGTGTTGGTGGATCGGGTTAACCTGATGCAGGCGGATGCTGCTGATTTGTTGAAGGATGCTTCGCTTAATGACCGGGTCGAGCTTCGGATCTTGGGTGATGTACGGGCTAAGATTCGGATCCTTGGGTTAACTTCACCCGCTGTGCAGGTTAGCGTTTCTGACTTTTTTTTTTTAAATTGTTGGTGTGCACTTTGTTGCTTTTTTTTGTTTGTTTTTGTTTTCCATGCGCCTTTTGCTAACGTACGCTGTTTATTTATTTGTTTTTTTTAGGCTTCTTTATTTGGTAAGTGGAACTTGTAGTTTAAGATTTTGATTTTTAAATAGTTAAATTACCGCTCTATAAAGATTTAAGAAATAGAGAACAATTTTAAGTAAGATATAATAGTTTTATATGGCAAGATTGTGTTCTTTATCCTATAAGTAATCCTTAACATGAGAAGTGAGAAGTGAAAGACAGTATTTTTTGTTTGGGATTTTTTTTTTTCTTCATATTATTAAACATGTATTTTAGTATTGAAACCTAAAAAAAATTAGCATAGAGTAATTACTCTAGTGTAAACTACTGTAATTACTCTAATGACGTAATTACGCTAAAAATATTTTTTTTTAATTTTTTTTATATTTTTCATTTAGAAAGAATGTTTAAGAAAATGGGAAAAAAAATTAAAAAAAAATTTCCCCTTTGACTTCTCATGTTTAGTAGATTAAGCCCATTTATATTTGATCTTTACTCTACTTTTATAAATAGACATATTTATTATTACTATCATTTTGTGCATGATACCGACCCGAATTATTTTATGTTTGGTCATATAAAATTAGAGCATCTAAAAAAGGAACCCAGTGAAAAAAATTCCTGGATCCGTCACTGTGTGTATCTATTCTCGAATTTGTTTATTGTGAGTGAAAAAAAAAATATATGAATAAAGACGTACTATATAAACGAATAAAGATAGATATAGGAAATGATATGGGAAATTATATGTAGGGATACTTGTGTTACTTGGCTAAAGTATAAGATTGGAGATTAATGACGAAGCTTGAACTTTTAGATGGTGGGGACCGAAAGTCATTTTATACATAATTTTCAGATGAAAACGAGAAAATTTACATTACTCGGCAAAAATGATGGGGGCTGAGGCACCATCCATCCCTTCTAAATGCTTTGCCCCTTTTGGAGATTGGATACAAGAGAATCTGGTGTGATTGCTTTAACGTATTAAAAAAAAAAGGAAGTTATACTATTTAGTTATATTTTTAAAATAAACATATAATTCAATCTTAAAGGTATTTTCAATTTTTAAAAAAAATCAAATTTATTTTGTAAAAATTACTAGACAATCATACAAAAGGCTACAATCTCATATGTATTCTATAAAGTTAATTTATAACCTTTTATTTGTTTATTACAAGTATGACCTTCTCCCGTATCTTATTCACAAATAAGGTAGACAACTTCTTTTCCAATTGTAAGTGGAATATATATATATATATATATATATATATATATATATATATATATATTTAAATAAATGTTTATGTTTTGTGATACATGGGTTACTTTTCTTGTGGTGCTGGTGGTGGCTGCAGGGTCACACCCACATGACTGAAAGATTGTCTCCCCAATCATTAGGAGTGGTGCCTGTGTTCTTACCTTCTTTCCAATCAATCATATGTTTCTTTACCTTATTCAATTATTTATATTTACATGTGTTAACTAGTTATATTTAGTGGTTAATTATGTGTGATGATATACATGAATCTTTGGTCGTGTATGTACATTAGCTTGTGTGTTATGCTTCATTCCCATCAAAATGGGTATAAGCATCGTGTACATAGTGGTAGTTATAAGAATTTTTTTTCGCGGTGTGTCACTATCTTGCTATATTTAGATTCTAATAAACTCAATTTATAGATTTTAATGGGTGTTGTGTCTTTAAAATGAAATTAAGTTAATAAATAATAAAATACAATGTTAGTAGAAAGGAAAAAGAAAACACTATCCTATAGTTGAACTTTTTTAACTAATTCTTTTACAAAATCACCAATACAAACATCTTTCCTAAAATTATTAATTTCTAATCAAATATGCCCGTCTAAGTTATAATTATTGGGCAACAAGACAAGATTAGTTTGTTATAAGACCCCCCGTAGTGGGGCTTGAAATATAAAGCCCCGTCTGATGTGGACTAAAATGGCGCCCCAAACACCATTACGGGGGGGCTCCATTTTTCAAAATCAAGCTTGGGCTTTATATATATAGCGCTGGTTTGCTTGTCCCCCCTCCAATCAGAAGTTGACAACTCATACTATCTCTTTATTATTATTATTTTATTATTTTTTTAATTTAAAAGATATAATAAAATATAAAGCCCCTACCACTACACCCCTTTTTCAGTTTCTCTCTCCATGCTGACTCAGCTGCCACGTGGACCAATCAGAAAGGGGGGCTTTATATATAAAGTCCCCCACTACGCCTGGTCTAAGAAGTGTTACCATGGAGGATCATTGAATTAGTTTCTTCAGGAATATTATTTGTATAGGAAGATTTTGTTGATAACTTCATTTTAAAAATCCTTTCATATTCTCTAAAAATTAAAATCCAATAAATAAACTACTAAGCATAAACTTTAAGCAATAAAATAATTTTTAGAAAAAATAAATAAGAATAAAATTTGCAAAACATGGAATAAATTTAAAAAATATAATAAAAACAAAACCTTGAAAACATTAACACTGCAAAACTAAACTGAAATAGCTAAATTGTGAATCTGTGACGGTGAACGGAGGTTAGAGCCGAACTGCAGATCTAGACGTTGACCTTCGGGTGGTCACGGTGAGGAGACTGCAGGTGTCAGGCAGGAAAGGGCTAGGGCAGAACTCCCTATATATGTGTTTAAGCTACGCCACTGAACATAAACCGAGACTATATGACCGTTAAAAACATGTTAAATATAAATGTTATAAGTCTCCGCTTGGAAATTAGATCTTGTTTTAGGATGGAAAGTAATGTTCAATGATTCTCATATTCCTTAACACGATAACACTATATTAACAGAATCAACGGAATTAATCGTCAATGAATATTATCTTCATTTGTAATCATTACTATATAAATATACAACTATTTTACGTAGTAAGTTATTCAATTTTTCGATATATGTTGACAATTTAAAGCTTGTATGTGAAGTGTAGAGGTGCATTTTATCGTATATTCAGCAGAATAATCTAAAATATATATGTTATGTTTGCAGGTATCCATAGATTGTGCAATAGCCATAAGCCCAAGGAAGCAATCCCTCAGTTACAAGCAATGTGGATTTGATGGTTTGCAACTTTAACCCGACCCGACCTGACCAAGAGATCGAATTCAACTATGACCATTAAAAATGGTTCAACTTTGATCTCTTTGTTGGTATAACTTATTTTCTAATTCTTGATTTACCAAGGAATATATTATTTTTTCCAACTTAAGTTGCCTTCTTGACAAATTGTAGAGAAAATCGAAGTAAATCAAAAAATGTAATTTATGTTTAAAATTAGATTAGTGTTTTTAAGGTTTTTGTGTTTTTGATAAATGATTCTGATGAAGGAATTTTAAATTGGAAGTGTTTATTGGTTGTGAAAGTCAAACCGAACTTTACTTTGAATGTTTCATGAACTTTGAAAATTTTGACGTAGAAGTAAAGCTTCTAGAAGCACCTAAGTTGGGGAGATCGTGAGTTCAAGTCCTATAAGGAGAAAAGTTTGTCGTTAAAAAAAAATACGACATGAATCTTTACAAGTGGTGTTCATGGGTGATACTAACTTGTTACATATGTACAGGGCCGGCCCTTAAGGGGTGCGAGGAGGACTCCGGGCCCAATATCTTGGGGGCACAGTGACCCTCCGGCAATCCATGTTTTCTTAACAGTGATGTCCTTAATTCGATGGATTTATGTATGTTTGAGCACAAAATTATAAGTATTAATCAAAGTGAAGGGTAGTTTATATTAAACAGAAAGTAACAAATGTTGAGAGAGGTTAAGAATTAAAGAAGAAAATGAAATGGTTTGAGAAAAAAATTTGCAAGTTTATTAATGAGTGTAGGACTAGAGAGGATGAAGAAGATGAAATGAAGAGGACTAACACTTAGTTGTTTTTGCTTTTTACTGGTTGGTTTTAACTTCCTTTTTAACTTTTATTTTTTGTTATGAAACAAAAAAAAAAAATTAATTGCCAAACTTTTTCCAATTTATATTTTCGCGCTTTGTGGGATTCGAACTTCCAACCTCCCCCAAAAGGGTTTGTCCCCTTTACCGTTAGACTGCAACATAAGTGGGAGAATTCAATATTACTTTAATCGTAGCTTAAAAAAATAGTTTATATTATTTATTTTGTTAAGGCCTAAAGCTAAGGCTAAGGGGCACAATTTTTGCAGCTCGGCCTGGGCACCTGAATTTTCAGGACCGGCACTGCATATGTAATACCGTATATCTATTTTAACAATTTGTACTATTATGTGCGATCATTTATGATTTGAGCTTGGATCTGTCTTTGATCCAAGGAAATGTGATCCATCCAACTTATCTATTCATTTTGTTGTATCCATGAGTTGTTTTATCCTGAAATGCACTGCATTTCACCATGTATTCGAAGAAAATAGTTTGTATAAACATAAACATAAATATAAGTATAATTACAATATAACATCTCGAATATTAAACTCACATCATCACGCTCAACTAAAGCACTTGAACTTGGGTTTGTCTTTGATCCAACGAAACGTGATCAATCTTGACTTAACCATTTTATTGTATCCATCTCGACTTAACTATTCATTTCACCATGTATCCGAAGAAAATAGTTTGAAAAAAACATAAATTTAGGTTCAAATCATTTATTAGACCTAAATTGTTGGATTTCCGTAGTAAAACCTTTCAAAGCTTTAGAAAATTTAAACTATGCATGTTGCATTTTTATTAAATTTATTATAACTAACTCATTTATTCTTGTGTAACCCCATTCCTCAAGCTTTTTTTACTTTGGATATAATTTGTTTTCTAAAATGTTTTATCAGTTTTCAAAATCACTTTACTTTGGCCCCGCAAGCAATCAAGCTCCTCGATCGCGTGAAGAAAGTTATGCAAAGTAATTCCCCAGCCGCTAAGGGCCAATGTTTTATTTTCAATAGAGTAGGTTTTGCAATACAAAAAGGGGTAGCGGCGCAACTTGTGGCCCGTTTACCTACGTATCACTTGTAATTGGCTGATAATTTTGCAATTGAAAAATGAATTACGACAACTTATCATCTTATTACAAGTACTTATTAAAATATATTGCCATCTTTAGTTCTAACAAAAAAAAAATCACTTTATAACCCCTATTACAATTAATAAATTACTTTCAAAATAAAAGAGAAAATTGCTCGAATGGTCCCTGTGGTTTGTACTTTTTTCACCTATAGTCCTCAAGTTTTCAAAATTACAGACATAGTCCCGAAACAGTGTGAAACAATGAATTTTTTAACTCGGATAGTCCCTGGAGGATAACTGAGGTTAAATAATCCAGTTAAGTGGTTGTGAAATTACAAAACTACCCTTACTATATAAAAAAAACCCTTAATCCCTACACCACCACCACCACCAATTTCACCACCCTATCACCATGGCCGGACCAGACCAGAAGTCCAGAACCAGACCAGGTCTGGTCTGGTCTGCCCGACCTGAACCGAACCACAACCACCACAGCCACCATCATCATCGGCCAAACACCACCAACAACCACCCGAACCAAAGCCAACCACCGCCAATCGGACCAAAACACCACTAAGCTCCACCTTCACCTAACAACCGTAAACCACCAAAGCCGTACACATTATCTTCCCACCAAACCCAGACCAAACCCCCAACAGAACATCATCGGCCATCATCATCATGACAACTACAACAACCCACAGATTGTTAATCGAAGAGGAGAAAAGATTGGGTTTTACCTCCTTGACCAGATCTGACCCGGTTGGTACAGCTACCACTGTGAACCGTTGTCGTCCTCCTCTTCCTCCTCCCAAGCTCTCTCTTCCTCTACTTTCCTTCTGCATCTCTCTCTCTCTTCGTCGTTCCTCTCTCTCTCTCTCTCTCTCTCTCTCTCTCTCTCTCACTTAATAATAATAATAATTGGTGAAAGGGTGAAGGTGAGGGGGTTGGTTGTGGTGTTCGGCTGCCGGAGCTCCGCCGGAGGCGGTGGCAGGAGCACCTCCGGCTCCTCCTCATCTCTCGAGCTCTCTCTAAGAAGCAGCAGTAGAAGTGTGTGTAGTGATGCTTTTATAGGTAGGGTTTGGGTGTTGGAATCGGGTTGGATGGGTGGAGATGGGGGTCGGTGGTGGTGGAGGGTGGAAATGGGTGGTGGTGGTTTGTGGAGGTGATGAGGTGAAGAATATGAAGTGGGGAAGATGAAGTGTGGGACCCACTAGTGTTATATTATTCTTTTATTAAAGTAAGGGTAGTTTTGTAATTTCACACCCACTTAACTGGATTATTTAACCTCAGTTATCTCCAGGGACTATCCGAGTTAAAAAAATTCACTGTTTCGCACTGTTTCGGGACTATGTCTGTAATTTTAAAAACTTGAGGACTATAGGTGAAAAAAGTGCAAACCACAGGGACCATTCGAGCAATTTTCTCAAAATAAAAAGTTATAAAAGTTGTTTTTCCTAAATGATCTCTTTATAAGGCTGTCCGGCATCCCACTACACTCATGGGTCACTAGTCACTACTGCATGTCATGCATGACATACCGCGCCCCGCTCAAGTGAATCACTTGCTTGATCCTAACTGGCAATGGCGTGAACATGTTTTGTGGGTACACATTCGCATATTATATTATGAAATTGTTTGATATCTTTGTTTCTTGTACTAAAATCAATCAGTTTGCGTATTGTTTGATATGTGTTATATATGTTCCACTTCTTGCTGATGTCCGATTAATTTATTGATGACCCGTTTCCTAAAATTCTTGTATATGATGTCTTAAAATTGCTTTGAGAACAAAAATCAATCAGCATACACATTGTTTAATGTTTTATCGGAGTTTGTATATGTTTGATAATGTTCTACTTCGTGTGGATGTTGATTAGTGTTCAATTTCGTGAGTTTTCAGTTTGCATATGAATCATATGAATTTTTTTAACTGCAGTTGACAAATGATTACCTTTCTACTCAATGTGGCCCAATTTTCACATGTAACAAGCACAATAATACAACAAACAAACATGTGGCTAGCTATATGCCACTTGTTGTCTCTTTTGCTTTAGTCACATTTCTATTAGCCGGATACAAATTTAATGGGCATGCGGAAGTTATTTTGATTGGATTTGGCCATTACTTATAACCATTGTGTTATGAACTATGAACAATGCTGCAAGCCAAGAGAAAGAGGGTGGCGGATTGGAGGCGCTTGTCGTCCTGCTGAGTAAGGCTAAGGTGCTGTTTGTTTTTCTAAAATAGTTTTGCGTAGGCTCTTCTGTATGCGCTGCGCAGACCACGCGCATACATTGCTATCTGCAGACTGTTTGTTTTTTTCGAAGATGTTTCATTGAAAATCGTCTACGCGAGCTCTTCTTTATGCAGACTTGGCCCAATCACTTCTAGATCTTCTAAGGTCTGCAGAGGGTTAAACACCTCCACTCACTGTCCACCGCCATCACCGTCCACCACCACTACCATCACTCACTGTCCACCACCACCACCACCATCCACCACCACCGTCCGTACACCACCACCAGTTTATTTTAGCAATTTACAGATGCTAAAAAACAAACAGTCTTCTTCTTGAAGGCTACAGATGTTTGGTCCATTTTTTCTTCTACAGATGTCTGCAGACTGCAAACATTTTACCTCTGAAAAAACAAATGTAAGGATAAAAAGGATTGAAGAAACCACTTTTGCAAACCTTAGTCTAATTCCTATTCTGCCAAAAATGCTAAGTATAGAAACTGTTGAAAAAGAAGATTGAAAGTACCGAATAAGAAGAATACATCAAGTGCTGAAGAGTAAAGATCAGAAGTTCTGAAGTCAAACCAGACAAGTTAAATGAAGAACTACTGAAGACAAACTACTCATCAATAGTTTGTCACTCATCAGCTGTTCTGATGGAATCTTCCCACCGCCTTTATATTTCAGTAGTTTAGTATTATATATTACTTTATGCTTTTGTTAAAGTCTTTGTACAAGTTCCAATACTACAGCCTGTTGTAGTATTGTTTAGTATTACTTTTGAATCAACTTGTATGTATTTGCTGGTCTATAAATAGATGGGTTAATCCCACTATTTTAGACATCGATTTTTACTGAAATCCTTCAAAGACTTTTTAATTGAAATACCATTTCACGTCTGAGAATCTTTCATCATACTTATTGTTATACGCATTCAATGTTTAGATTCTCATTAACTGCTTTAGTTCATTAAATCTAGGTAGAGTAATAACTCCTGTTGAAAGTGAAACTTTAAACTTGAACACTTCACTTATTCCGCTGTGCAAACTGCTTTGATAAACTTACAACACATAAGTGTTCATGAATAAGGACATACTGATCCAACAATTGGTATCAGAGCATCTGATTTACTGATCAAATATCAATCTAACAAATCGAGAATTAGACACAGGCTCTTATTGATATTCAATAAAGGATAAAAGTTCACTTTTTCAAAACATCCATCACTTTGAGAAAAACTTGACAAATCAATATCGAACCATAATAATAATTAGTTAGGCGTACCACTACCTAACATAGGATTATATAATTGTGTCAGGATCTTGAGATAGTACCTGGCTATACTAGCGTGTGTTGTGTAGCTGTTAAACATCGTTGAACAGGTGAGTTATCATGTTTATTTATAAAACGTGATTGTATACTTGTCCTGTCTGAACTGGTAATAATATAAAAGTGTTGTAATGTGAAATATCGATAGGGGTATATTTGGATCCTTATATACTTAATGGGAGGTGTTGGAACTGGCTGAAAAGGGGATAGGGTTCCTCGTATGCATCACGACACTACCATACCTATGCGATGCCAGGGGGGTCTGACAAGCCCATTTGTTGGTGGTTGTGAAAAGGTCATGAATGGCATAAGGTTGCCCTTGGCCTAAAATATCACAACCCATGTTGCATGCATGGTCAAATGTGTTTTTGTAAACTGTATAACATGAGCTCACCAGTTTATAGCTGACGTCGTTTTAAGTATACATGTCACAGGTAATCAGTGAGCTAGTAGGATTAAAGAGAAGGCAAGTGAGACATGAAGACCTAGAAGTTGCTAGACTTGGAACATGTAATTAAATAAAGCTTTGCACTCGGATGTTATAAGACTATGGGGTGTGGTTCCCCTTCCCCCTTCTTTCCCGAGCCACACCCCCCAGTCTAAGTAATAATGAAATTTAAGATTTGCTTCCGCTGTAAGTTGTATCAATTGTGCATGATCACCCGGGTTACGGGTGGGGTGTTACATCGAACTAGATTCAAAAATGTGGATTGGATTGAGTGGGTGAAATTCCCTTTATATATGTTGTAAGGTTTTCCGACGGTCGAGGCCTAGCCGTGTTTTTTACTGAAGTTTAGTGTTAAAAAAAAATTAGAACATAAAATTATACTGTATAACGAATATGCTTAAAAAGTAACAAAATTCTTTTAAAACTAATGGTTATTCCCGGTACACAATAGATTATTACCAATCATGCATTGCCATCTTATTTATGAACCTCACCCATTTTACTCTACCCAACCACCAATTATAAAGTACCTTTCATCCTCCTCGCCAGTCTCTCAATTATCGGCGACGGATCCACAACGACCTTTTCGCTCTAGAAATGGTCTTATAACATTATGATAACACATGGCTCAATTGTTTAAAAATGTTATCCATCCAAACCACCACATGACATCAAACATTCAAATAAAAATAGAAACCAGCTTCTTTCCCACGCTACCATATATTCAAACACCGTACATCGTCACCATTCAACCAAATATACAATTACATTTACATACATAATCTTCATTCATATTAAGTTATAAACATCTCTATATACACTGTATCTCTCATGCTTCCAGTAACCTCATAACCTCGCTAGATGAATGACTGAACGTATGAAAACACAACTTAAACTTAAAACAACTGTCTACTTATCTTATAGATCTCTACAATCGATCGAAACTTCTTCTTCTTCCCTCTCACACTTCCAGCCACGTCATCACCGTCGTCATCCGCCGCAAACCTCCGTACGACTGACGTCACATCTGAGGTACTACTCCCTTGACTTTCATCATCATCCCAACCAAATCCTCTTCCTGTTCTTTTTCTCTTCATCGACGTCGTTAAAACCTCGTCGGAGGAACAACTGAGTTGAATCAGATGCAACGCCGCCTCCATCTCCGGCGACGTCAATTTAGCGTTAGGGTTTGAGGTCTCCATAAACGGGAGCGTTGAAGATATTATTTTAGTTTGGTGATATTATTATCAGAATTCAGAAGTAATAATATTATTGGATTGGTGGACTGGAGAGTTAACGGGAACGGATTAATTAAGTAACGGTAGTTTTGCGTATTTTATAGGGGAGGAGGACACGTCAGCTTCTGCACCGACCTTGGAGTTAATGTGGGTGGGGCCTACGGGGTTACGTGTCTTGGTTTAGATTGCTTGAAATTTTAAATTTATTTAAAATTTAAAGTTTTAAATTGGTTAAGGCGGTTACTTTTTATTTCAAGTTTGTATTTTCCAATTCCGGGTTATCGGGTCTGGATATCAAACTCGGAGGATAGTAGATTTTTATCCCGGAGTGTTAGACCTTTTTTATCTAGGAGGGTTAGACTACGGGTATGTTTGGCAATGAGCTTTTAAGAGCTTTTAGGAGCTTCAAGCTTTAAGCTTTTATGAAAAAGCTCCTACTTAATAAAAAGTATTGTTTGGTTGAAGGGGCTGAAAGCTTTTAGGTTAGAGAAAAAGCTCTACAGTGAAAAGCTACTAGTAGTAGCTTTTAAGAAAAAATTCTACTAGCTACAAGCTTTTAGTTAGTAAATGACACAAATACTCATTCTATTTTAAAAATAAAATAAAAACCTTCTTTACAATCTTTTAATTATGACCATTTTGGTCATTTTATACATTTTATTAAAAGCTCCAGCTACTCTGTCAAACACCAAAATATATTTAAAAAGCTTCCAGCTGCAAGCTGGTAGTTGCAAGCTTGCAGCTATCAGCTTGCAGCTTCCAGCTACCAGCCTCCAGCTAGTTTTACCAAACATACCCTACATGTATGTTGTGGTTACGGGGCGAAGGGTGAAATATGGTAGTCACATCAATTCTTTTTTAACCCTAAAAAAACCACGGCGTTATGGCGGAGTGAGGGGTTTTTTTTTTTTTTTCCTCTTCTAATCAAACAATTGATAAATCATAAATAACCCAAAAACTAATCACAACTGTCCAACTCACCGTAACATTTTACCTCACGTTCGTAGAAATCTCTACCCTGTCTTTCTCACGCCGTCTTCCCCACCACATACGAGGTATTATTAATGGCATAAAAGAGCTTCACTTCACTTTCCACGCCTCCCAGAGCATGGAGCCTTATACACGAGGGTAAATAAGGTGATGTGATATATAATGCATGCATTATTCACGTTTTTTCTTATTTTTTGTTTTATTCCTTTTGTTTTGAATGAATATTCTATTTCTAATTTTTTTTAATTACTTCCGACTACCCCGATGTAATCTTGGGTAGCCAGAACTAACCAAGCCATCAGTTTCGGGGAACACATGAAGGCTAGACTCTATCCATCATTTCCCATATCACTCCACTACAAGGGTGTGGGCTTCTATTTCTATTGAGGTGTATTTTAAACGAACAATATATATATATAGGTAGAGGATCCGGTAGGAAAATTGTTTTGTGTAGGAAGTGTAGGAAGTGTTTTCAACCGTTGGATTAAATCTAATTAAAACTTGAGATGATGGGCATTTTAGACTTTTTAACCATTTTATTAATTATATCAATCCCACTTTTTTAGCAACTTCCTCTAGTAATTATGGAGATTTATTATCCTTAAATAACTAACTATTTTTTCTTTTCAACTTGATTCATAACATCTTCTTAATTCCTACATGATCTCAGTATCTTTTATAATAATCAGATTTAATCTTCATCTTCTTATAATAATCGAATTATTAAACAGACGCAAATCAGTAGTGTTTTTAAACAGACGCAAATCAGTAGTGTTTTTAAACAGACGCAAATCAATAATGTTTTTTAAACAGATGCGAATTAGTAGTGTTTTTAAACAGATGCGAATCAATAGTGTTTTTAAATAGATGCGAATCAATAGTGTTTTAAACGCGGTGCAAAACAATGGTGTTTTTAAACAGACGCAAATCAGTGGTGTTTTTAAACAGATGCTAATCAATAGTGTTTTTAAACATATGCGAATTAGTAGTGTTTTATAACACTGCTAGTTGGAGGTTCAAAACACGTGCAGAAGTTGGATTGAAGATGACAATAAAATATGAATACGAACCGGCGCGTAAGATATTGTGGGCGTTATTGCGTTTTCTTTTGGAAGATGAATTGAGTTTGAATGTGGGAGAGAGAGAGAGCGCAATGAATATTAATTATCTATAATAATATTTAGATGAGAGAGAGAGTCATTAATGTAGGAGCATTAAAATAGTTTCCAAAACACTTTGATACAAATGACTTTGATACCCTCAATTAAAATACATATTAACGATCTTACCCTTAATTCCTATAATATATTAATTAGATTTTAAACACATCCCATCTTTTAATCTCCACCGTCCATCTTTAAATCTAATGGTTGAAAACACTTCCTACACTTCCTACACAAAACTATTTTCTTACAGGAACCCTACCCTATATATATATATATATATATATATATATATATATATATATATATAAATTTCGTGCGAACCGCGAGAACGCTATTTAAAACCATTCAAATTCAAATTTTCTTTTTACACTTGTCTTTATTATTAAAATACAATCTCAAAAACACAATTTACACGTATAAATTTAAACGTATACGAAAATAAATTATTTTTACACATGTGTAAATTTACTGTTTATACATGTGTAAACTGTTTCATTTACACATGCGTAAAAAGTTAATTTTAGAGTGTTTTTGTAAAAAAAGATAAATTGTTTGAAAAGAAAATTTGTTTTTTAATGTTATATTTTTATTATAATTAGGTTTGTATGGAAAAAAATGTTTTTGATTGGTTTTCTCATTTGTTCTCACGGTTCTCGCGATATTTAGCGTTCTCGCGATATGTATATACACACACACACACACACACACTTACCATAATAGGAGAGTCGTGAGTGACATAAGAAAGCTGAGTTGGCAAGCACAGAGACCTTAAAAAACTGAGGTGTTAATCTTAGAGATAGGACACAATTCCGTGTATGACGCGAAGAATGATGTCATCAATCAGTTTAAAATATTCAAGAAAGGAACGTGGGCCAGTATCTTTTAGCACTGTTGAGCTCAACAACATTTGTTGGTTGGCATCGATAGACGAACAACTGTTCAGACCAACAATTGAGCTCTTTATTTAATAATATTAATAAGCAAATGTTGTGATCATATGTTTGCAAATTTTAAACCCCTAAAGTTAGAAATTTTAAAAGGGAAGTTTTAAATTAAAATAGGGAATCGTGTTTCATTAATTATGTTGTAGGTATCTTCCTTTCATAACCCCATAACAAATACAACCATTGCTTATTGTTTATATCAGTTTTGAAATTTCTAAAACACTTTTAAAATTCAAATAATTAAATTTCAAATATGTGACTGATCTGAATCCAGCTAAAGAGGGAGGTCATATTGACGGATTAGCAGGTAAAGTATATGTCATTTGATGGTTTGGCTATGTGAGAGTTGCTATGTTTGATCTTCATGTTTTGTTTACGGTTATTTTCACGTTGATAAGATTCAATGCTCTATTAAGAAACTGTTGTCCTTTTTTTTTGTCTATTATTCTTTATTATGCTTATATTAATAACTCCACTAAATCAATAGTGTTGCCACAACTTCTTTTCCTTTTTTTTTACAAATATATATTTATTAATAAATATATATGATTCTATAATAAATCACAAATGGGTTGGTGGTGGAGTGGTTTGTGGTGCATTTGTATTCTCTAAGGTCTTAAGTTCAAATCATGGGAAGGACAAGTTTTTTTTTTCTCAAACACTTATTTATTAATAAATATATATATATAATTCCATAATAAATCACAAAATGGGTTGGTGGTGGAGTGGTTTGTGGTGCATTAGTATTCCCTAAGGTCTCAAGTTCAAAAGATGGAAAGTGCAAGTGTTTTTTTAATTTTTTTTAAAGGTCCAAACACTTTTTTAATATATGCTTTCTCGAAATATGGGAAGGGCAAGGGGTGAATCCATTTTTTCATTTACAACATGTTATTAAGTAATAAATACAAATATACCAACGTTGGTGTGAGATGTCGTTTTTAAATTATGGTTGGTAGTTACTTGGTTGATAATAGTTTTTTAGCGTTTTAGATACGCCAAAATTGTAAGGTACGCAACGCGTGCCTTAAACACACTAGTTTAATTTAATTAATTATACATGTTCTGTGATTGATCTTCATGTTTTGTATATGGTTATTTTCAGGTTGATAAGATTCAAGGCTCTATTAAGAAACTGTTGTCTTTTGGTTTGTCTATTATTCTTTATTTAATTTAATTAAGATAGAATTATAGAAAACAACCTTTATGTATTATCAAAACTGCACATTTTACCTTTATATTTAAAAAGCACTCTAATTAACCTTTACCTTTGTTATTTGTTACAAAAACAAACCTTTAACCCTAACTTGGTTAGTTTTGGTGATACATAAAGGTTGTTTTCTGTAATTTTGTCTTTAATTAATTATACATGTTCTGTGTTTGATCTTCATGTTTTGTTTATGGTTATTTTCAGGTTGATAAGATTCAATGCTCTATTAAAAAACTATTGTCTTTTGGTTTGTCTATTATTCTTTATTTAATTTAATTAATTACACATGTTCTGTGTTTGATCTTCATGTTTTGTTTATGGTTATTTTCAGGTTAATAAGATTCAAGGCTCTATTAAGAAACTGTTGTCTTTTAGTTTGTCTATTATTCTTTATTTAATTTAATTAATTATACATGTTCTGTGTTTGATCTTCATGTTTTGTTTATGGTTATTTTCAGGTTGATAAGATTCAATGCTCTATTAAGATACTGCTATCTTTTGGTTTGTCTTTTATTCTTTATTTAATTAAATTAATTATATGTTCTGTGTTTGATCTTCATGTTTTGTTTATGGTTATTTTCAGGTTAATAAGATTCAAGGGTCTATGAAAAAACAGTTGTCTTTTGGTTTGTCTATTATTCTTTATTTAATTTAATTAATTATACATGTTCGGTGTTTAATCTTCATGTTTTGTTTATGATTATTTTCAGGTTGATAAGATTTAAGGCTCTATTAAGAAACTGTTGTCTTTTGGTTTGTCTATTATTCTTTATTTAATTTAATTAATTATACATGTTATGTGTTTGATCTTCATGTTTTGTTTATGGTTATTTTCAGGTTGAAAAGATTCAAGGCTCTATTAAGAAACTGTTGTCTTTTGGTTTGTCTAGTATTCTTTATTTAATTTAATTAATTATACATGTTCTGTGTTTGATCTTCATATTTTGTTTATGGTTATTTTCAGGTTGATAAGATTCAAGACTCTATTAAGAAAATGTTGTCTTTTGGTTTGTCTATTATTCGTTATTTAATTTAATTAATTATACATGTTATGTGTTGATCTTCATATCTTGTTTATGGTTATTTTTAGGTTGATAAGATTCAAGGCTATATTAAGAAACTGTTAATTTTTCCATTTTTGTTGATGTTGGATGCCTTTATTACTAGATCCAAAAGAAATGAGACGCATGAATTTTGATATTCAAGACTTAGAGTAAAGATTCTTTTATATTACTATAGTTTTTTTGTGTAAAAGTATTGCTTAAACTTTTAACACACTTGCAGTTGATAGAATTGAATCAATTATTGTTAAAATTGCAAATTTAATGATGGCTTGGAATAATAAATGGTGTAATAATGTAGAGTATAAAAAATTTTGTATATGTTTTACATTTATGGTTTTATTTTTTCATACAGAGTTAAGATATTGGGATGTAAAATTTGGAATGAATATATAGAACAAGATTTAATTAGTTTTATATTTGTCTGTATATCCATTTTTTTAGGAATTCAGAGTTGATGTCAGAAGAAGCATGTTGATGCGTTTAGTGAGATTGAAGAGATTTCAATATTTTATAGATAGCTTTTAAATATAATTGAGTATTAATGTTTTATATATATTTGTTATGAAAATTAAGTGCAAGACATTTATAAAATTTAGGAGGCTGTTGTAATGACTTATAGTAACATCTGTTATGAACAACTGTTACAAAACAGACGTTATATAATATTTGTTGTTGCAAACTTGGTTTTAGTTCACATATTTTAGGCTTTGTAGAACAGATTTTAGAACATAGAAGACCTTTCAAGGTTCTCTTTATTTTCAGGTTTTGCAATATCTGTTATACAACATCTGTTGTAGAATATAACTGTTAAATGATGGCACCAATGTATATGTTTTCAAATTTTTGTAAATGTTTTGTATAATAAATAATAAATGGTGTAATAATGTAGAGTATAAAATTGTTGTATTAACAGAGATTAGACTCTTGGAGACCATTTAACAGTTATAGTATTAAACAGATGTACTTATAAAGGTGAAATTCAGCAGAGTTTGTAGCAACAGACCATATTGAAAACAGTCTGTTGTAGCAACAGACTGTTGGATGAGAAAATACCTTTGAAGTTATTAACTGTAAGAACAATGGATGATGTTCTATAATATTCATCTGTTCTAATATCTCTTATTCCACATCTGTTCTAGAAACAGACTTTGGAGTTTTAGAGACCTTTTTACAAGGTAGTAAAGAACAGATTTTGTAGTTACAGAGTTTTTACAATAGCATAGTTTAATGCAACAGATCATATTGAATTCAGTTTGTGAATTTTGCAGATGTATGATGTTTCACATTTTAAACTTGTATTTTTAGAAAAAGATAGATGAACAAACAAATGAATACTTGATTTAACTTAGGTCTTAAACAAAAAAACATCCATCATATTTTCATTAATTAACCAAAAGTTATCAATTAAAGTCATCGCATTACAACCATTGTCAATTAAAGTCAACAATTAAAAAAACACATAAACCACCAAAAATTTAAACTGCCAATCCACTAACCATGCACCACCAAAAAGATCAAACCCTAACGTCAGTTTCATCCTCTAACTCAACCGTCATATCTGCAACCTACTTCTCATCATCATCTTCAGATGAGTCAGCATTACCTGGATCTTCATCTGAATTTTCTTAGGCATCCCTTCCTTCCCACAGGTCTACTTGAGCCTTCACCATCTTCTCGAGGTTGGCACCAAAATCTGCTTCAGTTGGGTTCAACAGTGGTTTTTCAGATAACTCTCTTAGAAAATCCACATCATCTGAGAAGCAGATGTCTTGAGGTTTGTAGCATCATGTGTGGCCATCATCAAACGTAATCTTCACTTTAAACATCTCGGACAGAAACTCCCAAGAAATCACATCCCGAAGTTCACAGTTCTTGAACATCTTCTTAGGTTTTTTGGCTAGCCTTCGTGTTTTGTCAGTTTCCCAACTAGGATGGCTACCAAGTTTCAACATTTTTTTAAGAACTTCTTTAGAAGAGTTAGCAATTACACCTTCAGGGGAATGGTAAATAGGCTTCCTGTTGTCACAGAACATTAGGCAGAATTTCTTCTTCTCACACCACCATATGGATAATTTTCTGTTGTCTGCCATTTTTTTTTGTTGAGTTTTGGGATTGAGAATTCAGTTGGGAAACACAATTAGGAAAAAGAAAAGATATGTGACCTAGATGTGTTATAGTATTCTTCGTTTTATAGGAGGGTTGTAGAAGAGTGAGGGAGTGGTGTGGGAAGTTAAGGCGATGCGGATGATTATCAAATCGCTGTCAGTTTTTAGAAGATATTTAATTTAATCGAGACGATTTAGGGGCGGTTTTTTCAAGACATGTCTTTTAATCAATTTTAATGATATGTTATGATTATAGTTTTTCTTATTTAATCTATCGTTAATTTATTACCTTTTTATTTAGTAAAATAAATAACATGTTACTAAATTATGTTAGTTAACTTAGCTTTTGAGCAACATCTGTTAGACAAATACTTTTTAAATAACATATGTTATTCAACATCTGTTGTGTGAACAAGCTTTGATGTAGAAGGTTATTAGATGGATGTCAGTTTTTAGAAGATATTTAATTTAATCGAGATGATTTGGTTGTGGTTTCTCAAGACATGTCCTTTCAATTTTGCTGACATGTTATGATTATATTTTTTTCTTATTTAATTTATCGTTAATTTATTACTTTTTTATTTAGTAAAATAAATAAGAAGTTACATAAATTGAAAAGAAATAGCTTTTTGAGCAACATCTGTTAGACAAATATTTTAAATAACATGTGTTAGTTAACAGCTGTTATGTGAATAGACTTTGGACTGTAAGAGACCTTTCAACAGTTGAAGAAATGATAAGACTGTAGAATAGTGTTTAGTATTGATTACTATAGGGACTAAACTGTAATTCTTGAATAGTATTGGGAGCCATTGGTTATTGAAGGGGTAGGGTACCAATTCTGCCGCGCAGGCGCACCCTACCCCACAACATTGCCATTATAAATACACCCGCGGAGAGTTTGCCATTCGAAATGATAACTTCAAGATCATAACACACCTCCGCGGAGTTCAGCTTTCGTGACCATCACATGCGGAGTGCAACCCGTCCGCGTGAAACCATGCGACGGTCACCCGCGGAATGTAACAGCTAGCTGCGCCAAGGTGCAGCTCCCTTTAAAGCCCCCACTTGCTGCACTACCCCCATGTGTCAGATGTCACCTCAGCCAAACTTCTAGACGAAGCTAGCCGCCTGACACCCTCTGGCAGCAGCAAGAGAAGGGGGTCCATACAGTCAAACCACAAGGCGCCACGTGTACCAGTGGCAGGGCGCCGCCCCTGACAACCAACCACATCGTGCCACGTGGACCAATGGCAGGACGTCATTTGCACCCAGTTTGCTTTATGCAAACCCTTGGTCTAAACCCAACTGGATGGGCTTTCTCAAAGGCGGGCCCAACTCCTGGGCCCAAGCCCATCATGCCTGTTGTGGGCCACGGCACCCGACCCACGCATCCTCTATAAAAGGAAGACTTATTTACCTTTTTAGAGGTTGATCAATCCACGAATTAAACACATTCAATTGTATCTCTTTCTTTACACTTGTAACCCCTCAAGCAATAAAGATCATACTTTTACAGTGGACGTAGGTCAACGAGACCGAACCACTTATATCTTGTGTGTTTGTGTACCATCTCTTTACCCTCTCCTTATCTTACGGGCCACAGATCTAATCTCGGTGTGAGCAAAAGATTATATCTTTTAGTGAACACGAGTAGCGACCCCCCTGCTATACCCCGAGTTATACTCGTTGTTTCTTCAGTTATTAATTACTTATTATTTCTAATATTAAAATATTAAATTGCACTTATCGATGAATTGTGATCATTTCTTTATTCATCTCTCTTTTCCTAAAACTGTGGCTTAATTCTGTGGAGCTTTTTTTCTCTCGTTACGACTTTACAATCCCTCACATTTCCATCAAGGTTCACGCTCCTTTCTACTCTTGAGAACGAATAATTCTTTAAAAGAAGGTTTTATTTTGAAACCATGTTTTAATTTTTTTAAGTTTATTTTTATATTTTTGAGTTTAATGTTATGGAATGGTATTTTAAATCTTTATTATCAAGATTTTTTACTTACCAAATGAATGTACCAAACAGTGTTTGTGTGTAGGTGTACATGTTTTCAAAATTTTGATATACATAAATTGTTTATATTAGTTTTTCAAACCTGAGAAGTAGGACTTTGATGTTACCTTCTTAATTTATGAGTTTTGTAGGTAGTGTTTATATTTGTATGCATGTTGTAAGAACTATTTACGTTTAGAAATCGTTGATATTAAAATGCTGATGTTGTTTTGCTTATATTTTTGGATTTCCCATGTTACAATCATTTATTACATCATTTTTTTCGTCAGATAAAATAGGATGAATAATTCGTTCTTTGAACTTCTTCATACACCAGAACTTCCACGTTTGGTAAATTTTTCACTATCATTTAATAAAAGTAAATTTAGTTATTTGAAAATTTTGGTTGTAATGAACTTGAATGATGTTTGTTGTAGACAATAAGTCTATCTTATGGGATGAAGTATCTGTCTATTTCAGATGAAGACAGTCCTGTAAATATAACAGTTGATGGTCGTTCTTGGAAACTAAATTTGGGAATAAGGGATTTAAATTGGGTTTTCTATGATGGATGGAAGTCTGTATTTGATGATTTACAACTGACAATAGGAAGTTTTTTGATGTTTGATCATGTTAATCATGATACATTTAAATTGATGGCATTTCCTGTCACACCTGAAAATGCGAAGTTGTATCCATGGAAGATTTTGCTAACATCTATTGCAAGTGATGCTGAAGGAAAACATGTAGAGTCTTTTTGTCATAGACGTGTTGCTTCATCATTGAAATCACTGGTAATTAGTTTATGTAAATTATACATTGTTCTTTTTATATTATATATAAATCTTGTTTGGTATTATATATATTTATAATGTATTTAAAAATGTAGTTGTTACCAAAATATTATGTTAATAAGACAATTGGAAGAAAGTGAAACCAAGGCAGTTTCAAGATTTTCATTAACAATTTTGTTGACATGGAAGTAGGGGTGTACAAAAGGCTCGCGGCTTGAGGCTCGCTCGAAACTCGCTCAAAAAAAGCTCGAATCGAAGAGGCTCGTTTTGTTTTCGAGCCGAGCCGGCTCGTTTTGTAATCGAGCCGAGCTCGAGCCAGGGGTGTTCAGCTCGTGGCTCGGCTCGATGACTCGACTCGTGGCTCGACTCGATGGCTCGACATATGGCTCGACTCAGACTTGTGTATGTGTAATTAATATATAGATGAAACTAATATATTTTGGCTTCAAACCAAATTCTAAAACTCAAAATTTGAAAATCTTGCTCATACTACCTATCTACCCCATCTTTTCATAATAAATAAACCATAACTTAAAAAAAAAAAAATACATGATTATGTGTAATTTTATTGTTTTTTATCTAATAAATATTTGTAAAAAAAATAAAAAAAATATAACGAGCTGGCTCGAGCCAGCTACGAGCCGAGCTCGAGCTCGACTTTTCAGCTCGACCAGAAAAACAAGCCAGCCGAGCTGGCTCGGTTTAAGTTCGAGCTCGAGCTGGGCCTGGCTCGACTCGACTCGGCTCGTGTACAGCCCTACATGGAAGTTACTATTGAGAGGAAGGGAGATTCACAGTTTTATATAACAGAATGATGGGAGCAGATAATTGAACTCATGAAGATAGAGGGATGGTCAATGTATTTTTATGAAATATATAGATGATTTTGCTTTTAAGTTAATAATATTTGATTTTATACATTGTCGACATACACTTGAGGATGTAGAAACTAGCAACTATGATGAACTTAGTGTCTTAAATGAGGATGAATTTGATGATGATGAAGATGATCCGGATGATATTGAAGTTGGTGGAAATGATGTGGCTGGTGAAGATCAACATGGTCCAGTACCTCGATAAGAGTACACAGTTCCAAGCAGAAAATTGATCATAACCATCAACCCACCCAAACACCTAACCACACCTTCATATAACCCCATCTCCTTCAAAATAATTTTGATATTCTAAAGTACGTACAATGACATCAACCTCACAACAATCGCCCTACCATGCAGCTCTTCGAACGCTACTCTCTTATCATCCATCTCCACCAACCTACCATTAGAGGCACCGATAAAAGCTTCTTTAAACAACATGTTGTTGACAAACGCCTCCTTCTTAGAATAGTTCTCAGAACCAAAACCCGACTTAATCTTAGGATTCGTACCCTTCTGATCCTTGTTAGGTCTTGGATTTTTTATCTCACCATCTTCCAAGACAAACCTAGCAACGTTAAACTTCAACCTAAAATCCCCCATACGAATGGAAGACGGCTTTTTCTCTATATCTGCTCAATCCTTCACGTCCACTATAGACACAAAACCGAATCTCTTGCCTTCCTTATCCCGTTTTCAAGCAATATAGATGTCGAAAATCGTACCATAACTTCTAAGAACAACAGCCAAATCAGACCCATTGCACCGATCCAAAAGATTTGAGACATAAAACTTTGTTAACCTTGCCTGAACCTCCACCAGAATAGGTTTCCGATGAGTACCTATAGAGAGAAAAAGAAAATCCTTTAGGAAAACGAAACCTCCCATTAACCAAACATGATCAATGTTTTCATAAAACCCTTTAAAATCTTCTCAAGTACTATTTTCTTATAATCGTCACCATTGTGTAAGGGGGACGGGGCGCCACCCGAATTGTCCACGGGTACCCACTACCAGCACGGTAAATCCGCCGCCACCCACGCTGGTAGTGGTCCCGTGGACCGTTTTGCTGGTTCTATCTAACGGGCTGGTACCGGTTGGTTATTTTAATTTTGAGTTTATATAAATGAATTTTTTTTTTGTTTTAACCGTGTGTTTTGTAGTGTTGTTATATTTTTACCGTTTATTTTTTAATTTTTTTTTGTGTTAACCGTGTGTTTTTTAAATTGTAAAAGTAAATAAAAACATTGCATTGAAACATAATATTAAAACATAAATATTAAACATAAAAAATACATTAAAACAAAGAAAAAACTTAAAGTTGGCGCAACAATCGCCATGCCTCGACATGGTCGAAATCGTTGCCGTATCGAAACCCATACTCATATTTAGTGAATTCGATAGCCAACTCCTCATCAAGCTTCAGATCGTCCCTCACTTGTTGCTCGTATAGGGTGGTTCACCTCTCACATTTGATGTTGAGGTCGCCCTAATTAAATTGGAGGTCTCGGACGGTCTTGGTGGTGTTGGTGCCAACGTATTCAACGAAGTCACTGAACACTCGAGCCCAAAACCCCTCCAGGGGGAAGGCCAACCCATCGTCCCGGGGGGGGGGAGGGGGGAGGAGTTGAATTTCCGGGTCATTCGACGCATCCTTGTGGCAAACCACAAGAGCCATCTCTTTGTCTTCGGTCCACGGGTTCATTTTTTGGTGTGTTTTTTTTTAAAACCGTGTAAGTGTGGCTTTTAACCCCACGGTTTGATCATTTTATATACAGTCGACGGTGGCACTGTTAAAATAAATTCACTGACCGTTTAGGTGATATTAATTCAATTCAATCGACGGTTTCCAAGATTTACAATTTAATTTTGTTGACCGTTTGGTGGGACGGTTGCAATAGTAAAAATTAAATGTTAAAACCGTTCAAAAATGTTAAAAAAAAGTTTGGGTTTTAAATGTAAATAAATAAAATAATCAGTGGAGTGTTGCCTAAAAAAAGTGTTTCAGTGAAGTGATGTGGCAAAGCAGGATTGGTTAAAATCAGTGAAAGAAAATTTTCTTCCTACAAGCACCCCTTGTGCCCTAAGAGATTGTGAGAATTTCTTTGATGTCATAATTTAATTTTAAGGCTTTTAACATAAGTACACAGATTTTTTTTAATGGGTAACAAATCAAACCTGAATACTATTGGGCATCCTTTTCACAAATCGAGTACTCCGAGAGTAACCCGAGTTGTCAAACGACTAATTTCAGGGAAAACCTAGTAACCCACCCACCCGTAGGCACGCCGGTGAAAGTATCGGTAAAACCCGTCTAGCATAAGAATCGAACCCGGGATCCATCAGGTCTTCTATCATTAGCGACCAATGCCACTACCACTGCACTGTAGTGGTATTGGCAAAGATAATACATAAATTCGAAGATATAATAACGAGAACCGAATTGTTTAGAGAGATGGGAATGTTGATATTTCATTACATATCTAGAATATTAGCGAGCTAGTATTTCAACACAACAATTGCAATGTTTTTAGATCCATAAGTGCTTGAGATGGTGGTCTCTTCATCCTAGTTTTTTCATTGATTTCCTATGCCTATCAAAAAATAACATACAGTCCAATATTCACCATAAGATATAAAAACACTAAAAAATATGTGATGAATTGATGATACCATTTGCAAACTTATTAATCACGATCAAAGTGGCCTAGTAACACTATAAATGTCAACTATGGATCTCAACCGATAGCGTTGCTGTCTTTCAACCGCGCTTTCTTTCATCCATATCAGAGAGACGTTATTCGATTCCGCAGATGAAGATGGTGTAGAAGAAGTCATTGAACTTGCATCTTTATTGTTCTTAATGTGATCATTCACAATACCTTTGACTATATAATCTTGTTTCTTCTTCTTCATCCTGAAACCACCATCATCAGAACCATATTCGTTATTGCGAGTATAAGATTGTTGAAGATAATTAGGGTTTTTGAGTAGAATCAAATGGAAAGCAGCTGCTTCTAGTATATCTTGTTCTTTGGTTGTTTCCATTATCATACAATATTCATTCGTTTCTTGCATCTTCCTTTTCTTCTCCATAATTAACACTTAACACCCTTATAATATATATGTGCTTTTGTGTGTGTATATATATTGTATAAATATATATAGAGAGAGATGTTGGTGATAGGAAATAAAGAGGAAATTGCTTGTATATGAGTATCATGCGTATGAAAGCAGTTTTGACTTCCTCTTGATTAAACTTACACGACGCGGATACTCAATGCCTAAAGTGGATGAATATTTAATGAAAAATTAACAATGGGACAATTTTTTTGTTATTTAAAGATATATTTTGAAAATATTCGTTTTGGATTTAATCCTAACTACTTTAAATTCTTTTGATATCATCTTATTTTTTTTAGTTTGTGTTTATTTTTATTGTTTATATTTGTTATTAAAGTATGTGTGTGAACAATAACACAGTTTGTCACTAGACTTGGACTTTAATTTTGTTTATGCTTGACCCATTCCTTATAACAAAATAGCCGTACTATAAAATCTTTACTTCTTTTAAGTTTCTAAAACTTTTACCATAATTATGTACATCTAGAAAGGTAAATGGTATTAGAAATCGTGATCTTGTAGGTGCATAATTGAAGAAATGCAAAACTAAGAGAAAGAATAATGTAAGAATAATTTTTTTATGTTGACCCATTCCTTAACAAACTAACTATGATCTCTACATCTTTTAAGGTTTTTAAATTTGATCATAAATATCTGTGTTGTATTACAACGTGATATTCCATGTGCACAATTCATGAAATGTAAAACTACGAGAGAATAAAATTTCAATGTGTAAGAACTTGTAATGCACCGATATATACACATTATGTACACACTACCTAATCAACAAGTTACAAGTGTAACAGACACTGTTCTAATATGTAGCTCCAATATTACCGCACTATAATTCATGTATACTAGGCTGAGATATGCGTAACTAATGAAGCACATGCATAATACTATAATCCACTGGATCCTAGTCAGTGGCGGATCCAGATTTTTTTTCAATGTTGTCACTGTTTTTAGATGTTACAATTTCATAAAACCGGACATAAAAATTTCCAGGCTAGTTTGACGGTTCCGATCAGGTAAGGTTCATAACATAATAAAAATACGATACAGTAATAAAAAAACATTGCCATAAGAAAAGAAAAAAAAACAGATAATTTAAATTCGACAGTTTTTACGAATTCAAAAAACTACTTATAATTATTCCATACGAGTTTTAATCTTTTGAAAAATGTTGCATTACATCTTTGATCAAAATTTGTTGAAAGAACTCTTCTCCAACATAACAACTGCAAGTATCGTTTATATATTCACACATATCCTATTACATAACCCAGTCTTCACATGTTTCAATGAAGAAAAACTTATTTCCACACTAGTCGTTGTAACCGGTAAAACTAGGGGGTAAGTTTTTAGAATAGTAACTAACTTTATCTAATTAGAACTGAGCTCGTTTAACTAGAATTGGCTGAGTTTAAATTTAAATTAGCAATGTTGCATTTGAAATAATGAGGTGTGCTATGAAAGATTGCTAGAGTTGTAGCGGTTAAACATCAATAAAAAAAGAAGCAGTTTTTTTTTAGATTTGAGTGTTATTTAAAATGAAAGTCCTAAAGCAAACTATATAGTACATAGTATATACATAAATGAACAATAAAGTCATAAAAGAGAAATACTAAAATTCGTATAACTTTTTACTTTTTTAACGGCATACAGTATAATAACTTTTAATAAAAGAATAAACAATTAAAAGAAGATAAATAATCGGAGTGGTCATTTCAAATCAGAGGGAGCAGGGGATATGCACTGTACATCTTAGTCTATAATATGAACCCGTAAATTAAATTTTTATTTCCTTTTGAGTTATTAAACCAACCATTTCTTCTATCTTCTTTGGTTTACATCTCTCCCTTCTCAAGCACAGATTCAAAAAGTTCGCCTCCAATTGCCGGAGCTTTCAAAAGATGCAGATTTTTTACTCTTTTTTTCTTCACATAAATGAATGTAGTCATAGTTCAAAAACATTGATGTCACTCCAAAATACCATGCATACATGTCTATACACAACCAAAAAAGCATGGATGTCCTGTGACTACGGTACAATATACATACCTCCGCCCCTGATCCTAGCAACAATGTAAGAAAGGGTACGATACTCTTCCTCGGTGCTAGATTCCTAGTACTCCAGCCAAGTCGATCAAGGAACTGCTGGTAAGTTAATCATTAACATATACAAGTGCATAATAGGTATAATAATTTGAATGATTTGATTGTCTAATTCACCAAATGTACAACCTTAAATAGGCAGAAATTACATCGAATGGAGAGCAATTACAGGAACTATTATTGGATACAATTACAACAATAAAATATACATATTCTCTAAATATATAATTTCTTTCCATTGAATATTATGTTGACCCATTGATTGAGTGGTCATTAATACGCCCCCGCAAGATGAAGGCTCCATCGGAGACGCCAATTTTGGATCGATTCTTGAGAAATGGCATCCTAGGTAATGGTTTAGTCAACATATCCGCAAGTTGGTCTTGTGAGCTAACATGAAGAACGCGTAGAAGTCCCGCAGACACTTGTTCCTGAACAAAGTGATAATCTAGTGCCACTTGTTTCATACGAGAGTGGTATACGGGGTTGGCACATAAGTAAATTGCTCCTGTATTGTCACAAAATAAGGTTGGTGGGTTTGCAATAGGGAGACCAAGTTCCTGAAGTAGGTTCTTGAGCCAAAGGAGTTCGGCTGAGGCATTCGCTAATGATTTGTACTCGGCTTCAGTAGATGATCGTGAAACATATCTTTGTTTTGTCGATTTCCATGAGTTAATGTTGTTTCCAAGATATATTAAGTAAGTTGTCGTCGAACTTCCTGCATCATGAACCCCACCCCAATCCGAATCCGAAAACGCCGAGAATGTGAGAGGAGAATTACGGTTTAGGCCCGATTTAATCTTCTTAAGAGAATTACGCCGAAAACACGATAGCTCAACTTCAAACCTTTCATCCTGCAATCTTTTATCAGCTCTACATTTCTTTAGGCCCGATTTAATCTTCTTAAGAGTGTTACCCAGGGCCACTTCTCCACTCACCCCAACTTCGATATTGTTCAAACCAGACACAACCAGATCTTCCACCTACTTGATACCGGTCCAAGAATTGAAGAATTTGAAGGGAATCGGCCCAAAGTCGTTATTATTACACCGTAAAGTAATGAGGCAGTGGTCCGAACTACCACGTTTGAGAACAAAGAATCTGGTCGACGACCATTGAGCCATAAAGGAGTCAGACACGAGAGCTCTATCCAACCTGCTGAATTTGACTTGTTCATTGTTCGAAATGTACGTGTAATTTCCTGTAATCATAGAGTACTCCAAGCAACCCATCCTTCGGATAAAATCATTAAACAACGCAGCATCCCTATGATCAAATTGCGATTTCATCCTTTCACTAGCATCACGCACATCATTAATGTCCCTGATTGCAATCCACCTCCCCTGCAACTAACTACATATCTACTCAAGGTTATCCCACAGACTTCTCCTCTCAGCTGGATCGTTAGGGGCGTGTATGTTTAACACATTCAATTGCTCGATAACACCTTTACCCGACCCGAAACAATAAGGAAATTATGACCCTTGACAACATCATATTTAGAGAATAAACCAGGGTCCCAAATCGAGACGAGACCCCCAGAACTACCCTTAGCATTAACAGACTTCGCTTCCATCGGGGACCTGTCCCAGAAACGAGACCAGAAACTCGACAGAGAGTGACTTTGATGGGTTTCCTGTAAGCACAGAAAGTCTATCTTGTTCTCCCTTTTGAGGTTACGCACCCACATCTGCTTGTCCAACTCCAAAACCCCCCCCTAATATTAAGAGATAAATAATTCATTTCAACTTACGTGTCTCCAATTCCCCACGGACCAGTTTAGAAACATGGTTGCCAAATCCATCCATATGAATTCCTAGTTTGTCATCGAAGAGCATAGTAGCATTCGTCTCCTGTTCCACATCCGAGAACTCTTCCTCGAAATCATCTTCTTCAGACTCTTCAGGGTAGCTTTATGACATAATAGGCGAAACACAGTGATCATCTCCATTTATAACTTGAGCAGCTTTAGCAAGTTTAACCTCCTCAACAACTCTTTGAATAACTTCATTAAGATTAAAGGGATCAGAATCCGCCACTGTGTTTAGGTCAGGAGTAATAAAATGTTGGGCTCCATCAGTAACTTCATTTAGCATTAGGTTGGGCCTATCAGGAATCGGCCCAAAATCATTGTACTCCCCAATATCCTGTTAGGCAAAATTGGGACCACCAACAATATTCACTTCCTTAAAATTAAACGACTTCTCTTGGACATGTGGGTCTCCATCATTAAAAGCATGTGTCGCCTTGGGGAAGCATAACCATCATTAGCACACCTTTCCCAACTACTGCATGGATTTCCCATGCAAGACTCTACGTCTTTCGACAACTCAACTTCCTCTAACGAATCACCACCACGGACTTTAATTTCGGGACCTCCGGCAAAACTCCTAGAGAGTCATTCACAACTTCCGTGGGTGATTTGACGATCACCGATTTAAGTTATGTATGCTTCTTCGTGCCATGAGTAACTTCATCAACACAACCATGAACCGGAATATCAGGACTCCACTTATTGTCAATCTCTTCCACCCAAACTAGACATTTTTTATTATTCCAGGAGATTAGAACTTCCAAGGAGATTTTCTTCCCCGTGTGGACTAACACCGCCATAGTATTATCCGACATCACCCTATCGTTCACCGAGGCTGCAGACTTCACCACCAACCTACCACACCTTTCACCTATGGGGTTGAAGACGTGATTGTCCCACAAGTACAAAGGCATGCCGGTAACTTTTATCCAAACAATACGATCAAATGCGTTCACACTCCCATCCCAAACATAAAGTCTGGAAAACCAACTAGTCCAGACATCATAAAAGCCCTTTTGGAATTCTTCAGCCTCGACACAAGAATCGAAACCCAACATCACCCTTAGCCCCCCATATATCTTAACTGGAATTTAGTCGGATGAACCTCCCTGCGAAGAGCATGGAGATTGTCCAGTTGTTTGAGCTCTTTTACCTCCCCAATAAGCGCCTTAAATTCCCAGGTCCTCTTTGCCACAGTGGTCAAAGGTGGAAGATCAATCCCGAACCGGTTGACCCCATGATCATGCTGAGATAGGAAGGCTTCCTTGAAGGATCTTGCCTCAAATCCAGCGTCCTGATGAATAGAGCCACCCTCCCTACCCTGAGTCGATGCCTGCTTCTCATGACACCCACTGTTATTTTGGTCATCGAGCCTTGAGAAAGCAGACACCCTTTCAACGTCTGAGTTATCCTGGAGTTTCCTTCTTTCTCTGTCGAACTTCGCTACGTTCATGCCGATGATAGCTCCTCCTATGGAGATAGGAGGGAGGCTGTCAATCCACCCAACCCCATCATCAATGCCCAAAAGTTTGATAAAGCCTAAGCGATTTCCAGCCTTGTCCCTTTTAGCTAGAATGAAGACGTCTTCAAGGTTCTTGAAGTGTTCAAAAGCGTTCCAGAGATTCTCAGCAGTATAATGTTCAGGTAGGTTAGAGACATAGAAAGAGGTGGTGTTGTTCCATCTCTCCTGTCTCTTCTAGAAGATCTTTTCTCTCTGCCTATCTTTCTTGCTCAGCACCTGCTCCCAGCCAGTCTCCTATCTTCTTGGTCCTTTCCGTTGAGCTATCTTCCTTTGTTCCTCTTGCTTCCGACGTTGACGGTCTTGTTAGTTGAACGGAGGCTGCCCTCCGCCATGTTGTCTCTTGCTCTCCCTCATCTCTCTTTGAAATGTCTAAAAGTGATGTTAGATTACAATTTTATAGATAGGTAATAATAAATAATAAATAACATAAAATGGGCTTAACCTACTAAACATGAGAAGTGAAGAGGAGTTTGTTTGTTTTTTTTTTATTTTTTTTCCATCCGCTTAAACATGCTTTTTAGATGAATAATATAAAAAATAGCATAATTACTCTACAACAGTAATTACGTAATTAC
Source organism: Ambrosia x helenae (assembly GCA_030844895.1). NCBI lineage: Eukaryota > Viridiplantae > Streptophyta > Magnoliopsida > Asterales > Asteraceae > Ambrosia > Ambrosia x helenae. Next base: position 12,158,026 of record CM061234.1, read on the forward strand.
TCTACACTAATTTTTTTTCTTTTTTTTTTTAAGTTCAGTACTAAAATACATGTTTAACCATATGGAAAAAAAATCAAAAATAAAATCATCCTTCACTTCTCACGTTAAGAGCTATTTATAAGATAAGAACCATTTGTAAAGACCTTCCTCCGGATGATATATGAAAAATATTTGGAGCTCCCTGAATAATCAGCACAGAACAAACAAGCCAAAAGATCTAGTAAACTGAGTTTTTTTTTTTCTGGCTAATAGTCTAATACTTGATGCAGTTGGGCCGCTACATTATTTTGCGATAATAAACAGTAGGCTTCATAAGTGGGCTTGTGTGTCTGACGGGTCCATGAGGACCGAATCAATAAATGGGTCAGAAGGATATAATGATCCTTTCATTTACTACTAGTATTTGACCATGCGGGCTTTGCCCCGCAGACATGTAGAGGTGCACAATGTTATGTACAATTGATACTAAAAACGAGAACACGATGATTTGTGGAAGGACAATCCACGACGTCTTTTTCTTTATTGATTGGAAACTTAAACTTATGAAAAACTAATACAAGGACTCATACTTTTATACTAGTTCCTAACTTGGCATGCAAGCCACTGTATTTTAAATAAACTAGGACTCCTACTCTAATTCAAATATAATAGATAATACTAAATAGACAAAGTAAATAACCCATGCTTATCTATGCAAATTAATAGGTCCCATATCCCTTCACGTGCACACCATCCATATCCTTTATTTTGAACTGGGATTAACCTATCAATCACCCCCTTAATCCTGGTTCGTTCCGCCAAGATCAATTACTTCGAGTAGTTCCCTCATTTCTTCAAATTTGATCCTTGGTAACGCCTTGGTTAGAATATCCGCTCTTTTCTGTCACCACTAACAAACACCACTTGAACTTCTTCTCGTTCAATGCACTCTCTTATAAAGTGAAATCTGGTGTTTATATGTTTGCTTCTTCCGTGAAACACTGGATTTTTCATTAACGTGATAGCGGATTGATTATCTACTCGAATAGTAACTTTCTTTTCTTCGAGTCCCGTAAGTTCACTTAATAATCCTCGTAACCACAAGGCTTGACATGTTGTGGCGGTAGCTGCCATAAACTCGGATTCGCACGAAGATAATGCCACGGTCTGTTGTTTTAGAGATACCCAAGACACCGGAGCATTAGCAAAATAGAAAACCATTCCTGTTGTGCTTCTCCCGTCACTTTGGTCTGTCGAATGACTACTGTCGCTAAACCCGACCAAACTTTCTTCACCTTCTCGTGTATACTTCAAACCATAGTTTTGTGTACCTTTGATGTAACGGATAATGTGTTTCACTAATTGTGCATGGCTTTGTTTGGGTTCTTGCATGAATCGACTAGTAACTCCTACCGAATAAAACAAATCTGGCCGAGTGTGGGTGAGATATCTTAGACTTCCAATAACCTGACGATATTCGGTAGCATCTGTTGGTGGTCCAACTTCATCTTTCATAACTTGTAATCGAGGTTCCATTGGGTAACGTGTAGAGTTACAATTTGCCATATCTGCCATGTTCAAGATTTTCTTTGCATAATTGGTTTGTCTTAATGTGATACCATCTTTGCTTTACAGAACATCGATTCCAAGGTAGTAGGATAAAGCACCCAAATCACTCATGTCAAATTGGGATTTCATTTGAGCTTTAAACTTATCGATCTCTACGATGCTTGTTCCGGTGACAATTAAGTCATCTACGTATACTCCCACAATAATAACATTGGAATTAGAGCATCTCTTGTACACAGCTTGTTCTCTCGGACATCGAATAAAACCAAGACTCTTCAAGGTTTTGTCTAATTTTTCGCTCCAAGCCCGTGGGGCTTGTCGAAGTCCGTAGAGAGCTTTATGCAAACGACACACCATGTCTTCCTTTCCCTATGTAACAAAACCTTCGGGTTGTTGCACGTACACTTCTTCTTTTAATTCGCCATTCAAAAATGCCGACTTTACGTCTAGATGATGCACCCCCCAACCTCGTTTTGCAACAATAGCTAAGATTAGACGGATAGTCTCAAGCCTTGCTACGGGAGCGAATACATCGTCATAATCCACTCCATGTTGCTGAACATAACCTTTCGCGACCAAGCGAGCCTTATATTTCGTGATTTTTCCGCTGGCGTCCCTTTTGATTTTATACACCCACTTCAGGCCAATTGCCTTGTGTCCAATCGGCAATTTTGTAAAACTCCATGTTCCATTATATTCAATTGCTTCTAACTCTTCTTGCATTGCCTTTCTCCAATACAGATCGTCTTTAGCTTCGTCATAAATATACGGCTCTTCGTCCATTGTCAAAAATTCTTCTTGAAGCATAGCATAATCACTAAACCGTTTAGGCGGTACGCTTGGTCTGGTTGTTCTTCGCAATGGTGTTTGTGTTCCTATACCATCCTCCCCTGTACCACTTTGATCTTCCAATTCATTTTGATTTGCATGAAGATGGTCTTGCTTGGTCATGTTAGTGGGCTCCTCACCATTAATTAACCGTTGACTTTGATCATGCTCAATTTCATGTGCATTATGAGGTGCAACAGTGTAGTTATTTGGTGTGCTCAACTCTTCCATCTAAATTTTGAACTCAATCCATTCAGGGCCATTTTGAATATCATTTATGGCTGCAACTTTTTCCCACTCGTACTTTCGCGTTTCTTCACATTTGGCATTCCGATTAATAACTACTTGTTTCTTTTCCGGGTCGTATAATCGGTACCCCCATGGAACCCGGTTCAGATCCGATATACACCAAAGGTCGGCTCCTGTCATCAAGTTTCTTCAAGCCGACTGTCAGTACGGTCATGTGAGCCACACACCCAAAAACTTTTAAGTATTGAAAATCTGGTTTATACCCTTTCAAAGCCTCAAACGGTGTGACCCGTTTTAAAGCTTTAGTAGGTACCCGATTTAAGATGTAGAGTGCTTGGCGAACACCTTAACCCCAAAAGTTTTGTGGTACCGACATCGTCTTCAGCATGCTTCGTGTGGTGTTTAAGATGGACCTGTTTCGTCTCTCGACTACGTCATTTTGTTGAGGCGAATAAGGAGCCGTCAAGATGTGTTTTATGCCGGTTTGTTCACAAAATGCTGCAAATGCTTTTTTCACAAATTCACCACCTCTGTCACTTCTTAATGTCTTAATTTTGAGTGACATTTGTAGCTCTATCTCCTGTTTGAATGTCTTAAAAATACCAAGAGCATCACTTTTGCTTTGAATGGTAAAAATCCACATAAACCTTGAGTAATCATCCACAATTAGCATGAAATAACGATTTCCTCCAATAGTCGGTGGTGATATTGGTCCACACAAGTCAGTGTAGATTAATTAAAGTGGTTTGCTTGCACGATAAAACGTTTGTTTTTTAAAAGGTAACCGGGTTTTCTTCCCGGCCAAGCAAGCATCACACACTCGTGTACCACGCGAGATATGGGGAAATCCTTCAACCATATTCATGGTTTTGAGTTGGTTTAAGGATTTAAAATTTAAGTGTTCAAGCCGAGCATGCCAAAGCCATACTTGGTCGTTTAAAACAGAAAGTAGACATACTGGAGTTCCCACACGTAATGAGATTTTGTATAGCCTGTTCACACTTCTGTGTACCTTCATCAGCACACTCCCATCCTCTTCGAACAACCACAAATAATCATTCGCCATCCAGACTTTGTTTCCATCTTCTGTTAACTGCCCGAGACTTATGATATTACTACACAAGTCTGGGATAAAATACACCTCAGTCAAAACACGTTGCTCACCGTTTTTGCAATCAAATATTATCGAACCCTTTCCTTCTATGTTAACCTTAGAGTCGTCCCTGAACTTGACTAGCCCTTTGACACGTGTGTCTAGCTCGGTAAAGTGCGACCTCCTACCGGTCATATGATTCGATGCGCCATTATCCAGGTACCACATGGTTTTGTCATTGGTGTCACTCGCGTATTGCTTTGGATGCACCTTCTCTTCATTCAGCGGTACTTTATCATCTTGCATCTCAATCTCAGCCATCATCAAAGTCTGTCCAAGGCCTTCGGTGGCATATAAATTTGCCTCGTTTCCTTGTTCTTTGGTGCATTCCCAAGCAAAGTGACCGTGTTCGCCATAATTATAACAACGGACTTTACTTTTGTCTCGGTCTCGATTTTGATTTTGGTCCTTCCTGTTGTTGTTTGCTTGGTTATTATTTTTCCGACCTCGACCTCTTCCTTGACCAAGGCCCCGTCCCCTACCGCGATAGTTGCTTGAAGACTCTTCTTGTCCTTTACAACTATTGTTTCCATTATACTTCTTTTGGCTTTTTGTCTTAGTAAACAAAAGCTTACTTTGTAAGTCAGCATCGTTCCCGGCGTACAATCTTACCCGGTCCTCAAACGCCTTCAATCTGCCGATTGCCTCTTCAAACAGCATTGTCTTAAGGTCCTCCGACTGTTCGATCGATGCAACAATAGGCAAGAACCTTATCGGTAAAGAGTTAAATAGTTTTCCGCACTTGTACCTCCGGCTCAAGTGTAATTCCGAGGTTATTAAACTTACCTTCAATTGCACTTATCTTGGCAGCAAAATCATCTATCGTCTCGGTATCTTTCATCTTCAACATCTCCAACTCGGACCTTAAAACAAGAATTCGAGCCTTCTGTACTCTGTCTGCTCCTAAGAAACGAACCCGAATGGCCTCCCAAACTTCATGAGCCCTACCATACTTTGCGACTTGTAGCAGTATGTCTTCTGGAAGCGATTGGAACAAGATTGCCAATGCCGTTTGGTTCTTTCGATTATCAACAGCTCATCCGGTTACTGGGTCTATTGAATCCGCCAATCCATAAGCACCCAGAACGGTTCGAGCCACAACAGACCAGGTTGAATAATTCGTTTGAGTGAGTTTTGGACATTGAAGTTTCACATTCTGATGGTCACGGATGTTCGTCGGTGCCGGTGCAATTACAGGTTGTTCTTGGTCCGCCATAAGTTTCACTGGGTCGGATAGATGTGGTTAATCACCCCACAACAAACTTTTCTGATCCTTCCTTTGATCTGGTTATTCTCCCTGGATCAGTAGACACCTTCGGTTTGGTTATACACCCCAAACCTTCCTTAACACGAGCCTAGAACCGTTTAGGCTCTAATACCAATTGTTGGGTACAATTGATACTAAAAACGAGAACGCGATGATTTGTGGAAGGACAATCCACTACGTCTTTTTCTTTATTGATTGGAAACTTAAACTTATGAAAAACTAATACAAGGACTTATACTTTTATACTAGTTCCTAACTTGGCATGCAGGCCACTATATTTTAAATAAACTAGGACTCCTACTCTAATTCAAATATAATAGATAATACTAAATAGATAAAGTAAACGTTGTACGAGGACTAGTGAGCTCATGAACCAATATGTCTCATGTTTCACATGGTAGTCACGATAGAATGTACACACACTTTAAAATGACACAAGTATTGATGCATGTATTTCCCCCAAAATGTAAAATAGTAAAATGGGGCCGTAAAAACTCACCTGATGGAGTAGTATGTGGTCTAGTGAAGCTGTCAAGGTGGTATAGCTACCGTCCAAACAACAGTTGCCCTATGATTATTAAGAGCATGGTAAATCGTAAGTTCTTGTCGTTTATCACACAAGTTGTTCACCCGACATTCGTGGATCTTGTTTTTAGTATATGTGGGACATGCAGTTGTGCACGTGGTGACTTTATATGTACTTGTGAAAAGTTTCGGAAATCCTGGGTGTTTTGTTGTTTAATCTTGGTTCTGATTGTACCCAAGGTGGACCCCACATGTTACCATGGTTATGAAATAATGTAAATTCATCATGTGTGGTTGGTTTTTAGGAAAAAATACTCATTTTAACTTAGTCCTAGGCCCTTTCCAATATCCGAATGATATTAACACATATTTTGGCTCATGTTAACATGTGTTAGAGGTTTGTGGCCGAACATAAGCATGGTGTATGCTTTGATCCTGATCGCGTATAGGTCCAAAATGGGTTAGTTTAGGCCAACCTAGGTACAAGTGCAACTATGAGATGTGTTTTAGTAGTATTAAGGGAGTAAGCCGATTGAAATCTCATTTGTTTTATCCTTAACTTTTGGACATAAAAGCAAGTTAGTTTAGCTCAAAACCCGATCTATTAGTGGTTCATACACACTTGATTAGGTTGAGACATGTTATCCCGGTTGTTATAGTAGCACTAGGGCCGATTGGTAATCGTCTAAAGTAGTGTTAACTAGTAATGTATGGTTAATGTCATGGGTGTGTGCCTTGGTCGTGTGATTGCCGATTATAGAGGCTAAGGTTCGGGTGATTTGTGTGATTAAGGAGAGCTAGTAGACGAGTTAATGATCTTACCTAGTCGAATGGAAATGAGCTCCACCCAATGCGATCCTCTTGTAGCTCAATGCCTTGTGTTCTTGTTGCTTGGTTCAAGGGATCCTCTTGGTGTTGTGATGGTTCAGCCGAGTGGTAGTGTAAGGGAGAGAGTGTGTTTTGGTGTGATGAAACAAATGGTGAGGCTTCCTTTATATAGGGGAATACATGGTAAGTCTCATACTTGTTTTCTAATCCTTACTAATAAGTGCAAGCTCCTTATTTAGTGAAAGTTCTTGATCACATGACAAGTCTCCATCAAGCAGTGAGTTGGCCGATTGCTTATCATCATCCCTAGATAGTTTGGGTAATGGTTAGACCTAGGGAAAAGAGGAATGTTTGTCTAGTGTTCATTTGTGTGCAAGAAAGTTCCCTTGTCTTTAGTGTCATGCATGGAGCATTAAGACAAGATTAGTGTCAACATCAAGGTGATATTGGGTGGGATTGTGGCTACCGAAACATGCCAAGGTGGGAAGAATAGGTGTAGTGATGTTGACAAGAGTGTGTTGGATTGGTAAGGTCCCTTTCGGCCGATCCTAGACTCCCAAAGAGGAAGGATGATCACTAGCAAGGTGATGGTAGCTTCTTTTGTTTGTTGCCTCCTTTGGTATAAGAATGTTAGTGTCATAGTGATGCAAGGGACTTGAGGTTATCCTTGGGGTATTTCGGCTGATAGGTCTTAGGGCCTAGAAGGTTTCATGTATCCTACAAGGACTTGTCACAATCAATGAACTTGTTTGTTTGTCTTATGTTTGACAATGCCCCTTGATGTTGCTTTGGTATTGGCCGATGGGTTGCTTGTGCACATGAGGAAGTTGGCTAGTTGCTTTCATGATATAAGATAGTGAAGGTTTCCTTTTATATGTATAGTTTGGACATCTCTTGGCAAGAACTCATGAGAGTTTCTTGGGTTTTGGTTTCGGCCGAAGGAAAAAACAAGAGGAAAGGTTCATGTGTTGTCAAGATATCCAAGTGTGTGTGTATGCCTAGGCCGAGCATGTTCATGTGTGCATGTGTTGTTATAGCTCCGATGGTACATACATATATATCTCTAGGTTTAATGTTGATAAGTGGATTTACTTGTTAGTTTGTGTTTTGTTCGATTATTAAACCAAGGTATGTTGTGGTTTGATTAGTTTATAGACCATCAATGACGACATCAACATGTATTGTATTTGTTGGTTATGAACACAAGTTATTAGATGTTGACATATGATCATATTGGTGTTCCAAGAACTTGTGTTAGCGAGGTGTTATCATGTGTTAGTGGATGCCAATCCTTATTGAATACTTGTTTACGATTGTCCGGGTGTTGTATGACTAAACGAGTGTTCTTTGTCGAGTTCTCTGGTTAACTCTTGCTTCACTAGGCTGGGGGATATAATGCATGAAAAATCTGTAATGATGCACATATAATGACGTAATAAATGAAACGTGTACGGATGTTGACCTGGTTTGTTGACTGTTGTCACAGGTAAGTCGGTAATCAACTGAAGAACAATGCTATCATTATCAATAGGGGAGCCGACATTGTTCAACTGATCAGCAAGGCATTTTAATTGCTGGCAATACACGGACACATTGAGGAAACCTTCCAGGCGGGTAGCAGAGAGATTTATTTTTGAGAAGGATGGCGCGCGTCGCTTTGTTGTCCTGGAAGAAATTTTTCAGAGCAATCCAAGCGTCGTATGTGGTATGGCTGTTGTCAACAATGGTATGAAGGAGGTCGTTAGAGATCGTGTTGTAGATCCATTGGAGCACAATGGCGTCCAGACGATTCCACAAGTCCTCGGTTGTGGGAGCAGGGGAGGTTGGTTTATCGGGTTTTTCTGTGTCTTTTTCAGCAGGTGGTGTGGTGGAGGAGGAAGATGGTTCGGTAATGGGCCGTGGACAAAGATGTTGATTGACTTGAAAGGCTCTGCAGTGGATCTGAAACAGAGCACTCCAAGTCCCATAGTGACCCGTGTCAACTTCAAGGGTGATAGGAATGAGAGATTTGATGTTGGAGACGGTGGTTGCAAGGTGGAGTTTGGGTTCCATGAGGGTTGATATGGGTAGTTGTCGGTAGAAAGATGGTGAAGAAAAGGAGAGGATAGGGCTGCAGAGAATAAACAATAACAGGGAAGAAAAGTGGATGGCTGACAAGGTGAAGTCAGCGTAGGGCCGACTGACAGAAGGAGGTCAGCGAAGAAGGATGAGAAGATGGATCCGAAAACCCAGTCTGTGATACCATGAAAGGAGGGATGAATGATTGATCCTCTCCATCATTGTTATTGATATATATAATTAGTTTTTATCCCGGGAGCGTCCCGGGTTGAAATATCTAATATGACATATTATTATTATTATTATTATTATTTTAAACAAATCTCTGCCATAAGTTATGATATTCAAATATAAAAAAACGAATCTCTGCGCCGGGGTATAAATCTAGTGCCATTACAAATGAATTCGGAAGTTTGTAATCGATCATTATAAAAGAACTAACATGAAATAAGAAAAAAAAGTTAATTATTGAAATATCGAACGCATTAGTCTAAGGGTTATGTGATGCGTTAAAAAATTCATAGGTATATGATCGGGTATATAGTTCGGGTATTTGGGTATGTTGTTTCGGGTAATCGGGTCGGGTATCATCTAATCCCAGACCCGACTCAAACCCACAATTTTTTTTAAACTAATCCCAAACCCATCACAATACCTGTCGGGTTACAAAAAATAGTCGTTTTTTTCTCCGTTTTTTATATAGCACTATGGTACTCGTTGGAAAGATAATAAAACGCTCGTTAATTTGGTGTAATTTTTTTTCTTTAAAAAATCTTGTATATAAAAGATATTAACGTTTAAAAGTTATGGGAAGAAACATGAGAGAGAAAATAATAAAAGTTTAATATTTAGATTTAGTAGATTAGGTATTTAATAGATTAAGTTAAAGATTATTTATTCCTTTTTTTAATTGGTTTACACTTGCCATATCACATCTTATGTGGCATCTCTTAAAGGAGAGATTGCATAAGATTATGACATGTAGGATTTCCCCCTTTGCAATATATATATATATATATATATATATATATATATATATAGTATGAGTATATACAAAAAACCCTTCTTAGATGGTAAACCTTAGAAACCCAACATGTGGCTACAATCAAGCCACATCATCACAATCCAAAACCAATTTAATAATAACATAAGGGTAGTGAGGTAATTTTACCTCTAGCATCTTTTGACAATTTCTAGGAAATCTCCATCAAGTACAAGAGAAGGTTTGTACCCTCCATATTCAATATATCACTATCTCTCTACACCTTCTACAAACACATTTTTCTCTCTCTATCTCTACAAAACTTCTGAAAAAATTTAAAACTACACAAATTTAACTTCAAACACCATATACGACGAGGCAACGGTGAACAGATTCGGAGGCAGGTGAAACGACGAGGCAGACGGTGAACAGATCCAGAGGTTTTGAAGCCGGTGAACAGATCCGGGTTCAAGCTTTCGGTGGTTAACATATGTTAACACACGAAGTCGAAGGAAGCCAAGAAAATATGTAGAAAAACTTTTTAATAATGTTTTCTTTTTTGTACTCAATGTATAGAGTTACTAGATTTATTTTGTTAAAGTGGTCAATAGTTTGTAATGATACTTTGTAATAACGTGTGTTAATAGGTTGTGTGCTTTATTTCTCAGTAAACTTATGAAGTGAAAACTATAGGGGTAAGCAAGACAAAAAAAAAAGGCTGACAAAATAAACGCAAGTTTTAACATATGTTACCAAATAACACATGTTAACCTCTTATGCAACATTAACACATGTTAACCTTCCATGCAGTTCATTTGAATGTCATGGGTAGGTTTTTGTGTGGTTCAATAGTTTGTAATGATACTTTGTAATAACGTGTGTTAATAGTTTTTATATTTTATTTCTCAGTAAACTTATGAAGTAAAAAACTATAGTGGTAAGCAAGAAAAAAAGGGCAGACATTAAATACAAGTTTAATAAATGTTACCAAATAACACATGTTAACCTCTCATGCACATTAACACGTGTTACCATTTACATGCAGTTCATATGAATGTCTTGGGGTAGGTTTATCTCTTGTTCAATAGTTTGTAATGATAGTTTGTAATAACACATGTTGCCAAATAACACGTGTTAACCTAATGTGTGCTAATAGTTGTATGCTATGTTTACTTATTTCTTTTGTAAACTTATGAAGTGAAAACAGGAGTGATAAGAAAGACAAAAAGGTTGACAAATGATACAGGTTTAACATATGTTACCACACCACTCATACTAACAAATGTTAGATCTTCTCATGAGTATATGGGGGCAACAGGTTTAACTTTATCAGATTAGATAACACATGTTAGCCCTTTATGACCAACTAACACATGTTACCCTCGTATGCAACATTAACACATTATTTGTACTTGCCTCATTATAATAATATTTTCTTAAACAAAAAGTTTGAGAGAGGGCGTGACATGACCCATTATAATAATATTTTCTTAAACAAAAAGTAGGAGAGAGGAGAGAGATGGTGTGACATGACCCGTTATAATAATATTTTCTTTATCAGATTAGATAACACATATTAGCCATTATTGACCAACTAACACATGTTAACCTTCCATGCAGTTCAATAGTTTGTAATGATACTATGTAATAACGTGTGTTAATAGTTTGTGTGCTTTATTTTCTTAGTAAACTTAAGAAGTGAAAACTATAGGGGTATATGGGGGCAACAGGCTTAACATATGTTACCACACCACACATACTAACAAATGTTAGATCTTTTCATGGGTATATGGGGGGCAACAGGTTTAACTTTTATCAGATTAGATTAACACATGTTAGCCCTTTATGACCAACTAACACATGTTACCCTCGTATGCAACATTAACACATTATTTGTACTTGCCCATTATAATAATATTTTCTTAAACAAAAAGTAGGAGAGAGTGTGTGACATGACTCATAATAATAATATTTTTTAAACAAAAAGTAGGAGAGAGGAGAGAGATAATAATATTTTCTTAAAAAAGTAGGAGAGAGGAGAGAGAATGGTGATGTTGACTTTGAAAAAGTAGGAGAGAGGGTGTGACATGACCCTAAAGCAACTTTACCAAAATACCCTTGCATGTACTTTTGAGCATTAAAATAATATTATAAGTCACATGAAGTACACACAATGAATCTCATCCATAGATCTAATGAGATGGATGGCTAAGATTGGGTTTCCAAGGTTTACCATATAAGGAGGGTTTCCACAATATCCCTTCCCTATATATATATATATATATATATATATATATATATATATATATATATTATGATGGTTGTTTTGAGTAGTGATGGTGGTGGTGATTGTGGTGATGTAATGGTGGTCTTGTAACTTCTATGGATTTTAAAATTTAATGATATAGACGCACCTATTAGCTATTTTGAACGCACTTATTATTTATCTTTAAACGCACTTAGTTTACAAACAAACGCACCTATGTAAACTTTTAAAGTAACTGAGAAAAAAACCAAAACTAAACGCACGATGTAAACATTCACACGCACTTGTTAAAACATAGTAAAATTTACAGAGCCAAAGACATATCTAAGACAACTCCTCATCATCAGAATCTTCTAATTCAACCTTTTCGTTATCTTCAAATTCATCGCACATGTTCTCTTCCTTTTGTCGGTTCGATTAACTTGTTTTTCCTTGCTGGACTTTATACGCTTCTGCTTACCACGACATTTGTTCTTGATACCATTCGGCAGTTGAATAGTGGGTTCGGCCTCTGATGGTTTCTCATAACCAAGAAGAGAAGCATACCTGTTAGACTTCTTCTGATGGCTAGGTCTCTTAAACCTGCCCTCATTAACCTTCTTAACCAACTCTTTCATTTTATCGTTAACCAAAGTTAACTCAGATAAATATGCAATTAGAATGTTTGCAAGATATTCACCGGCCAAGACTATCTCCCCTACAATACGTCTAGCTTCTTTCGTTTTGTCATCACCAAACTTTCCTGTTTCAAATGAATACTTGATTTCATTTGGAACAACATCTTTTGTCCACCTCTTTAGAATGTATCTCTTCGAGAATCTATTAAATTTCATCATCCTTAATACAAAAAATATATGCCTACAAAGCAGCCCGTACTGCTCGAACCTCCTAAAGGTACATAATGTAGTAACATCCTTAACACCCTCATCAACTTCCTTCTTGAAAAGCACCTGTAAAAATATTAAAAACACATTTACTGAATTTGGACGCACACAATATCAAATATAAACGTACACAATATGAAATGTTGACTTTGCTAACTACTGATGAAGTAGTCAAATAACTGATGAAAGAAACAGATGATAAAACTACTGATGAGGTAACTACTGATGAGGAAAGCAAACTACTGATGAGGTAACTTCAAACCTCTAATGACAAACAACTGAAATAATAACTTCTGAAGACAATAACTGCTAAAGTCATAACTTCTGAAGAGTTAATCTACTGATAGATAGTTAGTTAGAGTTATGTTAAACGCACTCTTATATGATCAGTACTATGTTTGAAATATTTAAACGCACGTATCATACTACTTAAACGCACTCATACATATGATATTCAAAAACATAATTGAAATACCTTCAATCCTTCTGTAATTGTTTATGAGGTTCAAACTATGAATATCCACATCCTGGTTAGTATCTTCGATCAGATCTGAATATCCACCAAAACATCATGTTTACGAATATCAACATTAAAACACAGATTGAAAAAACGGAATAAAAAACAGAGCATGATAAGTTGTACCATGAAAAACAATATTATCGAATTCTCAACAGAAACACACTGATCATCGACCGATAAGTTTAAATCTGATAAACAAAATCAACAATTAAACATAATTATACAGAAACTGATTTAATTGACTATGATCATACGTACCGAATATGCTGAATTAATCGAACTGACTGTGATTATGATGATCGTATTGTGATTGAATCGTAATGTGTTTGACCGACTTGTGTTGTGTAATTCAAATTCGAATTGACTGTGATTATGATGATCATAATGTGATTGAATCGTTTACAAAAATATATATGTGATTGTAGTAATCAGTTACATATAAACAAAGTCTAATTTGCCATTGGTTTTAACTGCAACTGAAGTTAATTAGGGTTTAGTTAATTTAATTGTGGTTTGATTAATTTGACAAGTGACATAATATAGTGGCTTTTTATTTTTTGTACGTTAAGGATACTTTGTATCCTATACTTTCTCAAGAGATAATACAATTTAAAACCAAAATAATTGAACCACATGACATGATTAGACTTCATTTCCGCTTTTACTTCAATGGACTCTGGTAATCCAACCCGTATCCGATTTAACTATTATCCAACCCGTATACAACTTAAGATGGTAACCATAATCGGGATTGAACCGTTTACTTCACTTACACTTTTGTAGTCGAAAATTGTTATTTAATCATTATCCAACCCCTATCCAATTTAAGATGGTAAAAATGTATCAAACGTGCTTTGAAACCTAATACCAACTACTATTATATATTTAACTAGCTGATTACCCCGGGAGGGTCCCGGGGTTGAAAAATCTAATTTTACGTGATAACCTATTGCAAATGGCTCAATTTAACTAACCACGGAATCTCTCAATCATTGCATGTTCATAGTATTTTAATCACTAATAACTCATATTCCCCACAAAATCTAATTTTACGTGATAACATGAACACTTTGTGTGTTTTTTCTTGTATGGACGAAACCCCACAAAAAGTAGTCGATTTTTTCTCCATTTTGTATATAGCACTATGGTACTCGTTGGAAAAATAATAAAACGCTTGTTAATTTGGTGTAATTTTTTTCTTTAAAAAATCTCGTATATAAAAGATATAAACGTTTAAAAATTATGGGAGGAAATATGAGAGAGAAAATTTTAAATTTATTTTTAAATTCTTTTTTCTTAAAATAACTCAATTTAATTAAAAAAAGAAAACAATTCAAAAACACCAAAAACTCTCCATTATGATGCCACGTGGCACTCTCAAGGGAAGGTTGAGGCTTCCATTGCACGCCACGTCAGCATATACGTTTTCTTATATATATAGATATAGATAGATTAATTTAACTCTTGTACTATTTATAAAGATTCGATCTCAAGTATCATACATGACGATTCTTCAACAAGTTTCTTAAACCGTGTGTAATCGTCCGCGAAATGGGCGCTAAATGGCCCATTTGGCGCCCCTTTCACAAGCTACACCGCCCCTAGGGGCATTTTTGCTCTACAATCCGTTTGGGCGTGAAATTTTTCGCGTGGAAACGGGCGTTAAATTACCCTGCTTTTTGCTCCACCAATAGAATACATCCACTTGGATGGGGGCGCTAAATATGTCAGACCATTAAGGTTGGTCTTAGGGGCGACGGAGCGCCACCCGAATTGGTCACGGGTACCCACTACCAGCACGGTAACACCGCCGCCACCCATGCGCTGATAGTGGTCCCGTGAACCGTTTTGCTTGTTCTGTTTACCGTGCTACTAACCGTTTCTATTATATTTTTGAATTAATATAAATCAATTTTTTTTTATTATAATCGTGTGTTTTATCACTTGTTTGTTATTGTTTTTTATAATTTAAACGTGTGTTTTAAAAATAATAAAAATAAATTAAAACAAAAATAAATAACAAAAAACATAAACATAAATCATTAAACATTAATAAAAATACATAAAAACAAAAAAAAAATAAAGCTTAAAGCTGGCGCATGAGGTGCCACGCCTGGACATGGTCAAATGTGTTGTGGTAACGACCCACATAGGTCGCCTGGGTCATCTCCACAGCAATCTCCTACCCAATGCCCTGGTGGCGGCTCATTGTGCGCTCGTACAATGTCGTCCACCGATCACACTTGACGTTTAGATCGGCCCATTTTCTTTGCAGACTCTCCCATTTTCTTTGTAGACTCTCGATTGTGCGGGCACTTGGGCCGACCTATTGATTGAAGTCACCCAAAACACGTTCCTAGAACCGTGTGTCCCTGCCACCCGACCCTTGGCGGCGTTGACACTACAAGGATGAGTTGTTTTGTGCGTCCTTTGACGCACACAACTAGGGCAATTTCTTCGTTTTTTGTCCAACGAGTCATTCTGATGTTGTGTGGTGTGGGTGTTCTTGATGTTGTGTTGATTTGAATTGTGTTTTCACCACCGTCATATGTGGGTGTTCTTGATGTTGTGTTGATTTGAATTGTGTTTTCACCACCGTCATAAGGTGGTTTATATAGTAAAAAATCCAACCGTGTTGCATGTAAAATTAAAGATAATCTGACGGTTAGATGAGACCGATTTTAATAGAAATAAATATTTTTGACCGTATTGGGTGGAGACGGTTATGAGAAATTAAATCGTGCTGACGGTTTGGTGATAAAATTAAATAAAACCATGTGAATTTAAAAAAAACTATATTTGTATTTAAATGAAAAAAAATCAGTGGAGTGTTGCCTACAAAAAACATTTTCAGTGAAGTAAATCAGTGAAATGATGTGACAGTGTATTATTGGTTAAAATTAGTTAAGTGGAAAAAAAAATACTATAAGCGCCCTTTACACCCTTACATCCCTAAGACCCTCCGTAGTGGGGCGTTAAATCAACCCAAAACGCCTGAAAACGCCATGTACACCGGCCCCTCGGGCGTTTTTGAGGAAAAAATTGTTTATGGCGTGTAATTTATAACGCTCCTTGTTTTGATCCTTCCGAGATCTGTGACCGTTTGACAACAGTAGAATAAAATATATTAAAGAAAAACAGGAAATAAAAGAAGGTGACGTGACCGTAATATTTTTCTCCGGCGAGGTGTGACGGTGGTTCAAGCTTAAAGTAGTTGATTGCAAGATGAAGATAAAGATAAATAAAGGCAAAGAAGATGCCCTACTTTTCTATTTCCAGGCTTTTTAAAATTTAGTCTACGGCCCATATACCCTATTTTCTATCACTGGGCTTCTTAAAACTTGGTCTATGGTCCAAAGAAAAAGCTAATAAAAACTATTTTTTTTAAGTTGTAGAGGATTGCTTAAAAACTAAACAAATAAACATGCTCAATTATCCCGTTGCTATAAAATTACAAATCATATAAACACACGTCAAATAAGTTTCAACTTTTACTTGTACATTTTCAATAATTTATTTTTTATTCTTTCTATATTTTATTAAATATTATTAGGTTTCATATTTATTTATTTTAAAACTAATGGAATAAAAAAATTTATAAAATTATTAAATCATTGAGTAATGATTGAAGGGGCTTGAACCACTACACCATTTCTTAACTAAAAACACTCAAACTGACATGGCGTCCACATGGCAGAAAACGCCCCTAAAGGGCTTGAACCACTACACATGGTCTAATATGACGAGTTACCTACAAATACGTGAAAACATGATTGGGTTTAAAACTCACAAACCAAAATAATTCATTTAAAATAAATTCACCTTTTATGTTTAACCTTTTATCATGTCACCGCATTCTGTATTAAAGAACATATTAAACAACTAATATAAAAGGTCAATTCATTTAAAATATATTCACCCTTTATGTTTACCTTTTACCTTTTATCATGGTCTTGTTTTCCAACTTTCAATCATGGAAATAGGTTTGCAATTATCGAAGGTTAGATCCAAACTTCCAAATACGAACTGTCTATTATATTTTCAGTAACATATATATGATTAGGGAAAACAATAACTTGGTGAGAAGATAAAGTGTAAAAATATAAACAACTTCAATTTCATGTATAGTTGACGTTTTTTTTATTTTGTTATTTGTGAGGTAATTGGAGCTGGGGGTCTCTTTGGAAGCAGCATCTCTATCTCTATGAATATAGGTTAGGTTTGTCTACATCCAACCCTTTCCAGACCCTAACAATAGCTTGCTATTTGTAGGATTTGCTAGGTACGGTTGTTTTTGTTGTTATTGTTTATTTGTGAGGTAACATGAGCTGATGTAGATGGCCCATGAATTGTTGTAGTTGGGCTGGTTTTGAGTTGCTAGATTGCATTTATTGTTATTGGGCTGGTTCTAGTTGTAGAGCTGAATAACCTTGTTGAAAATTTAAAGGCATGGGCTTATGTTACTAAAGCCCAAAGGATAAGCCCATTTAGATTCATAATGCTTTCTATATTATGAGTTTTTTGTTCTATTTTTTATTTTTTTTTTATTTTTTGATTAGATTGTTTGTTTTCTCTCTTATTCTCTTGAAGCTTCATAGATCTAGGGTTTCATCTCAATGTTTTAAAGTTTTCTTTCCTGTAAGATTATGTTTCAGTTTATCTAGTTGATAATCTCATTGTTGATGTTCTTGAGAGTTTGGTTAAGTGTTTGTTCTCTGTTGTTCCCTATAACGTATTCATTATTTTAGATCTAGGTTATTAATTCATTTTGAATCTGTTGTAATTGTTAGGTTAGAAGTTTGATTGTCATAGTGATAATCATTGTTTGCTCGTGAGTATTGATTTATGTTTTTTATATTCGAGAGTTTTTATCCTCTGGATTCTTGTATCCATAAAAGTTTTATTGAATTGCTGATGATATTTTGAGATTAGATTTGATTTAATTTATTGCCATTCTTGACATAAAGTTGATTTCCCCAACACCTCAACAAGTTTTGGAGCTGAGAGAGTCAACTCAAATTCTTCTATCGTATCTATCGTAATAATGTGAAGGTGGGAAGGATATTCGGAGGCAACTGCCAAATTGATCTACTATTGCTTGTTGTCGGGTCCATTATAGCCCATTAATACATATATGAAATACTATTATCCATTATGATATATCAAGGCCAAGTATGTCCTTAATTGTGTACTAGTACCTGAAATAAACCCTCATGTCCGGTCCTCGCCTCCTCGATGTTGTAGATTCCACTTTCTTAGGACTGTAACCTTTGACCTTTAACCTTTAACCTTTAACCTTGGTCCTGCTGTAGATTTTACTTTCTTGGGTTTTGGTCTTTGTCAAGCCTGGCTTTTGGATAAGTGAATTGAAGCTCATGTTTTGGGCCCAACAACAACAGCAGCAGCATCTGCTGCTGGTTGGGCAACCCTTTCACGTCTAGCACTTAAAACGTATCTCCTATCAAGCATAGGAACGGTTCTAAAAGATCCATATAACCATAGAAATAGTATCTTTAACAGTTTAGAGAATAAGTCATCCCAAGGAGACAAACAGAAAAGAAAGGAATTAACCATCCAAAGGCTTTGGTTTGACATGAACATCAAACAAAAGCATGATATCATCACTGTAAGAGATGGATCTATGGCTCTAAAACAGAGCACAGGTAGTCCAGACCTGACGCTAACTCTGGTGGACACCAAGAGAAAAAACACTATAACGAAACAACAACAACAACAACAACCTTCTTCCAGGCAGATTTAAGGTGTATTATCTTGCCTCTTGCTAAAAGCATCTTCTTTCCCAACATGTTGATGATCGTTATGGTGTTCTTCTCTTGGTGTCCATCAGAGTTAGTGTCAGGTCTGGACTACTTGTGCTCTGTTTTAGAGCCATAGATCCATCTGTTACAGTGATGATATCATGCTTTTGTTTGATGTTCATGTCAAACCAAAGCCTTTGGATGGTTAATTCCTTTCTTTTCTGCTTGTCTCCTTGGGATGACTTATTCTCTAAACTGTTAAAGATACTATTTCTATGGTTATATGGATCTTTTAGAACCGTTCCTATGCTTGATAGGAGATACGTTTTAAGTGCTAGACGTGAAGGGGTTGCCCAACCAGCAGCAGATGTTGCTGCTGTTGTTGTTGGGCCCAAAACATGAGCTTCAATTCACTTATCCAAAAGCCAGGCTTGACAAAGACCAAAACCCAAGAAAGTAAAATCTACAGCAGGACCAAGGTTAAAGGTCAAAGGTTACAGTCCTAAGAAAGTGCTTTTATCATGTTCTTTTGAAATCCATGGTTTCTTTTTTTACTCAAAATGTTAGGAAACAAAGGAATTTGATATTAAAAAAGATTGAAGATTTGGGTACAACATTAGGTTCTCTTGAATCTTGTGGTTTTTTTTATATTCATAATCATGAGAAACAATAAAATTTGATATTAGAAGATATTTAAGATTTGGGTACAACATCAAGTGCTCTTGAATCATATGGTTTATTTTTTTTACTCATAATCACGAGAAACAGAGAAATTTGATATTAGAAGAGATTGAAGATTTGGGTACAACATCAGGTGTTCTTGAATCTTATGGTTTTTTTTACTCATAATCATGGGAAATAATGAAATTTAATATTAGAAGAGATTGAAGATTTAGGTATAACATCAGGTGCTCTTGAAACTTATGGTTTCTTTTTATTTTTACTCATCAATCATGTGAATGGTGGAATTGTGTCTACTTTTTAACTTTGTTTACTTAGCGATTAATTTCAAGTAAGTTTTTGTTTTTGTGATGCATTTAACGACAAATGTTGGACTTGTGTGATATTTCTTCTGGTATCTCAACACTAAAGGTCAGAGGAGACATATGTCCTTTCTCACCTTGAGGGCATTTCCGAGACATGGTCACTCTCACCATACTTGTAACAACTTGAACCGTCCACTATGGCCCACCGTTTTACCCTTCTTGATTTTACCATGTTAATCCACCACACCGGTAATCAATATCGGTGATCAAGAGAAATTGAATCGTTATTCATTGAAACCAGTACCTACAGGTTCAAGGAATCTATAATCTATTAATAAAAGAATTGACTTATGATGATGTGGCATTCAATGGAGGCCTCAACCCTCAATTGAATGTGCCACGTGGCACGTTGAGGTGAGATGTTTAATAGAATATTTATTTAAAAATAAATAAAAGAAGATATGCATATCTTCTAATTGAAAATAAATTTGACTGAATTCTTTGTTACTATATTCTATTTAAAATTTAAATATTATTTTCGATATATACGATATATAAATATTGTTTTCGAATTATGTATAAGGATTAACATAAAAATTTAAATATTTATTTGTTTACAGTAAGTTTAATAAAATATTTATTCAAAAATAAATAAAAGAAGATATGCATATCTTCTAATTTAAAATAGAAGATTTTATTTACAAATTAATTTAATATAGAATTATTGAGTAGCCATTATAAATATATGATTACATTAATATCAAACCATTCATTCTTAACAAGTTTCTGAATCCTCCTTCTGTTCATCAAGAAAGTAACTGTTAAAATTTTTTAAAAGACTTTGAAGTTTTTTCTTCTTCGTTGATTATTGAAAGTGATTTATGTTTAGATTAATAAAACATTTATTAATCTAAATTCATGTATTCAAAGAAAATTCGTATATGCTTTTCTTTACAAAGTCACTGTATTGAAATAAGTGTTTTTGTTTTCAATATGATCATAAATTCCACATCTATATAAGTCAAAGTCAAATTGTAACATATTTTAAATTACGGGAAGGTGATTATATGTTGAAGGTTATCCTTTTAATACTGTATTTATGTTTAATATGGTTTACGCTTTTTATTTTTTTAACTTTTTAAATAAACGTTTTTTTAACTAAGATTGATTATGTTTAAGTTATTTACTCTTTTCGTAATTTGAGTCTTCTTCTTTTATCATTTTTTATTAAGTCATATTAAATTTTTCAACCCCGGGACCTTCCCGGGGTAATCAGTTAGTAGGTTATATGGGATCACTCGTAAGAAAGGATGATTGCCAGGATATGTGCCATATGAATGTGGCTATGAAAACATCTCCAAACCGATAATTTATTGTTATCTCATCGTTGGATATAATTTATTAACTTGTACAAGATGATACTGTATTTGTAAAACAAAGTGCACTTTTTGTGCTTGTTGTTTAAGATATAGTGCTTATAAATATGTACAAGATGATACTGTATTTGTTGGCTTTATTTCTGAATGCAGTTAGAAAAACATCTACAGGCTGGTTATTTTTTACAATTTACTAAAAAAAATTATAATAAAACGGAGCATAGTCACAGATTGTCTAAAAAGGTGATTTTGTCACGTGTCATATGAATGCAGTTCATCTATTGGATTGTTTAGAAGATTGAAAGTATGACTTGTGTCCAAAAGCTTTAATTTACGCTCTATGGCAAATTCATATGTAACACAATCCACATGCTTCTTGATTAAGGTGTTGGAGTCAACATTTACATAAACGTTGACTTTTTGTTGCTCCAAATATACATGTAAGGAAATCTTTTTATCTCGTGTCACACGGACATTGCTTTTACTTTTCACGTATACATAGCTATTGAAGGGATAGGGAGCCTAATCTGAAAGGCGCCCCTATCCCCACTAAGTAACAACCCTGAGCCACGTCACGGCGCAGGAGCATACTCGCGCGAGGACAGCCAATCAACATCCTCGCGCGCTGGCACAGATGATAAGCAGCAACTAATACCTGATACGCGCGTGCCATCACACGCGGAAGATTCCCTTGGCACGTCAAAGGAGGTACAACGGATGACAAAAGGAAGATTCATAAGGATCTGTGTCAGAGCATACACCAACAGAGGAAGGACATGTGGCAGATAGTACAAAAGGGGAACGGCTGCACTGTACACGCTGTCGTGAACAGTGACCAGCAGGCATTACTTCCTCCACTGTCAGGCGTCAAATCAGACAGCAGAGATAGCCTGGACACTGTAGCAAGTACGACGTTACTGTGCACCACCAGAAGGCGGACACGTGTCCAACTACAACAACGACCGCACTGTGGGCTGACGTCATCAACAGTGCCTCGTCCTTTCCCGCCATTTCCAGAAAGACCATGGGCTTGGGCCCCGGTTGGGCCCAAGCCAATGGTGTCACTTGTGGGCCTCTCCATGCGGTCCACTATTAAGCCTATAAATAGCATCAGATGCAACTCATGTATTCATTCACATATACAACCATCACTACTGTACTCATTACTTGTAATTCTCTCCTGTTAGTAATAACATTCCGGTGCCCTTACAGTGGACGTAGGTCATTAACGACCGAACCACTTAAATCTCTTGTTCAAATCACACACAATACCTATAACACTCACCTTAACCAACTCTCGGGTTGTCATAACGGTTTGGGTAAAGGATTAAACCTGTAGTTACGTAAGTATTAACCCCCCGGAGGTTAGTCATAATCTCTGGTATACTTATTGTTTCTTCATTGGCGCCATCCAACGGTTAGAACAGCTATTTTAACCCATCTTTTAACCCACCCATGGCTGAACCCAACCCTAATACATCCGGCATGCACCAAACAGGAGACGAAGACCTCCGACAGCCGGATAACCAAACCACACCCAACACTGTCGTCAAGCAGACGACGTCTAGGCTCGACGGGTCAGCCGTTGAAATCCGCGACGTCGAATCCGACGACGACAGTCAAGAGCTCTCCGAAGAGGATCCGGATCGTTGGCTCCTCCGTCAGAATGCCAAGAGTGCTGCAATTTACCAACGCAAGCTGTTGCAGCAAGCGAAAAAGAAAGGTAAGACGCTTGCTTTCGATACTCCGTCGAAAGCAAGGTACAAGAAGAAGGATACGGCTAACCACGGTGAGGGTCGTAGCGGGGAGCTCGGCGGAAACGTCAGAGCTCGGGGCTACGCCAAACCACGTGCAGAGCCAGATGGCTACGAATCATCAAGCAGCGATTCC
This sequence comes from Ambrosia x helenae, assembly GCA_030844895.1. NCBI lineage: Eukaryota > Viridiplantae > Streptophyta > Magnoliopsida > Asterales > Asteraceae > Ambrosia > Ambrosia x helenae. Next base: position 12,181,145 of record CM061234.1, read on the forward strand.
GATCACAGGGGGAAGAAACACACTCACACGTCGCGAGACAGTGAGGTAGACGATGACTTGGTAAAGCCATTCCGACCAAAAGCTTTTGCGGAGAAGTCCAAATTCGTCGCTCGCATAGCGGCTGCAAAAGTACCAAGAAAGGCCAAACTCCCAAGCAGCATCGGTAGATACGATGGCCTGCGTGACCCAGATGACCATGTGCACGATTTCGAATGCGCAGGTGTATCTGTGGATTGGCCTGTTCAAGTGTGGTGTCACCTTTTCGCTCAAACCCTCACGGGTGCCGCCAGGGTATGGTTTGACAGCCTCCCAGCGGGAAGCGTAAAGGATTTCGACGACCTCACAGAAAAGTTCGGTAGCCACTTTTCGCACTTACGTAAGCATAAGAAAGACAAGGCGGACATCCTGCTATGCCGACGGTATGACAGGGAAACGATCGAAGATTACATAGTCCGGTTTAACAAAGAAGCACTGCAAATCGGATGCGGGGAGGAGCTTACACGGGCCGCGTTCATTCACAATGTGCGCAGTCCAGACCTCATGAAATGCCTCACCGGCAAAGATGGCATCCCAGAGTCCTGGGATGAGCTCATACGCTCAGCCAAAATATATGCCTCCTCCGAAAAATCCTTCAACCAGCAACACGGTTTCCAGCCACAACACCATAATAATAATAGTAATACTAGACACAAAAACAAATCCGTCTGGAACCGCATCACAGGCACCACCGACGAGGGAAAGTATTCTCCGGCCGGTGATGCCCGACAGATCATCAGCTCCAAACAAACGCGGGACCAGCGCGGACACTCAAAGAAAAACCATGACTGGACCCCGTTAACAAAAACACCATCTCAAGTTCTGAAAACCGAGCAGGTCACCCTGAAAGAGCCCAATCCTCTGGGAAAGCGCCGAAATGTGGACCGTAGCAAGTTCTGTGAGTACCATAACGACTACGGTCACCTCACGGACAACTGCTACAGTCTAAAAATGGAGATAGAGGCAGCGCTGAAATCAGGCCAGCTCGGCCACTTGGTCAAAAATGTTCACCGAGCCGGCAGAGGGCAGGGCAACGAGGAAACCCAAGGTGAAGGGTCACGGAAGAAGATCCGGGACCTAAACACTCACGCTGCAACTCTAATCCCCCGCCACCAATGCAACATGACATGGCGGAGCAAGAACACCCAACATGGGAAGCGCACCCGGGTACAGCCACTAGACGACTCATGGAAGGAGGCTGACATCCTCATGCCAAGGGTCAGAGGGGGCGCCTCCTGCACAACTCCATTGGTGATTACTGCCGTCTTCGGACATTACCGCACACGGTATATGTTTTTAGACGGCGGCAGCAGCACAGATATCATGTACGACCAATGTTTCCAACAGCTAGATGAAGAAGACAAAGCAAAGCTCATTCCGGTCAATGAGCCAATCTCTGGTTTCATCCATGAAACCATCATGCCCCGCGGCATGCTCTCTTTGCCTGTAACATGGACGGATGGTATACATGAGCGCACAGAAATATGCGACTTCATGGTCCTACCAGCCACATCAAACCATGACATACTCCTAGGAAGAGAAGGCATTGCCCACTTCAACGCCAACGCCTCCACGGCGCATGCAATGGTTGGTTTTCCCACCAAAACAGGCGTTGCCTTCATCCGGGGGAACAAAGATTGCCATGTTGCGGAGACAGCCAAACCGCCAAAGATGGTCAAGACAGATGCCCGCACAGAGCCGGAAAAATGGGCGCTCAACCCTAAATTTCCGGAGCAAACGGTGACCATCGGCCATGTAATCTCCGAATCCGTACGAAATCATCTGAAGCAACTTCTGATCAGCAATATAGACATTTTCGCATGGCAACCGACAGATATGGTGGGTGTTCCGCGGGATATAGCGGAACACAGGCTTAACGTATATCGTTCCGCAGAGCCAATTGTACAGAAGAAGAGAAGTATGGGCCCGGAGAAAACAAAGGCCATGAACGAACAAGTCACCGAGCTGCTCAATGCAGGCATCCTCCGCCCCATCAGATATCAAACTTGGGTGGCCAATCCCGTCATGGTCGCCAAAGCGAATGGAGGATGGCGCATGTGCGTAGATTACAAAGACATCAACAAGGCATGCCCAAAAGACTGTTATCCCCTACCAGAGATCGATTTGAAGGTGGACTCCCTCGCCCCATACAGATTCAAGTGTTTCCTGGACGCCTACAAAGGATATCACCAAATACAGATGGCGAAGGAAGATGAAGACAAAACAGCGTTCCGCACAGACGCGGGTATCTTCTGCTACACAAAGATGCCTTTCGGCCTGAAAAATGCGGGCGCCACATACCAACGCCTGATGGATACAGCGTTCGTGAAAGAAATCGGCGTACGGCTTGAAGTGTACGTCGATGATTTAGTGATCAAAAGCAGGGAAGAAACCGACATGCTACAAGACATCCAACAAACATTTTACCAGCTACGAAAGGTCCGCATGAAGCTAAATCCAGGCAAGTGCTCGTTTGGAATGGAAGAAGGGAAATTTCTGGGAGTCATCGTTACGCGGGACGGGTTCCGCGCCAACCCAGACAAGGTACAAGCAATCGAGCGGATGCCATCTCCCGCCTCCGTCAAAGAGGTGCAGACATTGATGGGCCGCCTGGTCGCCCTAAACCGGTTCCTATCCAACTACGCTTCAAAGTCATTTCCTTTTGTCGACACCTTGAAAAATTGTCTGAAGAAAAGTAACTTCCGCTGGACAACCGAAGCGGAGTCAGCTTTTCAACAAATGAAGCAGTGTTTGATGAACCTTCCTACACTAACAGCCCCGCTCCCTAAAGAGCCACTCACGCTCTATCTTTCAGTCACGGAGCGGGCAATCGGCGCAGTTCTGATGGTCGATCGTAAAGGCGTGCAAACGCCTATCTATTACATCAGCCGCACGCTGTTAGATGCGGAGACTCGGTACACCATAATGGAAAAGCTGGTCCTAGCTTTAATTCACGCTTCCCGAAGATTGCGCAGATACTTCCAAGGTCACCCGATAAACGTCCTCACGGACTATCGGATCAACGATATCTTGGCCAAACCAGAATTGTCAGGAAGACTGGCGAAGTGGGCTATTGAGCTCGGAGAGCACACAATCAGTTATAAACCCCGACCCGCAATCAAGGGACAAGTACTAGCAGATTTCGCAACCGAAATCCCAGCCGACAAGGTTCAAGAGTGCCGAGAAGAAGAGTCACCTGCGCCAGCGCACGACCCATCGCAAAAGTGGTCCTTATACACTGATGGCGCCTCCAACGGAGACGGGGCTGGCGCTGGTTTGCGCCTCATCAGCCCAGACAAACATGAGTTCACATACGCCATCCGCCTCGAGTTCAAAAGCACAAACAACGAAGCGGAATACGAAGCGTTGCTGGCAGGCCTCCGCATAGCGGAAAAAATGGGGGCCAGGCACGTAGAGGCACATGTAGACTCTTTGTTGGTAGCACGGCAGATCAACGGGATATACGATGCAAAAGACGAAACCATGGCTCTATACCTGGAACAAGCCAAGAAACTCATGCGCAAGTTCGACACATGCTCAGTCGAACACATCCGGCGCAGCGAGAACAAACCCGCTGACGCACTCAGCAAAATGGCATCCACGGTTTTTGAGCACATGGCAAAAGAGGTCCGCGTCGAAGTACGAGACAAACCATCGGTCCCCATACGCCAGGTCAACGTTACTCAAACAGGCAACGGGTCATGGATGACACCGATCAAAGCCTTTTTATCATCGGGAGTTCTGCCCAATGACAAACTCGAAGCCCGGAAGATAAAAACCAAGGCCCTGCAATATCAACTGACCGATGACATCCTGTACCGCCGCTCTTACTTGGGGCCACTCTTGCGCTGTGTTGACCCGGCCGAAGCCTCCTTTCTCCTTAAAGATATACATGAAGGAACATGCGGGCTACACGCAGGCCCAAGAATGGTAGTGGCAAAGCTGATGAATGCAGGATATTACTGGCCTGGCATGCACGTCGACGCAGTCACCGAGATACGCAAATGTGACAGCTGCCAGCGCCACGCTCCAAACACCTTGCGCCCAAAGAATAATCTCGTACCAGTCACCGCGGCTTGGCCCTTCCAGAAGTGGGCTATTGATCTAGTCGGACCATTCCCGGCGGCGCCGGGCAATGTCAAATACTTGGTCGTCGCTATCGACTACTTCACTAAGTGGGTCGAAGCGAAACCTCTGGCAAAGATCGACGGCGCACATGTCAAGAAGTTCATCTGGGAGTTCATTATCTGTCGGTTTGGATTACCGATGCAACTGGTCAGCGACAATGGAACACAATTTGAAGACCAGGCCCTCCAACAATGGCTGGCTCAAATGGGAGTCACGCAAATCTTCACATCTGTTGCACACCCGCAAGGCAACGGTCAAGTAGAAAGAGCCAACCGCACAATCGTTGAAGGCATCAAGACAAGACTCGGAACCAGGCGAACAGGGTGGGTAGACGAGTTGCCGCACGTCTTATGGGCCTACCGTACCCTCACGAAAACAAGCAATGGCGAAACCCCGTTCAGCCTAACATACGGCTCCGAGGCGGTAATCCCTGCAGAAATAGCTTGCCCCACGGCAAGGGTACTGATGGCAAACACAACCGACAACGATAAAGAACTCCGCATAAACCTCGATCTGTTAGAAGAACGCCGCAACCTCGCGGCAATAAAAGAAGCAAGTTACAAGACACAACTCGAGCAATACTACAACAAACATGTAAAGGAGCAAGCCTTCAAGATTGGGGACTACGTCTTCCGCAACAATGAAGCTTCCAACGCCGAAAAGCCCGGGAAGCTCGCCCCAACTTGGGAAGGCCCTTACAAAGTTCAAGAAGTGCTCGGGAAAGGTGCCTACGCATTAGAAAAGCTCGATGGCACCCCTATTCCAAGATCATGGAACGGCGCTCAGTTACGGCGCTGTTATTTGTAATCAAAATGGCTACACATGCCATATCATTAATGAAAACGTTTCCTATATCTGTGTTTCTACTTGTACTTTCCGCGCCAAGGTCTTCAAGACTTAGACAAAATCACGTCGGACACGCTAGCAAGGCATGCCTTCAAGGCACGCCACGTGCACGCCGGACGCCTACTCAAGCAGCGTAGTCTTCAAGACGGATTTACTCGCCGGACCTACAACACCGCAACATGCGCCTCAACTCTTGTCTTCTAGAGTCACTACAACTCGGACAACAGAGTAGCGCGCCACATAAACGCGGTAAACGGGTCTTCAAGGCGAGGCGATCACGCGCCTAAGTCGGACTCAATGGCACAAGTCGCCTCCGCTACAATCTTCAAGGCGAGAAAGTGTAAACACTTAGACGTCGGATTGTCTAGCTGAGCGCGCGCTCTAATTCTTACTTACACACTGGGTGACGACTTGGTTAAATAAGTAAATTAGAGACGAGACAACACGATATAACAAACAAAAGTTTTCATTAACAAAGGGAATTAAAAACCCTTCTATATTTACAAGGAAAAGAAAAGTTACAAGTATTAAAAGGCCTAATCACTGGTCAGCTGCGCCGGAAGGCCCCTCACCAGAAGCCTTCGCCAGCGCATCAGACGTTTCTATAAAATATCTAAGGGCCGCAGGTGGATCCGCGTTCTTGTTACAGTCTGCAAGCACCTGGAGGATGGGGAACTCTATCTTCTCGAACTTCTGGAGTTCCGCCTCGTACTCATCCTTCAGTGGCTTGCCATAATGTTCCGCGTCCACGATGCGCCCATCATTTTGCGCATGCAAGAAACCGTCCTCATAGCCCTCGCCATAACCATAGGCTTGGGCACTGGCAGCAATGGCGGCAATCTGGTCTCCGAGCAAAGGCTCCTGCCAAAATCTCTTGAAAACCTGCGCATAGAAACAAAGTTAGCATGTGAAAGACGAGTCTCAAAAGCAGAAAAAGCGCGAAGACTTACCCCAGCCATCCCGTCTGTCATCAACCATTTGATGGAGTCCTGCATCTGGGACTGGGCGGTGACAGCTTCATCCAGCAGCAACTTGGCCGCCTCACCTTCCTTCACAGCAGCACGGCGAGCCTGGTCACAAGAATCCAGGTCTCGCTCAAGGTCCTCCTTCGCACTAAGGACCTGGGCCCTCTCCCGCTCCAGCGAAGAGACGCGCTCAGTAGCCGCAACAAGAGCCTCGTCCTTTGACTCGAGCTCCTTGCGCATCTCTACGTATTTCGCCGTCCTCTCCGTGAGGGCCCTGCTCTTCTCTTCAAGGCTCTTCACCGCCGTCCGCCGCTCCTCACGCGCCACTGACAGAAGATCCTTGAGATCGGAGATGTCAGTGTTGGCCTTCTTCCATGAATCTGACCAACGGCGCCTCTCAGCAACCGCGTCTTCTTCAAGTTTGGCAACTTTAGCCTCCGCGTCATGGGCACGGCGGCGGTATTTGGCAATCTCGGCTTTGAAGGCAGCCTCTTTTTCAGCAAGGTTGGCCTTCTCCGCCTCCACCCGCTCCATGTCTCGCCACAACGCCGAATCACGGCGCCGCAGCGAGTCAATCATGGATAGTTGAGTCGCCTGGTTAACGCACAAGGCGGCTATTAGGTCTTCACGACTCAACATATCCTGGTGAGTGCGCTCATAGGGAGGCACCACCTCGCTGACAAACTCCTCGGCAGCCAAGGAGTTGGAAAACAATGTGTTTTCCCTTATTGCCCAACGAGGGCGCCAGATGGCGTCACCACCAGACCAACAAGAGCCGTGATAGACTCCTGCTGACTCCCCAACCCTGGAAGCCTCGCGCCGATCCCGGCGCGAGCCGCTCCCACCAGCTCCAGAGGCGCCCTGCTGGAGCAAAGCCCTCTCAAAGGCATCCCCTCCATCAGGAGCCATTTCCTGGTTCTCAACTCCGGCACGCTCCCCTGCAGCGCGCTCCTCAGCAAGCTTGGTTTTTTCCTCCAAGAACTTTTGCTCTTGGAAGCGAAGGCGGTCCGCCTCAGCCTTCTTGTCTGCCTCAGCCTTTCTTGCGGCTTCATCGGCAGCAGCCTTCTTCTCCGCCTCAACCCGGCGGCGGGCTTCATCGGCTGCCGCTTGCTTGGCAGTAACGGCCTTCTCAGCCTCAGCCTTTTGCAAGGCTTCATCGGCCCGCGCCTGCTCCTGCGCAAGCTCCTGCTCCCTCCATAAGGCATCCTCCTCCCTTCCACCCGCTTCGGCGGAAGAAGACAAAGGTGCAGAGGGCACAATCTTCGGCGCCACTACAAATCAACAATAACTTATTAATAATAATACAATCAATGAAAATAGAAAGAAGAGAGAAGAGGAAAAAAGAACTTACCAGGAGTCTTCTTCCTCAATAACTTTTGGAAGAGTGGTTGGCGCGCAGGGGCGGCACCAATGCCCATGCTGAAAACGGGCCCGCCATCGCTACCACTTCCAACAGGACCCTTGGAATTATTAGCTGGGTCCGGACCAGGCACCGATCCATCACCACCTCCAGCGCCAGACGCGACTGGAGTCTCCTTCACCGGCCCAGCGGTCCGCGACCTCTTCCTCTTCTCCAGCTGAGAAGATTCCGCTTCCTCGTCATCCTCAGAGGGAGGGCCATCCTTCCTCCGTCGACGCCCTTTTACAGCTTCTCCTGCTGAAACGGAAGAACCCGAGTCAGAAAGGGTAATCATGGCTCGGTACCTGTGCCTCCGCGGAGCGTGCTTCCAACGACCACGCCTCGCGGACGAGCCTACCGGCGTAGTCCCCCCTACAGTATCATCTCCGAAAATACTATCAAATAAAGGGCTGGGAGACTCACCGGTTGTGTAATAAGGTTTGGGCGCAGCAGTTAAATCCGGGTAGTAGAACCGGTCAGCAAGCGCGTCCAAACAAGAAGTTTGACCTTCCGCCAAAGGCCTCCACTTGATACCTTTCTCCTGACGGGCGGCATAAAACTCAAATTTACTCACACCTGCAATATTAACAAACAATAAGAAAAGAGCACAGGAAACACTAATAATGATAATAATAATGACATTATACTTACCCTCCTGCGCAATATATGGCTCTTTACCCGCCCGGACGCCATTTCGACTCATCCCCAAAAGAAAGAAAATACCCTCCGTCAGGTTCTGGAATTCCAATTTAGTGGCATTGGCGGTAAGGGCAAGGAACCACGCCTGCTTCTTGAAGTCCTTAGGCACAGGCATGTCCGCCACCCGCTGCCCATCCCCTATCACCTTCCAGGGGAGACTAATGGGGATCACACCCCTCTTCACGAAGAAAAACTTCTCCTTAGCCCAATGCAAGGACTTAGGAGTATGGGTGGCCATGGGCGGCACCTTGGGACGCGGCTTGAAGGAGAACCACATCTCATCCCGCGCCATAAAATAGAAAACATTGAACCGTTCGACAGTAGGTTCAATGTCTAGGGCGCGGCAAGAAGCTTCGAAATGAACTAACCGCAGCATCCCAAAAGCGGTTAGTTGTGTAGGACCAACACCATAAGCCACCATGGTGTCGATCTGAAACCGAGTACACGGCAGGCGGAACCCACACTTAGCAAAGTGGGCCTCGTACAATGCCAACCGGCCGGTACCGGCCGAGAGGACAGTGCTGGTCGGAGTTGGAAGGGTGGGCTCCCACTCCGGCAAGATCCCATACATAACAAGAAACCGGTTGAAGGCTTCTTGACTCCAAACACAGCAAGTGTTAGACATCAATTTCCTCTCTTTGATTTTTCCACATTCAACGGTGGTCTCCTCAACCACCTCCTCCGGCTGCTCGCCCACAACCTCCTCAGAAACACTAGCACTTTCAGACATGATAATGAAAAATCTGGAAAACTCACCGGAAAGTTTGAAGATCAAACGAAATCTTCAACGAAAGTGGGAAATAAGAAGTTAACTGACCAGAAAACAACACGAAGATGAAAAGAAGACACCAACGTAGAAGAAATATGAAGTTTCAAATAAATCTTCAAGATCAAGATCTTCAAAGATTAACCGGAAACTTCAAACGGAAATTGACCGGAGAATGAAGAGAGAAGAAAAATGGAAGAAGATTAGAGAGCATAACCGTTCAAATGAGCCACAACAGGCCTTATATACTCATCGCATTTATGGCAAGGGGACCCACCGGGGGAGTGTAAACCGTCACAACTTTTCAAATTCCGTTCACAAGATAATGACACGTGTCCGCAATGAAAACGAATGGCCTGGATGAAAGTGTATGACAGTTGTACACTACACAGGCGTTGGATGATCGACACGTGTCAACAGATCTCACAACATCAACCATTCAAGCGCGTGGCAACCCACGCGCCTGACAGACAACACGTGCCCTTCGACACGTGGCACAATCTCAACCATGAAGAAAAAATGTCAGACGCGTGAAACCCCACGCTCCTGACACAGACGAGATATTGATAATTGCAACCACGATGGAACATGTATCAGTCTGTACAACCAGACAGTCGCTGACACATCAGCAACCACTAAACTTCCCTCAGAAGTAATTGATCATTCGAATTCCAGGCGCATTTATTCCAATTTATGAGAGACAAATTCAATGCTAATGATTTGGAATTTATCACAACTCCAGACCCGCATTAAATTACTCCAGCAGCAGTAAATTTCTCAGCGGAAAGTTGACGTAAACTTTCAAAAGACGTTCCCCGCCCAACCACTGCAACGTTGGGGCGGAGAACGCCCTCCTCAGCGGAAAGTTGACGTAAACTTTCAAAAGACGTTCCCCGCCCAACCACTGCAATGTTGGGGCGGAGAACGCCCTCCTCAGCGGAAAGTTGACGTAAACTTTCAAAAGACGTTCCCCGCTCAACCACTGCAACGCTGGGACGGAGGACGTCCTCCACGGCGCAAATCTGACGAAAAACAGAGAAATACGTTACCCGCCTATATTTTCTCAAATCAGAATAATACCCCCAAAGGCTACAACGCAAGCAGATGAGCTTTCATCCGCGACTTCCACATTTCGAGTCTAGCACTCCACCTCCTCATCAACGAGCAGGAGAAGCCCTAGACTAGGGGGACTTGAAGGGATAGGGAGCCTAATCTGAAAGGCGCCCCTATCCCCACTAAGTAACAACCCTGAGCCACGTCACGGCGCAGGAGCATACTCGCGCGAGGACAGCCAATCAACATCCTCGCGCGCTGGCACAGATGATAAGCAGCAACTAATACCTGATACGCGCGTGCCATCACACGCGGAAGATTCCCTTGGCACGTCAAAGGAGGTACAACGGATGACAAAAGGAAGATTCATAAGGATCTGTGTCAGAGCATACACCAACAGAGGAAGGACATGTGGCAGATAGTACAAAAGGGGAACGGCTGCACTGTACACGCTGTCGTGAACAGTGACCAGCAGGCATTACTTCCTCCACTGTCAGGCGTCAAATCAGACAGCAGAGATAGCCTGGACACTGTAGCAAGTACGACGTTACTGTGCACCACCAGAAGGCGGACACGTGTCCAACTACAACAACGACCGCACTGTGGGCTGACGTCATCAACAGTGCCTCGTCCTTTCCCGCCATTTCCAGAAAGACCATGGGCTTGGGCCCCGGTTGGGCCCAAGCCAATGGTGTCACTTGTGGGCCTCTCCATGCAGTCCACTATTAAGCCTATAAATAGCATCAGATGCAACTCATGTATTCATTCACATATACAACCATCACTACTGTACTCATTACTTGTAATTCTCTCCTGTTAGTAATAACATTCCGGTGCCCTTACAGTGGACGTAGGTCATTAACGACCGAACCACTTAAATCTCTTGTTCAAATCACACACAATACCTATAACACTCACCTTAACCAACTCTCGGGTTGTCATAACGGTTTGGGTAAAGGATTAAACCTGTAGTTACGTAAGTATTAACCCCCCGGAGGTTAGTCATAATCTCTGGTATACTTATTGTTTCTTCAGCTATAATGCATACTCATGAGAAACAAATGAATTTGATATGGGAAAAGATTGAAGATTTGTGTATAACTTCTAGTCATAAAGATCATTCTCAAAGAGTTGATCATGATAAATGTGATAAAATGGAAGAAATAATTTTATCATGTATAATAAGAAACATCATTAAACTAATAGGGTAAAAAAAATCTATCTATATGAACACGAACACAAACACGAATGTATAGTTAAAAGACAAAAGAACATTCCAGTTATCTATACGGTCGTATAGATGAATAATCACGTTTTTTACATCTAGAAATAGTTGGGTGTATAAATAACATTAACACGTTTTTTACATCTAGAAGGCTCGCCATCTGTGAGTATGACGAGAATGCCCCGGCGGAGAATATTGTGCTTGTTGACCCACAATAACAAGATTTAAACAAGTTCTCGTTACATAACGAGTTCACGCATCAAAATCTTCAAGCTGACTTGGTTGAATATATTTGGAACAACGGACAAGAGTAGATTATTTGTAATTTTTTTTATGTTGAATAGTTTAATTTAATTTTAGTTGTGTTTTTTTAGCAATGTTTTATAATGTAATATTAATATTAGAATATTAATTAATTAAAAAAACAAAAATAAAATAAAATAAAATAAAATAAAATAAAATAAAATAAAATGGTGATGATGCTCCTACCACACCATTAGACCATCATCACCATGATGCTTTTACCCCACACTAGGGATGAGCTTGGGACGGTATCGGTACCGAAGCCTTAAACTCAAGAATTAAATATGGAATCATTAGGACCATTTCCGCTTTGAAAACTCAAAGGATCGGAACCAAAGTGTTCTCTCTGTATCTAAATTTATTTTTGGCGGGAAAGCCGTCACAAAACCAGCGGCCATAAAACCTTCAATATATTCCTTCAGACCTTCTCTCTCGCACACACACACACACTCAATCAGTCAGTCAGTCAATCAATCAAGAAGAAGATGTCGATGTTCGAGTACCCGCGGCTTCCCCGTCGAGAGATAATCGAAATACTGTCCGACGTCCAAATCGCAACAATAACCGAATCAGATCTCATAAACCCCACACCAGACTTCATGTACAACCTCTATTCCCAAATCCTCATCCACATGGGCCTCATCCAGTACGTAACTAACTAATTCATTCATTTATTTATTTATTTCCAAAACCCTAACCCCTAACTTATTATTATTATTATTGTTTGATTTGCAGGGAAGATAACAACGGCCTTGTTGAGTTTGCAGACCTAGAGAAGCTAGAGAACCCTGATTTGCATGTTGATTCGGTTAGGATGATGAGTTTGTTTCGTAAGGTCAAGGAGTTGGTTGATGCTCTTCACTGTCCTAAGAAGTTTACCTTCAAGGATTTGATTCGCCCCGATTCTGATCGATCTGAAGTCTTCCTTAGTGCCATTCTTAATTTTTCTCTTCACAGGTACTTATTATTATTATTATTATTTATTTTTTTTATTATTTTAAGGTTGTTTGAGTTATGTGTTTTGAAAGTGTGATTAGGAATTTTTGACCTAGAAAGAGGATATTGCGATTATGGTTGGGGAAATAAGCAGAGAAAGGTCTTTAAGAAAATGATGTGTTACTAAATGATTAAATTGTTATACTAGGGGTGTTTTATAGGAACTTCTAAGTTCGATAGGTATTGATGTCGAATAAATAAGCAATGAAGTTGAAAACATGAATAACTGCGTAAATCAAGAGAATCAGCGATTGGAAATTACTAGTGTTGTAAAAATCGGTATTAATCGGTGATTAATCTCTAGTCGGTAGGTTACTGAGTAATTTTTCATTAGCAAGTCTAGTCGGCTGGCCAAAAATCGATGATTCTAGCAAGATTTCAGCGAAATCTGCAATTCCGGCCGAATTCTGGCCAAAACCTGTAAATTACGGCAAGTTTCCAACCAAACCATGTAGATTCTGGCGATTAATCATGTATACTTAAAACCTGGGTTGAGGAGAGGTTAAAACCTGTCTATTTAAAATATTTACCTATAAGAATGTGTGCATATATACAAAAACTGAAAATTACATACAAAAATCCCAATCCGAGTTCTACAACATTGGAAATTACTAAAACGGGGGTGGGGGGGGGGGTATTTAATTACGAAATCGGAATACTAATTTCTGGAATTTGGGAATGTACATGGGCGGAGGTTAGTGGTGGCCCGAGGATCCCCCCCTCCCCCTCCTGAGAAGTATTTTCAAGCTCCGCCACCGGGTACATAGCCGGGTCAAACCATTTATGGTCTTGTAGCTTCACTCGTAGCCTTGCCTAAGTTTTGCGCTTTTTTATGTTTTTGACCGTGTTTTGCCATGTCTCTCTAATTAGCTGGTATCAAGGCCATACATTCAAAGGGCATTGTAATAGGCATATATTTTAGAAGAATAGTGTCTTGGTGCTTAATTTTTGTTTATATGGAGCTTAGAAATTGTCAAATATATGCTCAATATAGAATCCAAGTACTCAGATCTATAGTTGTATGAATGTGATTGGTTCAACTTATTTAAATGGGCTCTTCTAGGTTGGAAGTAATATCCAATTCTAACAGTGAGAAATGATTTACGATTGTCATCTTGGTATCTTATTTTATCTTTTCTAAACATTCTAGAAACACAAGATTGAATCTGATAGGACCGATTTGTGAGGAGATGACAACTATTGATGTGCAAAAACAAGAACTGGAGGCTAGAATAATAAAGGTAGATCTAAGAAACATACTTCCTCAGTTAGTCAGTCAGATTGAAATAAGGTGAGGCAACTAAATTTATATCTGTTGTAGTTAAATGCCGACATATCGGAGTTCAACGAATCAAGAGAAATGGAGATGCCTCTCATTCAAGAAGTGGACTCTAAAATCAAAGAGCTGCGCCAGTCCATTTCAGCTCTTAATAATCATCAAGTGTCCCTAAAAGCTATAATTAGAAAAAAGAAGGATGCATCTAAAGAAAAGGATGAGAAGGTATGCCTAGATTACAGATTCATTGTTACTATTTAAACAATCTGTATATTGCAATTTCAACTAAAGACTACACATCCAGACATCAGAGACTATTTCATAAGCTATCATTATCTGATAAAGCATATTTCTTAAAATTAATTTGTGTAGTTTTTTACACGTTCTGTATCACTTTAATCCATGAGCACACGTCTCTTGATGAGCTACTTTCTGGTTTTTAACTCTTGATGGGCTCATGTACATGTACCATTGCTTAGCATTCTACATGAACTATGTAAAGGGTCTTTCCAGCTTAATTGGTATTGGAGTTTATATTAAACTAGCTTCTTATTTTTATGATGAAAAATAGCAAGTTTGTATGCCCTTGTTTGAAGTCTTACATTCTCTGATGATGTTCCTGCAGATTTCTAGTGCTGAGTTTGCTTTGGTACAAAGTGCTCAAGAAAATGCCAGTCTGCGTTCCAAAATTGTCCAGTCGCCAGATAAGCTACAGGTACAATATATTCTAGTAGTGCATCTTTAAACTATTGTAGGTTTTCTATGAGTAAAAACAAACAATTTCTTATCTGAATGCCATTTGCAGTTCATGAGTAGAAGTGGTACAATTTCCTTTATGAGATTGTAATTCTGTTAATATGCATCTATAGGTCAGACTGAACATTTTTAGAAGACTTGACGCAAGTATCATAGATTAAACCAACGCTGTTCACTTCTTAAAATATCTGTTTGGTACTTTGGCGTATATGCATCGTCTGCCATTTTTTTTGTTAATAGTAGCTTATATATTACAAGGAAAGCCTCTTTTTTAGCTAAGTCATGTTCCTTGGCAATAGAATTTAACAACATATGTATGAATATGGAAGCCCAAATCTCCTCTCCCCATCACATACACACGCACCACCGCCACAACATGCACACATTTTCAAGCTTTATTAAACTATTGTTTTATCATTTCAAAGAGGGCACTGGAGGAGAAGAAAGCAGCTCAAGTTGATGCAAAGAATACAGAAAGAGCAGCAATGCAATCTTTTCATGAAAAATCTGCCATCCTTGAAGTTTACACAAAGGTATTTAGTCAGTTATGCGAAGTCAGCTTTTTTTTTGTTGCGGCTTGTATTCAGGTGGTTAGTGGTTACTGATTAGATAAAGATTTTTTAACAGATGAATCCTAAAATGAGATATATAATACTAAACGAATCTTTTGAATTTTCTGGGATCTAAATGATTTATGCATGTTAAGGGCTGCAAGTTGATATATATCACATGGTTCATGGGAATAGAGTTGTCTAGTCTGTTGGAAGCAGGATTTTTCTAACTAGTGCTTTTTCTTTGCTTAAAATAATGTAACAGTTGACTTGTCTCACATAGTTAAAATCTAATATAGCTCATAATAAGACAGATATTAGAAATTTGTAGACCACAGTAAGTTGCTCTCACTGGGACCTTTTCAAACTTCAAACACACTGATGGTATTTAGATTAAATTACCCAAATTGTCTATGTGGTTTGGTCGAATATATGAAATGGTCCCTAGGCATAAAATTTACACCAAAACTTGCAAAAAGTGCAGTAGTTATTTTTTTAGTTTTATTTATTTATTTTTTGTTAAGAGGAAGCTATAATCAAATTTTGGTGGCCTTTGCTTCAAGTTGTCACACAGTCGTTGATCAGAAAACAATATTTTTATTACTTAGAAAGCTTGTCTACATCATTATGAATTTAATTGCAATAAGACACAGAATACCAATGTGCTTGCTTATATGGTTTAGGTAAAAGATAATGAAAATTTTCTGTGTATGTTTTTTCTCAGGCTAGCAAGAAAATGAACAAGCATTTGAAGCTAACGCAGGCATTACAAGAGCAGGTTATGTTCCATTACAACTATTATGTTCTATAGTTTACTAGGTTTTAGGAGGTGTCAATTTCAACCCATTACTTAAGAATGGTTCAGTTTGGCCTCTGCTTATCTCAACCCGGCCAAATTAGAAAGAAAGTTAGCTAGGAGTACAAACATAACATTTATGTTTATTTATAGGGTCACGACCTTTTTTTCCTCTTTTTCTGTGATGATAATTAAAGGTATTAAGTTATTATAACAAATTATTGAATTAATAAAAAGAATTTTTAGTCAGCTACCCGACTGGGAAATGCTGTACTAAAAACGATCTGTTTTGCTCCTCCCAACCTGTTTGTATTTTTATCTCTAATTTTGCTTTAAAATTTTATAAAGTGATGGGCAAATCACAAATAATCAAGTGAACATGTTTACGCCACATTCTCCAAAACGGTTTCGGTTTCTTTCTTGATGCCAATGAATGCAGTGCTCTGAGGCAAAGTTTAAAAGAACGGAAACGAGCCTCGAGGCGTTTTCCCTTCGCCTCAGCCCTTATGAGGCGTAAGCCTCGAGGCGAACCGAGGCGTAAGCTCGAGGCGCAGTCAAAAAATAAATATAAAAATTATCTATAAAAGATAAAATTCTTGACCTAGAAAAGTCTGAAACATCAGAAACACAAATAAAAACTAAAATAATTGACCCAAATCTAAAACACCAAAAAAACACCCTAAACCACCCGAGGCGCACATTTTCTTAGCGCCTCAGCCCTTAGAGGCGTATGTACAATCTGAACCCCATGAGGCGCATCTTAGACTCGTTTTCTTAGAGTTTCGCCTCGAGGCGTACGCCTCACCCGTTTTTTTAAACCATGCTCTGAGGCTAGCACTTGGTTCTTGAACAGGTGAACTCAGCTAAGCAGGTTGAGAAAGATGTGAAGGTTCTGAAAGCTAAGAATAGCGATGACGGCGTGTTGGACAAATCACTTGAAGCCAAATTATTTGAACACCAAGGCAGAGGTGCTTCTGTTTAGCTAGTTAGCTTAACTTCAAAAGCCAGCCAAACTTTAAGTTTTATCTATATATTTTTTTATTTCTATTTTATCAGCGGATCAGTTAGAAGAACTACTAAAGCAGCTAGAAAAAGAAAGAGATCTTAAATGTGAAGAGGCTTCCAAAGAACTAAACAACGTAAGAGCACAAATGGAATATAACAGCCGTGGTCTGGAACAAAGGCAACGTGAAGTAGAAGCTCGTGTTGCAGAGGTATGTACATTTTAAACTTTTCCAACGAAAAGCATTTTTAAGACTTGGGTTTTGTTGTGTACTTGTTCATCTTTATTTATCTGTTTATTAATTTTCTACTTTTGAACTTGTTAAGGGTGCTGCTATAAATGAAAAGATCAACACCGAGAAAGATTCAGCAACAGCTAAACAGCAAATGCTACTCTGTAAATGTGAAGAGATCAGTAAAGAGGTATTTTTCTTTCCTTTATTATTATTTTTAGTTGTTATTTCTATAACTGAAAGCATTGTATGTTGTGTGTAGTTTTTCGAGTATTCAAATGCGACGGGGCACTTGCTTTCTCGTCTAGAGGAAGGAGTTTCCGAATGACCGTCTGTGCCACAACGATCGTTTTCTGAATCCATTTCTTTTTCTTTATTATGATCAAGTCTTGGAGGTTGAATAGCTCATGTCAATCTTAATTTGACATCTTCAGGTGTGCTAAAGTTTATTATTTTTTAATCAATCAAATTGTTCTGTGTATACCCTGAATGATCTATGGATAGTTGAAGATTGTAAGACTCATTAGACTCATTCAAGTATGTTGCAGCAATTACAGGATTGTCATTAGGACAGTCCCGACTCACTTGACCTGAGCCGAACCCAATGGAAATATTAAGAATAATGGAACCAAGGACCGGCATGATGTAAACAAAAACAAACTTGAAACATACAAATATAAAATGATGTCAATTTTTAGATGATTTTAAGAGCTGTTAGAATTGAGATCCAGATCAAATATACTTGGCACCAATTTGATTAGATTTGGTTCGGTTTTCAGTTTTGACGAAACGTGTTTTTTGAACATTCCTAAGAAGTAAATGTAAATAGTAAAAATATTAGAGGTGGCAATTCTAAAAATTACCTAAAATATGGTTATGTTTGTTATATTTTTACAAACAGGTCAAATAGATAAAATGAAAAACACGTTTAAAAAGGGATGGCGGCGCAGCTTGTTGCCTGCCTGCCTGTTATCTTGATGTAATTTTCTTTGTCCGGGAATAAAAATTTTCGAGATTACAGTAATAGAAATAGAAATATAAATATAAATATAAAAAAAAAAAAACGTTTAAAAAATGTAATGTGCCCAAGTCATTTAAAGTAAATAATCAAATAAAACTTTATATTAAATTTAAATAACCAACCTTATCGGTTAACTAATGAATTGGACAAGACATGTAACGTTACCTACTATGCTTAAAGAAAACAATAATAAAATTTGTAGACTAAATAAAATTTCACTTTCTTCTCTTATTATTGTACTAGCTGATTACCCCGGGAAGGTCCCGGGGTTGAAAAATTTAATATGATTTAATAAAAAATGATAAAAGAAGAAAACTCAAATCACGAAAAGAGTAAATAACTTAAACATAATCAATCTTAGTTAAAAAAACATTTATTTAAAAAGTTAAAAAAATAAAAAGCATAAACCATATTAAACATAATACATTATTAAAAGGATAACCTTCAACATATAAGACTAAGGGGTGTGGGTGAGGAAAAGGATCGGGAAGAGTGATGTGGCTTCTTTCCCCAAGGGGAACACCGCCCCCCTCATCTTCCCTTCGGTGTGATCGGTAAGATTTCCCCCATCTCACCGTCCCATTCTTCCATACTTTCTTTTGTCTTTTTATGCAAACATCAATATAATATATATATTTATTCTTGTCTTTTTATTTAATATTAATACTTTTTTATATAAAAGTATAATAACAATAGATATAATAATATAGGAGGAGGAGGGGAAGGAGGGGGAACCATTTCCTCTAGAATGAGGGAGGAGAAGGGGAAGATGATGTGGCGTTGATGTGGACAAGGGGAGGGAAGGGGGAAGGGGAACCACACCCCATAGTCTAATCATCTTCATGTAATTTAAAATATGTTACAATTTGACTTTGACTTATATAGATGTAGAATTCATGAGGGGG
The DNA here is from genome assembly GCA_030844895.1 of Ambrosia x helenae. NCBI lineage: Eukaryota > Viridiplantae > Streptophyta > Magnoliopsida > Asterales > Asteraceae > Ambrosia > Ambrosia x helenae. The sequence continues at coordinate 12,200,101 of CM061234.1, forward strand.
AAGAAAAATATAACCATTCTAATAATACTAATACTAATAGTAATAATTATTACTCTTCTAATTAAATAAATAAAAAAAATAACCTTGTTATAAGGTGACACCATGTGTTGCAGTGTTGCGCAATTCTTTCTCCTAGCTTCTCTTGATGAAGTATACATATCCATCTTTAGAAGAGTAAAATTCCAATGATAGCATGGCGATTGGGCCGAATTTCAACATCGTAGATAAGAACCTGGTTTAAAAGAAAAATCACGATTAATGAATAAACTGAACACCTTGTGTTTTTTTTTGTACGAACATAACCCCACAAAAAATAGTCGTTTTTTTCTCCGTTTTTTATATAGTACTATGGTACTCGTTGGAAAGATAATAAAACGCTCGTTAATTTGGTGTAATTTTTTTATTTAAAAAATCTCGAATATAAAAGATATTAACGTTTAAAAATTATGGGAGAAACATAAGAGAGAAAAATCTAAATTTATTTTTAAATTCTTTTTTCCTAAAATAACTCAATTTAATTTTAGTAATTGAGAATTGAGAATTGAGAGATAGAGAGATAAATTTAGGGTTTTATGTTTATCTTTTTTTTTTAATTAAAAAAGGAAATAATTTAAAAACACTAAAATCTTTCAATTATGATGCCACGTGGCAGTTTCATGAAGAGGTTGAAGACACCATTGCACGCCACATCAGCAATGTTCAATTCTTTTATATATATTAATAGATTAATAGATATGGTATTATATAAAGCCTATGGTAATAAACAAAAAAGCGCATCTAGTGTAGTGGTATCATAGTACCCTCCCACGGTACTGACCGGGGTTCGATTCCCCGGATGCGCATATATTTTTGTTAATTTTGCCGACATGTTTTCTAAATTCAAACAAAATTGTTGCAGGGAATGATGAAGCAAATTGAAAAATAAGAAAACAAAAACCGTTAAAATTGATAGAAAAAGATAAAATTCAAGGTACAAATGACTCGTCCATTTGTTAAACTAGAACTCACCTCGCTACGTGGCGGTACAAACCAGTTATGGAAGAAAGTTAAATGGAAATGTAGACGAATAGTAATAATAACACTAATAAAAAACCTAAAACTTGAATATTGTAAAAAAAATGGTGTAGTTTCCCCTAACGTGAGTCGGTTCTAGGAAGTTTGGTTTATTTTTTGCCCATCCTGGTTTCTAGCCCGTGCCGATTTGACCAAAACCGGTTCTATTCCTTCTTAAAAGAACCCAAACTTATTTTCAACCCGAATTGGTTTGAGAAAAAAAAAAAAAGGTTATCTCTAGGCTAAGTTAATGTAATGGACACTTTTCCGGCTGTTTTTTTTTCCATTTTGTTGTCAAAGAAGTTGAAATATCAGTTTCTTAAAACATCACTTTAATATCCATGTAATCTTAGCAATTCATGTATTCAAAAGCACAAATATAAAACTTTAACCAACATGCATATCCAGTAATAAATGCAACGAGCCCATCCCCTCACGTACCTTCAAATTATATTTAGTGCAAGGGTATTTTTTTTATACAATGTTCCTATTAAGTAATATAATGCTTTTTTTTAACCGTCATTAAAAAAGAAGTATAATCTATAGTTGGATTTAGTCGACAAGTTATATATTTTAAACATTTTATAAACAATTTATTAACTTAATATTATTACATATCATATTAAATATTTTTATTTTAATTTAAAGAATATAATGCATTTAATAAAATGTTAATTAAATAACTTACTCTTATTACATATAATTAATAATGTTATTTTATTTTAATTTAAAGAATATAGTATTTTCAATTTTATGTATCATGTCAATGGTATAATATTTAGAAATAGATAACTTTAAGTCTATTTTATTTGCTCCTTAATTATATATAATAACATAATACTATTACTTTTTTTTTCTTTTTTCTGTAAGTTAACTTTCATTCAAAAAACACCACAAGTGGTCCTCAAAACAAGGACCTCCGGGCAATCAAACGGCATTACATCAAATCCAATGGATAATAATTACACCAAACTTTTCAATCTAAATTTTTTTAATTTAGATCTATGTCGAAACCAAAAATACGAAGCCGATTTAACGTTTTTCATCACTTCAATCGCTCTACGAGACTTGTCTTTAAAGATACTAGCATTCCGCTCATTCATAACACCCACAATGTAGTAAAAACGACATCTCTGAAGATGTATTTATCCTTTTTCGAATTAGTTTTAGATTTCGCCAAATTCAAGAGACCCGTCACATCAAAAGCGAAGACAGGACCCAAACGACACCACGCGCTAACTCTATTCCATATCTCTACCGAAAATCCACAACCCGTGAACAAGTGCATAGCCGTTTCTTGGTCCGTTTGACACAGAACACACGAAACAGATTGCAGCGATATTCCACCATACACACCACAACAAAACGGTGTTGTGGAACGTCACAATCGAACTATTCTGAATGCCACTCGAAGTGTTATGAAGGCTATGAAGCTACCGCAAAACTTGTGGGGTGAAACAGTCCGACACATGGTTTTTGTTTTAAACCGAGTGTCAACAAAAGCTCTAAAAAATGCAACGCCTTATGAGGCTTGGAAAAGGAGAAGACCCAACATAGCACACTTGAGAATTTTTGGATTCAAAGTTCACATGAAAGTGCCTCCGGTTAACTTGAATAAACTTGATGATAGAAGTAAGCCGGTTGTTTATCTAGGAACTGAGCCGGGAACCAAGGCGTATCGACTATATGAGCCGAGACGTAGTATTTGAAGAATCGGAGCCATTCGAATGAGAAATATATAATGATAGCATGCAAATCGGTGATGGACCCGAGTGGACTGATTTCATAGTGCAGTTTGATGTCACTCAGGCTCAAGTTATTCAAGATCCCATCAATGGAAGCTCGCAACAAAATCTTGACCAAGATAATCAGCAGCCCTTACAACCAAGTGTTGTTGGGTCTGATCGAATGATCCAGGCAGAGAATGATAGCGAACATGAACCCGAAGATGATGTGATCCAAGTCGAAGTTGCTGAAAATTCAGGACCATCAGATCTTAGGAGGTCCGCGAGGGTAAAGAACATGCCGAAGAAGCTAAGCGATTATGTGTTACTTCACGAAAAAGAAATCTTAATTCTTGAGGATGAACCCATAAATGTTAAAGAGGCATTTAAACATACTGTTTGGAAGGAAGCCATGCGATCAGAGATGGTATCTATTGAAGAGAATGAAACCTGGCATTTATGTGATGCACCTCCCTCAACAAAATTCATCGGATTAAAGTGGATCTTCAAAATCAACCGGAATGCAGACGGGGAAATAACGAGACATAAAGCGAGGTTAGTAGCAAAGGGTTACTCGCAAGAACAAGGTGTAGACTTTGATGAAGTGTTTGCTCCCGTGGCGAGACTTGAGACAGTACGTTTGTTACTAGCTATCGCGGTGAAAAGAAGATGGATAGTTCATCACTTAGACGTCAAAACGGCGTTTTTAAATGGCGAACTAAAAGAAGTTGTCTACGTGAAGCAGCCCGAAGGTTTCGAAGTTAAAGGGCATGAGCAAAAGGTGTACCGATTAAAGAAAGCATTTTATGGGCTCCGTTAAGCACCTCGGGCTTGGAATGAAAAGTTAGATCAAACTCTCAAAAGATTGGGTTTCGTACGATGCCAAAAGGAACCAGCGGTCTATACAAAACATATGGGAACAAGTTTGATTATAGTAGGGGTTTATGTAGACGACTTAATAGTAACGGGAAATAACAAAGCCGAGATCGAACACTTCAAGAGACAAATGAAGGCTGAGTTTAGTATAAGTGATCTTGGAATGCTAAGCTATTACCTTGGAATTGAAGTAAAGCAACAGAATGGAGAAATCTTATTGAAACAATCAAGCTATGCGAAAAAGATCCTTGGTATTGCTGGAATGATGGATTGTAATGCATTAAGATATCCGATGGAGCCGCGATTAAATGTGAATAAAGATGAGGACGGCCAAGAGGTTGATGGGACTTATTACCGAAGACTAGTTGGAAGCTTACGGTATTTACTGCACACCCGAGCAGACTTGAGCTATGCGGTGGGTGTGGCTAGTCGGTTCATGCAGGAACCAAAGGTTACCCATTTGAATTTGGTAAAACATATCCTAAGGTACATAAAGGGCACCATGCACATGGGTATCAAATATACTCAAGATGGTGAAAACGAGTTGGTAGGATATAGCGATAGTAGTCACGCATCAGATCAAAGTGATAGGAAAAGTACCACGGGGATGGTATTCTATTACGGAGGGTCGCCTATATCGTGGAGTTCTCAAAAGCAAAAGACGGTGGCCTTGTCGTCATGTGAAGCTGAGTTCATGGCTGCCTCAGCAACGGCTTGCCAAGCTATTTGGTTGAAAGGCCTGTTGGGTGAATTAACTAGAAGCAAAGAGATGACAGTTAAGATGAAGGTGGACAATAAGTCGGCTATAGCGCTCATGAAGAACCCGGTGTTTCACGGAAGAAGCAAGCATATAAACACATGTTATCACTTCATACGTGAGAGCATTGAAAGAGGAGATGTTGAAGTGGAACATGTAAGTGGAGATGTCCAAAAGGCCGATCCTTTAACAAAGGCGTTACCAAGGGTGAAGTTTGAAGAAATGAGAGACTTACTTGGAGTTGTTAACTTGGAAGAACCAAATAAGGATTAAGGGGGTGATTGATAAGGATAATCCTTATTGATTTAATAGTTATCTATTTAGAATTCAAGTTATGGATAAGGCAGTCACGATTAGTAAATCGAGTCGGTTAAGGAAAAGTATGTTGAGTCGTATTAGGATAGGTTATTTGTTCCTTGGTTTCCAACTAATTGAGTCTTATAAATAGATTAGTTTTCTATGCTATTTTAATTCAAGAGTCTTGTAATCAGTTTTATTCATTCAAGCTTAATAAAAAGAGTCGGGAGTTCCCCAACCGTGTGTGTGTTCGTTCTATATCAATTGTTTCCCCAACAATAACCGTATATATATACTAAATTAAAAAGTTTTTTTTTTTTTTTTTTTTTTTTTTTTTTTTTTTTTTTTTTACCAAATGGTCATTTTTTAAACGGTTAAATGACCATTGGGATTAATTGCAATTTGAACGGTCAAATATTTATCATTTACCGTCCATTGGCTACAACCAGAACACACTCCATAAGACCTTATCCGTGACCACGACGACAGTGTTGTCGTGTGTGTTTAAAGGTGCCCATGGCTAACACGGGTTGCGTTCTGTCCTTCCTTAGTTTTAAATGGTGGTGTGATCATATGTGATGAGACCTTAGTACTGTTAGATAAGAAATGGTGTCAATGTCACAGTAACATCAATTCCTAATGCCCACCTTTCATCTCCACTACTTTAGCACCTTGTCACATGAAAAAAAAAAAAATCAATCCCATTTTGGTTGTTTTGATACATAATTTCTCCTCCCCTTCGATTGGAATAACTCATCTCCTCTGTCTGTGCAACTGTCAGCACCACTACCGTCATCGAATCATGGTCATTAGTATGCATATATAATATTCCACAAGTATGGCATAACTTTATCACAAGACCGTTATCAACCCTCTTATTACTTTTTAGTGTGCATATATAACATTCCACAAGAAAGAGAAAGGGAATCGTAAGACCAACATCAGGTTCTTTTTTTTTTTTGAAAGGTCATCAGGTTCCTTATATATCTTTTGTTATGTTTCGGTGACACATATCATAAAGAATATATATTTTTTTTTGGTCTACTTGTATAACTCTTATCTGACTTTTTTGTGGTCGTTACCTAACCATCAAAGATTCTTTCTTTTTCTTTTGATTCTTTCAAGGACTCGAGTTTATAAACGTGGTTAGACTTTCCGAGTCTCTTGGATGTAACAATGGATGTGAAGCCACCAATGTTTCCGACATCATACAACACTTTGTATGAAAATGCATCGAACGATGGAGGTATGAAAGAGACGAATATAGATTCAAGGAAGGAAGAAAAGGGAGGGGAAGAAAAACACTTGGATTTAAGGAGCTTGTCAAAGGTTATAATCCCTCCATTGGGTGCTTCAACAAATTATACACAAAACAATGTTTATTCAAGATCCACCACTATCATCTCTCCCATGGACTCCAAATATAGGTAACAACTCATTTCTTCATGTCATATAAGCATAAGAAATATGATATTGCCTATAGTTATTAATCATCAAAAGTAGCACTAAATATTTAATACTCTAAAAATATAAGTTATTTATCTATATCTTATAGTGGTTTGAGCCGTCGGTCCTCGCTTTGAGGTCCGGTTTGGCGTTTGTTGTATGAAAGCTTTTTTCCAAAAAAAAAAAAAAAATACTATGTTATAAAGTATTTGACAAGGATTTCTTAAAATTTAAAAGGTACAAGTTAATTTGCTTATGATACAACACACAATGCACATAATAACTACATTTTAAGGGAAAATTTATCTTTAGAGCATCATAGTTAATCTAAATGAAGTCAAGAGTCATGTTTATGATAGGTTATGACATTTATTTCTACAATTTCTTTGAACATATTAAATAGAAAACATGTAAAAAAGAATTTTCATAATGCTACATGTTTTATTATAATCTATTATATACAATTAGATACTTTATAAAAGTTAGTAAATCTATTATTATTCATAACAATGTTACTAAAATTTAGGTATTAGAGTTTTTTAGGAAATATCTACTGCATGAATAATTTGACATATTAAGAGCTAAATCGAGTTTACCCTACTAAACAACGTAAAGTTTTATTATTCATAGAACAATTTGCTTTTATATTTTTCCCTAAATCATTTTATGTGAAATAGGTCAAACTTATTGTTTTTGATAATATCATTGTGTGTTTAGAAGAAAGAAAAAGGCAAAGTTTATTTATTGATTCTATTTTTATATACATTTTCATGTAAGCTTCGTTTAAAATAAAATTGTGTGTAATAATGTACAAGTCATCTAAGTAGGGGCAAACAAGTCAACTTTTTTGTAGTTTTTTGTTTCCTTTTTTATGTGGATTTGTTACGGTTTTAACTCACTTAGTTTTTTCTACGATGATTTTTAACGTTTCTTTTTTTTTTTAATATGACAAGTTAACTCGTAGCCATGCATGTATGTGATTCAATGTTTTTCCGTCTATTTTTTGTTCGGTTTAACTGTCCCGTCGCAACGCGCAAGTTTCACAAATATTTTTAAAAGTTTAGAAATATTAGAGTTTCTTTTGTCCCTGAAACTATAATAATTCTCTGAAAGGTTTTCAAGTGTTAGCTTATAAATTCTGTTTACATACAAGGATTAATAAATGGTTTAGTTTTTTTTTTAAACAAACTCCAAATGTTTTGATTTAGGATATTTAATATAAGAGTGTTTAATATAAATAAATTTGAAGTGATAATCACATAAATATTTTTATAACCTTTTGCTTTAACTCGGTTATGTAATCATGTGCTCACTATCTTTTTAACTCTTATATGTATCAAAAGCAATATATGTATAAAATGTATTATGTGATTTTTCAAAGTTATACTTAAAAAACTGTGATGTGTTATGTATGTCCCTAGTTCATGCCGATCAAAAAAAAAAAAAAAAAAAAATACTACTCAATAGTTTTATTGTTAGAAATAAACGGTCCGGAATAACTACTTATTTTATTTAGCAACCATTGATTTTATTTATAAATTATTCTTTACAAAGAGATAATATTCTTTAACATCCTCAAAACTACTTTTTTTTGTTTGAAAGACGAATTTTCTATGTTGTGGCAGAGATCATCACAACCCTCAGAAGGGAAGTCCCCTAGCCACTCTCTAATGGTCAGACTATGTTGTCTTAACCGGGCCCACGCTGACACGAGAGTGGCCGGCCCACAAGCGAGTCGAGGATGCGCATAAGGGGCACTAAGGCTTCCACCCGGAAAATTTCCCGCCACCTGTCACTTGACAGATGTTGCACCCTCCACAAGAGGCAAGCCTCTCTAGAGTAAATGCACGGTAGTAGAAAACTACTATAGTCAAAACTACTTATCTAAGAATCTAATAATACAACAAGCAACCGTCAGTCACTCCTTTATCATTCATACTTTCAGATCTTCCGCTTTTATTTTTCTGAATCATCCACTTTTATTTTTAGAATATATATGGTCATACATTTTCAGTTTGTAAATAATTAGAAAATATACTCGCGCTACGTCACGGGTTCTAATCGTATCATTCTAGTTTGTTACGATATTGACATTCATTATAGTTACGACCCTTCTATTACCTCAATTAAAAACAAGAGTTAATTGCTAATTTAGTCCCTGAGGTTTGTCAAAATTTGCCACTTTCATCTAAATCTTTTTATTTGGTCAATTTAGTCCCTGTGGTTTCATTTTTTTGTCATTTTAGTCCCTGTGGACTAAAAAGATTTGGATAAAAGTGGCAAATTTTGACAAACCTCAGGGACTAAAATGACAAAAAAATGAAACCACAGAGACTAAATTGACCAAATAAAAAGATTTGGATGAAAGTGGCAATTTTTGACAACCCCCAGAAACTAAATTGGCAATTAACTCTAAAAACAATGAAACGAAACTAAATTGGGAACTATTGTTGTACGGTGGTAAATTGCGGAAAAAATTATCATTTTTGGAACAACTTTTTTTTTTTTTTTTTAAAGTAACTAAAAAGCTAATTAAAGGTTAAGGAGCAGAAAATAAGAAAAGAAAATTGATGTAACCGATTTGTTGTAATTCTCCTTTTGGTGTTTGGTGTCTGTTATTCCCAGCCTCTGACTGATTCTTTATATGCATATATAAAGCGATTGCCGTTTGAAAAAAAAAAAAGAAAAGAAAATTAAATTTGACGTTATCGTTGTACGGTGGTAAATGACGGAAAAAAATTAACCTGTTTTTTTTTTTTTTTTTTTTTTTTTTTTTTTTTTTGAACTTAAACTTTCATTAAAACCGGCAAGCGCTCAAAAACGAGGGCCGCCAAAAACTAATTACACATATACAAGGGATAATTAGACCAATCCTTCCAAACAATATCTTTGAACTTAGACCTATGTTTTAACCATAAAAGGTTCTCGATTTAACTTTAGCCACCAAATCCACAATCTTCATCGTTTTGCCTTCAAAAATCGTTCCATTTCTAGCCTTCCACACAACCCAGACTGTAACCATAATAATGTCTCGAATGATCTTTTTCCTCCATTTACCATTATGCACATTTTTGTAAAGTAAAAATTAACCTGTTTGAAACAAAAAAAAAGTTTAAAAAAGTAACTAAAAAGCTCATTAAATAAGGGATCTGAAGTTAAAGAGCTGAAAATAAAATAAGTGGTGAGTTTGGTTTGCATAAATTTAATAGAATTCAAATGCATTGGAATTTGAATGAATTCCAACTTTTAAGGCGTGGTCCTTCATGACACTAGAGTTGGATTATACTTTAGACTTGATCAAACTTAGGCTCACATGAAAGTACTTTTTCTTGAAGTATTCGGTTCATTGAATTTCTTACAGGTAGAATCTCAATTTCAGTCTTGATGTGTTAGTTAACAAATGAATTGAAGTTTGGCATGAATTCCTTTAAATTATTTTAACTAAGATAATTCAAAATCCTTCTAACATTAAAAGAAATTCAAGTCAATTTATTTGAATCTTCAATCGGTTGACGTCGTTTCGATCCGAACCGAGTCAGATCATACCGTTTCGACGCGAATCAATTAGATCCGTACTGCTTTCAACTCGTATCGTTTCGGCCCGTACCGTTTCTGATCAAAACGTTTCGACCCGAACCATTTCGACACGTACCAGTTTCGACCGGTACCATTTCGACCAAAACCATTTTGGGCCGTACCAGTTTTGACCGGTACCGTTTCACCCGGTACCATTTCGACCCGAACTGTTTTGGACCGTACCAGTTTCGACCGGTACTGTTTCACCTGGTAATGTTTCGACCCGAACCGTTTTGGACCGTACCTAGGGGTGCTTAACGGGTCAGGTTCACAGGTTGGTGAGTGCAACCTGACCCGAACCTGAAAATTTTACATGAACCCCAACCCGAAAATTGTGAGATACATATGAACTCGAACCCGACCCGCTCAACCTGATTTTTTTTTTATTTTTTCGCAAACTAATGTATTAAAATTAAAATTTTACTACAAAAAAATACAAACATATATAAAACATTTATGTTTTATTTATAAAATCTTATACCAATTTCTATTTTAAGTTATAAGTGTAGCATAAAATACCTATCCAATTTAATTTATAACATACAAATATTGTAAAAAAAAACAATATATATTATAATACGTTAAACGGGTCAACCCGCCAACCTGCCCGGGTTGACCCAAACCCGACCCGTTTAGCTAAACGGGTTCACGGGTTCAACCCGAACCTGACCTAAACCCATTTAGACTAAACCCAAACCTGCTAATTTCGTGTTAGGTTCGGGTCGTGTAAAAAATTCACACCCCTAACCTTACCAGTTTCGACCGTACCGTTTCACCCGGTACCTTTTTGGACCGTGCAGCTTTGACCGGTAGCGTTTCGACCCGAAGCGTTTTGGACCATACCAGTTTCGAACGGTACCGTTTTGACAAGCACCATTTCGACCTGTACCGTTTTGACTCGAACTGCTTCGACCTCTACCATTTCGACCCGTAACATTTCGACGTGAACCGTTTCGACGCGTACAGTTTCGACCCGAACCGTTTCGACCAGTACTGTTTTGACTCGTACCAGCCTGAACCGTTTCGAACCGTACCATTTTGACACGTATCGTTTCGGGTCGAAACGGTGCGCGCCGAAACAGTTGAGATAAAAAAATCAGTTCTAATGGTACATGTCAAAACGGTTCACATTGAAACGGTAGAGGTCAAAACATTTTGAGTCGAAACGGTACGAGTTGAATTAAGCTGTTTTTGAAGGGTATTAGAGCATCACCAATAAGGGTTTTTAGGGAGGTTTTAGTGATGAGTTGGAGGTTTTTGGTAGAGGTATTATCGTGGGGGTGGTTTTTAGATGAAGTGTTTAGTAGAGGTTTGTCATCATTAACCTCTAAAAAGCTAACTTTTAATTTGTAGTGGTACGTTCGGGTGAGGGTTGGGATATGATTATTGATAGAGGTCTTATGATGTGACAATGTTTTTAAGTGGTTTTTTGGTTTTTTTATTGGGTGAGTTTTTAGTGTTTTTAAAGAATGAACGTTTTTCTGATGTGGCAGCTAACTCGACATGTTTTTAAAGGTTTTTGGGTTTCCTTATCGTGGATGGTCTTAGGGGGGACGGGGCGCCACCCGAATTGTGCACGGGTACCCACTACCAGCACGGTAACACCGCCGCCACCCACGCTGGTAGTGGTCCCGTGGACCGTTTTGCTGGTTCTATCTAATGGGCTGGTACCGGTTGGTTATTTTAATTTTGAGTTTATATAAATGCAATTTTTTTGTTTTAACCGTGCGTTTTGTAGCGTTGTTATATTTTTACCGTTTATTTTTTAATTTTTTTGTTTTAACCGTGTCTTTTTTAAAATGTAAAAGTAAATGAAAACATTGCATTGAAACATAATATTAAAATATAAATATTAAACATAATAATATTAAACATAAAAAAATACATTAAAACAAAGAAAAAAACTTAAAGTTGGCGCAACAATCGACATGCCTCGACATGATCGAAATCGTTGCCGTATCGAACCCCATACTCATATTGAGTGAATTCGATAGCCAACTCCTCATCAAACTCCGGATCGTCCCTCACTTGTTGCTTCTATAGGGTGGTCCACCTCTCACATTTGATGTTGAGGTCGCCCCACTTGAACTGGAGGTCATAGACGGTCTTGGTGGTGTTGGTGCCAACGTGTTCAACGAAGTCGCTAAGCACTCGAGCCCAAAACCCCTCCGGGGGGAAGGCCGACCCATCGTCCCGGGGAGGGGGGAGGGAGGAGTTGAATTTCCGGGTCATTCGACGCATCCTTGTGGTAAACCACAAGGGCCATCTCTTCCTCTTCGGTCCACGGGTTCATTTTTTGGTGTGCTTGTTTTTTTTAAACCGTGTTAGTGTGACTTTTAATCCCACGGTTTGATCAATTTATATACAATCGACGGTGACACTGTTAAAATAAATTCACTGACCGTTTAGGTGAGATTAATTCAATTTAATTGACGGTTTCCAAGATTTACAATTTAATTTTGTTGACCATTTGGTGGGACGGTTGCAATAGTAAGAATTAAATGTTAAAACCGTTAAAAATGTAAAAAAAAAAGTTTAAGTTTTAAATGTAAATAAATAAAAGAATCAGTGGAGTGTTGTCTTCAAAAAAGTGTTTCAGTGAAGTAAATCAGTAAAGTGATGTAGCAAAGCAGGATTCGTTAAAATCAATAAAAGAAAACTTTGTTCTTACAAGCATCATTCTTCACCAACTTTATATTTACCCATTAAAATTTAACAAAAACTCATACACTCCCCAAACGGTATATAAACTTTTACCCATAATATTTATATCGGGCCAAAGAATTTACACAAAAGTTGCATTGTTTTAAAAAAATACTCCACATTCTACCTTCTTGTTTATTAATAACGCTACAAAAAATAACCAACTTTTAAACCATCTAAATTGCAGGTATTGGCAGACGTTAATGGTGGTAATGGTGGTGTATTCAGCATGGACATACCCCTTTGAAGTCGCCTTCCTCAAAACCTCTACACAATCTCATGCACAACTCTACGTTGCTGACTCCATCGTTGACTTCTTCTTCGCAGTCGACATCGTGTTGACCTTCTTCGTCGCTTACTTTGACTCCACCACTCATCTCCTTGTTCGCGATCACAAATCCATCGCCATCAGGTGCACAAATTACATCAGTTTCTACTAATGGCTTTACAATTATATATATATACACACACAACACAAACATATTATTGATGAAGAAACATGAATAGTTCACTTTTGTCATTTTGTTTTTTTTTTTTCAAAATAAAACCTCTATGAGTAGTGGTTTCATTTTTTTATTAATATATAGTTTTTTTTTTTAATTTTCAAACATCTTAGTATTCATTTTTATGGTTTTCTCGATATTAATTACCCTTTTTCGTCTATTCATTAAATATAATATAGTTTTATAAAACTCTTAACATATACCGACCAAACAACGTTGGTACCGGTACGAGTATTCCTTTGTATTGTTTATAATGGATGTAAAAAAACTTGTTGATTGCTATGATGAGTGCCGGTATCATGCTAATTGTAATTAACCGAACTGATACCGATCAAAAGTCCGCCGTAAAGCGCGGGGAATCCCACTAGTTTCAAACCTGATTGCTTATTTATTGGTTTTAATTGGATGTTGAGGGAAATTAAGGTACTTATCAACATGGTTTGTAATGGATTTTGCATCAACGTTGCCGTTTGAGTTGATTTCGTATTTGTTCACCGGAAAACATGGTATGGGATTGTCGTATACCGTCATAGGATTGCTTCGGTTTTGGCGTCTCCGCCGTGTTAAGAAGTTCTTCACCAGGTAAGTTAACAAGTGTATATGAGTCAAGCTGCTCGTGAGTTGCTTGATGTTGGCTTACTAAAAGTTTGAATCGAGCCGAGCTTAAGTGATTTGACTTCTAAAAAAATAAGTTTGTTTAATAAATGAGCCTGATTATGAGCTTCAGTTAACGAGCTCGAGTAGAGTCGTTTCTAGTGATTCTTATTTAATATATTAAATGTATATTTACAATATGAGGGATTTTACTAGTACATTCGCTTGTTTACATAATAGTTTTATTTTATATAAAAAATATACAAAAAATAACTATATAACATATATTCATGTGTTATACATAAAAAAAAATTATAAATGTTTATCAATTAATGAATAAATAATAGATGAGCATAGTCCGAGCTAGGCATGAGCTTGAAAAACTAATTCACAAGCCAAGCTGTAGCTTGAGAAATAATACTAGAAACAAGTCAAGCTCAAACTCTAGAACAAAACTTAAAACGTGTCGGGCTCGAGCTCTAAAAATAAAGTTTGAAAGGAGCCGAACTCAAACTCAACTTAGCTAGTTTACACTACTAATTTGGCACTGCTGATTCTATAATATTTACTGACACATTGTCATCACAGTCTTGAGAAGGACATAAGGTTCAACTACTTTTGGGTCAGATGTGCTAGGCTACTTTGTGTAAGTCAATATATCACAAAATTGGGGCATGAAATGATAGCTTTTTTGATTAATAATTTAAGGTTTAATGTGTGTTTTTAAGTATAGTCTGGGGTGTGATAGGTGACTTTGTTTTTGGTACATTGTGCTGGTTGCGTCTACTACTTGCTAGCAGTATTGTATCCACGCGAAGGAAGAACATGGATAGGGTCAATAAACCCGGACTTCAGGAAAGATGATCTTTACATTCTGTACATATCAGCCATATATTGGTCTATAACTACGATGACCACCGTAGGCTATGGTGATCTTCATGCCCAAAACACAGCGGAGATGGTGTTTGTTGTGTTCTATATGCTCTTCAATCTTGGCCTCACTGCATACATCATCGGAAACATGACCAATTTAGTTGTTGAAGGCACTCGTCGCACCATGGAATTTGTAAGCTCTAAATTATTTCCTTAAAATTGATTTTAAAGTCAAACTATTAAGTTCAAACACTATAATTGACATGAAATTTTTGACATATTGCATGTTGTGCTTGTTTAAGTTAAATCTACTTGTTACAAGGTTCATATTATTATTGACTTTCATTTCAAGAATCTTAAAGTTCATACAAAATTCATATTGAAATCTATGATGGTTTGACCCCCAAAGTCATATCTTTTAAATTTTAATTATGTATTTGTTGCATGATAGAGAAATAGCATTGAAGCAGCATCAAGTTTTGTGGGACGGAACCGGCTTCCTACTAGGCTTAAAGAACAGATCTTGGCTTACATGTGCTTAAGATTCAAGGCAGAGAGCTTAAATCAACAACAATTAATTGAGCAGCTGCCAACAACAATATGCAAAAGCATTAAATTGCATTTGTTTTTAGCAACAGTTGAAAAGGTTTATCTGTTCAACAATGTCTCTAGAGAAATTCTCTTGCTTCTGGTATGAATTATGATAATACTTTGATCCTTTTCAAGTAAAACATGTTACATATATAAATTATGCAATGACCATCATAAAGTCAAACCCTATGGTTGTCTTGACAATATTATTTTTATACATTATTTATAATAGGTTTAATGTCATCAGATCAGATGGCCTGATTTGGTTAAGGTTATGTGCTTTTTCTTGCTATCTAAAAACAGATTGCAGACATGAAGGCTGAATTCATACCACCAAGAGAAGATGTTATAATTCAAGATGAAGCACCTGATGACGTGTACATAATCGTTTCGGGTGAAGTAGAAATCATAGAATGCAATCCGATGAACAAAGAACATGTGTTGGGTGTTTTACATGCGTTCGACGTGTTTGGAGAAGTTGGTGCACTTTGTTGCAGACCACATTCTTACACCTACCGAACCAAGACCCTTAGCCAGCTCTTGCAGCTCAAAAACAGTGCTCTTATTGAGGCAATGCAGACCAAACAACCTGACAACGTGTCCATCCTCAATAACTTTCTTCGGGTATGGTTAACTTTCATTATTCACATTACTACTAATGATTAGTTTCATACAAACTACAACGAAAGTCATTTGAATAGCACATGTAACACATAGTCAGGTTGCTCACGCAGTAGATCTCTCTGTCTTTTTAGTAAAAGAAAGTTAAATAGTAACCCCTAACCTAATTCAATAATCTTTTTCGTCTATATTTGAAAAATAAATCTCATCTTTCTTACCAAAAGTGTCGTTCGTGGTCATTTTTCTATTAAATCTTAAATAATGAGAATTCGCCACACACCTGAATGAAGATTCAGGTGACACCTTAGACAAATCCTAATCGTTGAGTCAATGCCTCGCCTTAATTACACGTCAATGCCTCATTATTTTATTAATAATTTAAATAATGAGAATTCGCCACACACTTATATGGTTATTACTATCACGCACTCATACCTTAGACAAATCCCTCGTCATTGCGTTAGTAAGAGGGATATTGGGTCCATAAGGATGACTTGCCTCAATTACAACTTCAAATGACATGATCACATTCAAACACTATTTGTTACAACCCTATTTTATTACAGCCTGTGATCTCATTCTGATTAACATAAATCACATGCTCACTTATAAAGCGCAAATATAAACACCCTTTATGTACATATTGTGTGTGTCTTGAAGCATTGACTGTAACTCCACAGCATCACAAGAAGGTTAAAGATTTGAACTTAGGCGAATTATTGTTGGATGGTGGTGAAGAGAGTGTTGATGGAGATCCAAACATGTCAATGAACTTGCTTACCATTGCTGGCACGGGCAATGCTGCTTTTCTTGATGAACTCCTCAAGGCAAGGCTTGATCCCGATATTAGTGACTCAAAAGGAAGAACCCCTTTGGTAAGTTACTAATCTTTCTATACCAAGATCGTCGTAAAACTATCTCAATTTAACAAAAGGTGGTCATGTTATGTGACTTTTTTTTATGTTTGCATTAGCACATTGCAGCATCAAAAGGGCATGAAGAATGTGTTTTGGTTCTTCTAAAGCATGCATGCAACATACACCTGAGAGGTATTATTGGTTGGAATATATTTTAGTTATTCTTTCCTACTTTTGGCTTGACAATAAGTATATCTAACATATATTTATGGAATTATGATATATGTATGACCTTGGTTTAAAAATGCACGCATTAGACGCACATAATGCATGATGCGTTTGATGAGATGATTAAAATGCATTGGTCCAATTGATGTGATGTGATATGTTTCAATAACAAATGCCTCATATGCCTGAATATTACAGATATCTATGGCAATACTGCATTATGGGATGCCATAGCATCAAACCACCACTCAATATTTCGTATTCTACTCCATTGGGGTTCGATTTCTGACCCCTTCATAGCAGGCGAGCTTTTGTGCAAAGTAGCAAAGAGAAATGATCTAACAATGATGAAAGGCCTCTTCAAACATGGCCTGCTTGTAGACACAAAGGATCACCATGGATCAACAGCTATCCAGATTGCGGTTTCTGAAAACAACATAGAAATGGTAAAGCTACTCTTGATGAATGGTGCTGATGTAAATGATCCTGCTGTCAAGAACAATATCCCTGCCGAAACTATGATGGATTATGTGGCAAAAAGAGAGGTTGGATACCGTATCATGATGCCAGATCATGAACCTATGGCTGCAAAAATTGGTCATGGTGGCCGGAAAGAAGAGGTGGCCGCGGCAAAGGGTATTTTGGTAAAATCACAAGGACAAACTACTGGCAGGGTTAGTATTTACAATGGACTTCCTATTGTAAGGAGGAAGATTTGTTGTACAGAGGCTGGGAAACTTATAAAACTGCCAAGTTCAATGATGGAGCTCAAAATTATTGCAGGTATATATTTGTACTTCTGCATGCATGTTATAATTTTTTCTTTAAGACTGTTTATTTTTTTATTATTATTTTTAATAATTTTGAAGGTAAGAAGTTTGGATTTGATGCTGCAAATGCAATAGTTACAGATGAAAATGGAGCAGAGATTGATTCCATTGAAGTGATTAGAGATAATGATAGACTTTTTATTGGAGATATCCCTTGATGGTTTATTTTATAAGTTTATTTTTTCTTTTATAAAAATGTCTCTATTATGGGTAGATTTTATTTATATCATTAGATTGAGTTAGGAAGGTAGATATTATAAAAATAAAAAATGTATCCATTATGGAGGTGCTTAATTTTCATGCTTGTGTTAATGTATTAGTGTATTATACATACTAGTGGGTCTCATTATCGCGCGTTGCGCGATTGCTTAATGCTGGATTATTCGTCCATTGTTGTAATATTGCGCATATTCAACATTATGATTTATTCCTTTCTTTTCTTGCATATTCAACCTTATGATTTATTCCTATTGGCATAGCATGTACAAATGGTTGTGTTTATTTATAAAACAAAGCATGCCTGGTGTATTTTCATTCAATTGAAATGGTAAATGTAGTGGCGGAGCTGCTTAACCAGGACGTAAGCTTCCAACTATATTGTCTTCCATTTGGTGTACCCTGTTAGTTGACAAAACATATACAACAAACAAACAAAAGAACCGTTAACTAACGAAAAATTAAAAAGAACAAATTACCTGCATCCAACAATAGTAGCACAAAGAAAACAAACAACAAAAAACCTGCTAATAACAACAAAAGAATCAATTATGTTATTGCAAAATAAATAAACAATAACTGAGCCACGATAAAAAAAATCAATACTAATAGTTACACCAATATGAATAAAAGTTCAATATTCTTTTAGGTATGGAATTGTTTTTCTTCCTGTTTGTTTGATATTATGAAGAGTAGTTTTAATACTAATTTTGAACCCGAAAGACTGAACTTGATTGATGCAAATATTAAACAATTGATGCAAATATTAAAAGATGAAGATTCATAAAACATAGATACCCCATGTATGTGTAAGTGATGGGTAAAAAGGATTAGCATGTGATTCTGCCCAAAAGTAGCATATTGACATGTGAGATTAAATATATCAATATTCATAACTAGATTTTATCCCGGGAGCGTCCGGGTTGAAATATCTAATATGACATAATAAAATATATTATTATTATTATTATTTTAAACAAATCTCGGCCATAAGTTATCATATTCAAATATAAAAAAAAACGAATCTCTGCGTCGGGGTATAAATCTAGTGTCATTACAAATGAATTCGAAAGTTTGTAATCGATCATTCTAAAAAGAACTAACATGAAATAAGAAAAAAAAGTTAATTATTGTAATATCGAACACATTAGTCTAAGGGTTATGTGATGCGTTAAAAAATTCATGGGTATATGATCGGGTATATAGTTCGGGTATTTGGGTATGTTATTTCGGGTAATCGGGTCGGGTATCACCTAACCCCAGACCCACAATTTTTTTTAAACTAATCCCAAACCCGACACAATACCTGTCGGGTTACAAAAAATAGTCATTTTTTTCTCCGTTTTTTATATAGCACTATGGTACTCGTTGGAAAAATAATAAAACACTCGTTAATTTGGTGTAATTTTTTTCTTTAAAAAATCTCGTATATAAAAGATATTAACGTTTAAAAGTTATGGGAGGAAACATGAGAGAAAAAATAGTAAAGTTTTAATATTTAGATTTAGTAGATTAGGTATTTAATAGATTGCCATTGGGGTTGGTGGTCCAGTGGTAAGGCAAAGCCTTTTAATACACTAAAAGTGTGAGGTCTTGAGTTCAAGTCTCACAAGGAGCAAGAAATTCGCCTTTAAAAAAAAAAGGTATTTAATAGATTAGGTTAAAGATTATAATAGATTATGTTACATCATATTTATTCCTTTTTTTAGTTGGTTTACACTTGCCACATCACATCCTATGTGGCATCTCTCAAAGGAGAGATTACATAAGAGTACGACATGTAGGATTAATCCCTTTGCAATATATATATATATATATATATATATATATATATATATATATATATATATATATAGATTGTTTATAGAAACATCCATGATAGTTCATGGCTCTTGGCATGCCTCTTGGCATGGCAACTTCAGTTGCAACCGTAGCGTTGGGGTTTCGCCGCCATGTTAGTGGTGGTGGTTGGGGTTTGACAACCCGAATCAATCACTCTCACATAAAGTTTGTCGCCGATTAGCTGGTTGGGGAACTATGGTTTGCGTCAAGGCTATAATGAGCTGGTAGATCTGAGTGTAAAGTTGATGTGCTTGCCGCTTTAGCGTGGCGGGGTTCAAGGATGGCACTTCATTTCATGCAACTTGCCCTGCAGCCAAGGTGGTATCATTTTTCTCAACTCCGAGCCTGCTTTGCTGTAACGACCCTGGCTGACGTGGCCGGGTCGTCGGGTCGGGTGATCGGAGCTACACAGCGGAATCCAGGGTAATAGCAGTCTTTAGTCTTTCAGGATCCACGTCATCATATCTGTTGAGTTACCTGAACACATGCCAAAAATAGTTTCTGTCAACATAAAGTTGGTGAGGTCGTGTATTTTATAAAGTGAATGGCCAGTTCGTTTATCAATAATTCTTTTATATAAACATTCTTTTAAATACTCTTTTATAAACATGCTTTACATTTATAATTCTGAAGGGGAAAATATACTTCTATAAAACCAGCTCTATTATATATCCATTCGATTATATCCCAATTCTATCATATCGATTATAGTTCGTGCCATTCCTTATCGATGGTACCACTCTGATTGTGATGAATACCCATTTCCGCCCTCTAGTTGGACCTTGACGGGATTGGTCCTCTACTTGGACATGCCTACCCTCTACTCGGATAAGACTGGTTCCTGCCCTCTAGTCGGTGCAAGAAAGGAAATGGCGGATACCGTCCAGTACTGTCCTCGTTGTTTCTATGTCCCCTTTTATATTTCTTTTAGTTCTATTGATAATCGTTTATTATGTAAAACAATTCTAGTTTTAATAAATGACATGTATTCCCCCCAAAAACACTTAATAAAACAGTAAAAGTGGGGAGTTCACGATACTCACTGATTTGCGTATAATCTTCTGCTAATCTTCTTATTACAATTATATGTCATATATATACGGATACGTTTTACGCATGGGGCTTGTTAGATTGTAATACTTAGGATATATATCATATATACAATTTATACATATAGAATCCGGTATATATTAGATAGTCCTAAACTCGGGGTTTGGTCATCCTAGGCAAAAAGAAATAAAGCTGGCCATTACAGCTTGGCACGCGAACCTAAAGAACTCTAGACACGTCTAACCCGAGTCTAGTATATCGTTTTATATATCGAATCTTGTATATATAAACATATATATTTTATATATGTTTATTATTCTCTTATTATTATTATCAAGTCCGTACGTTATTCGTATTATATATATAATTCTTATAATTATAATAATCCTCGTCTAGTCCTTGGACCGGGTTCTATTCCGGGTGTTGACCGAGTCACTGAGTCGACTCGGTAACGACTCTATTTCTCGATACGGTTAACGGTACCTCGTAATTACACATAATCCTTATATTAGTCAATAGATTATTAGATTATAACCAATCAACCATTAGGATATAATAGTAACCGAACCTTACCGTTTTCATTACGGGACATGACCGGGAGTTGACCGGAATTCGTGCAAGACCGGTTATTGGACCCGTCTTCCGGATTTGATTTCCTATAACAAGAATCACAAAGATAATTATTGATAGCCCAATTCATAAACGATTTATAATGAGAACCCAATCGGTAACAACATATAATTCAAAAGATTGGTCAGATGTACTCTAACCCGATATAGGGACGGATCACGAGCACAAACAGGAGGATACGTTACTGGTTGTTTATCAAAACAGATCTGAATCTGATGAGAATTACTAACCCAATGATAGTAACAAACAACTGAACATTTCCGGTTATCGGAATTTATCAAGGAAGAAGGTTGAGTTCGGCTAATTTTAATGGGTTCGCGACAGTCACCATCACCGGTGACTGTCCGGTTTGTTTATCCGAGACAAAGAGCCGACAAGCTGGTTTATCGGGTGTATTCAGACAGGGAGGAACCAGCGGTTACACCGGACTTACGACGGTCACCACAACCTGGTGACCTTCCGGGTATAACAGCGAAGAGGAGGATGGTTTGTGGTGTTTGATTAGTCGCATCAGAGGAGAAGGGGAAAGGGATTCTTACCGGAGAAGGAGACACGTACGGCGGCGGTGGTGGTGATGACCGGAGGTTGGCCGGAGACAGAGGCGGCGGTGGCCGGCCATGGTCTCCGGTGAGGGCTGCTTGGTCAGAGCATTCATGGGTCAAACACACTTTATGTGTGTGTATATAATCTGTATAGCGAGAGAGAGAGTAGCGAGATAAGAGAGAGATGAGGGGTTTAAATAAGGGAGTTAAAATAGAGGGTGTTTGGTAACGGGGATAATAACTGAAGCGCGGGTATTTGGCAACGAGTATAAAAGCTAAATAAAAACCTTTGGTGGCGTTTTAATTAGCAGGTAAGGAGCGTCTAACCGGAATAATAAAAATCCAATAATTATTATCTCTATATTCGGTTGAACCGGTTTGTCGTGGGATTCGAACTGGAATATTTTATTCCATAATCGGGTGGTCGGGGTCCGACCCGACCCGTTTAAGAGACCCGTAACACATCGGGGTGTTACATTTGCGTTGTGACCTTTATTGCATTTTTTAATTTTTGCATTTCATGCCACATAATTCGTACAACCTAAACGGTCGGGTTTGGTGTCTTATCGCCGGTACAAGAGTAAGTTTTGGGTCTGATTGGGCCGGGTATGTCTGTGGTGGTTTTTGACGACAGTTTGGTGGTGTTTGTGAGCATGGATTGGCGGGTCGTCGTCGTTTGATGGCATGTTGCTGAATTTTTTTACTCATTTTTTCCTTTGTGATTTATAGGGAGATTAGTTGTGTGTATTTTTGGCAGCTTCAACTTGCACAACCTGACTTTGGATCTTTGTGTTTTCCTTCTGTAACATCCGGCCTCTCTCATCACCAATATTGTCCGCTTTGCCCATCCAGAGCTCACGGATTTGTTTTTGGTTGCCCAAGTGGAGACTTCCCAGGAGGTGAATGTGACACCCCAGGAAAATCCCACATTGGCCGTGGCTAGGAGAGATCCTTGGTTCACAAGTAATGTCTTGCCTCTTAAATCACAAACGCGTTTTGGGGCTTAATGTTAGTGGATGAGAGGAGAACTCCACAGTTAAGCGTGCTCAGGTGGGAGAAATTTCAGGATGGGTGACCTCCTGGGAAGTCTCCACTTGGGCAACCAAAAACAAATCCGTGAGCTCTGGATGCGCAAAGCGGACAATATTGGTGATGAGAGAGGCCGGATGTTACAGATGGTATCAGAGCCACTCCTGTGCCGTTCGGGATGGTGGGTGCATACCTCATCAGGGACGATGAGACTCTAACAGGGGGTGAATGTGACACCCCAGGAAAATCCCACATTGGCCGTGGCCAGGAGAGATCCTTGGTTCATAAGTAATGTCTTGCCTCTTAAATCACAAACGCGTTTTGGAGCTTAATGTTAGTGGATGAGAGGAGAACTCCACAGTTAAGCGTGCTCAGGTGGGAGAAATTTCAGGATGGATGACCTATTGGGAAGTCTCCACTTGGGCAACCAAAAACAAATCCGTGAGCTCTGGATGGGCAAAGCGGACAATATTGGTGATGAGAGAGGCCGGATGTTACACCTTCGACTTTAGCTTTTTGCCGACGATGTTGAGGAGACAAAACGATAGAAGACGTTTAGGTTTTCAGTGAAATGGCATTTGCCAAAGGCATTCTACTAAATGTCATCATAAATAAAACATTGTAAGTTATATGTTGATAACAAATATCTTTATTAAATAGTAATTTATATGTGATTTTATTGATGATTGGTTTTATATGTATGATTCAATAAGTTATTAGTAAGATGAACTGTGAAGTTGGAAACTGATTTTGGGAACAAAGTAAGTTAGTAACCATGTTTTTCTTTCAATAGCCAAAGTAAATATTTATAGGCCTGAAAGGGCTGCTCTTGAGATATAAGGCATATGTTTATTGGTGAGGAACATTCTTGTATGAAATAGATGTAGCTACTAGGGCTGTTCACGAGCCGAGCCGATCCGATCGGAGCTTTGCTCATGCTTGGCTCATTTACAAACCGAACCGAGCGGAGCGGCTCGTTTACAATCGAGCCGAAAACCGAACGAGCATTCTTCGAGCGCAAATTTTTCGAGCGAGCGCCGAACAAGAATCGAGCGGAGAGTAATATAGACGATCATAAAATTGCGATGTTTCCTTCGATGTTTTCATTGTTGCGTGACAACTAAGGTCGAAATGTCCGATGATAACACTAATATTGAGATCCTAGTGTCCAAGGATAAGGTTTAGATTGAGGCTGGTGAGGTGATGAGCACACGTTAGAGAACATTTGTTGCATTATGACATAGGTGTGATATCAATCGACAATTAGCAATAGACGACTAACAATATAAAAAAGTCAAGACTTTCACCTCATGACTTATTGTTTTACAATTAAATATAGTGTTAAATTTTCTTATTGAGTTAAGTGGGCTATTATATTTTGTTTGCATATACTAAGCCAAATCCAATAGAATGTTATATATAAATCCATAAATTTATCTGTAAATTGTGTGTATATCTATTATGAAATAAATAAAAAATTATTCGAGCCGAACCAAGCCGAGCGTACCTTTGCTCGTGCTTGGCTCATTTACAAACCGAACCGAACCGATCGGCTCATATACAACCGAGCGGAAGATCGAGCGAGCATTTTCCGAGCAAATTCCGAACGAGCGGCGAGCGATCGGCGAGCGCCGAGCCTTTTGAACAGCCCTAGTAGCTACCAACGCCTTTCGTGCAACACACGTCATAAAAAGACATTGAACTGAATCTAATCTCATTTGGACATTTGGTTTCCTAATTTTTTTTGGTTATATCACGCCTTCACTCATTATATCGAGTGTTTTAGGGGAGATAAAATGTCAAGGCGCGCAACACGCGCCTTTCAAGCCCAATAGCCCAATAGTTATTATGATTTTCCGTAAAATGTTTGAAAAAAAAGAAGTCGATTGCTTTAATTTGAACTAGGTATTAGTTACCCGCGCTTCGCCGCGGGTGCGGCTGTTGTTCGAAACGCGGCGAGAGCTCCTGTTGCGTTGAGTGTTTGGCGGACGTTAAAGATCGCGCGTCGCTGTGGGAGCTCCTGTTGCGTGGAGGGTTTCGTGGACATAAAAGATAATATTAAGTGACTGTTATTCTTGCATGAGCTTCAAAAAAATACTCGTGACTAAAAGCTAAAAGTTTAGTGGTCAAAGTTTGAAATCCTAAAAACTAAAATTTTGGCCAAAGTGTAATAGTTGAGTGGTCAAAGTTTGAAATCCTAAAAGCTAAAAGTTTGATGGTTAAAATTTGAAATCCCAAAACCTAAAAGTTTGGTGGTCAAATTGGAAGAAAATAAAGTTAAGTTAAAAGTTAGTGGCCAAAGTTTTAAATCCTAAAAGTTAAAAGTTTGTTTGTCTAAGTTTGGTGGTCAAATTAGAAGAAAATAAAGTTAACCTAAAAGTTAGTGACAGAAATAAAGTTAACGTAAAAGTTAGTGGCCAATATATATATTAAAACAAAGACACTGTTAAAGTGTCTTTGAATTAATATATATAGATAATTTATGTAATTTTACTTGAAAAATGTGACCGAGAGAGAACCGTTGGTTGCGTAGGGATGACGTGTCCAACGTCCAAACTTCAAAGTTCAAACATTCTTGCACAAGCTTCTCAAAGCCTACTTTTGTCTTCCACCCCTTAACGTTCAAATTATTGTAAAAATCACCCGTAATGTGCGAGTAACAAAGTTGTTACATTTTTAGTCCTTTATTCACGTTTATATTTCATTTTGTGACTATTTAACTTTCGCTAACTATTTTTTTTTTGGGGGGGAGGGGGGGGGGGGGGGGGGTTATTTTACATATACTGTGATTCTTTTTCTTTTCCAACTTTCAACATAATCTTTGTAATTAAATTAAATTAAAATAATTGTTAGAATATTTTTACAATAAAAAATAAATTTTATAAAAACAACCTAAGTCGTGTAACTTTTATCTATATAAATTCATAAATGCTTATTTTTTCTAAAACTTACATCGAAATATAAATGAATATGAACATATCGCAATGGTGCACTTAAACTTATATAAAATATCGTATATTAAAAGTTAAAAGATTTATATTTTAAATACCCCAAAAAATAAATAAATAAAAGTAATAGAGGTGTAAAAGTAATTTTTAAGTTGCACTAGATTAGCACTTCATTTTTTTACTTACATTTATTTATTTTTAGAAAATCATAATGAATAGTTAACTTTCATTTCATAATTCACTGACAAATTATCCTATATGTTTATTTTAGATGCTCCATGAATAGTGCCACTTTAGCACTTGAAAAGCCTTCAAATACTTATATGTTTGAAACTGTAAAGCAAAAATGTTCTGGTGTAGATGGTGTGTTTGTTGTTGTGGCTGGTTTGTTGCCCGGGTTCAACTCCTGGAGCAGACTACATTTTTACCTAATTTTTAACAGGTTTTTTTTAATAAAAAATAAACAAAGTGTATTCCAGGTGTTGATGTCTTCCTGTTCCGCGTGTTACCTTCAGTGAGTCACCCAACCATTTCCTTATTAACTGTTTTTTTATTCAAAGTCTAAAACCTTTCTTCCACTTTTGGTTTAAGAGATGACCAAATCAATAATTGAACACAGGGGTTTTTGCTTTAGTCGGGAGGCGTACTGTTCCACAAGTGTTTATCAATGGGAAACACGTTGGAGGTTGGTTCTGAATTCTGATGGTAAGTTCAAGCAACTCTTTAACCATATTTTTGTTTCTACAATCACCTTAATAAACCTTTTGTCTTATTGGTCTGTCTTTGTAGATACTGTTGAAGCTTATCAGACTGGAGAATCGGCCAAGCTTCTTGGCATTGATATCCATAAAACGGACCTTTGAGCTTTAAGCCGTCTGCAGCCTAATAATGCCGCAATATGTACCAACGGTGGTAGTTTCAGTTGACCTAATTTTGTGTTTATGTCAAAATATGTACCAATAAATTTGGATGCTCCGCCTATGTAGTAAACATCATCACCGCTGGTCAACTTATTTCATTAAGGTAACCAATATGCCCCCATATATTGTTTTCTTTTCCTGATTCAAATGGATTTACAAGTCAGTGTTCATGAAGCCTTGATAAAAGTTTGTTAATTTTTTTTTTATGTTAATCCCATGTTCTTTAAATGAAGTTTTCGAGTTTAAATAGTTTCTTTTTAATTAGTTTCATGAATTCGTCATATTGGAATCGTGTCTGGGGTCTAATTGTTGTTTTGTTGACTAATCTCATACTGATTTTGACATTGTCTGGATCTAGGTTCAGTAAGAGGCGTCGTGGAGATGATGATGACTCTAATAAAGGTACTTTTTTTTCTACTAGCGATCGTACCATTGCCACTAGCATGGTAATTGTTAATCTTTTTATTAATTTTTATATTTACAAAAAGTGTGTGTGTGTGTATATATATATATATATGTTTAACATCTGTTTTATCCATATTAGATATAGTCTTTCTGTTTGTGTTATATTAAATTTACAACATATAGACGTTTACAATTAATCTCCAGTTTTTTTCCTTGAGTTCAGTGTTTTTTTATGATAATTAGTGTCTTATTATTAATATTTTTTTCTTGAAATTCACAGATTAGGCATCCTTCAGCATTAGGTGTGTTTGAAGAGATCATGGGTGCCGCAAAACTGGAAAAGGTTGTGATTTTTCTTGATTATGATGGTGCTTTATCTCCCATTGTTGAGAATCATGACCATGCACATATGGCTCCTGAGGTAGTTTATTTCTCTCTTTATATTTCGCCGTTGTTACCTGTTAACTATCTTTGGCTTATTTTGTTTTCATATTTATGAATTTCACATGTTTCCCTTTTGTGTCATTGATTTTTATATTATATGTCGATATATACAGAGGTTGGTAATGAGAATGATCTAGATGACTTGGCAAATGAATCAGAATCGATGATGAATCTGAATCTATCCCGAATACTTTAGGTCAGTTGGCGAGCTGTGATTCCAAATACTCATGTGTTCGCCTGGCGAAAAGGGGTAATAATTTAACAAAATCCAAAATTTATATGAAAATTATATACACAGATTTATGATTTGTCAAGTTATTTCATGTTATATGTTTAATAGGATGATCGGATTTTGGCTAACATCGTACTGTGATCACAGGGCGAAATTGTGGCAATGATCAACACATATTGAGATGGCTGCACAGAACATGTGAAAAGAGTTTGGTACACATTTGTCGCTTTCAGGTATGTTTTGATTCCATTGATTGTTTGTGCATTAGACATGTTTTTTAAAGGCTAACACATTGACTGACACAGCAAAAACGCCCTTTTAAACGGCAATAAAACGTAAGACAACTGTGCTTTTGGCTGCAATAAAATATAGTAAGAACTGCATAAATCCTGATCTTCCTGCAATTTTTTTGGCAGCAAAGATACAATGAAAATAATCCGCGACAGTTTCAACTTTCAAGCTCTCGAGATGTTAGGGGGAAGATAGCATAAAGCTCATATGTTGGTTTGCCTATTTGTTTTGGTAAAAAGAACCAACATACTCACAACATTAATGCGTTCTATTCGGGTATCAGGTATGGGTCAAAAATATTCCCTTGCTTTGGCATTACTGGTATTTTTTTTACTGTATTACAAATGTATGCACCTTTTTTAAGTTCTGAACTATAACTGCTATATAAGATTGGGTGTTTTTTTTTCGATAATAATATGTTTGGGTTTAGAAATTCCCTACTGGTATTTGACTATAACAACAATATATTTTCAACTGATGGCATAAGAATATAATGTTGAAGTTTGTTATGATCTTTACTCATTTGCATTTCCACCACCTATTTAAGTCAATAGGATATTGTGTATGCACTTAGCCAATGGGGAAGACATCATTATTAAATTGAAGGTATTGCTGATTTGTTGTATGAGTCGGTGACCTAACATTAGCAGCATAAAAACTTGGTTTTAGATTACTTAATCAGCCCTTTAAATCACACCTTTTTGTTTCTCTTTTGTGTATTTTATGGGAGCAGTATATCATGTTTTAAATAATGGATATGTTGTTTTCCCACATAAAAGAATAATGGAAATTGTGGGTATTTTGTTCTACCACAAAAAGAAGAAAATCATCTTACGATCTTACTGTGAACATGTTTTCAGGTTGATATGGACTGACAAGAGGCAGCAATGATGCCACCGCTGGCAACCATGTTAGAAACAAAAATAGTCACAGTCAAGGTTTATCACCCTCCTGCTGCAAAAAGACACTTTTTCCAAGGTACCTTTCTCTTGCATATAAGTTAACTATTTTACGTATTTTTATTTAGAAACATAGAAATTTAGCCCACATATATCATACAAACAAGCCACCCGATATGAGATTATTCTAAACTTCTGCACATGATGAATGATTTTTGAAGGATTATAAGTTTACATTTGTACATAGATGTTTTTAAAGGTAGTAACTTGATCTTAACAATAAAGAAATTAATGAACGTATCTTTTTAACACAGCCCGAACCAGTATGCTAAAAAAATTGTTTGTGTTTGTGAGTTGCATAGCTCTAAAGTTCTATTAAACGGGTCAAACAAGCTAGCTTTTTAGAATGTGTCAATCGATTCGTTTTATTAAATGGCTTAAGCAGGTCAGTTTCATTAAAGATGTAAAACGGCCATATTTTCTGAAATTGGTCGAATGTGTTAGTTCTATTAAACGATCAATTTTCTTACATACATCAAGTAGGTCACTTTTAATAAGCTGATGAGTTTCTATAAAGGAAGTATCTTTTTTTCCAGGGTTCTATGGTTTTATTAAATGGGTCAAATGGATCAGCTTTATAGAACAGGTCAATCGATTTGTTTTTTTTTAATTACTCAAGCACTTCAGTTTTATTATACATGTAGAACGATCATTTTCTCTTAAACGAGTCAACTGGGTTATTTTATTGAACGGACATTTCTTTAAATGGGTCAACTGGGACAGTTTGATATGCTGATGAGTTACAATAAAAGCAAGTATTTTTTAACACGACTCGAACCAGTGGGTTAAATAGGTCAATTGAAGAAGCCGGTACATTTTTATAAACTGTGACCAACACGTTTGATGGCGGCTATGATCAGATCTCAGTGTTGGTTCACTTTTGACTTATCGTCTACATCTTATAAATAAATAATATTATGCTATAAAGTAGTATAGATCAACAAAAATGTTTACAAACTAAATTAGGATAAATGTGTGCAAATGGCATATTTTTTGGTGACTTATTGGTAAGGCTTATATCTCTTGCACGTCTGTCTTTTAAGACATTTCGTTGTTTGTTTTAGGTGTTTATACGGCGGAGACAAGAAACTCGGATTCCGGCGAAGGTCCAAAATGGTCCGGTGACCTGATTTAGGTGTGCATGTTTATAGCTTGTGTTATTTCCTTGATAGCATGTTTATATGGTGGGTCCTTTTCTGGATGCTTTGAGGCATGACACAAGATTGTGATTCAATTGTAATAACACCCGTTTTTTTATTAAATAATGTGCTTAAGTACTGGTTCGAACTATGTTTTATAACTTACATCTATGCAACACAGCTTGAAACAATCGCGCAACGCGCGATACTGGAAACCCACTAGTTAATATTAATATAATTTTCAATAATCATATTTTCAAATTCATGTTATTTGAATGGTTAGTATAACTCTAAGTAAATTTTATATACTAGATTAATGAAACATCCACAATCAAAACTTATAGTCAACCGTTTTTATTCTTTAAATTGATTTAAATTGATATCATTCATGGGTTAGGATCAAATACACAGTAAAAGAAAAATAGGAAGTCGTAGGAAGGGTATCAAACGGACTTCGATTGAACACATTCAAGCGGCATTAGAATCGTCTTATCGAACCCTACGGAGTTAGTTTTTAGGTCTTCGGTTTTTGGGGTTTTAGCTTGTAGTTTTTAGAATATGCGTTATATCATTGTGTCTTTTATGTACCATTATGTCTTTTTCTTATTTTCATCATTGCGTCATTTTTTCAATTCATTGTGTCTTTTTTCTTCAGCATTGTGTTATATTTTTGGCACTGTGTTATATTTTATGGCTCATTATGTCATATTTCATGATCTATTGTGTTTTTTTATCCTTCTCACCCTTCTCATTTTTTGTAACCTTTATAGAATAACTCAACCCATGACATGAATTCATAACCAAATAAAAACGATAAAAGCATATCATTAATGCAAAGTATTGAGATGGATTAAGTAATAGCTATTTTAATCAACAAACTTTCAAAAGTATATGAACTACAACATATATTAACATGTTTTCTCACACTTAGCAACTTTCTTTGATTCTGCCTTCAATATAACACAGTCTGATTAACAACGAACCTATTATCCGGACAAGGAAATTTTCCTGTAACGGACCAAACCTGATCATAAGTAACCAAAAAGGTGCAAAATGTAAGTTTCATCATCCCCTCCTCATCTCTCTCTATCTACACTTTTTCTCTCTACAAATAATATATCTTTAAATCTCAGCCAACATAATAATAATATTTACATTTTATTTACATATTATTATTAAGTCCTTCAACCACTAAACACTGAACGATCAATTGTGCAAGGGTTTAAATCGGACTTCAATCGTAATAACTCATAACCGTTGATTAGATTTAGATTCATCCATGGAGATTGGAGTGGATAAATCGCCGGAAAATGTCGGTGTAGCGATGGAGTTTCCGGTGGTTGACGGTGAGGGCTTATCATCGCCGCCAACTATGCCGCCGAGGCTTCGCCGGAGACTTACGGAAACCAAATCATCTCCGTCTAGTGTTGAAGAGATCGAATCTAAACTTCGTGATGCAGATCTTCGTCGTCAGGTTTTTTTTATTTATTTTTAAATTCGTTGAATTTGTTATTATTATTATTATTATCATAATAGAGTTTTCATTCGTTTAAAATCTACGTTAGGATCTGTATTTTACTCTTTATCTTTAAAATATATAGTAGAGACTAAATTCAGTAGTCTCTATATTTGATATGTTACTATTCATTGTTAAATATAAATGTTGTGAGCGTATAAAACCTAGAAAAAAATAATAAAATATTATTTTGTGAATAAGATGGAGATGGAAATAAAGGATGAGATGTGGGAAATTTTTAGAAGGTACACAAAATTTTGAGAAAAATGTGGTTTTTATTTAAATTGTAGAGAGTAGTTTAACGGGTAGATTAACGGTGGTTTTTATTTAAATTGTAGAGAGTAGTATAACGGGTAGATTAACGTATAAACGGCTAATGTAC
The DNA here is from genome assembly GCA_030844895.1 of Ambrosia x helenae. Classification (NCBI taxonomy): domain Eukaryota; kingdom Viridiplantae; phylum Streptophyta; class Magnoliopsida; order Asterales; family Asteraceae; genus Ambrosia; species Ambrosia x helenae. The sequence goes on from CM061234.1 coordinate 12,232,175, forward strand.
GAAGTGTAAATAGGAATTACGCATGAAGGAAATCATAATTACGCTTAAAAAATTATGCATCAAAAATAAGCATGAAGGAAATTACAAATGAAAATTACGTATGAAGAAATCAAAATTGAGCACTTTATTGTGAATGCTTATTGTTTGGCAAATTGTTTTTTAGAAACTATTTTATTACATAGATTGATGAATAGGGACTCTAGTAACACAGGATCACATTAATTTTCTATAAAATTTTCTCTATTAGACAAGCTTCAGTGTAGTTTTAGTTGTTTGGATGGCATGTGGTTATGTTTACTGATTAGTAATTACTGATTTGGGGCTAAGGAATTTGAAATTATCATCTCTGTGACAAGTTCATTATGGAGTAAAATGTATCTGATCGTGTGATGTGAGCATCTTTTCATCTTTGCCTTTTTAGTCGTCTTGTTATGTAAGCTTCTGTTTGTTGTTGAAGGTTGTCTTCGAGTTAGGTAAGGTGGTTGCTTCAGGAACTTTATTCTTTGTGAATCACATGAGGTTAATTTTTTTTAGGTTTGACTAATAATTAAACAATTGAAAACTAGAGAAGCTAATTGGAAAGTGAGTGTTATATATTTTAATTAATTAACCGGCTGAAAGTTGTATTAGTTCTTCAAGACTCTTCTTTGTACTTGGCATCTAATTATGTAGGTAATATAGTTAAGCCAGACTTTCATTTGCTGATTTTTGTTTTTATTTTCCTCCTTTTCTAATCTTTTGCAGAAATTTTATGCCCATTTGTCAAGCAAGGCACGGGCAAGGCCCATGTGTCCTTCACAATCTGGATACCAAGAAGACCTTGGTCAACGTCTACAGGCAAAGCTTCTTGCTGCTGAACAGAAAAGGTAAATTTTCCTTAAATTTTTAAATCTGGCTTTTATTGTATCGAACCAACCAAGCTAAAGTTTTCAGATTGTAACATGTTTCTGTCATTTAGGTGCTAACAAAAGTTGTACGTGTTCCATGTGAAGTCACTTTACAAAAGTTGTACGTGTTCATTGGGTTTTATTGGCCTAGTCTTGGGTAGCTTTTGTCTTACATTTGTATTTTAACTAATCAGTTGTGTAGTTCACTTAACCCTCTCTTTCCTCTCTTTAAAAGGCCTTTTGCATCCCTCCTTGTTTGTTATTGGTCATTGTGATCACTGGTCCTCATCAGCGTATTCTTGCTACTTTGATATCATTATATTGTTTTCATAGTATTTAGTTTGAAATGGGAGATTTGATGGTGATAAAGATTGAACATTTCTGATGTTTAAATTCTCATCCACGGGAGTGAATATTGATGTTATGTCCTTAATTATATAAAATTGGTTGTGGTAAGTTGATAAATTGGTTGTGGCAAGTTGATAAATTGGCATTTGTACACTGCCACTTGTGGTAAGAAAAGTATGAAATTAGTGAAATTTGATGTGGCGTTGACGTGGAGGAAAGAGGTGACGTGGTAAGAAAGGCATAAAGGGTATGTATACCCTCCACCCTTATGATGTTGTTTTCCACCTTCTTCTCTAGGGGCTAAAGAAGTATATGGATTGTCCATAGTTGTTAAAAGCCATCGCCTCTTGCGCCAAGACCCATTTTTTAGGCGAGGCAAGGCAATTGCGCCTTAAGTTGAGGAAATTGCGCTTTAATTCTCCGGTGAACCGATGGTTTAGTTGCAAATTCCGACAAGATTCCCAAATTCCTAGGAGTTTCAAGCCAAATTATCTAAACTATGGCTAGATTCCAACCAGATTTCTACTTTTATCTAAGGAAAACTACTTTTATATACTAATACACTAATATTTTTAGACGTTCGATGCTAGTAAGATGATATTAAATGCTATATAATAACTTTTGTTTATTTTATTTGAAGAATAATATTATTTTTCTAATGCATCATATATTTTTACTTTTTTCTTTGTTCACTTTTTTTTTTTTAATCTCAGGCCCTCGCTTTTTTTGCGCCTAGGCCATAGGCAAGGCCTATGCGCCTAGCGCCTTTGATAACTATGGGATTGTCTAATCTAATTACTGAATTTGGTATCAAAAAAAAAAAAAAACAACAACAACCAAGCTCAGTAAATCCCACAAATAGCAAAGCTATTGGTAGGGTCTGGGGAGGGTGGGATGTAGGCAAACCTTACCTCTACCACTAGGGGTAGAGAGGCTGTTCAGTTTCTATAATATATTTTCATTTCATTCAATTTTCATCTTTGATATAAACATATTCCAGAAATACATTGGTCAAAGATATGTAAAGTGAGAATCTTATGTGTTTGTTGTATCAGGTCAAGCATTCTGGCAAAAGCTCAGCTACGTCTAGCTAAGCTGGATCAGTTGAGGCAAGCAGCCAGAACAGGGGCAGAAGTGCGTGTTAAGAAGGAAAGTGCAGAACTAGGCACAAAAGTGGAATTGCGCGCGAGGCAGGCAGAGACAAACAGAATGAGAATCTTGAAAGCATATGGGCAACGAAGGGCCACATTAAGGAAAGAACCTCTCAGTCTCTTATGAGAAGGATTGCTCGTGAGAGTAAGTATATAGAATGTGTTAGTGCTGCTATATCTCAAAAACGGGCTGCAGCTGAGAAGAAAAGATTGGCATTATTGGAGGCTGACATGGAAAGGGCACATGCTAGGCTTTTACAAGCAAAAAAGGTAGCCAAATTCGTCTCTCAGAAGCGAGAGATTGAAAGGAGGAGATTAAGAGAGAGTTTGGAAGATAAACTACAAAGGGTATGCATATCTTTTCTTTTATTGCTCTCCAATATGCATTAAAGGTGGAAATGTAGACACGTATATTTATAGACGGGTGGTTTAGTTTATTTGTTTAATCTCTTAAAATCACAAATCGACAAAGTAAAACAAGTTTAGCTTAAATGGAAACAGGTGAAATGGTAACGGGTTGAAAGTCGCACCAAGTCTATCTCTAACCCATAAATTTTCACAGATCATTCTATTCTAGAAATTAGACTGTTGCAGACCAAAATATATATTTTGTGATTGTATATGGACATAACTTTTTTGGATAAAAATGCTTTTGTCAAAAAAAAAAAACCCCCCGATCCAACCTGAACTGTACAAAAAATTACCCACTCTTGAGTCTTGACATGAAACCCAATCACCATTTTGCCACCTCTACTCGTTTTCTATATCTGAAAGTTGTTTCTAGCATTGGCAGATGACCTTATGTAGGACAACGTGTGTGTACACAGGCTAAAAGACAGAGAGCGGAATACTTGATGCAGAGGGCAAAATTACTTAATTCTGTAAGTGCTAATTGGACCAAGAAAATGCAGAAGCAAGCTGACTATCTTTCTAGAAAATTAGCAAGGTACATGTACTAAAAATAAAGTTTGACCATTGTGTGAAATAAAATGAAGCACGAGAGATATAGAATGGCAATTGTTATTAAAAAATTGTTTGTTACACTCTTGTGTGAAACTAATTTAACAAATTCTGTTAGGCGTTGGAGAAAATTTCTCAAGAGGAAAACAACCTTTGTATTGGCCAAAAATTACTCTGTTCTAAACATCAATGAGGATCATGTAAAGTCAATGCCATTTGAGCAGTTTGCAGTCCTGATTGAAACACCCTCTAAAGTTCAGACTACAAAAGCTTTATTGGACCGCCTCGAGATCCGTTACAAAGCTTTAATGAACACGGCATCTGGTGTCAATTACTATGGTCAGAGTGACATTGATCACCTCCTTAAAAGAGTTGCTTCACCCAGTAGGAGAACTACACCTAGAGTCCCTTACCACAATAGACACATTAAGAAACCGGGGCTCACCAGAGTAGGCTCCAAGTCCAAGATACCTGTTTTCAAGCTGTCAAGGTACCAAGTGAGAATAGTGCTATGTGCCTACATGATTGTGGCTCATCCTGATGCAGTTTTTAGTGGTCAAGGGGAGCGTGAGACTGCTTTAGCTGAGTCAGCCAAAAAGTTCATTCAAGAATTTGAGTTGTTGATTAGCATAATACTACATGGACGTTGTGAAGATTCTATACCAGTGTTGCCTAGACGTACCTTTAGGTCACAACTTTCAGCTTTTGATTTGGCATGGTGCGCCTACCTGAATAGCTTTGTGGTATGGAAGGTTAAGGATGCTGAGTCTTTAGAGGAGGATCTGGTGAGGGCCGCTTGCCAGATGGAAATGTCGATGATGCAAACGTGCAAACTGACATCCGAAGGAGATAATGTTAATCTTACACATGATAAGAAAGCTATTCAGAAACAGGTTTTACAACTAGCTTTAGTTTCTTCTATTATTATTTATTAGTAGCAATGGACAAATTTGGCGGGTCAAGTAACAGCTGAAAAATGCATTTTTTTGTATAGGTTGAAAGTTGAAACAGGTCAAGTTTGGGTTGAACCAAAACATAATCCAAATATACTTAAGTTATTACTCTATATTCTATAATAATAATCTAGTATCTATATTTTTAAATAAAAAACTTTAGGTGGTTTTATGCATCAAACGCCCCACTTACGGTGTGCGCATATAATGTATATATGTGTGGCCCTCGGGGGCAAAAGTAAAGTTGCGCTAGTTTTAACGTTATTTTACTAATTTCATGGAAATAACGTTAAAAACGGCGGACGGTTAATCATGCATCATGTGGTGGCGTTGATAGCCAAAAGACAAAGGGGGTACATGCACCGATCGGGTTTGTCCCGATTGCTAAGTGTTCTGTGCCTTATGTCCAAGGCTTGATACCAAACCACATCAAGCCGGGGTCTCACTGGAAGCAGCCTCTCTATTCTTAGGGGTAGAGGTAAGGCTGTCTACATCTTACCCTCCTCAGACCCTACCTTAGCTTTGCTATAGGTGGGATTAACTGAGTATGATGATGATGATGATGGTTTTATGCATCAAAAATACACTTTGGGTTACTTTCGACCTTTTTCCTTTTAAATTAATTTTTTCTATCTGCCCAGTTAGAGATAAAGCATTACCTGGTCAATCCATTCATAAGGTGTTGGGATGTATTAAATAATGCAGGTTATAGAGGATCAGCAATTGTTGAAGGAAAGGGTAAGGCACCTTAGTGGAGATGCAGGGATAGAGCGTATGAGTAATGCTCTTTCTGATACACGAACAAAATACTTTAAAGCAGTTGAGAATGGTAACTCCATGGATTCACCAGTTGCACATATACCGCCATCTTCGTCCTTGCTGGTAATCCCAACTGCAAACTCAGACAAAAGAACAAAAGTGAAGAGCCTAGCCGCGTGGTTCGTTCCCTATTCAAAGATGATGATTCCAAGCCACAGCAAAAAGTTGTCGGTTCTTCTGCTGCTAGCAGTAGATCTGCAGAGGGTCATTTAAATCATTCTGGTGAGATTGTTGGCATGGAGAATGAGTTGATCGTGAATGAATTTGTTCATGGACAGCATTACTCATCTGCCAGTAGTTTGAATGGTACTAATGAAGATCAAACAGTGGTCAAGGTTAGTTTGTCTTTCTTATTTTCAATCTTCTTCTATTGTTTATTTTATTAGCAGTCCCTCCGTCTCATCACCCATGAGCATCGTTTGACAACGATCACAGGTACGTCAGACAATGGAAAAAGCTTTCTGGGATGGGATAATTGATTCTATAGAAGATAACTATGATCGTGTCGTTGAACTCATGAAGGAAGTGCGGGATGAACTTTGTGATATGGCTCCTCAGAGTTGGAAACCAGAGATTATTGAAGCTATCGACGTGGTTATTCTTTCTCAGGTAAACAATCCAACTTTTGAGGGTTTTTTTTTTTTTTTTTTTTCATTCAATAAAAGTTTGCCTGGATTGCTGAACATTTGTTTCATCTTCTCTGTATGTAGTTGTTGAAGTCTAACAGTTTAGACATGGAGTATCTCGGGAAAATTATGGAGTTTGCGTTGGTGAGTTTGCAGAAGCTTTCAGCTCCAGCAAATGAAGCCCATCTCAAGGATGCCCACCAGAAAGTTTTAAGAGAACTAGCTGATATATGCCGGGCAGATGATTCCAACCGTTCGCATGCTATAGCATTGGTTAAGGGCTTGCGTTTTGTGCTGGAGCAGATACAGGTATCTGTTTCTGCTTATTTCTCCATTTATTTGCTTGGAGATTCTGACCCAAGTTATGTTTTATCTCTAATGAGTCAAAACATATAAATGTAGCTTAAAAGGAAATGGGTCAAACAAAGTTACCCATATATTGGGTGGGGTTTGCAAAACATTATTTCTAAAAAGCAGGTCTCCTTTTGCTTCTAAATAATGGTGTTTTAAATAACTTCTTCTCTTGACTGCAAACACTACTTTCTGATCACTATAATATTCCTTACAGCGGAATCCCAAACACACTCTTAATACATAAACCTTCTAAATAATTTTATTCAAGAAGTTAAATTATTATTTGAAGGATAAAAAAATTATAATCACATTTGACGTTCGTGTCAACCCAACTGCCTTACTGCCCATTTCTCATGTAACGTTGCATCACTTTAGGTGAATGACTGAAATAGGAACAGTCATACCAATAATATATATGCAAACTCCTATGTTTTGTAGGCTCTCAAGCAAGAAATTGGCAATGCTCGTATAAAGATTATGGAGCCATTATTGAAGGGGCCGGCGGGTTTGGAGTACCTAGGAAAAGAGTTCGCAAAGCGGTTCGGTACACCATCTGAAGCTTCCACCCGCCTTCCATTGACCATGAGGTGGCTTTCATCTTTAGGGCCCACCTATGATCAAGATTGGGGCGACCACCAACGGGTTCTGTCAGGCTTGCAAGAAGGCTCACCATCTGAGAAGCTTGTGCTTCCTTCCACTGCTCTTAGAACTGGTGGAAGCTTCTCTAATGGATTACAAACTTCAACTTCTCTTTACGTAACAGATGATGCAGCAGGCAACTTACAGAACTTGCATTTTTGTTAATGTTTAAATAATCATAACTTGTAATTTGACCCATTGTTTTTGTTTTTTTTTTCTCCAGATAATAGGTACCCTGAGTGCAAGGGAGAAAAGCGTGATCTGCTAGTGAGACTCGGTTTGCTGAAACTGGTGAATGATGTCTATGGTGTGACCCAGGATGAGTTGCCTGAAACATTGAAGCTTAACTTTCTTAGGCTGAGGCTGGTTCAGGCTCAACTCCAAGAGATCATTGTTACTGCTACCAGGTAGGCTAAGTTTTGCGACTTTCACCCTATGGGAAAACCTGAAGCCCAAAACATTCAGGGTGGATATTTGGGTATCAGATTGAGACAGGTATTTTATAAGGTACCCGCTTGGTTACCTGAACCTGTTTAGTGTTTACACGCTATGGAAACAGAACATATAAATATATTATATAATCATAAAAAAATATAATAAATATTATGTTAAACTTAGAAACTCAAATTTTATCAAAGTTATAGAATTGTTAGAAATAATTGAGTATTTGATGTTTCAAGTTGGTTTTTGAGGTGAGTATAAGATTGGCTTTCGGGTTATTGGCATCTTAACAGGTAATATTTAACCACATAAGACTAAACAATACACAAACATTATGTGTAATAAGCAATGGTTACTCAACATGTATGGGACATGGTTTTATAATTTGGTATGGGCCAGGAATACCAAAACTTGTACCCAATATTTGGTGGCAATTACTCGACCCATTTACCGATATAAATTGATTGACTTGGGTTGTGTTTTTATCACGTGCAGCATTCTAGTCCTTCGTCAAACACTCATGATGGAGAAAATGATATCAAGCCCCGACGAGATGGAGACCACAATACAAAAATGCTCCACGGAGCTTTTGCAGATACTAGACAAGGTAGAGAATGCAGGTCTCGAGGAGATAGTTGAAGTTCTGAGCAAAACCGCAGACAGCTTTGATAAATCCAATGATCCAACAAAAGCTGAGTCGAGAAGGCTTGTCATGGCAAGAATGCTGAGGAAAAGTGTACAAGCGGAGGACTCGGTTTTTGTGAAAGTGTCTAGAGCAGTGTATGTGGCTGCTAGAGGTGTTCTGCTTGATGGCAGTGGGAACAAAGGAAGACTATTGGCGGAGATGGCTCTCCGCCAGGTGGGGGCGGTTGTTCTCACCGATAGGGTGGTGGAAGCCGGGAAGGTGCTGGGAGTGATGGCGAGTGTAACCGAGCGTGTTCATGGGCCGTGGTACAACATGTTGATCGAGAATGTGTGACCATTTGATTTGACTTGACTTTGGTTTGTGTTTTGTACATATAATATATGTGGGTTATGATTTGTGTAGTGATTTGATTTATGTTGTAGTAAATAGGCTAAGGATGACATGTATAAGTTGGCAGCTAAATCTAAGTGAATGAACTAATAAAAAGATATTTTATGATTGCTGATACGAAGATATGGTTTAAAATGTATTAGTTATTGTGTATGTCATATAATTTACTTGGTTTTTATCAGTTTAACATTTGAATCTTTACATTTACTGAGTTCGAATTTAGAATCGGATTTGGTGATGATCAAACAATTTGATTTTGTTTATGGTTTTTTGCTGCATCATTTTGGGGGTTTACTCTTTTGAATATTCGTTGTTTGTTATTTGAATGGTATGGTATTTTAGTTGTAGTTAATATTTTGAGTTATCTTCTGCCTAAATTTGAAATTGCTGACCTTTATATGTTACTTGATTTTGTAAAGGTATTTGAATATGGTTACCTTTTGTGTCGATATGAAATTGGCAATCTTTGTATATAACGAATTATTAACAGCAAGTGACTCACATGACGTAAAACATAGACGAAGTCGAATTTTTACCAACACGTATTAGAAAGTTGCGGCGGTAAAAAAAAACTTGTGGGACCAAATTTGACCACCAAACACCGTGCAAAGTAGAAACCAAATGACGATCAAATCAGGAAAACTGTAAAATAAAAACTAATAAAAATAAAACTATAGTTGTTTAACTTTTGATTTAAAAGTGTAAAAGCCTAAAGTTTACTTAAGAAAGAAAAAATAAAAAATTGTGGCATTCAAAAAATTTTATTTGTAATTACATAATCAATTTGTTAGTGTGACATGGGCTTTTTGGTTTTGATTTAAGTGTAGGATGGGCAGGGAAAGCAAAGACAAGAATTTGAAGGTGATTATATGTGCCTTTGCTCGTTAGGTACATCATTGTTTGTAAATTGTTTATCTTAGTAAATCTCTAATCCTTTATATCCATTTTCTTTATTTTGTTATTATTTGATAATTATATCTCATTTGTTGTATGTCAAATTACCTCTAATACATGTGAAATAGCCAAATGTTAGCTAATGTTTTGATTATTTGATGCATATATATGATAACGTTTACTTATAATGGAAGTTCAATTGTGCTTTGGTGAAGAACACAATGGCAAAGTTCAAGTAAGTTGTTCTTGAGTTAATATTGTTTGCTTTCTCTACTTTTCAAAGATATGAATGCGTAGAAATCATATAAAGTAATTTCTTGAAATAGGGGCGGTTACTTTCTTCTACTAATGGCGGTTGCGCTACTATGTGCATATGAGCCATGTGCAGTTTATGTGACAATGGGCCTCAATTGCTTCACAACGATATTCACCTTCTAGATTCTTCTTTGGGGTATCAACAATTGCTTTAGCAATCAATATGCTCTTTATATGCAGCATGGTGTTTAATGGTAGGTTGTTTTTAGTTGCGTTTATAAAATATTAGTTGTTAACTTACTATGATTCTATCTTTATTTTATGTATGGATGTGAATCTTACAAGGAATGGTTTGAATGTTGTTGAGTATGTTCGAGGTGGTATAAGTTTTGCTTATTCTGAATGCGCTAAAGTGGGGCTTGTTGCATGTTTATATTGAACCACCAGATCCAAATGATTTATACCCTCGACAGTCTAAAAGGCAAGTACCCTCTTTCAATCTTGAAAGAAATTGATTGCTTAAAGATGGCAAATAAGGTAATTTTAGTACAGGTTGGGTTGACCAAAAACCGTTCATACCTAGAAAAATTGAAATATATTATGAACGGTTAGTGGGCCAAGTATGATAACAAAGTTATGGTTGGTTAAGTTAAAAGAGTTCCACATTCCATTGGTATCCTATAAATAAACGAACCTTACTGAACTTGGTGTTCTTTTGTTGTCAGATTATTTTATATGTGGTGCACGTATTTGAGATAAAATTTTGACCTTTGACACTTTGCAAATTCTAATAAAGTCAAAACTTAAGTATATTTCTTCCAACTATTTACACTTGGGGTTATTTTTAGTTGAGTCAAGCCTTTTTTGTTTTGTCATTCTCAGATCGTTAGATTTTTCAAGTAACCTCTATTGAAGCAGGGGAAAGGGATGTTTCTGATGGGTTTCATCAGGTTTATCAAGTTATGGAATATCCACCATGGCTGATCAATGCAAATGAAAGCTCATATTTGCACTAACACATGGATAATCATTTCTCTAATGCATGCTTTCAAGGATTATCCATCTCTGTTTTCCCTTTCTATTCCCTTTTATTGTAACCAGATAGTCTTATACGGATAAAAGTAATAAAACAATGCTTTATCTATATAACACACGAGTGTTGACATATCGTATTCTTTGACAAGAAGAATCATTACCGCTGTGAAGCGCAGGGTCAATTACTAGTTATACTTCAATTACCTAGATTAGTATATTTTTCTTTATGAATTAGCTAATACACACAACAAATCTATTATAAATAAAAAATGCAAAACATTTTATGAAATGTTCATCAAACGTTCGATTCGTTTCCATCCCACCTACAAACCATAAAAATGTTTCTTTTTTCATATACATTCCAATTAGGGGTGTTAAAAAATATCGAAGTTAATTACACGAATGGTCCCTGTGGTATAGAACAATGTTTTTAAAACCGGACATTGAACCGATGCTCTTACCGATTCACTGGTCGGACCGGTCTAACCAGATTTACGAACCGGAATGTATTTTTTTTATATATAAATATATAACATAGTTTGCTTATAGTTTTATTTTACAAGCCTATTATAAATTCCTATCAAGCTTTTAAAAGACCCAATTAGTAGATTATGTGTGATATGTATCCAAAACCATTTAAAAAAAGCCCATTTAGCCCTATATCAAACTTAACATACATTAGACTTTTGGATTAGGTTTTGAAACCCGCAACTACTTTTCATCCCCTTTTGTTGTATGTTAAGTTTGGAAACTAAAAACCCTCCTATGGATCTAACAAACGATCGATTGAGGGGGTTGCGAGGAAGAACGATGGCCAGTCGATTAGACAGAAATCACGGAAACATTGGACAATTGATTGGTCGCTGCAAGAACGATTCAGGAAGATAGTCGATTAGCGGCTGCGGGGGTTTGTTAAAGCTACAAATGATGCACGATGACTTGTAGAGGCTGTGAGGGTTAGTTGAGGAAGACCGGTCCGGTCCAATTCTCCATCGGGTTTCCGGGCGGCCCCCGGTTCCCGGTCCAACTGGGCAGGCTTACGCAAAAGCAGTGTCACACCCTCAAAATCCACTTGCGGAGTTTTACCGCGAGGCGCATGACAAACCAGGATCCAAACCAACGATCACAATAAACAAGTCTAAATGAATATAAATGCAATTTCAAAACATAGTTTAAAAATCCCGTTCACAGCGGAAGCTTATTCAAAAACAGTATCTCAACCATAAAACTATAGTTCAACGTTCAAATGACCATGCAACCCTAGTTAGACGCCATGCAGACGCGTGCGCCCTAGTCCAGTCGTGCTACCTTAGCGACCTGAGAAAACATGTAAAAGTTTACGTCAGCACAAAAATGCTGGTGAGTTTACAGGTTTTGTATCCAAGTACCAAGTCCACCTGTCCATACTATAACAAATAGAAAACCAGTATACGCTAGCTAGGCGTACGTTTTGTTACTACCACGATTGGAAAACCATTACTAACGCGAATACCAAAAGTATGCCCGATGTATGTTCCTGTTGTTCCTGTTGTTCCTGTTTGAGACAATATGCACCCGCCGACCCTCCAAGTCGACGAGCGGGGTTGGTCACTCCCAATAGCGCTATTCACATTTCCCCGTTGTGCAAACCCGCACATTCATGGTTCCCCCCGGGACTTCCAAAGATCGTGTAGTACACAATAGAAACCCATAGTATGACAGTAGTTACCAAATAATCGTTTTTAACACATGTTTTCTCCCCCGAAAGTATAAAACCAGTTTAAAAGAGGGGCCGTAAACTCACCTTAAGTTCCGTTACTCCTTAACCCGAGTAAACTCAGCTGCTATGCTAGTCCCGTAAAGCGGCGACCTAACATACGACAGTTACAAGTACTTAGACTAATAACCCGCAGGCTAATTAGTCCCTAGATGTCCAGACCATAACCAAGTTCGTTTGAAAACACCGTGACTGTTTAACCGACCCAAAGTACAAGACTCGACATCCCATTGGTGACCCGAGACTCCCCGTGTTATGTTTACGCTCCAAAACATACAATAACGCAAGTACACTTAACATACGTTAACGCACAACAAGTTATAGCACATAGTTCACGTATCACCGAAATACATCCAAATATATGTTACCAAGTTATTAGACATGTTACGGGGTTCCTAGCATGTTTCTACATGTCAAATCGGTCCTCGGAATGCTAATTTACACTTACTGCAGCAGTACACGCGATTAGGAAAAGTCAACTAGCATTTAGGTTGGTCAACTAGCAATTAGGAATCCTAATCGCCACTATTATAGGCGATTGGACTATACCATATGAAATTATTAGCATTTAGGGCTAATCACATGAACTTACTAGCAATTGGGGCTAATCACATGAACTTACTAGCAATTGGGGCTAATCACATGAACTTACTAGCAATTGGGGCTAATCACATGAACTTACTAGCAATTGGGGCTAATCACATGAACTTACTAGCAATTGGGGCTAATCACATGAACTTATAGGCGATTGGGGCTAATCACATGATATTATTGGCGATTAGCACCCCAATCGCATGAGTTATAGGCGATTAGCATTGCTACTCGCCTGTAACCATGCTGTTCCGGTTTTTCGCGCGTTTAACACTCCAAATCAGATCCAGAACGTGTGTAACTACCCAATATCATCCCAAACACTATCCTAAACATGTTTAACCCGAAACCCTTCGTTCAACCTCGTATAATCAGTCCTGCATGCAGCCAAAGCAATCCAAACACCATTCACATAGCATGCAACATCAAACAAACACATGTAATCATAACCCTATTATCCAATTACTGAGATTTCTATCATCATACTATCAATATCAATTCTGACCTAGCATGATAACACATCAAATCATCATCAAGAATCATAAAAATCCTATCTTTCTAATCATACACACCCATAACGCATGTATATTAGTTATAATCCGATTAACAACCCTTATTGACGATTTTCAGAAAGCTTTTTCGTTTATGAACAGGTCTGGACCATTAGGGATTTATTAAAAACGTTTATAAAGATTCATGGATGGAAACCAAACCTTAGGATTATGAAAGAACGATGGATTATGCTTGAATCCTTGTGTTTTGATCAAAAATCGCGTTCCAGAGGTTGTGTGTGTGTTGGGGCAGGTTATGGGACGACTAGGGTTTGTATAATGAAGTTTATGAGGTCAAGTATGGTATTTATAGTCGTTTTTAGTCGTCCAGCCCGTAACACGCGATTATGCAGCTTTACACGCGATTAGGAATCCTAATCGCATGAACAGTAATGCATTTGGGCCTAATCGCATGAACAGTCATGCAATTGGCCCCCCAATCGCATGAACAGTCATGCATTTGGGCCTAATTGCATGAACAGTCATGCATTTAGCCCCCTAATCGCCCATAGGGGCTAGTTTCGTGTGTTTTGCGCGTTAAACCCCGTTTTAACATATGTTAACACATATTCACATACCGACAAGTCACATAATGATTGTAAACACATAACACATGTAAATACACATATTCACCCTCGTTCACCAATTCCCGGGACTCGAGACTCGTATGTTCCGTATGCCCTGACGATCCTACAAATCGTCACCGTTTGTACACTTGGTTAAGGACCGACATCTAATGAACCTCTAGACCAACATCCAATGATCCTCTAGACTAAACCGATAGTTCCCGAACCATAACCCGACTTAACTAACCCAGTTAAGTACAATATACGCGTGACTCGCTAAGGTAGACTTTCATCTAGACAACGTTGTTAACCAGAATTTGCCGGGTGTCACATCATCCCCACGTTAAAAGAATTTTCGTCCCGAAAATTGCGTAAGTAACGAAAGAAACAACGAAGGGAACAAACAAAAAGATAGGAATCAACAGAGAGAGATTTACCCGAGTTGTCACATCATCCCCACGTTAAAAGGAATCTCGACCCGAGATTCATTCAGCTGCCGAAGAGACATGTCTCGACTCGAACGCTTCCTTAGGAAAAAGATGAGGATACTTAGACTTCATCTGATCCTCCCGTTCCCATGTATATTCCGGTCCCCGGTCCGAGTTCCACCGAACCTTAACGATACGAATTTTGCTGTGACGCAGGCTACGAATCTTGTAATCAAGGATCTCCACAGGTTCTTCCACAATCCGAAGACGATCATCAACCTTGATCTCTTCCAGTGGAACGATGAGAGACTCGTCAGCCAGACACTTCTTCAAGTTTGACACGTGAAAGACGTTATGTACGTTACCGAGTTCCGTCGGTAGATCAAGTCGATATGCCACCGGCCCAATCCGTTCCAGGATCGTAAATGGGCCGACATATCGCGGATTGAGTTTGCCACGCTTCCCAAAGCGTATGACGCCCTTCCACGGTGAGACTTTTAGAAGTACCTTGTCATTGACTTGGAACTCCAGTGGTTTGCGACGCTGATCAGCATAACTCTTTTGCCGGTCCCGTGCCGCCGCCAACCGATTACGAATCTGTACGATCTTTTCCGAAGTTTCGTACACTAGTTCAGGCCCAGTGAGTTGACTCTCACCCACTTCAGCCCAACAAAGAGGAGAACGGCATTTCCGTCCGTACAGTGCTTCGAACGGAGCAGCCTTGATGCTCGTGTGATAACTGTTATTGTACGAGAATTCTACCAACGGCAGATGAGCTTCCCAACCCTTGCCAAAATCGATCACACATGCCCGCAGCATGTCTTCTAAAGTTTGAATCGTACGCTCACTCTGACCGTCAGTCTGTGGATGGTAAGCCGTACTCATGTCTAGTTGGGTACCCAAAGCCTTGTGCAAAGACTTCCAGAAGTGAGAAGTAAAATGGGAGTCACGATCCGAGATAATAGAAACTGGAACCCCGTGTTTAGAAACAACTTCCTTCAAATAAAGACGAGCCAAGCGATCCATGGTGTCGGTCTCCTTAATAGCAAGAAAATGGGCTGACTTCGTCAACCGATCGACAATCACCCATATCTTGTCATTCCCACTTGGTGATTTAGGAAGTTGTGTGACAAAATCCATAGTAATCCGTTCCCATTTCCATTCCGGAATTTCAGGTTGTTGCAGGAGACTCGACGGTTTCTGGTATTCCACCTTGACCTTAGCACAAGTCAAGCATTTGCTCACGTATGAGGCTATGTCCGACCTCATGTTTGGCCACCAGTAAAGCACCTTTAGATCTTGGTACATCTTATCCGAACCAGGATGAATAGAATATCGGGACTTATGAGCTTCATCAAGAACAAGCTCCCGTAGTCCCCCGAACAAAGGAACCCATATACGTTCTGCGAAATAGTGCAGGCCATCAGGCCTTCGCTCCAGGTGCTTGTCGGCACCTGTGCATGGTTTCAGCTTTAAGGTTTTCCTCCTTCAAAGCTTCTAACTGGGCAGAACGGAGTTGATCAGGTAACGACGAATGGATAGTGAGTTGCAACGCCCGAACGCGACGAGGTTTAGTAGATTCCTTCCTGCTCAAGGCGTCTGCTACAACATTCGCCTTGCCAGGATGGTACTTAATAGCACAATCATAGTCGTTCAAAAGTTCAATCCAACGACGCTGTCGTATGTTCAAGTGTTGTTGGTCGAAAATGTGTTGGAGACTCTTGTGATCGGTGTAGATGGTGCATTTGGTACCGTACAAGTAATGTCTCCAAATTTTCAACGCGAATACCACAGCACCCAACTCCAAGTCATGAGTTGTGTAGTTCTTCTCGTGCACTTTGAGTTGACGAGAAGCATACGCAATCACTTTCTCGCGTTGCATCAACACGCAACCGAGTCCATGAATGGAAGCGTCACAGTAAACAACAAAATCATCAGGACCTTCAGGTAAAGACAAAATAGGAGCAGAACACAGTTTAGACTTTAGTTCTTCAAACGCTGACTCTTGTGGTTCACCCCAGTCGAACTTCCTATCCTTCTGAGTGAGAGTGGTGAGGGGTTGAGCAATCTTTGAGAACCCCTGAATGAAACGACGATAATAGCCCGCAAGGCCTAGGAATTGCCGCACCTCAGTTGGCGTCTTTGGTGCTCCCCAGTCCTTGATTGCTTCGATTTTAGCTGGATCGACATGAATTCCTAGTTCATTAACACATGTCCTAGGAATTGAACTTCGCGTAACCAAAAGTCACACTTTGAGAACTTGGCGTAAAGTTGCTCCCGTCGCAAAAGTTCCAAAACTAACCGCAGATGTTCCCCGTGTTCAGTCTCGTTCTTGGAGTAGATCAGAATGTCATCAATAAACACAATGACGAACTTGTCCAAATATGGTTTACAGACGCGGTTCATCAAGTCCATGAAAACCGCCGGTGCGTTCGTGAGACCGAAAGGCATGACCAAGAATTCGAAGTGGCCATAACGTGTTCGAAAAGCAGTCTTTGCAACGTCAGCCTCCCTGACGCGCAGCTGGTGATAACCGGACCTCAAATCGATCTTGGAATAATAACTAGAACCCTGAAGCTGGTCGAATAGATCATCAATACGTGGAAGAGGATAACGGTTCTTGATGGTCAATTTGTTCAGTTCTCTGTAGTCTACGCACAATCGGAAACTCCCATCCTTCTTCTTAACAAATAAAATCGGGGCTCCCCAAGGGGAAGAACTTGGCCGGATGAAACCCTTGTCCAAGAGTTCCTGTAACTGACTAGACAATTCCTGCATCTCGGGAGGTGCAAGACGGTAGGGGGCCCGAGCAATAGGAGCAGCCCCTGGTACAAGATCAATACCGAACTCGACTTGATGATGAGGAGGAAGACCAGATAAATCATCGGGGAAAAACATCAAGAAACTCGCGTACCACCGGGATGTCGTCGATCTTCTTCTCATCAACAGAGGAAACAGATAAGAGTGCCAAAACAGCTGGATAACCCTTTCGAAGACACTTAAGGGCTTTCATGCTAGAGATGATGTTTAGCGGAACACCACCCTTGATACCGTACACAGAAAGAAATTCTCCATCAGGGAGAGGAATCCGAATAACCTTATCGTAACAGACAATCTCCGCGCGATACAAAGATAACCAATCCATTCCTACCACAACGTCAAAACTACCCAAAGGTACCGGCATAAGGTCGATGGGAAACGATATACCCGACAATTCTAATTGACACTCCCGAAGAACACTAGTAGCTTCAATCGTTTTACCGTCAGCTAACTCAATAATATACTTGGCCTCTAATGGTACGGGTGCTACATCTAGCAGTCGACTAACATCCATGGATACAAAACTCTTGTCGGCACCAGAATCAAATAACACGCTAACAGAACGATTATTGAGAAGAAACGTACCAGTGACTGTGTCAGGGTCTTGCCTAGCCTCAGCGGCTCCAATGACGAAGGCGCGTGCGTTCCTGCCACCGCCCCCGTTGTTCCCATTATTGTTGTTTCCACCCTGTTTCAGTTTTGGGCAATCCTTCTTGTAGTGCCCAGTATCCCCGCAGTTGTAACATCCCTGTTTCCCCCCAGTTCCTTGAGCAGCAGGAGCTGGGGTGTTGCTTGGAGCCTGAGTTGATGGAAGTGCAGCTCGACAATCTTTAGCATAATGCCCTGTTCGCTGGCAGCGGTGACAACGGTTACTGTCGCAGTTCCCTTGATGATGGCGTCCACACTTGTTACATTTGGGCAGTTTTCCCGCATAACCACCCTGCTTGTTACCCGAAGAAGATGAACCCCCATTATCAAACCTTTTACCCTGCTGTGCAGACCCAGATCCTTTCCCGTCATTTTCCCACTTGCGCTTGTTGTTCTCTGGAGCCTTAACAGTTGAACCTTTCGCAGGCAAAATCCCCTCATTCACTTTTAAGTTAGTCATCCTATGTGCCGATCGAACTACCTCCGCATAAGTAGGATGATTTCCAGCAGCTACCAACCCTGCAATTTCCGGCACTAACCCTGAGACATAATGTTCAATCTTACGATACTCTGGCACGTGCAGATCGGGCACAGCACTGCCAACTCATTCCTCCTCACAGTATACTTCTCGATTTCCGATCCAGTCATCTTGAGGTTCCATACCTCATGTTCCAGCTTCTGTACCTCTTCTCTCGGGCAATACTCCCGCTTCAGCAACTGCACAAAGTTCTCCCATGGCATAGCATATGCCTCCCCAATACCCATGTTCTGGGTGATGCCATTCCACCAAGTCAATGCCACGTCCTGAAACAACGCAGCAGAATACTTCACCCGATCTTCTGGGAGACAGTTACACATCAGAAATACCGACTCCACTTTCTCCAACCACCTAAGCAAACTGACTGCACCCTCAGTGCCAGAGAATTCCTGGGGCTTGCAGTCCCGGAACATCTTGTAGGTGCACATGGGTGGGGGTGGGTCAACAGGACCACCTGAAATGAAACGTATGAGAAACCACGAATAACGTAAACAAGGCTCACCAATGAGGCAAAGAAAATGGATAAAACAACTTACCACCACCGTTGTGCCCTAACTGGAAGGCAGCTTGGAGCAAGTTGTTCAGATCAGCCTGTGATAGGTTAATACCTCCACCACGACCGCCAGCACCACCGCGACCACCACCACGTCCACCATTGCGACCACCTCCACGTCCTCCACGCACTCCAGACATGATTCTGGCAGAAAGAACGAGAAAATTTAGTTTCGCAGTTAAAGATAACCACTAATGTTCACAAGATCAAAGCCAGATCCAATCCAGGACTATCCCCTCAAACCCAGAGCTCACTAGGGCTTCCATGCATTTCGTTTTATGATTTTGTGTGCACCCAAAATGATAAAACGCTCTACATGGTCCTCCAAGTGTTCTCCTAGTTCAAAGTTCAAATCACCGAACATAGACTCTTAGCTATACACCGTAATACTACGGTAGTTTATGGCAAGTGTTTCTATTGGAGTATGAAAGGGAGATGTCCGAGCCTTGGACAAATCTCAAGAGTACACGATTTACTCCAATATACTACCCCGCCTAGAAAGTACGTAACCCGACCTAAGATAGAACGGATGATGTAACGTAGAAAGACCAACGATTTAGAGACACCCCGACAAGACCATACGTAAACCACCTTAATGTTTAGTACCATGTGATCGTCTAGTGTGTGCGACTCGGCTATAGACTAGACTCTACATGCAGTCCTAGTTCACTATAACCATTGGCTCTGATACCAATCTGTCACACCCTCAAAATCCACTTGCGGAGTTTTACCGCGAGGCGCATGACAAACCAGGATCCAAACCAACGATCACAATAAACAAGTCTAAATGAATATAAATGCAATTTCAAAACATAGTTTAAAAATCCCGTTCACAGCGGAAGCTTATTCAAAAACAGTATCTCAACCATAAAACAATAGTTCAACGTTCAAATGACCATGCAACCCTAGTTAGACGCCATGCAGACGCGTGCGCCCTAGTCCAGTCGTGCTACCTTAGCGACCTGAGAAAACATGTAAAAGTTTACGTCAGCACAAAAATGCTGGTGAGTTTACAGGTTTTGTATCCAAGTACCAAGTCCACCTGTCCATACTATAACAAATAGAAAACCAGTATACGCTAGCTAGGCGTACGTTTTGTTACTACCACGATTGGAAAACCATTACTAACGCGAATACCAAAAGTATGCCCGATGTATGTTCCTGTTGTTCCTGTTGTTCCTGTTTGAGACAATATGCACCCGCCGACCCTCCAAGTCGACGAGCGGGGTTGGTCACTCCCAATAGCGCTATTCACATTTCCCCGTTGTGCAAACCCGCACATTCATGGTTCCCCCCGGGACTTCCAAAGATCGTGTAGTACACAATAGAAACCCATAGTATGACAGTAGTTACCAAATAATCGTTTTAACACATGTTTTCTCCCCCGAAAGTATAAAACCAGTTTAAAAGAGGGGCCGTAAACTCACCTTAAGTTCCGTTACTCCTTAACCCGAGTAAACTCAGCTGCTATGCTAGTCCCGTAAAGCGGCGACCTAACATACGACAGTTACAAGTACTTAGACTAATAACCCGCAGGCTAATTAGTCTCTAGATGTCCAGACCATAACCAAGTTCGTTTGAAAACACCGTGACTGTTTAACCGACCCAAAGTACAAGACTCGACATCCCATTGGTGACCCGAGACTCCCCGTGTTATGTTTACGCTCCAAAACATACAATAACGCAAGTACACTTAACATACGTTAACGCACAACAAGTTATAGCACATAGTTCACGTATCACCGAAATACATCCAAATATATGTTACCAAGTTATTAGACATGTTACGGGGTTCCTAGCATGTTTCTACATGTCAAATCGGTCCTCGGAATGCTAATTTACACTTACTGCAGCAGTACACGCGATTAGGAAAAGTCAACTAGCATTTAGGTTGGTCAACTAGCAATTAGGAATCCTAATCGCCACTATTATAGGCGATTGGACTATACCATATGAAATTATTAGCATTTAGGGCTAATCACATGAACTTACTAGCAATTGGGGCTAATCACATGAACTTACTAGCAATTGGGGCTAATCACATGAACTTACTAGCAATTGGGGCTAATCACATGAACTTACTAGCAATTGGGGCTAATCACATGAACTTACTAGCAATTGGGGCTAATCACATGAACTTATAGGCGATTGGGGCTAATCACATGATATTATTGGCGATTAGCACCCCAATCGCATGAGTTATAGGCGATTAGCATTGCTACTCGCCTGTAACCATGCTGTTCCGGTTTTTCGCGCGTTTAACACTCCAAATCAGATCCAGAACGTGTGTAACTACCCAATATCATCCCAAACACTATCCTAAACATGTTTAACCCGAAACCCTTCGTTCAACCTCGTATAATCAGTCCTGCATGCAGCCAAAGCAATCCAAACACCATTCACATAGCATGCAACATCAAACAAACACATGTAATCATAACCCTATTATCCAATTACTGAGATTTCTATCATCATACTATCAATATCAATTCTGACCTAGCATGATAACACATCAAATCATCATCAAGAATCATAAAAATCCTATCTTTCTGTTGGGTCCATATTAGTGAGACTGATGCTATCAAATACATATTGGTGATCCATATAGGTGTTTTACTATTTAGGACCGAGAACACTTGGGTTCTCGGTTATTTAAGATGTTTAGGTCGAGAACTAATTAGTTCTCAGTTATTAGTTCTTAGTTAGTATGTTGGGCTTTAACTAGTGGGTTGGGCTGTGGAAAGGCTAAGGCCATGTTGGCCCATTTGAGAAACCTTCCACATATTTAAAGTTGTTTTGTGGTTCATTTGTAACTAGCGGTTTTATCAATAATATTCAAAGCTCTCTCCTTGTATCAGACGGTTCATTGTAATCGTATGCAAGGGAGTTGTTATTCAATTGTTCATCTTTGTTCTTGAATCATTATAATCATTGATTCCGCCTTTGATTATAATTACTTGATATCGTGTTTTATTATTTCGGGACTTACAATTGGTATCAGAGCCATTGTAGTCATTTGTGGCTCGGTTTGATATCAAGGGATTCAAGTTTTTACTGCTGCGCTTTGTCGGTTCTGACAGGTTTAATTCGCATTTTTTTTTAATTTTATTTCTTTAATCAATTCTGGTGTTTTAGCGCTTTTGGCAGATTCGTTGGCTCGATCTTTTAAGTTTTATGAAGAACTCATCAAGAACAAAATGAAGAACAGTTGAGAAAGAGGGATGTTGATCTAATTTTTTGGTGATTTCAAAGTGTTAGCTGAATTTACGGGGTTTTTGTTTGGCATTTTTTTTGGGGGTTTTAATTGCAAATCACGAAAGTCTCGGTGATTCATTCAAGATATTTTTCATTGGTCAAAAATAATTCGGTGCCTAGGAAATCACAAATTAAAAGCAGGGTGATTCGTTCAAGAAATAAAAAAAAAAAAAAAAAAAAAAAAAAAAAAAAAAATTAAATTTTTTTTTTCTTCCAGTCGGAAACTTCATCATTTCGGCCGGAAACAACAAAGAGATCATCGGAAACCATTCGAGAACTCGTCCTTCATTCGAGAACTCCTTCAACACTCGAGAACGCATCTTCATTCGACAACCGTTTCATAACTTGAGAACTCATCTCCAGTCGAGAACACACCTCAGATCCGAGAACTATTCTTCTAGTCAAGAATAACTTCACTCGAGAACTCCTTGTTACTCGAGAACACCATCAACTACCGCTCGAGAACATCAACCCCCACTCGAGAACACACCTACTCCACACGAGAACCCAGATCCAAGAACTCGTCCGGCACTCAAGAACCCCCATCAGAAACAACTACTCGAGAACCATCTTGCCACTCGAGAATCCTCGCACTCGAGAACCTCTACTCAGACTCAATCCAAAACACTTCCTCAACAACACCTCCCCGTCTCCGTCGCTAACCCGCAACCCAAACCACCCAACATCATCTACAAGCTGTTCATCCCAACACCACGCCACAACACCCATCTTCAAACCAGATAACCCCACATCGGACAACTCACCATCGACCTCCCAACCCACTGTGCTCCAACTCGTCACCATCATCCTCGAACACCACCACCATTTAAGAATTCCGTAACATAGTCAACTCGGACACAAATTTGACCTCATACATTCGGTTTAGGTGTTGTTTGAAAAAGTAAATTGAAAAGAGGGTGTTTTTCTTCGAACAAATAGAAGGAACATCTATTGTTGGATTTATAAAAGTGTAGAAGTTTTGGGATCTTTAATGTTCAGAGAGTGATTTAAAGAAGATTTTGGTTGATGTGGCTATTGAATATTGTGTTTGAGAAGAGAGAGAGAGAGAAATCAGTGTGTATAGATTTGATAAAGTGTTTGTGGTCTCTAGATACACATAAGAGAGAGAGAGAGAGAGAGAGTCACGTGAAGATTAGAAAAGAAAGTTGAAAATTGTTGAGAAGAGTGAAAGATAAAGTAAAGTAGTATAGAGTGTGGTGAGTGACTTTGAAGGAGGGGCCAAAGACAAAAAGGAAGCGATAATAATAATAATAATAATAATAATAATAATAATAATAATAATAATAATAATAATAATAATAATTGGGGTATTATTTGGAGTGCACAAGTTCAATTTGGAGGGTTCGACAATATTGAATTCGTTTTGATTTGTTAATTACGGTTGGATGCCCTGTATTCGGTTTTGGAATTTTTGGGAACGTCTAGATTTTTGAAAAAAAAAAAAAAAAAAAAAACCTCTTGGTTTCTCTTGTTCTCGGTTCATGTTCTCGGATTTAAAGTGCAAATGGATTCCAAGACTACAGTCATGCATGCAACAAGTACACGGGTTCCCATGTTGATGTTGGGAGAGTCTTTTGCGGAATGGAAATTTAGGTTCATTCAACATGTTAAAGAAAATGACGCCAAAGTTTGGAGAGCTATTTGCAGAGGTCCTACTCAAATTACTTACGTTATAGATGAAGAGAAGGGTACTACGCTACCTAAACCTGAATCTGAATATACAGATGAAGATTGGGACCAAGTCAAGCTTGATGAAAAGGCTCTTAACACACTGATTATGGGTTTAGCACCAGAGATCGTCTCAAAATATGGAGAGACTAAATCTGCCAAAGAATTGTGGGATTCATTGATTGAATTTTATGAATGCAATGATGACATCAAGCAAAGTCGAAGGGACATGCTACGGCATAAGTTCAATCTGTTCAATTGCATTCTTGGTGAAACCCTTGAAAATCAAATTGAGAGATTCGTATCTCTAGTAACTGAAATGAAGACTGCAAGCATAACTTTGAACAATTCTGAGGTAAATAAGAAGTTGTTAAATGCTCTTCCAAAGAATTGGGATAAGAATGTTGCCATGATCAAGAAGACAGAGGATCTTCAACATCTGTCTCTGTCAGGACTCATCTCCATCGTCAAAGCTTGTGAATCAGATGACAAGCAAAAGGCGCAAAATCATAATGCTGCAGCTCAGCCACGTTGCACACTGCTACAGTTTCGACATCCGCTCCTGTTGTTCCAGTACCTGTTGAGTATCAGGTTCCTGTACTGGTACGATATATCAAACATGCTTCACATGAGGTATTTTCTGATCTATGCTCTAATGCTTGTGCTGAAAAGGCTAAATATTACGTAGGATATAACTCTGAGTTAGTAAGAGAAAACGATGAGCTAAAAGGAAAGATTTCTTGTCTTAATAGCCGAACTTCATCTTACAAACTTAGAGTAGAAGCCTTAGAAAAGGATGTCGTTCAATACAATAATGATTTAAGCAATAAAACTTGTCTTGTCATGCATCAAAAGAAAGTTATTGAGAAACTTAGTGCTGAGCTAGATTCTTTGAAATCAAAATTTGAAAATGCCGATTTCCATTTTAGAAAATTTGATTGTTCTAGTGAGCGTGTTGAGAAAATGATAAGTTCAAAACTCAGGTTTAGGGAAACCAAAGGAGCTGGTATAGGTTTTGTAGAAATTGCACCTCCCTACAATCACAACTACATCGGATTGCCTCTTTCGGATGAAGAAATAGAAAATGAGAAAAATATGGAATATGGGAAGGGGTTGGTGGTTGAACCCGCAAAGAGTGTTCCCATAAAGATAGAACCAAAGAGGTTAGTGGTAGAGCCGGTTAAGTCTGTGCCAATTAAGATTGCTAAACCAGAAGGGCACATGAAACAATATAAGTATGTTGCTCCACTTAGTGATGTTCCTATTGCTAAGTTTGTTAACTCAGAAAGCGATGAAATGAGCAATCATGTTAAATCTGAAAATAACAACTCTGACATTATCGATGTTGACAAAGCTTCAACAAAATCAAATTCCTCATTAGGATCAATTGAAGCTATGTTGTTTAAAAGCATTGCCAAATCTATAAACTCTGAAAGCTCTTCAAGTTCGTTAACTGGGTCAGAAACATCAGATGAATCTGACTCAGAAAATTTGTTTGATTCAAAAACTGTCGGGACAGGAATAGTAAAAGAAGTAACTACTGATTTTAAATGTGTGAATGTTACTGATGCTTCTACCTCATGTGCAGATAAAGTTAAGGTTGAGGTTAAGGTTGAGGTGGATGATGTTGTTTGCACTAATAATGCAGATGTTTGTATGAAACAATCTAATTTATCTGCAGATGCTGAACCATATGTGAAAAAGACTGTTTATGAGCTATCTGTTAATGGCACGACTGATAAATACGTGCCACCACATAGAAAAACTATCTGTGCTAATTCTCATGAACAGGTTCCTGAAGTCAAACAGAAAGCTCAAAGGCAGTCAACATCGCAAAGACAATCTTGTTCACACGGGTGTTCAAGATCTTCTAAGCAGAACAGAACAAGTAAGAAGCCTGCAAACAAATCATCAAACGGATCTCATCACTCACATTCTATAGTGGGATCTAACAGGCCGGGACATGCTCCTTATGCAAAGAAGCAGACATGCTATAACTGTGGAAGACCCGGTCACATTGCAAGAAACTGCGCACATCGTCCTTATGTGCCCTATTACAGACAATATCAGAAGGTTATGCCTAGGGAAAACTTCTACTCCAAGCCAATAAAGGTTGAAAAACCTAAGGCAAGGGAAGAATGTGAATCCCAAAGTCAAACCGTCTGATGGAGACTGGAATGCTGCCAAGAGCAAACGGAAGGTTGTTCAACCACAAAAGTCTAAACAACCTAAGAAACCGAAAGCTGCTACTCCGAAAGAAGCAAAACCGGTTCTTAAGCCTAAGCAAGTTTGGAAAGCAAAGGCGGCAGCAACAACTGGTCCAAATGAGAATAAGGACATGTGCTTGAAAGAAGTGTCTTACATTGATGCTTCTGGACTGCCTAGGACCGTGATGGCCTGGGTACCAAGTTTTAACTAATCTCCTTATTCGTGCAGGGACAGCCAAGGAGGATTATCAATAACCACTGGTGTGTTGGTAGTGGTTGTTCCAAGCATATGTTAGGTGACATCTCTCTGTTACATACCTCTACATCTTTTAACACAGAGTATGTTTCCTTCAAAGGAGATAAGGGAGGTAAGGTCAGCATGGCAGGTACATTTAAATTTAATGCACAAACTTTGAAAAAGATTGATTGGTCGTTATTTGAGAATGGTTATAGAAAAGCACAAAAATATTTTTCTTATTTTTAGGTAAATTTTATACATAAATTTGTCTTTTCCTTCTATTTATGAACAAAATTTAGGGGAGAAGGGAGATATTCAAGGAAAAAATACGAAAATAGTGTGTTATTCAATTGTTAAAAAAAAAAAATTATTTATGTACAAAATTTAGGGGGAGATAGGAGAGAAAATGAGAAAATACAAAAACATGTGATAAAGAGAAAATTGCAAAAAGAGTTTTTGTTGTATCACTTGTGAAAAAGGCTGACGTACGTAAGACCAGTATTGAAATGGTTAGGCTCTAGGGTGATGTGTCGGTAGGCTTGGTCCCGACGACTGGATAATTGGCTGATCTAGTGACACACTTAAAGATATCATATGGCCTCAGTAAGAAACGTCACTTGGAATTGGTACATTTTTTATTTGAATGCTTGTGTGACGTCCCGATACACACTGTGTTCTAGGTCTGAAATCTTTTCTTGAAAAACTCGTGTATCTCCTTTGTTTTGTGTAAGCAAAGACCTGGGGATGCTAGGCAATGTCAGCTTCTGCTACATCCAGATATATGTTGACCTAGCTGTACATTGTCGAGCTGTAGATCAAAAACGCCAAAAGAAAGATGCCAATGTGCACAACAAAAGAGACCCTCTAGAGCCCAAAACACCAAAACCTATATCATTTGAGAAATCAAATTGATTTGTATATTATACCACTCTATTTCTTAATAATCTATTCTTTTCTCTTCTCAACCAAGTCCCAGTTAAGGTTTCAGAATTCTAGAACAGACACCGTGAAAATATGTGGTAGGGAAACTGCTTGCATGATAGAGTGTACCTCATATAATTCTAGGATTTGATTGTGACTTACTTGAGTGTCCATAAATAATACACCAAAACATGATAAATTAATCACGGACAGTCAAATAAGAAGGTCTAAGGCAATAAGTTTAAGCGGACAAATATACTGGCAATTGCCCAGACCGACTAGAGTAGATCCGTGTTGATAAGTGTCTCTGAGTCTAAATCACAGTGATTTAATCCAAAAAAAAAATTAGTTATTTTTATTTTAATTTCTTTTTCATTTATTTTGATTTTTTATTGTTTTGCTTTTGTTTATTTTTTAGTTTTAATTTTTATAAAATCAACCATTCTTGAAGTTTTTGACCTGTTATCCAAAAGATTTAAAGAAATTCAAGTTTCTTTTGAAAATTTCAATTGGAAGTTCTTGGATTTACTTGGTGTTTCATTATACTGGATCCTCTGTTATATTTAAACGTTTGCTTACAAAATTATGAGAATGTGCATAATTCGATTTGAGAAAGAAAACAGGGGTTGATGAAGAATGATTTCCAGTTGCTGACAAGCATGAAGCATCGTGATAAGAAGATGTACCTGAGTTAGAAGAACTTGATATGATGCAATCCTTTGACAATGAAAGTACACATGAAGAAGTACCTGTGATCCTGCTTGAAAGACAAAGATTGAAAAAGAAAAGAGTTATGAGAATCCTCCTTTCACATCCTCTTTTAGCAAGAGTTCAAGCGAATGCTGATGATGATCAAGTGTGGATCTTACTCCTAGATAAGAAGAACAAGCCCAAGTATGAGAGTACAGAAAAGAAGACTTTCAACAAAACAACACCAACACCCCATCAACAATCAAGGGGGAGATCACAATGCTACATTCAAGTTATGAAGACCATTTGATAGCATCAGTCTAGGGGGAGATTGTTGGGTCCATATTAGTGAGACTGATGCTATCAAATACATATTGGTGATCCATATAGGTGTTTTACTATTTAGGACCGAGAACACTTGGGTTCTCGGTTATTTAAGATGTTTAGGTCGAGAACTAATTAGTTCTCAGTTATTAGTTCTTAGTTAGTATGTTGGGCTTTAACTAGTGGGTTGGGCTGTGGAAAGGCTAAGGCCATGTTGGCCCATTTGAGAAACCTTCCACATATTTAAAGTTGTTTTGTGGTTCATTTGTAACTAGCGGTTTTATCAATAATATTCAAAGCTCTCTCCTTGTATCAGACGGTTCATTGTAATCGTATGCAAGGGAGTTGTTATTCAATTGTTCATCTTTGTTCTTGAATCATTATAATCATTGATTCCGCCTTTGATTATAATTACTTGATATCGTGGTTTTATTATTTCGGGACTTACACTTTCTAATCATACACACCCATAACGCATGTATATTAGTTATAATCCGATTAACAACCCTTATTGACGATTTTCAGAAAGCTTTTTTCGTTTATGAACAGGTCTGGACCATTAGGGATTTATTAAAAACGTTTATAAAGATTCATGGATGGAAACCAAACCTTAGGATTATGAAAGAACGATGGATTATGCTTGAATCCTTGTGTTTTGATCAAAAATCGCGTTCCAGAGGTTGTGTGTGTGTTGGGGCAGGTTATGGGACGACTAGGGTTTGTATAATGAAGTTTATGAGGTCAAGTATGGTATTTATAGTCGTTTTTAGTCGTCCAGCCCGTAACACGCGATTATGCAGCTTTACACGCGATTAGGAATCCTAATCGCATGAACAGTAATGCATTTGGGCCTAATCGCATGAACAGTCATGCAATTGGCCCCCCAATCGCATGAACAGTCATGCATTTGGGCCTAATTGCATGAACAGTCATGCATTTAGCCCCCTAATCGCCCATAGGGGCTAGTTTCGTGTGTTTTGCGCGTTAAACCCCGTTTTAACATATGTTAACACATATTCACATACCGACAAGTCACATAATGATTGTAAACACATAACACATGTAAATACACATATTCACCCTCGTTCACAATTCCCGGGACTCGAGACTCGTATGTTCCGTATGCCCTGACGATCCTACAAATCGTCACCGTTTGTACACTTGGTTAAGGACCGACATCTAATGAACCTCTAGACCAACATCCAATGATCCTCTAGACTAAACCGATAGTTCCCGAACCATAACCCGACTTAACTAACCCAGTTAAGTACAATATACGCGTGACTCGCTAAGTAGACTTTCATCTAGACAACGTTGTTAACCAGAATTTGCCGGGTGTCACAAGAAGGTCCTCCTATATGTTGAATCGGCCCGGTGTTGTTCACGGTTCCTGGTCCGACCGGTAGAACTTGTCGGTCGGTCCGGTTTGAAAACGTCGGTATACAGAGATTGCATAAATGCCCTCATTTAACACAGATGGTCCTAGTGGTATACACTTTTGCACTCGCGTGATCCTTACCTCTAAATACTGTTAGGTTTCTTCGTTAAGTGGGTATAAAATGTCTATTTTACCCCTGATTAAAAAATAAAATAATTAAAAGAAATACAAAACAAATAATTCTATAAAAGAAAAAATATTTTATTGCGTTCCCACTCACACCCACCTTTCTTCTGCCTAAAACCACCACCATAAGTAACTGCCACTATCACCTCCCGTCAACAATCACCTATTGTCAACCACCACAACCACCACTTCCAACCCGAATCACAGCCACGACACTGCCAATCATCACTGGCCAATGATTTGCAAGTCCATTGTCCCCCCCTCCCCTCAATTTGCAGGTCCTTAATGATTTCCAGACAGTATCGACTAATTCTAAGCCAAATCTCCCGTTGAAATCTCAAGAGCATCTTAAACCATCACGCACCTCCAAAGTTGCCAAAATCAAGTCACATATATCACTAATTGTGGTGTAGTAACAACCATTCCACTCTGAATTAAACTACCATTAGAAGGAAACAAATCAAAATAGGAGATCCCAAAGATGAAGTGAGTGCATAAGGTGTGGTTGGTGTGTGTGTGTATGGGGGTTTGGTTTGTTTCTTAATTTTTTATATTTTATTATTAAGGGTATATAAGTAATTTTACATGCCTTTAACTGAAAAAATAGACAGACATTAGTGGTAGGGACCTAAGAGTTGTAAATTACAAACCATAACAGCATCTATGTAATTTAAAAGTTTTTAAATACCAAATGTAATATGTGAATACCACGTGGACCATCTGTGTAACTAACTCAAAATATCGAAATCCGAAAATCCAATCTGAACCATCTAGAGGGTGTTTGGGAATTGGGATTGAGTTTCAAAACAACTTATTGACTTATTGACTTTTTGAAAAAGCCGATAAATCAATAAGTTACTTGTGTAACCCAAAAACATTTTATGTTTTGAATTTTGGCTTTTAAGGGTGGAAAAAATGTTTTTTGAGAAGTTAGAAATCCTGGCTTTTGGAAAAAAAAAAAAATTACAAATCTTCCACCCATACAACCAATATTCACAATAAGGTAAGCGAAACACTTAAAAAAAATCTATTGACTTTTTGACGTTTCTCATCCCAAAAGTTAATCCAAACACTTTTTTAAAACTCTTTTCCAAAAAATTATAAACAACAAACAATTATGACCAAAAACATTTTTGCATTTCCAAACTCAATCCCAAACACCCTCCTAATATCTGAATCTGAAACCATCCTAAAATTCGGATTCCAATAAGTATTGTTGACTAAGATTGAGAACAACACTAAACCACTAACCCATCCCTAAAGTTTCCGATCAATCATACTTAGATCCAAACCCAATCATGTGGGCCGCCGTCCTCTTCTCGCTTTCATTCTCCTTATCTCCTCACCTGTCTTAGCTTCTGAGTATGATCACAAGGTTAACCAGCCCTTCCAAACTCTTATTCTTATTATTCCAAAACTGGGTATTTAGTATCTTTTAGATCTTTAGTCTTGAATGCCAGTTTTTTACAATTTAGCTCAAGATTTGTGTTTTTTTTATAGGAATTTAGCTCAAGATTTGACCTTTTTTAGTTTTGCTACTGTTTAGATCTATCCCTGTTAATGGGTCTTTTATCCACCATTACATTATTTGATTTTTACAATTTAAATGGCATAATAAGAATAATTGTTGGATAATGTTTTGGAAATGATGGATTGCAACATTAGAGATTGGTTGTGTGTGTGGTAATTGACATAGTAGGAAAGGGTGGTTGTTACACATACAGTTTTCGATTAAGGCCTCGTGCATTGGAGTAAAATAGTCTATGTTGTAAACAAGGTCTAGGCGGCGAAGTACTCTCCAAGTAATCGTTACAAGGTGAAGGTAAGGTGCTGAGGTGATTTTCTTCAGCTGCGATTAATTACTCGCAATCGGTCAGCGCGGTCAGCCTCGGCTAGAATTGGATTTAGTCGGTCATTGTGGGACGAGTTTGACTTAAAAAAATAAAATGTATATTCTATGTCTAGTCGATAATATTAGTTAATGGATACGAGTTTTTGAAATACTTTAGTATACTATTTGAACATCTATCCTTTTTGTTTTTATTGATATTCATGTATTTTGTTATAAATTTTAGTAAAATTGTGGTATTTGACACATATATAATTTCTCAAAAATTAATTTATTTATAGTTTACCATGTCTGAGTACTCCCCAATCGATCGACCTGGGGCGTCTTTCGACTTTTGCAACCATGAAAATAATTATAGGTTAAACCAATCGATTTTCCCCTTTATATATTTTATATATAATTAAAACTAAACCGTGTTTTGTGAGGATTTATATTTTGATGTAGACTACGTATAGTAGGTCCTAAGCCTACGTCGGTGATGTGCTGAAAGTTTAACACATTCATCGATTTGTATTAGTACATTAAAAAAAATATATACTACATATATATAAGGTCATTTATCAAAAAGTTATGTGCTTTATAGTGGAAGAATTCTAGTAGGGGTTGAGCTGTGTAAATATGAGATTGTCATGACAATGTTGTATGGTTATGATTTTTGTGTGTACAAAACGGTTTTCTTTTGGTGAATCGTATTGATTCTTTGTTTTTTTTCTTTTTTACTTCTTTCTGTATTTTAAATATGGTAACTTGCTTTGCAGTATCAAACAGATGAAGCATTTAACCTTTGGGTGAATAAGGTTGGGCCTTACAATAATCCACAGGAAACATATAACTACTACAGCCTTCCGTTTTGTCGTAAACCTGGTAACCCTGGGCATAAGTGGGGTGGCCTGGGTGAAGTATTGGGCGGAAATGAACTTATTGATAGTCAATATGACGTCAAGTTTCAAAGTATGTCGGTCACCACTCCACTATTTCTTGTAATGTTATAGCTTATGTAATCAAATGGTACATGACAAACATCCTTTTACAGAGAACGTGGAGAAGGTTACAATTTGTAAGCTTGAACTTGATGAATCAAAGGTTAAGCAGTTTAAAGACGCCATTGAGAATAATTATTGGTTTGAATTTTTCATGGGTATGTCTTTTATTTTTCTTGTTACAACATACACTATATTGGTTTTATCTTTTAATTTTCGTTTTTCTGATATGATTTCTTTGGTCTTCGTTGTGTCGCCTATGGAATTCGAACTCAGATGATCTGCCATTCTGGGGTATGCGTCTATCAAAAACCACTTTTTTCAATCGATATTATATATTAATGTCCTGCTAGTATATCATACTAATGTTTTGTTCATATAGGTTTTGTTGGGGAGATACATACCGATAAGAATAGCGATAGCAAGCATATGGCTATTCACCCATAAGAATATTACTATAACACTACAACAAAGATCAGGTCCCTAACTTTTATATGTACACGAGCTTGTACACTGGTAAATTGGTTACATATATAACTGTTTTCTTATACCGTTGGTTCTTTTTATCTCAGATCATTCATGTTAATCTCACACAAGAGAACCCGAAACCACTGGAAGCTGGGAAAAACACTAGACATGACTTACTCTGTCACGTGGACTGAAACTAATATCAATTTTGCACACCGTTTTGATATTTACTTGGATTACCATTTTTTTGAGCATCAGGTATCTTATCGAGTCACTGGTCTTTCCCCTATAAATAGTCTGCGGTCTGCGCTTCCTGGTTTCTTGCATTTATGCATATTCTTATAGATTACTAACTTGTCCTTTTTTTGTTTGTGTTTTTCCTTTTCTTTTCTTTTCTTTTCTTTATTTATTTATTTATTTATTTATTTTTTTGTTGGGGAGGTGTTATGTAATTTATTATGTTTTTAATAGGGTTATTATTATATTTAGTTTAATGGTTATTATGTTGATTAGGGATAGTTAGAGATTGCTTATTGTAATTGGTAATCCGTATACGTAGGCATTGGAGTGAATGAAATCGCTAAGCTTTTCGAGATAAAGGCTAATGGTTTCACTCATTCAATACAAATAGACTACCAATTAAAATAAGAAAACGATGACTATCCATAATCAGCATAATAACCCTTAAACTAAATATAATAATACACCCTAATTGTTGAAGATGGTTTAGCCAAACGTTAGAAACTGAATTTGCCACTTGAAGTCGCAATAATAAGTTTCTTAACGAAAAACAAAAACTTTTACCTCGAGTCTTGTTTATACCGTTATTCTTGTGTTTACTGCAGTTTTGAGGGTGTGTTTTTTGTATTTGCTTTACAAGATAGTATTAAATTTCACACATGAGGTAACAACTTGTCTGTTGCATCGAGCAGATACATTGGTTTTCTATCTTTAACTCGTTTATGATGGTTATCTTCCTCACTGGGTTGGTTTCAATGATTTTAATGCGGACTCTTAGAAACGATTATGCCAAGTATGCGCGGGAAGATGATGATCTAGACAGTCTGGTAAGTGGCCCGTACTTAATGTGAGTCATAAAGTGTAGCAATCCGATTACCATTTATTGAAATGTTTGCTTAATTGCTTCTCAGGAAAGAGATGTAAGTGAAGAATCTGGTTGGAAGCTTGTGCACGGGGATGTCTTCCGATCACCTCGTAGTTTGGCTTTATTGTCGGCAGTGGTTGGAACGGGTGCTCAGTTGGCTCTGTTGATTCTTCTTGTTATTTTGTTTGCAATCGTTGCAACATTGTACATTGGGTATGTTATAGCAGATTTCCACCTTCACATATAATATTTTCCATAAAATGCCATCTTAATGAAGGTGGCTATTTTGACGTAGTTGTATATGACGGGTTGGTTCGGAATTTCGAGGTAGGTTTTATTTCTAGGGCCAAATGCCTAAGTAAAAATGAGCAATGAAAGTATGAAACGGGTATAAAGCGGCCCAGAGTGTCCCTTTATCTCATACAACCTACTAAATCACATTGCTATAAAAACTAGATTATTATTATACTGATGGAAATCCGGTACGAAACACTCCGTCTAGCTTTGGTATCTCTACTGATTTTGAAAATTCTCATGTAAAAAATTCAATTTTTCTTATTATTTATAGGAGAGGAGCAATTGTCACTACATTCATCGTCTGCTATGCCTTGACATCATTTGTCTCTGGGTATGTGAGTGGTGGGATGTATTCACGCCATGGTGGTAAGGACACTGAGTTTACGGTTCTATCTTTCTTTTTAATCTTATAAACATACTCAGTGAGCCATTTGCTGAGGATTCATTTTGTCTTCTGTACAGGGAAAAACTGGATAAAGTCGATGATCCTAACCGCATCCCTTTTCCCATTTTTATGCTTCGGAATCGGCTTTGTTCTGAACACGATTGCCATCTTTTACGGGTCTCTAGCAGCAATTCCATTTGGAACAATGGTGATTGTTTTTGTCATTTGGGCTTTCATCTCTTTCCCGCTTGCTCTTCTCGGTACAGTTGTTGGAAGGAACTGGAGTGGTGCCCCAAACAACCCTTGTCGCGTGAAGACCATCCCTCGCCCTATTCCTGACAAGAAGTGGTATCTCACACCGTCTGTAGTCTCCATAATGGGAGGACTGCTACCTTTTGGCAGTATTTTCATCGAAATGTACTTTGTTTTCACATCCTTTTGGAATTACAAGGTATTTTATCTTTAAATTCTTATATTTTTTTTTCTCAAATCTTATAAGTGATAATAATGCTCCTTTAGTAATCATAAAGTATATACATATTTTTTTTGGAAAAAGTGATTTAGAATAAAAGTTCATACGATAGGCAATTGCTTCTTTTAAGGGTCACGTTTTGTCTCAACTGGGCCAAATAAAACATAGCTAAAAAAAGTAGTCAAACATCGCCCAGTGTGTTTTAAATGCATACAACCTTCTAAATTGTTCTGTATGAAAATTTTCGATTATTGCTTTACATATATACTTTGTGTAATATTAGGTATTAACACTTTAGTTTTAAATAGAAGGGACAAAAAAGGGTTTGTGGGTTCATGTGCAAAAAAAAAAAAAAACCATTGCTCAACGCTATTCGGCCTATTTTGCAACCGTTTGTATCGGTATCCTTGACTAGTGGTTGGCAGTGAGATGAGTACAATCATACAAAATCTGTGTTTCTGTTTGATTATTTGGTTTCTAAAGTTTTAGTTCAATTGCTATAACGTCATTCAACTCGGCTGATTGCGCTCAAACCTGTATTGAATATTTGTTGGCAGGTGTACTATGTTTATGGGTTCATGCTACTTGTTTTTCTGATTCTCATCATCGTGACCCGTGTGCGTGACGATTGTGGGAACATATTTCCTGCTAAATGCTGAGAATTACCACTGGCAATGGACTTCCTTCTTCTCTGCAGCCTCTACTGCTATTTATGTCTACTTGTATTCAATATATTACTACCATGTGAAGACCAAGATGTCAGGCTTTTTCCAAACCAGCTTCTACTTCGGATACACCGCCATGTTCTGCTTTGGTTTAGGAATTCTCTGTGGTAATTTACGGTCCATACCTTTATTTATTATTACGTGTTTCGTCTGATTGATAAAAGTTGCGATTTCACTTGCTACATAGCGTTTTCACTTTTCAGTAGACATGGTAGTTTTGACCCGTTTAGTTATGAATGGGTCATCTTGGGTTATATTTTCTCATATTGGTCAGATAAAAAAAAAGTGAGGTAACTGGTCAAATGCGTCAAATGTAGCCTACAACTTGCTAAATTGATTTTATTCAAAATGTATTATCAATATAATAGTTTATAACTGTAATAATATTTTACCATATAAATTATTCATTAATAATGGAGAAAATAACGTGCAAGTGAATTTGACTCGACCTGTAATTTACCCGTTTAAGAAAAATGGTCAATCCGAATATCAGCATGATGGTACGCAACCACTTTGGGCTTTTTTATGTTCTGGAAATCCCCCACTTTACTAACCGAATCCCTTTTTTGGAATTTCCAGGCGCTGTCGGGTATTTGGGCTCTAATCTCTTTGTTAGACGGATTTACCGAAACATCAAATGTGATTAAGGAAGGCTTTTAAAGAACGACGCACCACAGTGGCCTTTCAGGTTTTGTAGTTTATTTTGTCGATACCATATGAAGACTTGCAGCCGATTTAAAAGGGGTGTTTGCAGAATGTTTTTTTTTTATATTCTAACGTTTACGATGAATGGAAGAAAGGTTGAGAAAAATGCTATGAGAGAGGAGGAAGGGGGGTTGAGTTAAAGAGTTTAGACTCTGTTAGTGTAGCAAGCTCTCAAGAAATGAAGAAATAACTTTGTCATATACATATTCTATATTGTAATATTATTCATTAGCCATTCCATAAGTTAAATTCTATGGTTGAATTTAGTGCATTTTAGCATTTGTTATGTTTTCTTAGTTTTATATGTATAAATTTGAAACGGCATTGTGTTAAGTATTAATTACACAGGTGGAATTGAGATTGAGCCGCTTGATACATAAACAAATCTAAGTGCAAAACGACATAGCGTTTGTACTGTTAGGTTCCTAGGCAGAGTGCAGAGAGTCGTTTACAACAATATCTCGACCCCTAGGGGCTAGAGTTTTGTTTTCGGCAGGATAGTGTGATATTCAGAAGAGGGTTGCGGTACAACATGTTGCCCGTTTATCTACCATCTCGCTGTAAATTTGTTTTTTATTGAATAGTAAGGAATTTGCTCTCCTTTATTACAAAATCAAATATAAGTGACCTAATAAACACTTGTCATCATCTGAATAAAAAAATGAATTTTGAAAATGAAATGCAATATATCAATAAAGCTAAAATGTAACTCTTGCATTTCATTTCTCATCATGTGAATAAGATCGAGAGGAAATTGCGGATTCAAGCAACGATATGTCGATAGGTCCAACCATAAATCATTAGATTGCTACTAGGTGATTACCATAATGTCTATACGAAAATCAGAATCCCCACTGTGTTTTAGGTTTGCACAAGTTGAAACCTCCACAGGTTAGTAGAAGATGAAATAAGTATTGATATTACCTCTTCACTAAATTCATGCTGAAGATTAGATTTGTAGGGACTAAACATTGCACTATAGCAAATAATCTCAACACTATTATCATCATTGTCCTGTAATAAAACACAACAATATACCACACTAATTAGTAAAATGAGACGAATGAAAACCATAAACTAACAAAGAAAACCTTAGAAGCTCCAACCTTTTAATTCATATTTAGATCTATGCCTAAGTATATTAGCAAGTGAAACAGGTGTGCATTAATATGTATTTATAAGATAGATTTTAATAGGTTAGTATATGGTTTAAATTTTAAAACTCACGATTTTCCCACCCTTTAAATTAGGAAATTTTGTTTATCTTTGACTAAAGTGTAAAAAATTTATTATGTATTTTATGAACACCAAATTTAGTGTTTTTATCTTTTATTTTTTAAACTTGTTAAAAATAACCCCTTCAAATTAGGGAGTTTTGTTGTTATTAACATAGATGTTAGTATCACGTGGATATATAATATGCATCAGGTGTATTCGGCTGAATTGATGCAGTCAAGGTTTCTCAAAGAAATTTACCTACAATTAATATCTAATATGATATTTACATTTTCTAAACTTAATTTTTTTTATATATTTAGCTAATTATGTATATTTAAAAGTTTAATGTAATTTCTTTTAGTTAATTATATTTATGTGTATACCTATCAATATATGCATGCATACCCATATACGTATGCCACATATGACTAATGTTGATTATTTAAACACGGTATTACAATTGAAACTCTCTGCAGCAAATGTGATAAAACGTTCTAAGAGCTCATGCTTGTGTTGCAGTATTGTTACCGCGCGATAAATTATTTGTCTGCTAAAGCAACAATGAAGCATAACGTTTAACAACATTATCATATTTTAAGAATCCCCAAGAGCTGGTTTATAGATTTCGAGTGCCTTGTTTAGTTTTTTGAATCGTTTCATTTGATTGATGTGAATTTTTTCATTATTGGGTGGGACATAGTACAGAACCAAACTCAATTTTATGATTTTGAGTTTTACTTGGTCATGAAATGGTGTTATGATTCAACATCCATATTAACAATAAACATTCCTAAATTCTTTAATTGCGTTCAAATTATGTTGATCTGTAATCCAAATTTCACCTAAATTTTAGTTTTTAATTTAATGTCTATTCAAGCCTTATAATGTTTTATCCTAAAATAACGTGTTAGATGTTTTACGTTTACTTTTGTATTAATGAAATGTACCTTATAAAAATATTAGTTACATCTTTTAAAGTTTTAGTTATAAAGCGTTTTGTTGTGGGTAAAATTTGGATTCTTTCAGTTAATTAAGAAATATTCGTTTCTTTTAGGTCCTTTTAGTTAAACATGCAATGTAATAATCACTTGTACATAGCGCATTTCTTTCTTGTACATTTCAATCTACACGTCAATATTGACCAAGATAAACATCAAAACGTCGACAAAAATGAGCAGGTCATCACAGTATTTTTGAATGTTTTTAAAACACAATAGTTTAAACTTTAAAAGTTATGATAACATTAAATAAAAAAATTATAATTTTGTATGGGATGAGAAAAAAATGTAACTAGTAACTAAAAATGAGGAAATTAAAATAACTAAAAGAGGTACTAAAGTGTAAAAGTGTTTGAATGACTATTTTACCATATTTTAAGGTTTTTTTTTTTTTTGAACGGCCAACGAATCAATTTCCGAGCACTCTCGGGCACCCTTTTGGCGAATCAGGTACTCGAGAGTACCCAGGCAACCAATTGCCACCAATTCCCGGGAAAACCCAACCACTCACCCGCCCGAAGGCACGACAGTGAAATAATCGGTAAAACCGGTAGGGATTAGGACTCGAACCCAAGCCAATGGCTGGGTCATCCCTCATTTCCCCTCCACCAACGTCCTCCAAATGTAGCTAGTGGGAATTGAACCCAAGCCTCTCATAAGAAACTTTAGGCCCTCAACCAACTGGGCTACAAGTGTTAGTGAAAATAAAGTTATTAAATTTTGAGTATCTTAAACTACCCCTTATGCATTATAATATAATATAGATTATTGTTTTCTAATTTTTATATTACCAGATAAAAAAGAAAGCTCTACCCATTCCACATGGTTCTAACTTCCAAGGAAAGATGGATACAAACACTCATTTTCACCAAATGATCCAAAAATAAAACCCTACAAATGTATTTCAACAAAATGGTGATATATAACAAGATAAAACACTCCCTCCAATCTTGACACATGGCAGATACATGATCATTGTAACACCCTATTTCCATGATCCACTCTCCATCCACACATGCACACACACACACCTTCTAAGTCCCTCTCATTTCTCCCCAATCGATCACCAACCATCACCATGGCCGCAACATCCACCTCCCTAATCACCTCCCTCTTCCACCACCTCCAACCCACCACCAAATCATGCACCCTCTTCGGCCTAAAACCCGACCCCGGAAGGCGAAACCACAGAGGTGTGACGATGATGGCGAGCTACAAAGTGACATTAATCACGCCAGAAGGAAAGAAGGAGTTCACGTGCCCTGATAATGCATACATTCTTGACCATGCAGAGGAGACTCTCGGTCTTGATCTACCCTACTCATGCAGGGCCGGTGCTTGCTCATCATGTGCTGAAAAGTTGTATCTGGGACCGTTGATCAGTCCAATGGAAGCTTTCTTGACGATGAACAAATGGACCAAGGGTTTGTGCTTACATGTGTGGCTTTACCTAAAAGTGATGTTGTCATTGAGACCCATAAAGAGGATGAGCTCGTTGGTTAAATTTTGTAAGGTGTATTTTATTTTGATTAATATATTATGCATGTGTGTCATTTTCTTTACATATATGGCTGTCCCTAAAGATGTCTAATTAAGTGCCCGACGTGATAGAAAAATAGTCCTTGATTACAAATTTATATATACTTTTGGAAATTTAGTGAAAATGCTATTTTCATAAAATATAGGAAAATGAGTTTTTCCTAACTTTGGACTAAAATATATATTGGTTTATTTATATATTTCTTTGTGGGTTTATTTTCTATGTTGTGAGAGCTTCGCAACAAACCAAACCATGTCTAAAACGGAGCTAGGATGAATGAGATATCGATGCTCAAAGGTTGGTGAATGAAACATTCAATGCTGAATTTCTTGTCCCACATTGGAGGAGTGATGATACCATGAGTGGTATATAAGTAGGAACACTCCTTCCTAATTATTTCATGGGAGCACCCTAAGTCGCACTCGCACACGCGCGCGTGGCGTGGGCGATGTATTTTTTAATGCAGGCTCGTGATCATGTGCATAGGACCCTACGGATTGGTGAACACAATACTTAACATCAGTTATGCACTTCATATACACCTCATATGAGTGCTCATACAAGTTCATGTCAAATACAAGTCATACAAGACTCCAAATAGCCACATAAGTGTATATTACATAATCTGCGTTTTTAGGACAGATTATGCGCTGTGAAAACTAATTTATTAAAAATACTTATCTAGTGAGTTAGACTCCCAAAATTTTACTAAATCTGCCAGGAGGTCTACCGGACAAGCCCATATTTTTAGTTCGTGATAAAACCATGTACAAAAATTATAAAAAAAAATCACACAATACAACTATGTCCAGAAAATACTCACAACGGATCAGATTAGTAGAAAACATTCCAAAAAATGTATATTCTTCCAAACGGGATGAATCCTCTTGGAAAAGTCAAGTTTCATCAATGTAGACCTACTGTCCAAATTTCATAATCTAACCCTTTGTTAAACTCAAGTTATGATCGTTTAAAGTTGACCCATTTTACTAATCCGAAAATCTGATATGACCTTTAATGAAAGAAAATTCCAAAAACCTATCAAACGACGTCCAAAACAGATGATTTTGCCCATTATGAAAAGCTAAGACCATGTACGATATTTTCATGCAAAGAAATCATCAAAACAATTATTTTAACATCACGTTAAAGCCTCTGCAAATCGACCCAATCATTCTGTCCAGATTCTAAATCATGCATAAACCCTAGTTTTAACCCTTATCTACGCATATAATAGATCAATAATACTCAACAATGATCCTACCATATCAATAAGACATAACCTGATCAAAACCTAGCAAGATACAAGTTAAACATCATCAACCATAAACCCTAGAAGTCTAAAGCATCAAGAACATGCAATTCATGCAATACATACAACAATCATCGCATAACCTCACGTTTAACTCCATTAATCTTTATGAATAACAAGTTTTAATCTTTATGAAAATGTTTCAGACCTGGACAAACTTGGTTATGATGTTTCAAAACATATTAGGGAAGATTAAAGCATAAGAGATTGAATATTATACCGAAAGCACTTCAAAACCACCAACCGATTGCTCTCCAAGCTTCCCGATCGATGTTCTTGAGTCTTAGCAGGTGTTTGAGGTTAATTTTCGTAAATAGGCAGTAGGGGGCGATTAGGGTTGAGTTTATGGGGTACTTGGGGCCTAAGATTGTTTAAATAGAGGTTTAAGGCGGTTTTGTTTCGTCTGACACCCGGGAGCGGCCGCTCACTCAGCCTCGGCTCGTTCCGGGTGCTCAGGTCCAGTGTATTGCGTGTTTTCATCGACGTTTTCGTTATTTTGGACCATATTAAGTTCAACCCCATGTGTTAAGACCCCAACCATCCAAACGGTTCATCGATTACAGTTTTTAAATAACATGTTCGGTTAAAGTTCAAGTAATCACATATAGTTTGCACATAGTTTCACAAAAACACGTAATTGAAATCAATCTCAATTAATAAATTCACAATTATCTAATTTCACAATTCACCAACGTCCGGGTTCACTACTTATGTATATAGTTTGGTAATTCCCCGAATTATCACTTCATGCAGTTATTAACCTATAACTGTGCAACGTGTAACTTATCTAGCTAACCCTAGTTAAGTAGAATGCAAGAATGTATCTACGGTACCTAGAGTTTAGTTAAAGTGAGAACCTGAAATTGCGGGGTATCACAATTTCTACGATATGTTTTCTCCATGCCGCTTGGTTGGCCCGTTCTTGTTCGCCCTCTTGTTGAAATTGTTCGAAACGGGCTTATCGAAAATTTATCGGAAACGTCTTTAATTTTGCGACGAAGGTGTGACAAATTAATATTTTATGTTTTTAAAATTATTAATTTATTGATATAAACATATAAAAGAATGAAATTTATTAAAAAATATTTTTTTTGGTCAAAAATTTGTCGGAAATGTCAAAAAAAATATATGTTTTTGTCGGAAATGTCTTAAATATATGTTTTTGTCGAATATTTTTCAGAAATATATTAAAAATATGTTTTTTCAAAAAATTGTCGGATACCTCTTAAAAAATATGTTTTTGCCGAAAATTTGTCCAAAATGTCTAAAAATATGTTTTTTTTAGAAAATTTGTCAGAAAGGTCTTAAGTATAAGTTTTTGTCGAATATTTGTCAGAAAAGTCTTAAAAATACGTTTTGTCAAAAAATTGTCGGAAACGTCTTAAATATATGTTTTTGTCGAAAATTTGTCGGAAATTCTTTAAATATATTATTTTACTAATATAAACATATAAAAACTAACAATTATTAAAAAAACATGTTTTTGTCGAACATTTGTCGGAAAACGTCTTTAAGTTTCCGACAAAATAGCGACAAAATAATATTTTGTATTTTAAAATTTATTAGTTTATTTATATAAACAAAGAAAGAAGACTGAATTACAAGTTTTGTCCTTTAGGTTTATACCAAATTTCAACGGATGTCTTTTAACTTTAAAATTGATTGGTTTTGTCCTTTACGTTTCAGAATCTTGCACGGTTTGTCTTTTGACACTAACCAAGTTATTTTTTATCGTTAAGTGGAGGGTAATATTGTCTTTTTACCCGTTTATTAAAAACATATTAAAATTATATATATACACACACACTAAACACACACAAACTCTGTACTCTCTCTCAAGTCCCACCATCTCCACCGCCATACCATCACCGGCCACCACTCACCGCCACATCCACCGCCGTACCATCACCGGCAACTACTCACCACCACACCAACACTGTGACATCCGTCACCCTCGTCTTTCGTCAAATTGACAATAATAGCCCTTCAAATATTTTCGTTATAGTCCTTAAAAGTTTCGTCGTTTTCTAATCTAATTTTAAAGCGAACTAAATTTTTTTTTTATCATTTAAATTCATAATGGATCGGGTATAAGTTTTTATCCAATACGTATCTTGAAACGTCTACGGAGTGGATAGTATAAACATTTCAAGTTTATAAAGTTTTATGAAACTTTTTAGTTAAATTAGTTTAACCCGGTTAAGTTTTGTATAGGAAAAATTAACAAGTTATAATAAAAACTAACAAATTCAATTTATAACTAACAAAGTTTAAGTTGAGGGACTTTTTCTGCCAATCAGCCAAACTTTCAAAAAAAATCAGTTTCTCCTCCTCCTTCTTACGGTTTTCCGGCGGCCCCTTTAGCCGGATTCCGGCGTTCCTCCGGCGACCTTAAAAACCCGATTCAATGATTTCTGTTGCGGTTTTTTTTTATTCCTTTACGTTTCTCCAGCAATAATGAGTTGTTAGTATGATATAAACGCAGTTTAATGTGCATTGATTGA
Organism: Ambrosia x helenae; assembly: GCA_030844895.1. NCBI lineage: Eukaryota > Viridiplantae > Streptophyta > Magnoliopsida > Asterales > Asteraceae > Ambrosia > Ambrosia x helenae. The sequence continues at coordinate 12,276,470 of CM061234.1, forward strand.
CCAAATATGGGTAACCGATCGGATTTTAGTTCATAACCGGCAAGCTTTTAAAATGCATTAAGAACCCACATAATAATCGATTATAATATCAACTGAACATTGCATTCCGTTCCTGCACCTTTGTACAACTCAAACCCACTTTTAAATCGCTCTGATTGCGTCCAGAAGCTCATCTAGATGGTGTGTAAAGTTGCGGCCCCTACTACCCAATTTCGGATCCAAATCGTAATTGTATGTTATCTTTTATGTTGCCGTTTTATTCCCCATCAAATTCTGAACAAAAGCCCTTTATAGCAGATGTATAATCGTATCTGTATTGGGTTATTAGATTTGGTATAAGGGTTAGGTTCTTAAGCTAGTAATTGGGGAAGAAGATGGATTTCATTTATTGTATATATATTATTACATTTCAATTGAGTTAACAAATGATGTGCTTGGTCTAGTGGTTTGCGTGTGAGGTGACAACAAGAACCACACAGGTTCGAGCCCTGCAACCCGCGTCCCTTTTTCTTTTTTTTTTTTGTTTTTGTATTATTTTGCATATCTATATATTAATAAATAAACACATTAAACTTAGAATATTCATAATAAATTCATTTTTGCTCCAAAAATTATAAAAATTTAGGAGTAGCTTCTTGACACCTTCTAGAAAATTGTCATAATTTTTATTTCTGGAAAATATTTTATTTTCGTAATTTTTATTATTTAATTTGTTTTAATCATATTTAATTGATTAAAAATTCATTTTTAATGGTTTTTATCTCAAAATTTGTCATAAATTATTTCTAATCATCATGAACTAAAATAAAAATTATTGGTTCAGAAAACATTCATTTTTGTCGATTTTCTTATTTTTAATCATTTAAACATGATTTAATCTCATTAAATCAGTTTTAAATAGAAATAACTTTATAAAAATTATGGGAAAATTATTTCCATTAATTTACATCAGAAAGTATCCATTTTCTATAAAAATAGCATTTTTGGATCATGTCTTGAATTATTAGTCTTATTTATGTTTAATTAGACATAATTAATTATTTATTTATTTATACAATTTAAACATCCGTTTTATAAGTATTTTTCTTATAAAATAGAAATACTCATATGGTTTAATATCTTTATTATCTTTTGTTGGATCATTGTATAACTCAAAATTATTTATTTAATTATTTATGATTATTGTGTTTATTTTAATTTAGTTAAAGTAACTAACTAAATTATTTTGTCTTAAATATTCAAACATATTTTTTTATCTAAATATTCAATAGGTAATAATTATATTATTTAAACCACATTTACAACCTTTCATATATTATTTGTGATATACAACTTTTACATTAATGCGACTTATCATAAAAACTCTAATTCCCCAGATCGACTTAGCAAACCCTAACGCCTTAGACCCTAGTTACCTTAGACTTATTAGACATTCCCTTATTAGTATGCTTACACATTATAGGTTGAATTCCTCGGAATTCTCATTACTTAGCTCACGACCGCTTAAGTTGGATTTTGCTCGCTTTCGCAAACTGTGAGTATATCTTTCCCCTTTTTACTGTCTTACTATTTTGGGGTGACTCATGTACTTACAATCAAGTTTATATTTCTTTTACTAAATGCAATTCTTATGTGTGTTTGCTTGTGTCATTTTGTGTATCTATGACCTGTCAAATCATTAACCGCTGGGCGGCCTGGCATTTCAATGAATAGTACTATGGTTTATACCCTTGTGACTCTGTTGAGAGTCCTCGTCATTGCTATGTATTACTTTACTACTAGCGCATACTATATATATCTGCTTACTTCTCTTAGGGTTGATTTGACCCGGATACCACTTATTACATAATTGCAAACAGTATACAACACATGAATTGCGAAACACTTTTCTACTATATGTATACTAACAGGGTATGCTCACCAATACAATTTTTGTATTGACCAAAATATTTTGTACATGTTTCAGGTTGTTTTGAGACACTTCTTTTAGGCTTTTGGATTTTATATTTCAGTTTTGTCTACATTGTATCTTAGCTAGACTTGTCACTTTAGAATTATTGTATCCTGTAATTTCATTTCAATGTAATAAATTATTTAATCAATGTATTCAAATTTACACTTTAGTCCATGAGCTATTGAACAATCGTCACTACGTGACACCTCGATGTTTCCGCCATCGGTTGGGGTGTTACAAACACCATCTTCTTTAAACTCAAACACACCAACACCCCACACAACCTTTACACTCATCTGAAATCGAAACCCAAATTGAAACCCAGTCGACCACCACCTGCCGCCGACCACCACCTGCTTGACGACCACCACCTGCTTGACGACCACCACCACGTGCCGCCGACCACCACCACAACCACCTGACCACCATCGTCACCCCCTTCCCCTGTACACACACTTTATAGAGAGAAAGAGAGAGAGGGAGAGGGAGAGAGAGAGAGAGAGAGACCACAACCACCTGACCACCAATCGACCACCATCGTCACCCCCTTCCCCGGAACCACCTCTGGCCTAGCCAAACCACCATCATGAACACCATCTCCATAACCATAACCAATCACCATAATATTCAGAAAAAAGGGGTTTTTACCTTGAGACCAGATCTGACCCGATGAGTACAGCAACCATCGTCTCCTTCCTCTTCCGTCTGTCCCCCTCTCTCTCTCTCCCACGCTTTCTCTCTCTGTCCTCTGACCTGATGAGTACAGACCCGATGAGCCGCCGGAGGCGGAGACCTGACAGAACAGAGGTGGTGGTGGCGTACAGTGTTCGTTTGGAGATGGGTTTTGGGTTGGAGAATAGACGTGGCGGTGGCGGCTCTAATGGGTGGTAGTGGCGGCAAGTGGTGATGGTAGGGGATGTTTGATGATCGAGGTATCTGGCATATAATTGAAGTGAGAGAGAGAGAGAGAGAGGGAGAGGGGGAGGGAGGGGGTGTTTATATAAAATTTTAAAATTTACTTTTGGTCCAAGTTTTTAAGTTAATTACACAAATAGGCCTTAGAATAGTAAAAACACGATTTTACCCTTGCATTTCAGTTAAAAATTAACTTGGTTAGTGTCAAAGGACAAACCGTGCAAGATTCTGAAACGTAAAGGACAAAACCAATCAATTTTAAAGTTAAAGGACATCCGTTGAAATTTGGTATAAACCTAAAGGACAAAACTTGTAATTCAGTCAAGAAAGAAATAACAATTATTAAAAAATATGTTTTTTGTTGAAAAGTTGTCGAAAACGTCTTTAAACTTGCGTCGAAATTTCGACAAATTATTATTTTGTATCTTATTTGTCAAAAAGTTGAGGGATGACGCATGGTTTCTACTTTTTGTCGGAAATTAGCATCAAACTTGTCGCAAATAAAATTTGTGGGAAATTTGTCGGAATTTTTTTGTAGAAAACTAGCCCTTTTCTAGTAGTGTCAGCGAGCAAGGAGAAACCAGGAGAGGAAGATTGTGGTTTGGATCAGCGACCTTGGGGAAGATTGTGATTCGGATAAGCGACTGTGACGAAGGTCGCTGATTGAATTAGCGATCTTGCAAAATGTTGGTTGAAGGTCGCTAATCCGTTTGACGATCTACCTATTTTCACAAAAAAATCACATGTAACACCCAAAAACGCTTTTAAATCTGAAAAATCGCCTATTAATGCAAATTATTCCTTTTGTTAGCTTCTTGTAAACACTCAATGTGTTGTAACTTTGTGTATTTGGGTCTTTCCAACCATTGTGTCATACCCTTACCGTGTGTAGAATCTACGTCGTGTAACCTCTTGATTGATAAGCAGTGGCGGATCCACCAAGGCCGAAGGGTGGGCATGTGCCCACCGTACGACCGAAACAATTAGTCGTCGGATCTACGTAGTACTTACTGTATCCACGCAGAAAACTCAAGGATCTACAAGAGCTCGGCGTCGAAATAGCTGAAGACAACTTTTTTAGGTGTGTCGGTGTGAAGCGCATGGTGGTTGACTCTGCTAGAAGTGACTGCCGGAAAAGAAACTAACTTCTAATTTATTTCATTATTATGTTTTTCAAGTTTTGAAGTTAAATAGAGAAGGAAACAAGTGTTGCAGCTTTTTAAAAGTCTGAAGTCTCTAGCTTACTTTCTTGTCTTTTCACCTATTGTATTTAGTTTTTGTTTTATTTTTATTTTAACTTTGCTTAATTGATTTAATACTCACAAATCTATTATATGTTTTTCTCACACCAGGTATTTTCACAAAACTACCTTTTCTATTTTTATTATTAATATTTTTAAGCTAAATACAATGTCATTTGCCTTTTAAATCCGAGTCAACGGTTTCGACATATGAACCATTAATATGTCCAATTCAATATGCATTCCGGTTTCAAAAACATTGGTGATGTGTTCTATTAGTTGATTTATAAGTGTTTTTTTCTCTTTTTTTGTTCCGGATGTTCTTAAATTTATTTTTATTAAGTAAATAAGTATGAATGTGTGTACAATGTCAATAAGTGGATAAGTATGAATTGGTTTAACCGACTTGTTTTGACTTGCCTTTTCTTAACACAATAAATTTGTGCCCACCGTCCAAAAAGTTTCTGTATCCGCCACTGTTGATAAGATACCAAGGCAATAAATAAATTTACTATTATTAATACTCATAAAATTGCATCGTATGCAAGGAAACCCAACCAAACAAACAAATGTTCATGTAATAAACATTAACTAAATAATTGAAATATGCTTTATATCTGGTCCATTGATCTAAAGCATGTCATGAATATTATCTATCCTTTTTTTTAAAAGGCGAATTTTCTATGTTGTGGCAGATATCATCACAACCCCTCAGAAGGGGAGTCCCTTAGCCACTCTCCAATAGTCAGACTATGTTGTCTTAACCGGGCCCACGCTGACACGAGAGTGGCCGGCCCACAAGCGAGTCGAGGCTGCGCATAAAACATGTAGAAAATCTGTCAACTAAAAATAGCCGGTGAAAACATAGGTTTATTAAACATACAATTTATAACAAGTTGAATCACAAAACACATTATATGATGCACACAATCAAACCTCACGATATGTTTACTTGTGGCCGAACCCCATGATTGTCCAATGAGTGAATGATATGTTTTCAGTCATCTCAAAACTGAAGATAAATGGGTTTGTCATTCCTATAGGCCTATAATTATACTATGTTCTCTTGAAAAGTTAATTATTGTGTAAAGAATAATGGTTATCATGTCCACTTGTTTAAAATATAGTGTATATTATGAAATCACTTATTATTTTGAATTGTATTTTGATTGGCATGCGTACATGTTCCCTCCCAAAACGATAAAAAGAAACGTGACTATGAATCTCACCTCATGTTTGAAGATGCGCGTGTGGATATTCAACTATTAGCGATTGGCCGTAAGTAATTTAAGGCAGTGATTCAGGGTCTGATAATGCTACTAACGAGAAGCCAACAGGTTACAATGAATTTTTTATCCTTAAACATTAGAGGGGTCCTGGGGGTTGAGAAAAAAGGTTGGGTTCGGGATCTAAAACGGGAGTGCAAAGCTGATTTCATTTGCTTGCAAAAAACACATCAGAGTGGGCTGACCTATGCTGGTGTGTCCGGTTTTTGGGACAGGTCCCGATTTTCTTTTGATTCGGTTGATGCTGTTGGGAGGTCCGGGGGGTTGGTGTCGATTTGGGACCCGACACGTTTTGTTGTAGTCGATGCTGTTAAAGACAAGCATTATTTGGTTACCTCTGGGAAAATTAATGGGGAGGAGGGCTTGATTAACATTCTTAATATTCATGCCCCTAATGATCCGGGTCTGAGAATGGATTTATGGAATAATATATACAACTTGGTTTTGTCTAAGAGTGGCATGCGGATTGCTATTGGGGATTATAACGAGGTCAGAAGTCACGCTGAAAGAGTTAACTCTGTTTTGATGCTTCGGCAACGGCCTGCTTCAATGATTTTATCCGTAACTTGGGGATCATTGCCCAATTTCCCTTGGGTGTAGGGCTGCAAACGAACTGAACTTTTAGCGAACCGTTCATGAACCGTTCGGCGGGAAGTTCGTTTGTGTTCGTTTGTTTAATAAATGAACGAACAGGAACAAAAAATTTTGTTCGTTTAGTTAAACGAACGAACATGAACAGAGGCCGCGTGCGTTCGTTTATGTTCGTGAACGTTTGGTAACCTGTTCGTTTATGTTCGATAGTTTGATAGGGTTTATAATTTTTATTTTCTTTTATTTACCCAAATAAATAATATATGTGAGGTAAATATGTTTGGATAATTTAGTTGTATTTAGGGTGGATATAGCTGATGTCTTAAGAATTATATCTTATTCCAAAGTTAATATATTTTGGTTTGTGTTTGTTTCTGTTCATGAACATTTATTTGCGTTCGTTTGTGTTCATGAACACTTGTTTGTGTTCATTAATGTTCGTTTGTGTTCGTGTGCGTTCATGAACAAAATTAACAAACGAACACAAACGAACAAGAACACAAGTGTTTTCTTAACGAACGAACACGAACAAAAAATCTCGTTCGGCAAGCGTTCATGAACTGTTCGTGAACACATGATTTCCTTAACAAACAAACACGAACAAGGCCTTGTTCGTGTTCGTTCGGTTCGTTTGCAGCCCTACTTGGGTGTGATTATCACGATTTCGGGCCACCTCCATTTAAATTCTACAATAGTTGGCTAGGAGACGTTGAGTTGGATGAGATTGTAAAGTCTTGTGTTAGTAGGATGAAGATGACCGGAAAAAGTGATCTCAACTTTTTGAATACCCTGAAGAGCTTAAAAAGGGAAATTAAAAAATGGAGATGCTACAAAAAGGAAAAGCAAAATAGGGAGTTGGTGGAGTACTCCAAAAAAGTTGAAGAGATTGAGAAAAAAGTTGTTGCGGGGTCCTTGAATTCTGTTGACAAGAAAGACCTACCTCAAAAAGCTAGGGTGAATTGGATTAATTTCGAGGATGAAAACTCGTTTTTCATAAGGTGGTTAATATTAACAAGGCGAGAAATAGATTTCATGGGCTGGAAATCGATGGAGTTTGGGTGACGAAGCCGATAGAGATCAAAGAAGCCATTCACCGTTGGTTTAAAAAACAATTTTCCGAGCCTATGAGGAGAAGACCAAAATTCATTGATGTGGGTCTTCCTAAACTTGACCCTCTTGAAGCCGATAGTCTTATAAAACATTTTAACACGGAGGAAATTTGGGATGCTATTAAAGATTGTGATGGAGGCAAAGCGCCGGGTCCGGATGGTTTCACTCTTTATTTTTTCAAGAAATTTTGGGAATTACTTAAACCGGGTATTTCCAAAGTTTTGGATGATTTCTATGAATCTGGGAGGATTAGCGTAGGGTGCAACGCCTCATTTGTTGCCTTAATCGCTAAGAAAGTGGATCCGCAAAACATTCCCGACTATAGACCAATATCCTTAGTCGGTTCCCTTTATTAAATCATTTCCAAGATTTTGGCCAATAGATTGAAAGGCGTCTTGGATAATCTTATTAGTCCGAACCAATCGGCTTTTGTGGGAAGAGAAACATTCTTGACGGCCCTCTTATTGTTAGCGAAATTATGTCTTGGGCGAAGAAGAATAAAGTGACGACGCTTATATTTAAGGTTGATTTCCATAAAACCTACGATTCGTTGAATTGGAATTTTTTGCTTCAAGCCATGGAGTTCATGGGCTTCCCGAATAAATGGGTTGGGTGGATAAAGGGTTGCCTTGATTCCGGTAAAGGGTCGGTTTTGGTGAACGGTTCCCCGACGAGTGAATTTGCTTACAAAATAGGGTTGAGACAAGGTGATCCTTTGTCTCCTTTCCTCTTTGTTATAGCTATGGAGGTGATGAATATGTTTATGGTGCAAGCGTCGAAGTTGGGTCTATACCATGGCGTTCAACTCCCGAATAATGGCCTGTTACTTACTCATCTTTCCTATGCTGATGATGTCTTATTCGTTGGCGAATGGTCAAGGCATAATGTTAGAATCATTAATATGCTCCTCTAATGTCTTTTTTTGACTTCCGGGCTCAAAGTTAACTATGATAAATGCCACTTTTGGAATTGGGGCGGATACGAATAAGGTCACGTCTTTTGCTCGGATTCTTGGATGCAAAGTGGGTACTCTTCCTTTCACGTACCTAGGTGTGCCAATAGGTGTTAATATGAAGCATGTCATATATTGGCAACCGGTTATCGATTAATTTTACAAGAAGCTCTCTAATTGGAAGGCTAGGACCCTATCTTTTGTGGGACGAATTACTCTTGTGAAGGCGGTGCTCGGTAGCCTCCCCTCGCATTTTCTTTCTTTATTTCTCGCCCCTAAGTCTATCCTCAAGAAGATGGAGGCGATTAGAAAAGATTTTCTTTGGGGGGAAAAACGGTACAAGTTGTAAGTTGAGATGGATTAAATGGGATAAAATGGTAAAACCAAAAAATCTTGGAGGGTTGCGAATTGGGAGTATTGAAGAATTTAATATGGCGATGCTCGCTGTAACACCCCAACCGATGGCGGAAACATCGAGGTGTCACGTATTGATGATTGTTCAGTAGCTCATGGTGAATAATAAATTTAATTAAATGATTTAAATAAATTACATACAATTGTTCTACAAGAATTCGTACATCAAACTGAATAATACTATGCACACATCTTCAAGCATTAATTCAAATCTTCAAGCAAGTAGAACCTGAAACATGTTAAGTTGAAAATATTTTTGGGTCAACAAAAGTTGGTGAGAATTACATAGGTTTTGATAATCGAATAAAAATGTTGTGCAATTCAAGTGTCATGGCAAGTCTAGTCCATATGTGAAAACATACTAGAAGTAAATCGAGTTCATAATCAGCCCTTGTGACTGTTATAATGTGGTACATCCCATACGCTCATGGTTCACTCGAATATGTTATGCGATAATAAACACCCACGCTACCTTTGTAGGAGGCACGTATCCGGGTGGGATTGTCAGTCCAATAGATCTATCAATGTATACCGTCGGCTGATCAATGTTAATGATTATGCTAGAATTGTGCTTACCCTAGTTATGTTCAAGACATAATGCAACATAGAAAAACACATAGACACTTTGATGATTGAATTGCATATATAATGTTGTAACATGTTTCCTCCCAAAAACGGTGATAAATAGAAAAGGGGCTATGTAAAACTCACCTTAGCAAAATGTTATATCTTGTGAAAAATAGAATATTGTGTTGCCCAAATATGCCAAGTATTACCCTATAATTAAGGTAACAAATATGTCTAAGTATTTCTAGTCTACAAATATACTCTAGGGCTTCGAATTGGGGATAAGTGCTTGTTTGATTAATAATTAAAATGCTTGATAATTAAGAAAATTTTGCTAAATAAATAATCAAAAGTCTTTTTATAAAATTTAAATCAAAGATGGTCACAATAATGAGTTTAAAGTATAAAAATAATTTTTATAAAATTATTTTCTTAAAAATAGAATATTAAATCTATTTATTTCAAATTGTCAAAATTTAACTTTAATATTTAAAAATACTAAAATTAAAGAATTTTTAGGTTAAAAATTATATTTCTGTTCCAAATAATCAGAAATAATTTATATAAAATTTTGGTGCAAAAATATTGAAAAATGAATTGATTATGATTTAATTATGATTAAAACTAACAAAAATTGATTAAAAATATTAAATAAATGATTTTTCAGAATTAAAAATCATTTCAGAAAAGTTTATTGTTATAAAAACTCAGAATAATTTTTGTGGAAATTTATAAAATTGTTTTGATATTTTTATAGAATTTTATAAATAAAATGGAATAAACTTGAATTATTTATTATATATATTAAATAAATGAATTTTTAAAAACTAAAAATTGTATGTCAAACTTTTTTCAATAGATTAACACAAAATAATTTTTGTAGAATTTTTAAAAGAGTTTTAGTATTTTAAAATGAATTTTTAAAATATAAAGGAATATATATATATATATATATGTTAAAAAAATTGTTGTTGATGTCGTGGTTCGAACCCGGGCCCTTGGCCGGTTCGTAGGTTTTAAATCACAAGCCCAGACCAATTGGTCTAGACCCCGAGAACGTTTAGTTTCAGTTTATTTTAATTATATAATATATCTAAGAAATTGATTTATTTTCAAAAAAAATGAAAAGAAATGAACGGTTCACACGGGACTCGAACCTGCGTGGCTTTGGTTAACAACCTCAGACACAACCACCTGATCTAGATTAGGGGTTGTGCTTGATTCCATTTTATTTTAATTATAACACCAATACTCAATCAGTGTTCTTCCCCAAATCAAATGATTCGAACCCTAGAATTTTCAATTGGTTGATTCACACAACAATAACCCAATTAATCAGAGGGTTATTGTTGTGTGAATGCCGATGATCAAAACCCATATGCAAAACGATACTTACAAAAATGATTTGCGTGATTATGCTCAGTCAACTCAGAAAGTCAAACGCGATAAAAAACACAAGAATAACAGATTCAACACAGAAATTGGTGATTGTGGGAGGGTATTCGGCGAGTTGTGAATGTTTTGGGATGCCCAATTTATAGTGGTATGGCCTGGATGAAAGAATTGGTATGTTTGACCTTCATAAAGACGTTGACGTGATGAATTGGTTATAATTGAGGCGAATTGATGATGATTGCACAAAGGTTTGACTTGTAATAGGCCGGAAATCACGACGACATACCAATCCCGGAACAATTACGCGTTAATTGGCTTTGTTTTTGGAAACCCGCTCGTCACAGTTGACTTCCTGAAGTCAACTGCTGATGATTCCAAGTTGCCTTAAATTTAAAACGGGTTGAGGAATTATCACTAAGGCTGTGCAGCCCAGTTGGTTGGGTTTGTTTGTTTGAGGTTGACCCAGCTTGGGGCGCGGGTTCGATTCCCGGCCCAAGCGTTAATTTTTTTGACAATTTATTATATATATATATATATATATTATATACCAATAATATAATATTATGGTTCCAAATGCCTTGCAATAATATTTTTAAAAAGGTAAATAATGATGAGGAACTTGACGTTTTTATTCAAAACGATGGTTACGTACAAGTATAAATGCGTAATGTTACACTCGCCAAATGGTGATGGCGGTTCAAATGCGAGAACTAAAGCTTGTGGGTCAATATTATAAAATTTGTTCATGCTTCAAATAGAGGTAAATTGTTGATTCCTTGTAAAAAAATCTATTATTGGTGTGTGGAAAGATGTGGCAGAGTTGGAAGGTAGACTCTTCCTTAAAGGAATGCAGATCAAGAACAAGATTACAGTCAAGGTCAAGAACAGTTTTAAAACGAGCTTTTGGAATGATGTATGGGTCGTTAATAACAGCTTAAGAGAGATGTTCCTTGATTTATACAATATGTCCTCGAACAAGAATGGGGTTGTTGCTGATTTTTTTTTCTATAGAAGACAATGCGTCTGTTTGGTACTAGAAGTCAATGCCTGCGCCTTCCAGCTCTGCCGAATTGATGCAGCTGGAGGGGCTGAAAATTTGTTGCAACACGTGCAATTATCCGAAGGCGAAGATCGTTGGGTATGGGAGAATTCTAGCGGGAACGATTTCTTGGCGAAGGACATTAGATGGGAGATTGCGTCCAAGGCGAGTGTGTCGGTTGCTGATTACAAGTTTTGGTGGAACTCTTGGGCTCTTCTCAAAGTTAATGTCTTATTATGGCGTGCTCTCCAAGACAGAATCCCGACAAATATTGAGTTAAGTCACCGAAATGTTCCGATGGGCGACCTTTTGTGTTGCAGATGCGGGTTCATAAACGAAGACACGGGGCACGCCTTTCTCAATTGTTTGTGGGCTCGAGCGACTTGGTGAAACATCTTGGTGTGGCTTAGAATTATGTGCCCTCTGGACCAATTGGACTTAACCAGTTGGTTTCAATGTTTGTTAGACACTCCCGGGTCGAGCAAGTGGAAGAAGATGCTTTACACTATTTTGCTAGTGAAGATTTGGAGGCTATGGCTGGCTAGAAACACAAGCGTAATTGACAGGAAATTCATCCCGATGCAAACCATGGTGGATCTGATTAAAGAAGATGCGTTCATTTGGCTTACGCATCGCGCGAAAATGCAATCGTTGTCTTGGGCGGATTGGGCCTGTTTTGATGTGTCTCTTTTCGTGTAATTTTGGTTTTGTTGTTTGTATTTCCAGTTTCTTGCTGGCTCTTTATATTCAACTATAAAGTGATCGTCGTTCAAAAAAAAAATGTTATTAGGTCACAATGATTAAGGAACTCAATGAGAATTTATTGTATTAAAGGGGTTTAGAAAAGTAAATTTCTAACTTTATGTGTTGAACTTTAAAATTAGTAAACATTAAAGAAAAATTACCAAAATTTCTAGTCAACTAATTTATTTTATTTTGAACAATTTTTATTTTGATAAGTTTTCTGTTAGAGAACCAGTGATAGGTCAAAACCATGGATCTTTATAGATCGTTTTGTTTTGCAACTACATTCAATGGGGTTATAATTCTAAAGACTAAAGGTAGTGACTCACCACAGTGCGGTCCAAATAAAGGCAAAAGTCATCACCCTCTGTGCTGCTACCCTCGGGCTTCTTCTTCTTGCGGGGGATCCGCTTCAAAATATAATCATCTTCCTCCGTCTCATCGTCCGTATCCTCAGGCGCAAACGTGGGAGACGACGCCTTGCCACTGCCACCTGTGGGCGCATCACACTCGGGTGAGGAAGTATCACCCGCATCTTGCGAGTCATCGTTGGATAAAACGACAAGCGGATATCCTGCCCGCACATACATGCTCACAGGTGAAATATCACAATGAGGTGAAGAAAGCGCACCTGTCTCAGTAGTCAACGGGAGCGTCACCGCTTTGAATTAGGGAGGCGGATGAACAGTTGGGCGCAACAAAGTGTCCCAAGAACGGTCCAAAATGTAAACTTCTACCTCCGCCACTTCACGAAACGCGAACCCAAGATCATCACCGCCAAGCAAAATCAAGTACAAACTCTCAACATCTGCAAAATAGTAAAAAAAATAGGACAAATCTGTCAGACAAAATACACGGAAGGTAACACACAAGTGGCCGCGCACGAGCCATAAAACTTACCTCTTCCACCCTCAGTCAAGTGGGGGTTCCGCCCCTCTATCTGACACTTCCTGCTCATCCTAGCAATCACCAGCGTAAGCTCCTAGATCAGACACACATCAACAGGATGACTGGTCAACTTGTTAAACCAAGTTGTTCCCTCATAACCGATGAGCTCCACGTCATCAAACTTTTGGTCAGTGAGCCTCCTTGACATATGTAGGGCACCACACCCTCGGCCACCCAAAAAGACTTGGGTTTCCAATCTCGGAAGCTTTTAACACCAGCCCGAGAGTGCGCCATGATCCCGTGATGCGGACGGCACGAGAACCAATTCTCAGCGGCCGGTATCACATAAAACACATTGAACATATCAATACCTGGCTCCAAACCCAACGCACGGTAACAAAATTTGAAAAACATTAAGCGGGATATCAAACCGGGGTGCATCGGGTTGAGATGAATGCCCAGCGCCTGTATCACCAAACCCAAGAACTTAGTGATGTGGAGCCTGAAATTACAGAGCTGAAAATAAACAACATAAACCCCCCATTTTCCCAGTCTGTGGTTTCAGGATGGTTTCACCCTAACTAGGAAACTCTGGCTCATAGTACGCAGGTATTCCATAAAAATCACATAATCTATCCAACTCATCTTGGGTCCATTTTGCCACAACCTCCCTGGCTAGTGGAGGTGCCTTCTTATCTTTCTTAGTAGCCTTATCGTCTTTCTTCCCACCCTTCTTAGGTTTCTCCTTACAAATAAAGATGTCGGAAGAGGACTCTATTGTTCAAATATGTTCGACAAGGAAAAAAAGGGGAAATCAAGAAGAAAACAGAGGATGTGAAGGTGTAAAGGATGATTTTTTGGCCGAGAGAAAGGAGAAGGAAAAGTTTGAAATTTGAAAAGGTGAACAACTTCTGAGGAAAGGAATCAGTTTATATAGCTTGTGCAATCAAAGCTATGCCACGTTGTACGAACGTCCCGCACGACCAACCAACCAGTAAGTGACATGTAAGAGAAAAGGATGACATAGACGGCTGACAGAACGGTGGGCCTCACCACTCCCTGCAAAAGCGAACCGTCAGGCGACTTTTGGGCTCACAAACCCATCCTTTCAACTAACAAGTCTGGCCGCCTTGATGTGTAAATTAATTATCGACGTGCGCCACTCTCCTGCCCGTACACAAGGAGCCTCTAACGGCTCGAATAGCCTTAAGAAAAATCCCATCTAAGGCAGACTCCAACGGCTCTGCTTCATTAAGAACAGCCTCGGGATGCCTCCACACAGGCTTGAAGGGAAAAATAGACTCAGAAACCCAGAAAAATCTAGTCTTCCACTGACCAACGGTTGTTACATGAGAAGAAATCAAGTTAGTTTCAACCGAGGATCCTTCAAAGGTAAACCAATCACCATTCTTAGCAAGGCGAAAGAAACGCCTAAACATAAGAAGGGTCGGGTCATAACCAAGAGCCCTACAAAGGATTTCAAAATGCAAAACACGGCCAACCCCATGAGGATGGATTTGACCCAAAGAAACCCTATAATACTCAAGAACATTGAGCAAGAAAATAGAAAAGGGATGATGAACGTTGGAAAATTCAAAATGACGACAATATAGTGCAATCGAACCATCGGGACAATTGGAAACAGGATCTGTAAGACCAGGAGCAGTAGGCTTGAAGGACAGATCAATGTCCCACTCCAAGCAGAACGCTTCAACTTCCTCTTGGGTAAGGGAAGAGAAGGTGATAGACATATCCTTCTTAGCACCCATAGCGCCGTAAAGGATGATCAAAAGCAAAGAAAAGTAAAGAAGGAAAGACTGACCTGATGAATGCAAGCGAAACCCTAAGAAAAATGAAGAAGAATCGTTGGAGAAGAAGGTAAAAGAGTAAAGTTATTTTGTGGCAAAAAAGTAATATAATGACAGTTATTATAGATAATGATGCCCCATAGTTAATACAAAGACTGAGCGGCTGACACCTGTCACATCAGTCAGTCAAATCACAATTCAAATCCAGAAAAACTAACCGCCCAAAACCTATGAACCTTCGAACCTTTCAACGAAAAACAAAAATAGCAAACAGTCAGAAGCCTTCTACCTACGCCACAAAGACTCCTGACTTGGGGGGCTGATGACGTAGGTAGCCCAAGGCAAAAAGGCTGATAACCATCACAAATATATACTTGAAGCGTTGAAACCTACAAAGGTTCAGACAACGAATAAGCACATATCAAAAGATGACCTGTCTTGTCACCTTTTCCTCGGCCAGCTCAAAGCAACTATCGTGTAGACATTGCACAGCTCGGACCGCAGGTCCAAAGCCATTACCAACCTAAAGTGGCATGTCCTCTTGTTGCAACATGGTCCAAGATAATATGCCTTCCTGAATTAGAAGACAACTCCTCTATATAATCAGGATCAAATCCATACATCTGATCCATCCCTGATTATTCGTTTTACACTCAATCTTCTATTCCTTTAGTCAACACACACGTGAGGAGTCTATCTCCATCACACGCACACATCACTCAAGTCTCAACAATTCTGGTATTGAGTAATTCTCAGACCGGAATTCCAACACTACAAAACTATATTATCTTGAACCTCCTTCTACGTTTTGCAACGTAGGAGCACACCACGACCTGCGTTTGGCAGATCGAAACCATTGAACCCTTTAACCCTCCTGTGACTCAGAACTAACGTTAGGCTATTATTTGTTGTAGCAACAGAGTGTAAATAAAATAATGAAAAACGATGATTGAGGTGTGGGGTCGGCAAGGCTCGACGAGGGCTGAGTTGGTGTCTTCCAAAGGATAACACTGCCACTCTATTCGATTTCAGTGACTTCGGGGACTTCCCCCATCTCCTTGACTGCACTCATGTCTCTATATCTTTCTTGTTTCTCCATCTCCCTCTTGATTTATAGAAGAGAATGAAGGGAAACACCATCCCTTTAATGGGGATGCAGCAAAGATCGTGAGGGTGGAGATGTTATGAAGAATTAATAAATGGGTTTGATGCACTAGAATACCCCCCTAACTAATAGATATTACTTGTAAATCGTAAGAATTAGTAAATTAGTTAGACATATTTATGTTTATTGGTTGGGAAGTGTCGTGATGGACTAATACCTGATGAATAACATAGGTACAAGTTTTTGTGTTATCGGGAACAATATCAGTATGCATTTTTATGGTTTTTCTATCGATGTAAAACATGTGTGGTTATCCTTTAAAACATAGGTACTAGTGATGGTATATTGGAGACCAGTATTGATATTTGTTATTATGATTCCGATCAATATAAAACTATGTCAGAAATGAATGGGCTTATACATTTAGTAGTTTATAGTATGTTTTATTTTCTATACTAACACATGCTTTAATGACCGAAACCACCCTTTACAACCACTCTCCCACTTTCTACCGCCATTTTTACCCCATCTAAAGTAAAACCCATTATACCATTTTTCATTTTTTTTTTCTTAGTTTTATGTTGTTTTGGATCCAAGATTATAAAAACCTATATTAATAATAAATTATAAAATAATTTCTCATTCAAGTTTGTTCATTTTTATAGCCATATATTAATAATTAATATCAAATTATAAAATGATTTATCATTCAAGTTTGTTGTTCATTTTTATAGCCATCCTTGGTTAAATTCTTGTATCTTTTGGGTTAGATAAACCCTTAATGGCTTTTTGATCTCTTTATTTTAGACTTTTCACTTGGTGTGTGTTAATCACTTTAGCTAAACTTATCTTTGTATGGAAAGTGAATTCTAAAGCAACCATCACTTTTTGTTTATTGATTAAAACATTCATGTCTTTAGTCTATGTAAAAACATGTTAACTACTTGAAAGGGGATTAGAAGTGTGGTTTGGTTCAATTCTTGTCTTGCGTAGAGAGGTAGTATACTTGCTGCACAACGACTTGATTTAGTTCAACTCTACTACCTTGAGGAGATAACTTTAAATCAAGGGGCTCAAGGTAGCTATTGGGCGAAATCTCTTATAAAAAAATATTTACTTAATACTTTAACTTTTTTTTTTACGATAATAGCTTATTAATTAAACAAAAGACAACCAATTACAAGTGATACGTAGGTAAACGGGCCACAAGTTGCGCCGCTACCCCTTTTTGTATTGCAAAACCTACTCTATTGAAAATAAAACATTGGCCCTTAGCAGCTGGGGAATTACTTTGCATAACTTTCTTCACGCGATCGAGGAGCTTGATTGCTTGCGGGGCCAGCGCTCCAAAAGTATCAAAAGCGAAGGGCACAAACACATGCTGGTTCTCTAGACAAGCCGCTTCATGTTTATCCACTTTTTTTTCCTCAGCTTTCAAAACTGCCTGCCCAGCCACAAAACCCGAATCCCGAAGTCCCACCAATGGGGATACCCCAGTCAGGTCAACACACGCATGCTTGCCTTGCGCCCATCCGAACACAAGAACATCCGCTGGCCTCAATGTGGACCGCCCGTCACGTGGGTCCGTCAAGAAATTCACGGGGGCCTCTTTTTTGGCTGAAATCCCTGCCCTTCGTAAAACATCCCATAGAACGTCTCTAACCAGGTCATGTCTGTATTTAAAGCCTGGCAGCTCCTTACAATGTAGGGCGTGTTCTCCAAACTTGTCCAAGCGTGTTTTTTTACAGATCGGACACGGTTCGTCGACGGGAAACATGGGAATCATCAGTCGGTATTTGAGAACCGCCCGATATTCGATAGCCGACATATGTTGCCCTAGTCCGTCAATTGGGAGCGTAGTGAGGAAATCTTGAGCATGGGCCTCTTTAAGACATTCAAACACCGCTTTCTGGCGCGAAGACATGTTAAACTCCTCCTCCATAGACTGCATGGCTTTACAGTTAAACGCACTCGCCAAGATTTTCTGAGGCTTTTTGGGGGCGGTGTCTTTATCTGTAAAGCCGCCCACATCTACATTGGGGAGAGAGCTGCGAATGTTGTCCAATGCGAGGTTATAGTCATCGTCCATCCCAACCACCCCGCTGTTCCTTAGTATATGTTCCTGTAGTTTCCAAGACTGCGCCCTAGAAGCCACATACGCATATGCGGACACATCTTCCGCCGAGCACAGGCCCAAGCCCCCCGAGCTGATCGGTAAGGACGCCAACCGCCATTGAAGATCCCCAAAAAAACTCCCCCACAAACAACGATATCCTCAACAGCACCTCGAAGCCCTTTGTCAAAAATGGATACTGCCTCCCCAACAAAGGTCGGTTGGCACGTTCGAAGCCCAAACAACAGTTTAGCCACACCCATACATGAGCGTAGCAATAAGAGCTCACTTTGGGGGTCCCGTAATTTCTGCAAAACACCCATCAGTCCAACCGCGCGCTGAGCCCTCTTGACTGCCATTGAGCTAATGTAATCCCCATCACGACTAACAGCCCCCCCTAGAAGCTTTACCCTGTTTGTGGTCTTCCGATCTCCTTAGGAAAAATACCGGACTTCGCTTTAATACCATTGCATGTTGGCCAAAAGATCTCTGACTTCTTAATATTAAGCATAAGCCCAAACTGGGGACCTTCTGCTCGGATGATGTCTAGGGCTTTAGCTACTTCTTCGGCCCTGCCTATAATCGTGCCGTCATCCAAATACCACGCATGGAAGGGTAAATTGCTTTATTCCACACATATTCGATTTCTTCATGCATGTAAATTGCTTTATTCCAATTATTTATTAATATATTTCGTTTTCTATTGTGCCTATTAAAACATAAGATTTACAAAATTCCAAATACATCATTGTCATGTGTTTATTTTATCTACCTTTTGACACAAATTTCATTCAAAACTGTTCGAATCAAATATATAATATATTTATATTAAATCCACAACTTTTTTTTTTTTCAAATTCTATATATACCATCATAACGAGATTATATGTTCCTTAATTTCTAGATTTTATTAAAACAGGTTCATTTGTTAAAGTTAATTACTTGTAAATTCTAAAAATTTGTAAAATCATTAGACATGTTTATTTTTATTGGTTGGGGAGTGCCCGTAATGAACCAATACCACATGAATTACATAGATATCATTTATTGTATTATCGGGACAAGTATTAGCGTTATTTTTATGGTTTTGGATTGATATAAAACATGCTTCAATTTTTTTACAAGATAGGTAATGGTATCTGTACAGTTTGTTATACGATTTTTTATAGATATAAAACTCCACCGCAATGTGTGCATACGTTTACTAGTTTATATTAAGTTTAGTTGTTTTTTTTTTTGGCTACTACATGCTTAAATGTCTTGCTTGTTTATATGAGTTCTTATGAAAATAGATGCTCAGATTATTGTGAATTTGTGATCTGAATTATGCTCATATTTATCATGATGAGCAGTAGACATTCCAAAAAGGTACTAAAGCAGTAAAATATCAATTAATGGACATTAATACCGATACCGTACCGATAGATTCATTGGTGTTCATTATTTGAATAACACTTGAATAACCCGAAATACGGTTTGAAATTGAATAAATAGATCGAATTCGAATATTTGTTTATTCTAATCGAATAAGAACTTAATTAGTTCGTATAATAAGTCAAACTCGAACTTAAGTGCCAGTTATTAGTAGGGGTGAGCAGAAATCGGTTCTACCCGAAAATACCCGATACCCGGACCGGGAATTACCCGAAACCGAACCGATATAATATAGAAATCCTAGTCTTCGGTCCTCATATTATGTAATTGCCGGTTTCGGGTCGGTCTTCGGTCCAGACCCGAGAATACCCGAATAATAACTACCCGGACCGAACCTTCTACTTGCTTTACGATTGAACTCTTTGAAACCAGGGAACATGAAAATATTATTTAACTAAGGTTTAGTGGGCGGTTGGTCATTCCTAAGTTATTTTTCTATATGTTTTTTTTATCACATCTATTGGGCAGAGAGCCACTATAACAATCATGATTTTGCTGATTTTGCTTTTCTTTTTACCAGTTGATTCTTTTACCACTAGTTGGTCCTTTTACCATGTAGTAAAGTTAAAAATCATTAACTCTTGTCATTTGTTTTTAAGATGTTTTATTAAATTCTTTATATTATCCTGATGTGAGTTTTTATACTTTTATAAAAGTTGTATTTTGAGACTCCTTTAAGTATTTATTTTTTTTATATATATTTACACGTTACATTTTTAAGAAATGAGGCATTAGTTTTCATGTGTCTTTTTAAAATTGATTTTTTTTTTTCATGTAAAACTCTCAAATAATCATCTTTTTACATTGCCTTAAGTTAGTTTTTTTAACTAAAAAGTTCAATGGTAATACATTTTTTAATTTTTTATTCTTTGAATAAACATTAATAAAACAATTAAGATACGGTCATTTTGTTATCACCAAAATAAATAGATTATTTTAATGCCTATTAATAAATGTGTATATGGTTAATTTGGTGTTTCCCAAGGTCAGAAAGAACAAACTTGATTTATTTTATATAAACTTGCAAATTTCGAAGTTGGGAAGGAGTTTCATTTTCATTTGGTGGAAGCTTGATTTTTTGAAGTTTTTAAGTTTGGATTAAAGCTTATTTTTATTCTTCGTCGTCTTCAAAGATCCTCATTCATCAGACCATCTTCATCATCTACTAAACATTGGAGATTCCATCATCCATACATTATTCTTCATCTTTTTCATCATATGCGATCTTCATACCAGCACTCTGTTTCATCACCTTATACTTACAGGCTTTACCCCTCATCTCGGTCTCGGTCTACTGTGTAAAACCGAATACCCGAATTTGTGTTAGACCGAACCCGACATGTTCACTTAGGTCCAGTCGTCGGTCTTTGATTATATCGATTATCGGTCTTCGGGTCGGGTCGGGTATATCTCGGTTCGGTCCGGTTACCCTAATATGCTCACCCCTAGTTATTAGATCATGTTCGAATAACCAGAATAACACACACATGATGCAGTCGGGAACATAGACACTAGTAATCACATGACTTATTATTTTTTTAAATTAAAAAAGTTATAGGAACACCATACTCAATTACGGAGAATACATATGATCGTTTTCGTGGTGTAATTATTTTTTTAGATAATATAAGAAAAAGAAATGGCCATTTAAAAAGAGTAGACGTTAATTGGGTCAACAACATGCCAATGATCTCCAGCTCAGCTGGTTTGAGGTGGGAATGTTTCCCTCCTTGGAGAGTTCCTGCCCAGGTTTGGTCTCAGGTTCGAATCTCACGCTCCACTGAAAAAATAACCGCTTGGGTTTGAAAGGAGAAACCCATGTGATGCTATGAGATTTGATCCTGGGCAGTGGTCGCTTTGCAACACAGGATTTACCGCTTGGTCTCAGGTTTGGTCTCAGGTTCGAATCTCACGCTCCACTGAAAAAATAACCGCTTGGGTTTGAAAGGAGAAACCCATGTGATGCTATGAGATTTGATCCTGGGCAGTGGTCGCTTTGCAACACAGGATTTACCGCTGAAACACTAATCTAAAAAAAATTGGGTCAACAACATGTTTTAAAAAGCTGTAACATGTTAAATGAAAAATCAAATGGACTTCAAATAAGCTTATATGAATCGAATTCGAATAAGGTTATGCGAATCGAATTCGAAAACAAATTTCAACACTTTAAAATCAAATAACCCGATTCAAACGGCGAAAGGCCACGATCGCCGCTAATGCTCAAAATTTGACGCATTGTACAACCATTATTTTGGGTCATCGATTTGATAAGTGATCAAACGGACAGGGGTTGTTCGCACTAGAGGCAATAGAGGTGAGATATGTCACCGCTAAAAGCCTAAATTCTTGGAGTGATTAGAGTTATTCGGCTCAATAAACACCCTTAATCTTCGGCCTATATTCTTATATGATATTTCCGACTCTATTACCAATTTCATCTCTAGTTGCAACTTGTAACTAGGCATGCAAACGAACTGAACTTTCAGCAAACAGTTCATGAACCCTTTGGCGGCAAGTTTTTTTGGGTTCGTTCGTTTAATAAAGGAACGTACATGAACAAAAAGTTTTGTTCGTTTAGTTAAACGAACGAACATGAATAGAGGCCGTGTTTGCTCTTTTATGTTCGTGAATGTTCAGTAACATGTTCATTTATGTTCGTTTGTGTTCGATAGTTGAATATGGTTTTTAATTTTTATAATGTTTTTTGCATTCTTTATTTTTTTTATTATTTTACCCAAATAAATAAATAATTTTGTATAAGGTAAGTATATGGCTATATGAGATTAATAAAGTATACTTTTACTATATTCATTAAATAAATAATTAATGAAGACTTCAGATTTAAGATGCGAGCTTAGTTTTTTTTTTTTTTTTTTTTTTGACACTACTCTATTATGTTTACCAGTATTATGTTAACTACTAAGTATGTGTGTACAACTCGATTATATTTCGGGTGGATCTAGTTAATTTCTTAATATATGTGAACTCGATGTTATTCGAAAGTTAATATATGTCCCTTTACGTTTGTTTCCGTTCATGAATACTTCTTATTGTTCATTAATATTCGTTTTTTTTTTTGGCGTTCATGAACAAAATTAGCAAACGAACACGAATATGAGTGTTTTCTTAACAAACGAACATGAATAGAAAATCTTGTTCGATAAGGCTATGGGGTGTGTAGACATGAGAATGTTCATGTCTCAACGCCACCTAGGATGCCACCTAGGATGGCTCTCATGTTCTCTTGGTTGAGACATGGTAAGGGTGTGGAGACACCACAAGGTCATGTCTCAAATTTATAAACCATTCAATAAAAACAAAAATACCTAGTGGTTCAAATCAAAAAAAAAAAAAGGAAAAAAGGTGATTGGAGCGTCCATTATGTTCTGAGCGAGACATGGGAGGCGGGGGAAGAAGGGACGGGGGTAGGGGGTGGTGTAGAGGTGGGGGACGGGGGATAAGGTGGAGGACGGAGGGTGTGGATGTCTGTGCACCGCCTAGCCTAAGTGTTCATAAAGTGTTCACAAAACATAATTTTCTTAATAAACGAACACAAAAACAAAACGTCTTATTCATATTAGTTTGGTTTATTTGCAGCACTGCTTGCAACCATTTAACCGTAAATTCGTGATCATTGCACCAAGTAATGCTTCTTCACAACCACATACAGAAAAGTGCACACATGTCATATTCAACAACACATAATAATAATTTATAAATAAATCAACTAATAAAAAAACGAGTGAACACTAGAACAATCGAACAATGTTGTTGATAACAAGATAAAACACCACAAAATCCTGCCATGTGGCACAAACATATCCATATAACACACTATTTCCACAAGCCTCATCCTATCTCCACACCATTTATTCCACATTTCTTGTAAACACTCGGCTCGACTCGTTTACACCCTTATCTTCAACCAAACACGACCATGGCAGCCGCAGCCGCAACCGCCTCACTCTCTGCTACCATGGCCACCACCTCCATGTTCCACCGCCAACAACCAGCAAAAACATCCACTCTCTTCGGCCTTAAACTCAACTCCGGAAGCCGTAACCGTGGTGGCGTAACGATGATGGCAAGCTTCAAGGTGACACTGATCACCCCTGAAGGCAAGACGGAGTTGGAATGCCCTGATGACTTGTACATTCTTGACCATGCAATGGAGGAAGGTATTGACCTGCCCTACTCATGCAGGGCCGGTTCATGCTCGTCTTGTGCCGGTAAAATCGTATCCGGGACCGTTGACCAGTCCGACCAGAGCTTCCTTGATGATGAGCAGATGGACGAAGGGTGGGTGCTTACGTGCCATGCTTACCCTACCAGTGATGTTGTCATTGAGACCCACAAGGAGGACGAACTTGTGGGTTAAGTTTTATTATTATTATTATTATTAATATGTTTGATTGATTGATATCATGTTACTTTTATGTTATATCAAATTTTGTAATAATGTGACATCTTGTGTGTTTCTTTATTTTAGTTTGGTTTCAAGTTAATGTGTTATAGTAAATAGCTTCACTAGGTATATATGGTTCGGTTCTTCAGGACCAATTTGTTTTGGGTTGGTCAGTTTTTGGTTGACTCAGTGTTGATAAGGCTGGATGAGTTGGGAACTAGTTTGCTAGCTCCCTATTCGGGTTTTGCGGGTTCCACGAGGAACACTGCTGTAACCCTCCATCTTGCTAGATGGGATCGAAATCGGGTTGGTAATTATTAAACCCGTTTCGAGATGATATTATAATATAAAAGGAATTATAATAGTTGTACTTTTTATAGTTTTAAAGTAACTAAAATCGTAATGCAATCTGGTTTTTTAACCGGTCCAACTAGGTGACCAGTGAAACATTAGGGTGACCAGCTCGAGCACGTCTAGTTTTCAAAAGGGGAAGGATTGAAGAGGCCAGGGGGTGCCCTCCCTAGTTTTTTGCTCGATAGTGTAATTTTACTAGTATTTCGTTTGAAAATTTTAATACGTATCGAGTCTCCTCCCCTAATTTAAGGGTCATGTGACTTTCAGGACTTCCTACCCTTTCAAAAATTATGTTCAAGCTTCGCCACTCGTAATGTGTCGTTGGATTATTGACTAACGTCACAAATTTCAACCAAGGAGCATATCGTTTTGTTATATGGGGTGGTCAATCAAGAGGCTATGAACCTTTTAGGTGTCGTTTTATATGTTAACATAACAATTTGTCGTCACTTGGGTCATAGCCCAGTGGTAACACCAAATGATATTGGAAGAAAGTACCCAGGTTCAAACATGGTGGTAGACATTTAATGGAGTGTAAAAAAAGAGGATGTAAAAAAGGGTGTGAGAAAGGTGTAAAAAATGGAAAGGAAATTAGCCGCTTAAAAAAAAAAGAAAAAAAATCAATTTGGAAGTAGAAAATAACACAAACATCAACTTGGGTCTTCTTTAGGAGTTATGAAAATGGCAACTCAAAACAATCAATCATAATGAGATTGGAGATGGAGATAGAGACCGATAACAAAAAAGGATAAGGCCGGGGTCTTCACGGATTCATAACGCAATTGGAGATGGAGATAGTGACCAATCATTTTGCTTTTGCAACGGGGTTTGGGACCGTCGTCCACTTTGGTTCGTTTCTCAATAGTTCTCAAGTTCGAACAAATTCGAATTCCCCCGTTCCCATATCATTCTACTTCTTCATGGCGTCATTGAAAATCATACTTTCGTTGTAACCACTAGAGGGGTTCAACTTAATTTGATTGTAAAAACCGGCAAATTTAAGGCACGCCTTGTTTATTTTCCTAAACTTGCCGCTTAAACGAGTCTGTGTCTCAGTAGGCATTCAGTGCTTCCATTCTTTTGTGGAAGTTGCTTACTCATTTAGACTAAAATTCGGTGCCATTTTGGTAGGTGCCAAAAATTTGTATAGGTTCATTTTGCTTCATTAGGGGTTGTAATAATTAAATACTTTGCAAAAAAAATGTAACAATAATAAATTGTAATAAAAATTAATTAGTAAAGTGATTACCAACAATGGGGCATGTGGATGTTTCTAGCCACGCAAGAATCAACGCCTCAATTTCGGTTCCACTCCATGGTTTCTTTGGCATTTTTTGAGACGCCTTCGCCTTGCATTTGCCTTTTTTGGTTGGTGGCGATGGTTGCGTTTCCGGAATGACATACTCGTTGTCATCATCATCATCCTCTTCAACGAGGCCCGCTCGAGCTATTGGTGGTGATGAAGAAGTTGGTTGAGTCAGTGTAAAAGAAGTAGGAAACATATGTGACTTTTGCATTAGATTAAACATATTCAATTGCAAAAGTTGTTGCATTTGAATTTGACTAAGTTGTTGAAACGCGTTGGAGGAGAATTGTCGGTAGTTCGCAAACGAGGATGGAACCTTCGGCCGATAACATCCTCTAAAACTAAATGGGATGTTCACGTTTTGATTCGCGTTTCGATTGAGGGTTTGGTTCGGGGTGTTCGGGTTATTTTGGTTGAATTGGTTGAATGGGTTGAAAGGATCCATGTATTTTTTTTATTAAAAAAAAAGAGAGGAATGAGAAGAGATTAGAGAGAATTGTGTGTATTTAAGTTTTTTTTTTTTTTTTTTTTAGAAAAAAGCGTTGGATGTATTTAAAGTTAGAAAATTGTTTTTTATTCAAACGGTCACAATACCGTTGAAAGGGCCCCACAAAAACAATCCCACCAATCAAATCACCTGGCTTGAACGTCTATTTCTGAACGGTTTGGACGTATGAGACCCTTCAAGGGCGGTGTTGGCCGGGGCTGGACGGTCCTTAAACGTCTCCCACACCTCATAGTCTAACAAACATATCTTGAGATTTCATCTAAGGTTGTTCAAGATGTTGCCATCGTTTGTAGACACTTGGTACAAAAGTATTAAAAATATAATTACAAAATAATGTAATTATATTTAAATTCACTTTTATTATAAAACTTTTAGTTAATGTTAAAAATGTCTAATGTGCACATCAAATGGCATCTATACTATATTATAAAGCATGAGAGAAGGATTCCAATCAAATTTAAGTAATTACAACATATAATGCATATGATACAATAACTTAATGAAGGTAGTAAAGGGGCGAAGCTGTCTTTTTACATTAACAGTTAAGTTGATTATGAAATAATAATTAGTGACTATCCATGTTTCTAATTCCTTTATAAATTATTAGTGACTATTCATGTTTCTAACTCCTTTATCTTATTTATGTCTATACCTTCTATTGGAGCCTTATATATATATATATATATATATATATATATATATATATATATAGGAATAAGATCAAATAGGAACCAATCCCCTAGTTAGGAACTTAGGAACCAATCCTAGCCATCCATCCTTGATTTTGATCTAAAGGATATAAGGGTAATTAGACATCTAATTAATTATCTTTTATTTTTGTTAACTGCATAAAATTATACACACTTCCATAAAATTATACATCCATTTCATTCTCCTTTTGATCTTTCCTTTCTCATCGATTAATTCACAGGTACGCAATTTTTTTTTCTCACTTGTTTTTTTTCTTTTGTTTATTAATTGCGATTTATCATATGATCATTTCATAAATTTGTGTTATTATTTTAAAGATTCACTTGTTTTCTTTTTCTTTTGTTTATTAGTTGCGATCTATCATATGATCGTTTATTAATTGCAATTATCATATGATCATTTCATAAATTTGTGTTATTAGTTTAAGGATTCACTTGTTTTTTTCTTTTGTTTATTAATTGCGATTTATCATATTGGATTCGTGGTATTTGTATATGGTTTAATTCCATGTATGTAGATATGTATATATATGTGAAGGGGACACCAAATCTGCTGATTTGTATTTTTTTTTTTGCGAAATAGCAGTTTTTGGATTGCCCAGATTCAGTTTTCGAAGTACACTTCGAATTATACACTAGTGTATATTTTGCGAAATACTTGTCTTGGATTATACAGTTCATCTTTTTTCACGTACAAAATTGTAATTATACACTGGTGTATTACTTAGTGTTATTCGTTGAAGCACACAGATACAATTAGATTTCGTCTTAGTTTATTAGGTTGTTATACACTAGTGTATATTTGCTGAAACTTACAGATACAATAATTTTTTTTGAAGCGTACAGATACAATAACATTAACTATACACAGGTGTATATTAGTTATAAAATATTGGTTAATTAAGTTCTAATGTACATTTTTTATTGTAGGTTCCTCGTCCAGCAAAGTATATGAGTCTCCTGGTGGGACGAGATATTGGACGCATGTTGTACCAGACATAATATACACTGACGTATAGTTGTTGAATATTATGGTACAGTACAATGTTTTTTGTATCATTAATTGGACTATACACTGATGTATAATTGTTGAAATATGACTATACACTGACGTATAGTTGTTGAATATTATGGTACTGTACAATGTTTTTTGTAGCAATAATTGGATTATACACCGATGTATAATTGTTTTGAAATATGACTATACACTGACTTATAGCTATTGAATATTATGGTACTGTACAATGGTTTTGTAGGAATAATTTGACTATACACTGATGTATAATTGTTGAAATATGACTATACACTGACGTATAGTTGTTGAAATTTTATGGTACTGTACAATGTTTTTGTAGCAATAATTGGATTATACACGGATGTATAATTGTTTTGAATATAACGATACTAAACACTGTTCTATAGAAACAATTATGGAAACTTAATATTGTTTAATAACAAAACCCATTGATACATTGTTCATGATCTCATATACACAAATGTAATCAAGTACATTATTTCCAAAATTTAAAAAACTTGGCACAAAGTTATAACTATATTAATATTAAAAATAATTCTTTTAACATGTGTGTGACACCCGGCAAATTCTGGTTAACAACGTTGTCTAGATGAAAGTCTACCTTAGCGAGTCACGCGTATATTGTACTTAACTGGGTTAGTTAAGTCGGGTTATAGTTCGGGAACTATTGGTTTAGTCTAGAGGATCATTGGATGTTGGTCTAGAGGTTCATTAGATGTCGGTCCTTAACCAAGTATACAAACGGTGACGATCGGTAGGATCGTCAGGGCATACGGAACGTACGAGTCTCGAGTCCGGGAATTGGTGAACGAGTGTAAATATGTGTATTTACTTGTGTTATGTGTTTACAATCATTATATGACTTGTCGGTACGTGAATAGGTATTAACATATGTTAAAACGGGGTTTAACGCGCAAAACGCACGAAACCAACCCCTATAGGCGAGTAGGAGGTCTACTCCCCTATAGGGGAGGCGAGTAGGGAACCCTAAGGGCGAGTAGGCCCCTACTCGTGTGTATCTAAGGGCGAGTAGGCCCCAATCACATGAACATTCAGGCGATTACAAGCCCTAATCGCCTGAAACTGCTGCATACTCGCCTATAACGTGCTGGACGACTAGAAACGCCTATAAATACAATGCTTAACCTCCTAAACTTCCTAATATCAACCCTAGTCGTCCCATAACCGCCCCAAACACATAAACAACCTCTGGAAGGCGATTTTGATCAAAAACACAAGGTTTCAAGGTCTAACCATCATTCTTTCATAATCCTAAGGTTTGATTCTCATCCATAACACTTTGTAAACGTTTTTAATCAATCCCTAATGGTCCAGACCTGTTCATAAACGAAAAAGCTTTCAGAAAATCGTCAATAAGGGTTGTTAATCGGATTATAACTAATATACGTGCGTTATGGGTGTGTATGATTAGAAAGATAGGATTTTTATGATTCTTGATGATGATTTGATGGGTTATCATGCTAGGTCAGGATTGATATTGATAGTATGATGATAGAAATCTCAGTAATTGGATAATAGTGTTATGATTACATGTGTTAGTATGATGTGCATGCTATGTGAATGGTGTTTGGATTACTTTGGTTGCATGCTGGACTGATTATACGAGGTTGAACGAAGGGTTTTGGGTTAAACATGTTTAGGATAGTGTTTGGGATGATATTGGGTAGTTACACACGTTCTGGATCTGATTTGGAGCGTTAAACGCGCGAAAAACCGGAACAGCAAGGTTACAGGCGAGTAGCATTCCTAATCTCCTATGTTATAGACGAGTAGGGTGCTAATCGCCCATATTATAGGCGAGTAGAGGTCTACTCTTGTGTAAGATCAGGTGATTAGCCCTAATCACTAGTAAGTTCAGGTGATTAGCCCTAATCACTAGTAAGTTCAGGTGATTAGCCCTAATCACTAGTAAGTTCAGGGGAGTAGCCCCTAATCGCCTATAATAGAGGGGAGTAGCCCCTAATCGCCTATACTAGGGGCGAATAGGACTCCTAATTGCTAGTTGACCAACCTAAATGCTAGTTGACTTTTCCTAATCGCGTGTACTGCTGCTGTAAGTGTAAATTAGCATTCCGAGACCGATTTAACATGTAGTAACATGCTAGGAACCCCGTAACATGTCTAATAACTTGGTAACATATATTTGGATGTATTTCGGTGATACGTGAACTATGTGCTATAACTTGTTGTGCGTTAACGTATGTTAAGTGTACTTGCGTTATTGTACGTTTTGGAGCGTAAACATAACACGGGGAGTCTCGGGTCACCAATGGGATGTCGAGTCTTGTACTTTGGGTCGGTTAAACAGTCACGGTGTTTTTCAAACGAACTTGGTTATGGTCTGGACATCTAGGGACTAATTAACCTGCGGGTTATTAGTCTAAGTACTTGTAACTGTCGTATGTTAGGTCGCCGCTTACGGGACTAGCATAGCAGCTGGGTTTACTCGGGTTAAGGAGTAACGCAACTTAAGGTGAGTTTACGGCCCCTCTTTTAAACTGGTTTCATACTTTCGGGGGAGAAAACATGTGTTAAAACGATTATTTGGTAACTACTGTCATACTATGGGTTTCTATTGTGTACTACACGATCTTTGGAAGTCCCGGGGGGAACCATGAATGTGCGGGTTTGCACAACGGGGAAATGTGAATAGCGCTATTGGGAGTGACCAACCCCGCTCGTCGACTTGGAGGGTCGGCGGGTGCATATTGTCTCAAACAGGAACAACAGGAACAACAGGAACTACATCGGGCATACTTTTGGTATTCGCGTTAGTAATGGTTTTCCAATCGTGGTAGTAACAAAACGTACGCCTAGCTAGCGTATACTGGTTTTCTATTTGTTATAGTATGGACAGGTGGACTTGGTACTTGGATACAAAACCTGTAAACTCACCAGCATTTTTGTGCTGACGTAAACTTTTACATGTTTTCTCAGGTCGCTAAGGTAGCACGACTGGACTAGGGCGCACGCGTCTGCACGGCGTCTTAATAGGGTTGCATGGTCTTTTGAACGTTGAACTATTGTTTCATTATTGAGATATTGTTTTTAAATAAGCTTCCGCTGTAAACGGGGATTTTAAACTATGTTTTGAAATTGCATTTATGTTCATTTAGACTTGTTTATTGTGATCGTTGGTTTGGATCCTGGTTTGTCATGCGCCTCGCGGTAAAACTCCGCAAGTGGATTTTGAGGGTGTGACAATGTGGAACACAATAGCAAATGTAAAACACGCGCGAACAAAGATATACAACACGAGGGAAGCCCGTGCAAATCAAGAGTAATCTGCACAATAAAACAAAAAAAAATCAATATTAATGTATATTAGTATACATAGATGTACATATATGTTATACATTAATGTATACTAATGTACTAATGTCTACTGTTAGTAAATATACATTAAATTAATGTGTGTTAATATATATACATAGATGTACATAAAGGTTATACATTAGTGTATTAATGTCTACTGTTAGTAAATGTATCTATTTATGTATAATATATACTAGTATTAATGTATATTAGTATACATAGATGTACATATAGGTTATCCAAATCAAGAGTAACATGCACAATAAAACAAAAAAAAATCAATATTAATGTATATTAGTAGTATACATAGATGTACATATAGGTTATACATTAATGTATACTAATGTACTAATGTATACCGTTAGTAAATATACATTAAATTAATGTGTGTTAGTATATATACATAGATGTACATAAAGGTTATACATTAGTGTACTAATGTAATGTATGTATTTATGTATAATATACACTAACAAATATACATTAATATTAATTACTGTTTTTATTGTGATATATGTTTTTTTACATTTAATATACATTGGTGCACATAACAATAACATGCCTAACCTCTGAAGACTAATATATACGTAGGTGTACATACAATAGCATGTCTAAAGAGTTCGAAACAATATTTTTTGAATTAACACTAATGTAAGATTTCTTCTATATACATAGGTGTACATAACAATAATAGGTCATACAATGGAAGAAGCATATATACATAGGTGTACATACAATAACACATCCAACGATTCGAAACAACACATTTTTTATTTAACACTTATGTCAGATTCTTATATGTACATAGGTGTACATAAAATAACAAGTCTAACGATTGAAGACGTATATACAGACATATCATACGAACAAATGTCTAGAAACCCTAAAAAAAATTGATTCAACCTACAAAATCGATTTGATACTATACCTGGCATTGTTTTTGTGATAAGAACATAATTGATTCAATAATAACAAAATCGATTAGATACTATACCTGGCATTGTTATTGTGGTGTTTGTCAGTTATAATGGATAATAAATAACCTATTAATAATCAAATACCAAAAGACAATATTACCCCTTGATTTAATTAAAAAGTTAATTAATGTTTAACATATTTACCATCATGCCATTGAAGATGGATGGATGAGATTGGTTCCTAAAGTTCCTAACTAAGGGTTGGTTCTCAATTGAACCCTACCCTATATATATATATATATATATATATATATATATATATATATATATAATATATATATATATATATATATTCTAACTCCTTTATAAATTATTAGTGACTATCCATGTTTCTAAGTCTTTTATTTCATTTATGTCTATACATTCTATTAGAGCCTTATAAATATTGGCCATTTGTGTTGGTATTATATACATCTCAATGAAACAACTATTTCATTCCTTATTCTCTTTATAATGTTTGGTTTGTTAGTAGGCATTGTCACCGACTTCTTTCTTTAATTTGTACCTTTATGGGGCTTTATTCTTACTAATATCTTATGGCTTCATTCTACCATGAAAATAATTAATGAATCATTTTCTTTTGTTTCTGCAGATTCATAAGGGATTTTGTGTACGAAAATATTGCAGATAACTGTTATGTTGTATTTGGTTGTTCAAAATTTTGTGAAATATAGGGTACTGATCTTAACGTAACATTTTGGTCACCATTAAAACAATATTATTGCAAACATTATGTGTTTATGCCCCCAACCAATCCATACCTTGTTGCTTTTATAATCTTTTATACAGTTAATCTAGGGTTGTATTTTTATAGTTAGGAAGTTCAAAGAAAAGAATCGAATAATATATTGATGCATGGAACTATCGTAGTCGCTCATAAAATTGATAGGTAAGGCACAAAAGTTGATAGATAAGGTAGAGTGAGATGGTTTTGTATGTTTAGGTTTGACACGCATGAGAAACATGACCATATTATTGCTTTACTCATGGGTTAATGTATAGAAAAATATTTAGGATTGTCATAAAAAAAATTTGCAATTAAAAACTACAAAATATCCATATAATCTGAATACAATATATAACATCTTACAATTATATAGTGGTATGCACAACTGGGTTGTTGGTTGACAAAAGACACTCATTCATTACATGTCATATATTGTGGACAACAACTTGCATATGGACCGATTAATCAATGTCATATAATTTTTAATTAATTAAACCGGCGATGCCATTTAACTTATTATAATAAAATGAGAAATAAACATGGCGTAGAATGAGGAAGCTTACCATGTACTTGTAGAGTAAAACAATGAATGAACTATGTTTATGTTTTGTAAACATTATAGTTAAAATAAAAAATGTAAAATATAGATTGAAAATAAATTCGTAACAATCGAGCCGGTAGTTTAAGTTGAATAATTATAAACCTAAACAATGTCTATAAACTGAGAAATAAACATAGCATGGAATGATGGAAGCTTACTACATATTTTAGAGTAAAACAATGAATGAATTATGTTTATTTTTTATTAACATGAGAGTTAAAATAAAAAATGCAAAAAATAGATCAAAAATAAATTTGCAATAATAGAGCCGGTAGTTTAAGTTAAATAATTTTAATTTTAAACAATAAAACTATATCATTCAAAACAATAAAGACAATAAATCTTTAGTAGTAACTAAAGATGTGGAAGATACAATAGTTTAAATTTTCTCATTACTTGTGAAAGATACAAAGGTTAAAATTTTTCCACCAACCGACGTAGACAATACTTGTACATACATGACTATAAGAGTTAGACATAGAGAATTCCTAAAACGCTTTTACCTATATCTATATCCATATCTATACTATATTATAAAGTATTTAGGAAGGTTAACCATAAAATTTAAAAACAATAATAGGAGATGACAAACTTTCCTTTTTTCAATCTTACACTACTATATGTTAATCAAAACTTACACGCATATCGAAGCTTGATCATCGTGCCAAGCTTTCATGATGAGTATATGATGTCCTTCTTTGTCTCATGTAAGAGGCAACAAGACAATATGACACGTGTCCTACCCTTGTTTGCATTTATCATCACATATTTATTTTTGTTGCTGCTTCGCTTTTAGTAATGTTGTGCTGGGCGTGTACGGATATTGACCTGGAATTTCGACATGTGTCACACCACCGCACCACCCCCACTGCACCTCCACCACCGCACCATACCCACCTCACCACCACCACTACAAACCTCTCTCTCTCTCTCTCTCTCTCTCTCTCTCTCTCTCTCTCTCTCTCACACACACACACACACACACCCGCATACACAATTTGTCCCCCACCTGACCGTCCCACCACCACTGCACCATAAACCACCACCTTTCCCACCACATTGCACCACCTCAATCTGAACCCTAACCCCCAAATTTGGATCGGATTTCAGTAAAAGCTTACAATTTAAGTCTTCTTCTCTTCTTTCCGGCCATACACACCTGCACACACTTCTCTTCCACACTCTTACCCAACCGACCACCCCTACCCCACCACTGCCTCACCACCACCACCCACCGCTGCACACACCACCACCATCATAGAAGCCCCACTGTACCTCTACTCTACAACCACTCCACCACCACTGTAAACCCCACATACACTTGCAGACAGAATCTCTCCCTCACTCGCCTATCCTACCACCCTTGCACCTTCATCACCACCTTTCCAGCATCATGCCGATCTTAACCGTAACCCAAATCTGGATCTGAACCTTAATCCCCAAACAAAAATGGATCAAAACTCAAACCCTAACCTACTAACACTATCTCACTGTAGTTCACTCCATCACCACCCAAAAATCCAAACCTTGCTTTTGATAAAAGTGAGAGATGATTTGTGTGTATGTAGATCTGTGTTGTGTAGGGATGAGCATACACCACCAAATACCGAACCGATCCCGAACCGATACCGTATCAAACCGAGGGTGTTCGGTATCGGTATCGGTACTCACATTTACAGGTTTTCGGTATTGGGTTTTGGAGTTTTCGGGATCGGTATTTTCGGGATCGGTCTCGGTTGGTACCGATACCATCCCAAGCTCATCCCTAGTGTTATGTGTGTGCAGAAAGGGAAAAGAGAGGCAAAGAGAGTAGAATTATTATAATATATAATTAAGTATAATATTTAATAATATTTATTTTTAATTGTAAGGGTACTTTGGTCATTTCACAAATATTAACAGAAAAAATCTAACAGAGTTAGTAATTTGGACTCAAATGGTTATATAATTATCAACCAGGTACTCAGAGGGTTAAAAATGGAAACTTTAAACTCAACTAGTTAAAATCACCGTAACACAATGACTCAAAAAGGAAATTAGGTCTCGTTTGGTTGCATCTGAATGCCTCTGACTGAGGCGCAAGTCTGATTCGGTCAGACGGTGGTGTGTTTGGGTCGGGACGTCTGAACGAGAAAATATCTGACACAGGCTTTGACCAATGCCTTGTCCGGTCAGACTTGAAACAAAGTCTGACTGATTCAGAGGAGGAGCTCGTTGTTGCTGTTGTGAGCCTTGGCGATGCTATGGGACTTCAACGAGCTCGTTGCTTCGCATCTACTGTTGCGTGTACTTGAGCCGAAAAAAACGAACCTCCTCCGTGACGTAGCTTCGCATCTGATGGGTTGGGTTTGGTTTGGATAAGAGGCGCTTGATGATGGCTTTGTTAGCTAGCCTTTGTGCACATTCCATTGGGTGTGATGGGTTTAGATGATGTTGGATGGAGAGTATGGGATTGGTAAGGAAGGAAGAGCAAGAATGCCCTGTTTTTCTTACTTATCGGTTTATGGATTGGTGGGGTGGTGATAAAAAAAAGGGGTTAATAAGAGTACAGTGAACTCATATGTTAGCTAAAAAGTTGTATTTTTTTGGTCCTGAACTATGCACACATTTTCATGTTGGCCACCTAAGTTTTAAGTTTGGTTGAATAAATCAAAGAAATTTTAAATATTCAGATGTCCAACCAAACACCACTTAATGATTCAGCAATTAATCATTCAGAACCTTTTAACTATTCAAACATTTTGCTGGATTAGCACTTACTCATTCCGAAGTTGCTAAAAGCCTTACTCTAACAATAATAATAATAATAATAATAATAATAATAATAATAATAATAATAATAATAATAATAATAATAACAATAAGTATTTTGATGGACAAGATTTTAGAAATGAGGGCATATAGGTACATTTTTCTCAAAAGTTATAAATAGGTTCAAAAAGTCACACATTCCTTACTTTTGCAAAACAACTTATTATACACAAATGAAAAATTAAAACAAAAAGGACTTTTGGCTTTACCAAACACTTTTTATAACTTATTGACTTTTTGAAAAATTAACAAGTTATAAGACTGAATGGTATGGAAGAGGGAGAAGAATCGGGGTGCTGACATGGAGCTAGAGGAATACCATTTCCAAACTTTGAGAAAGAAAAGAGGAAAATGAAGTAGGGGTGTTCATCGGTTCGGTTTACGATTTATTTGGTTTATTCGATTCGGTTTATTCGGTTTTCAAAATTTTGTACCTCAAACCAAAAACCAAACCAAACCAAATTAGGAATATGAAAACCAAACCAAATTCAACCAAACAAACCAAATTGAAACGAAGTTTTGTTTCTCTAACTT
Organism: Ambrosia x helenae; assembly: GCA_030844895.1. Lineage (NCBI taxonomy): Eukaryota > Viridiplantae > Streptophyta > Magnoliopsida > Asterales > Asteraceae > Ambrosia > Ambrosia x helenae. The sequence continues at coordinate 12,313,334 of CM061234.1, forward strand.
ATATACCTATATGTTCTAAAATCTGAAAAGAAAGTTTGCAATAAATATAAACCAAAAAATCAAACCACGCAAACAGAATCATCATAAAAATTAGAAATTGTAAAATAAACCCTAGTTTACTAGTTTATACTCAGATTATTACCTCTATAAATTGGTGGGCTTTATTTATTTTGGGTTGGGTTTAATATTTTGGGCTTATATATTATATATGAGTTATTAAATATTATTATTTTTATTTAATAATTAAGTATTTTACCGGTTTATTCGGTTATCCAAATAAACCAAATAAAAAAAATGTGGAACCAAAAACCAAACCAAACACCAAATTCGTTGTTCGGATTGGTTTTTTCGGTTACGGTTACGATTCGGTTTTCAGTTTTTATTTGGTTTGCGGTTTTTTTGAACACTTCTAAAATGAAGTGATGCTGATATGACATTTGGAAAAGTTACGAGAGTTGGTCTCCACACCATATAGTCTAAGTTGGTGCCTTGATGGAAATAAGGAGAGCGAAACATGCTATTAGATTATGATTCTCCATCATCACGCAAATTAGCCTCCATTTTTTTGCCAGTTGAGTTACAGCCTCCTCCTTTCTCACACCAAATTCACCATCATTTCCATCCACACAATCCACACCTCTCTTCTCCCTTCACAATAATATTATTATTATTATTCTTCTCTTTACTCCTGCATTTACAATCCCCCCCAATTTCTTCAATTATTCATCCCTTCTCTCTCTCTCTCTAGGGTTTTTCCCAGATCACCACAGAGGTAACACTTTACTCTCCTTATTCATACTACTGATGCTTAATCAAGCTTTCTAACTGCTTTTTAGACTTCATTTTTCTTCAATTATTGTTTAAAACACGCTGTTTGAGATTACTTCAGTTTGTGATCGGGTTGATCGTATCGAAAAGGTAGTTGTTTGATTCATTTTGTTTGAAAAATGTAGGTGTTTTAGGTTTACTGTTACTTCATATTTGACTTCATTGTTGCTAAAGCTATGATTTTGTTGTATGAGAGAACTGCAAGCTAAGGGGTTTACTGTTATTTAGGTTTATTTTTGGTAATTATAATGTAAGGTATGGTTTAGTGAAATCCTCGTGGCGTTTTCGCTTCGCGTAGTGTAAGCCCGAGGCGGAATTAAAAGCATGTATAAAAACAATTATATATCTTGTAAAAATTAAAATGCTAACTAATTTCGTGGTTAGATTCATCAAAAACGCGCATTAAAAAGACATGACATGTTTGAAATTGGCGCAAAAAGTCTAGAACATCAAAACCACCTGAGGCGCCCATGAGATGCAGCTTTTGTGACCGCCTCAGCCCTATGAGGTGCACGTACAAAATAATCCCATGAGGTGCCGCCTCGGACTCGTTTTCATACCGAATTGCCTCAAGGCGCACGCCTCAACCGTTTTTTAAACCGTGGTGATTAATGACCAACGTGAAATGAAAGTCGAGGAATGAAAATCCGTATTGACCTATACGGTGAGTATTTTGTTGTGAGTAGTAAATTTCGTGCATATACGGTCTTTTGTAGCTTCGGTTGAACCACATTTCAAGGTTTAAATATAATGTTCTGTAAGAAGAGAATGGTTTGGTTGTAGTACCGTTTTAAGCTTAAATCTTGGTTTTAGAAGGTGTGCTTCGGCTTTTGGGACCTAAACGCCTTGGAGCGTCACATGCTTTTTTAAAACAAGAAGTTTATGCAAACTCCGGATTAGGGTTTCTTGGTTTCAGACTTCAGTTATCATGAGGTTTTTCTTTAGTTATATATTTCCCCTCCTTTCAGTTTGTTTCTTATTTAGTTGTGGATTTATGTTGCTGAGCAGATGAATATTTGTCCGTTAATGTGGTGCTAGTTGTGATCTGTGTTAAATAAGCTACAATGCTTATTAGAATGCATTAATATGAGATTTTTACAATTATTAGCCATTTATACATTGTTCACAGGCATGAGGCGGTCTAGGAACAACAATACACTACAAGTACAAGATGATTGGCCTATCAGAAAGGTCCTCACACTTTCTGATGTTGACATCACGCACCCCTTTCTCACTCTGCCTCGCCAACCTGTCGAGACTTACATCCTTGTGCATCTGACACAGCTCGAGCGTGATCATTTACTGAACAGAGAGCAAGTACCCATCAATGCCCAAGATGATGATACCGGTGATGTTTATATAATGAAGTTAAAATGGCGTGGGAGTTATTACAATCTTATTGGCAAATGGGGTAGAATTGTCCGTAGCAAGGGACTCGATGCCGGGAAGGAGATTAAAATGCGTTGGTTTAATGGATGCTTACACTTTTCGGTTCCACAACAAGTTATTTCTGTACCACCGTTACAGATTATTCCTGCAACCGTGGTGCAACATGACCAATGGCCGATTAGGAAGGTGTTGACACTATCTGATGTTGATACCAATCATCCTTTCCTACCATTGGCACGAAGATCGGTTGAAGATCATATTCTTGTTCATTGGACTCCGCAACAACGAGAGTTGTTGCGAAGTGAAGAACAAGTGAATTTGAATGCACGCGATGTTGATACAGGGGAAATATATGTGATGAAACTGCGGTGGCGTGGTAATTACTATAATTTAATAGGAAAATGGGGAAAAATTATCCGGAGTAAGGGATTAGGCGTCGGGAAGGAGATCAAGATCCGATGGGCTAATGGTTGTCTGCACTTTTCTGTCCCCTATGAGCAGCAAACAGCTATGCCTGCGACAATCCCAATGATACAACAACAGCAGCCGCAGCAGCAACCACAACAGCAACGGCAACAACAACAGCGGCAACCACAACAGCAGCAGCAACGGCAACAACAACAGCAGCAACGGCAGCAACAACAGCGGCAACAACAGCAACAGCAGCAAGAACAACAACACGATGAATGGCCAATTAAAAAGGTTTTAACGTTGTCCGACGTGGATACAAACCACCCTTTTCTTACTTTACCAGGAAAATCAATTGAAGATCATATTCTTCTGTACTGGGCGTTACAGGCAGGGAACAATTACGAAACGACCTCCAGATTAACGTGAATGCCCGAGATTATGACACGGGTGATTCGTTTTTGATGAAGTTGAAGTGTCGGGGAAGTTACTATAGTTTAATTGGAAAATGGGGACAAATCATCAGGGGAAAGGGTCTGCAAGTTGGACAAGAGATTCGGGTTCGTTGGGATAACGGGTGCTTGGTATTTTCGGTTCCGCAACAATAACAGTATTGATGGTTGATTGGTAGAAGTTGAAGGAAGTAGTGAAGTTAGATGCACAATACTCTTGTTTTGTAAAGTTTGAAATTAGACAACTTTACATGATTGTTTATTTTGGTGATGATTGTAAGCTTAATTATTCATTTCACCTGTGAAAAATGGTGCCTTTTGTCACATGTAAACTTAAAAAATAAAATTTTAAGGGATCTAAAATATTTCATTTTGAACCGGACCGGTTCGATCCTATCGTGCTGGTTATCAACCCAGACCGTTATGACCCGGCCGGGCCAGGTAGCGACACGGACCGTTTCGATCCGGCCTGGCCCCGGTAGCGACCTGGAACGTTTTGACCCGGCCTGGCCCGGTAACGACCCAGACCGTTTCAACCCGACCCGCCCCGTAGAGACCTGGACTGTTTCGACCCGGACGGGCCCGGTAGCAACCCGGACAGTTTCGACCCGGCCTGGCCCGGTAACGACCCAGACCGTTTCAACCCGACCCGCCCCGTAGAGACCCGGATTGTTTCGACCCGGACGGGCCCGGTAGCGACCCGGACAGTTTCGATCCGGTCGGGCCCGGTAACGACCCAGACCGTTTCAACCTGACCAGTCCCGTAGCGACCCGGACTGTTTTGACCCGGCCTGATCCGGTAGCAACCGGGAACGTTTCGATCCGGTCGGGCCAGGTAACGACCCAGACTGTTTCAACCTAACCCGTCCCGTACCGACCCGGACAGTTTTGACCTGACCGGGCCCGGTAGCGACCCGGACAGTTTTGACCTGACCGGGCCCGGTAACGACCCAGACCGTTTCAACATGACCCGTCCCGTAGCGACCCGGATTGTTTTGAACCGGACGGGCCTTGTAGCGACCCGGACAGTTTCGACCCGACCGGGCCCAGTAACGACCCAGACCATTTCAACCTGACCCGTCCCGTAGCGAACCGGACCGTTTCGACCCGACCGGGCCCGGTAACGACCCAAACCGTTTCAGCCTAATCCGTCCCGTAGTGACCTGTACTGTTTCGATCCGACTAGAGTTATCAACAAATGCAAAAAATATAATTTTTTGTTTTTATTGACATTGAATTCTATCAGGCATCTACGCTTTTGTATATGGTTATCTAAAAATACCCATCATGACCCATTTGTTTTTTTTTTAATATACCCATCCTGACCCAATTACTTATTTCCTACAATTAAAATTACCCATCCTAACCCTCTTGAAAATTATATTAAACTCATTTTAACTCACAAGGTCAAATTTTAAACCCAAAACAATCCAAACTCAATTAGATGGGTTGAAATTGTCAGGTCTAGTCAAACCTCATGTTGAAGACCTAAGATGCTTTTTAAAAGGGTTATTGCTTTTTTTTTAATTAAACCACAACATTTTTTGTTAAGCTTTGGATGAAAGTCTCAAAACTACTTTTTTTTTTTTGGGAAAATGGCCAAAATAGCCCCTTGACCGGGCGTTTTGCGTAAATAGCCCCCTCCACCGTCTTTGGAGAGACGGGACACGGTTTCCAAAAGGGCTGAACCGTCTTCCGAGATCCTTTGGTTTCCAACCAGTAGCAACCCAACACGTGGCGGTTACGATCCCGATGTCTGCCAACCGGCTCCCGTGGCGGCTTAAGACGTGTCAGCGCCGCAAAGCCGTCTCCGGTGGGGTCCTTGAGACGGTTCACCAACGGCTCAAGTTAAGCCGTCTTCGGCTCGGCTTATAATAAAATAATATATCCGATCCCACCGGAGACGGCTCCTGAGCCGGTTCGGGTACGAAAAAGCCGTCTCCGGTGACGTCTTGTAGAAGTTATCAACCGTCTCCTGAGACGTCAGCGGGTACGAAAAAGACGGCTTCCCGTACCGTCTTTTTACTGTTTCTGCACCGACTCGGTGCCGGACGTCGTACATCGCCGGAGACGTTTTCGGTGATGTGACGTCCATGACGAACCGTTTGTTATAAAATTAGTAAATTTTGTAACAATTTTGTTTGAATTTTTTCTTGTATTCCTTATTTTTCTTTCAAAGTGTTAAAAAAAGTTGTGTTTTTAAAAATGGTTAGTTTTATAATCTATAGTGGAGGCAGGAGGGAAGTTGTCAACGGTCGAATGGAATACGTTGTTGATAGTAGCTGTAAAAGACGTGGTTTTGAAATTGATTCAAATATCTCGTATCTTAGTTTTTTAAATGTAGTTTCCGATGTGTGTGAGATTCCAAACATTTCAAGGTTATCTTATAAAATGTCAGCTTTTGATGATGCAATCGACATTTTTAATGATCGTGATGTATCTTTTCTTTTTAAAGTTGCTTTGCAAAACCCCCATGAAGTATTGAAGTTGTATGTTGTAGATGAACCAGGTGTGGGTTCGTCTAGTAATGCTCATTTAAATGACGTACCTTCAAATGATTCAAAAGTCCCTGATCTAAATGTGTCTATAGAAAATTTTGATCATTACACACCATATGGGTGTTTTGGAAATTTCGATGATGAGAAAGCTGAAAAAGAAGAATTTTATGGAAAGCCAAGTCCTGAATTGTTTTCAGATATAACCAAAAGCTCTTTAGTTTTTTCTGAAGGTTCCGTATTTCGTAACAAAGATGAATTGAAATTGCAGTTAGGAAATTTTTGTTTGTCTGAACGTTTTTCCTATAAAGTCGACAGGTCATCTAATACGAGGTATGAAATTTCATGTGTAGTTGATGATTGTGATTGGCAATTTAGGTCACGTTCTGTCCCAACTTCAGACACGTTTTTTGTTACATTTTTTAACAACAACCACACATGTTCTAAAACTCAAACACATCCCCATCTTCGTCAAGCTAACCCGCAAGTAATTGGTAGCATACTGAAGCACCAATTGCGAGATACTAGACGTGTTTATCGTGGAAACGAAATAGTACAAGATTTTCGAGAAAGATTTAAGGTTGATATATCATATACTCAAGCTTGGCGGGGGAAGTGTCATGCACTTGAGCTTTTGCAAGGAAGTAGCAAACAATCGTTTTCTGAGCTTCCGTTCTACTGCTATAATTTGCGAAATGCAAATCCAGGGACTGTTACTGAGATTAAAACTGATGAAGACAATCGTTTTGAAATGCTTTTTATTGCCATTGGTGCAACGGTCAGTAAAATATTTTTACCTATTTTCATACCAACTTAAATAAATTATTGATGTTTTGGTTTACTGAAGTCTAAAATTTATCTGTTTTTCATTTTATTAAATAGATTCGGAGTTTTCTTCTGTCTTTAAGACCGGTCATTATTATAGACGCGGCACACTTAAAAGGTGAGTTTAAGGGAACGTTATTCCTTGCTGTTGGCATGGATGGTAACAACCAAATTTTACCCGTTGGATATGGTATCGGCAAATCCGAGGACGGTGAGAGTTGGACGTGGTTCTTATCGAAACTTAAAGAGTGTATCGGTGAGCACCCGGATTTGGCGATCATATCTGACAGAGCCAACTCAATATATTTGGCAGTTCGGACGGTTTTTCCTAATGCCTTTCACGGGTTGTGCTGTCGACATTTGATGGTGAACTTAAAGATACCAAAAAGCAAAAAGAAGGATTTAGAGACACTGTGGTGGAACACTTGTAAAGCTTACCGGGTGTCTGATTTTGAAGAAAGTTTTAACGCGCTTTGTGCAGCCCTACCACGGGTTAGGAATACTCTATTGAGTATCGGTTTACATAAGTGGTCAAGAGCACACTGTTCGGGGAAACGATATCATTATATGACATCTAACAGTGCAGAGTCAATCAACGCCTTATCTAAGGACGAACGAAAAGTTCCAATCACCCATTTGGTTGAATTTTTTAGACAAAAACTTCAACAATGGTATTACGAACGCCGAAATGAGGCTATTCAAAATAAACACGTACTGACTCCTTTCGCGGTAAAAAAAATTATTAAAAAGATTGAATATTCTAGAACGTGGAAGGCTTATGGCGTTGGGGTTAACACTTTTCAAGTTCTAGACGGTGGGAAAAATGGTTTTGTTGATCTGTCTAATGAAACATGCAGTTGTTGTGTTCCCCAGATATCTGGTTTCCCATGTGGCCACATGATTGCAGTATCAAAATTACTGAAGGAAAAGGACTGCAGTCATTATACGTCACCTTGGTATAGCAACCAGTTATACAAAACAACATATGAAGAGGCCATTTATCCTTTACCCCACAGGTCTGAATGGGAGACGCCAGAGTATTTGATTCCTCTACAACCACCACATATCACAAAACGACAGTCGGGACGTCCTCGTGAAAATAAACGAATTTTATCGAGAGGCGAGGAACCTACGCCTGTATATTGCAGTCGTTGTAAAACTCACGGTCATCATCGTGACCGATGTTCAGCTCCTGTTGCCTCACGATCAAAATCTGCCAGGCGTGGTTCAAAGAAAGAAAATCATCATCAAACACCGTCCCCCACTTTCGTTGAAGCAGATGACTTTGCAGAATATGTAATTCATAATACTTGTTCGACTGTTAACCTTGCTGATTTTTAGTGGTGTTATTTACTTTAATTTATTTACTTAACAATGTTTATAACATAAAATTACAAATAACTTCGATATATCAAGTTTTACATCAATACATAAACTAGGTAGATAAATATTTAAATATTTGACGGTGCAAAACGACCAGCATAAATTTCATCTGCCATGAAACGTCTGAATCTCATGCAAGCATCATGTAGGCTTCCTTCTCTCCAAGTCAATGACATGTTTTGAACAAGATTTCTCAGCAACATACAAACGATTACCCCTGAATGTCGACCAATGCGACTATTGGTGACAGGCCAGACAACATCCCCCCAAAATTGTAATGATTCAACTTCGTTTCTACCAGACTTTTGCCAGTACGTTATAGCCCCCAGAAACCATATGAAAGCAGATTCAAATTCTATAAGAATTTGATGAATTTTTCTATGAATGCAAAAAGTATCACCGCAATCTATGGGACTACATTTATTTGGGAAATACACTGTTACTTGTAGTAATTTCATGTCAACTTGTAGAACAAACCAGTTTTCATCGTCTATCGAGGCTGGTATATATACCTGAAAATTACAGTCCAAAACGAAATGTAGATTTTATACAGCACGATAAAAAGGTATAAATATACAAAAAAAAAACAGTATTTTACCATATCAACTTCCCAAAGAGGTGGATATATTCTTCTCGAGCCGTTTGCGTAGCAATAAGCATGGTGATCTTGTTCAATAATTAGGCTATAGAAATTAGGGGGAAGAACACTCCAAAGACCATAACTACATGTTGTTGGTCTTCTTTGTCGTTCAATGTCCCTTAACGACATCAATTTGTTGCACCATGCACGAACATGCTGTAAATAAATGTTAATAAAATCACAAAAATATTATCATTTCATATAACGTAAAACGTAACAGTCATAGTATTTACCGTTTTTTGAAGATATCCGCTTCCACAGTACCCTAAAATACCACCCCACCACTCTTTGTTTAATGGTGTACGCCCCATATAGATTGTATAGCAACATGTGCTATCACCATCGTAGTAAAACTCAAGAACATTTGGAGCCCAAAAACTTGATTGGTTATGTGGATTTACCCAAATTGTGTTCTCCACGGGAGCAGGAATGTTAGTCATTATGCTATTAAAAAGCATGTGAAATGAGGTTCTATATAAGGACCTAGGTTGATAGGTGTACCAATATCGGGTGGAATTTGCAATTTTTGACAAACGTCAAGGACTAAATTGGCAAATAACTCTTTCGTTTTTTATAAATATACCTACCACCAACCGTTCATCATCAATTGTGTAGAGGTTTATATACCATCACCATGTCTCAGACATCATCTTCATCTTCAAGGTCTTCATCTAGACGATTTAGCAGGTCAAGAGAAATATGTTCATGCGGTGCAACTACACGTATACTTATCTCGAGAACTGATGCAAACCCGGATAGAGACTTCGTGTGTTGCGTAAGTATTAAATTTTAATATTTATCGTGTGCTTTTAATGATCATCAAATAACTGTTTATTTTTTTTAAACCACAGACTGCTGGTTGTGGATTTATTAGGTGGGTAGAAGCGTCAGAATGTTTCAGGTGCAAAAAAACCGTTCCGGGGTTGAGGCAATCGTTAGACGAGCAACAAGCTTTGGCTAGAAAATACCGTTTGCAGGCGAGATTGTTGAAGTTACTTTTGGTAGTTAGTTGGGTTTTGTTTGCATATCTACTAATGTAACACAAGAGGAGTAGTAATAATAATGACATTAGTAATATTAAGGTAACAATTTCAGTTCGTCTTCATCGGAAGTCTGTCTATTATCTATCGAATCAGCTTCCGGCAAAACGTTCTTATAAAATTCAAAGGCCATCCTGTGCCGCATTTTTAAAGCTGCTACTTGGGTGTTTTCATATTTATTTAGAGGTTCGTTTTTAATCAACCTCTCAATAAATATGCACACCCAAACCCCACAATCACCAAGATGTCCGGACTGTTGGGGTACATCTCCAGGCTCTACGACTTCGAAAGGAGGGGCGTACATGTACGGGTTTACGGATTCGTAGTAATTATTGGATCTTAGCCAAAGGTCAAATGCATAATTAGCATTGCATATGACCTCTCTTTTGGCCTCCCGTAAGCCCTCCAAAGACAGTAAACTGCAAAATATAGAAAAAACATTATCAAAATTAACACTATTACTTAATGAAAACCGGCATTAAAAAAATAGGTTCAACATTTACCTGTCATAGATGGTAAACGTTCGCTGGCACAGGTTAAAAACTCCGAGGATCCAATGTTGTTTGCTTATATTCAACACAACATATACCTATTAAATCGCGAATAGTTTGAAACAAAATGTTAAAAGCAAATCATAATATGTTCAACAAACAAAACCATGATTTAAATTTGAAAAACAACCTCGTCAACATCAGCGATGTTTGGAAACGGTTCGAACGACCCATCAAACAAATCTTTAAAAGCCTGCTTATTAGTACGGCTAAGTAAACCCCCCACAAAATATGGAGGAAGGATGCTCCAACGGGAGGTTGAGCTCCAAAGAGTCTCGTAGAGACAGTGTGCATCCATATATGTGCTATAATAAATAAAAATTAATATTCAATATTAAACTGCGGTAAATATATTAATTAAATTAAACATAGTTAATAAAAGTAACAAATATTTAAAAATTATTACCTCGGTGCCTAACCAACTGAGTGACTCATCGCCGAAAAGATCTTCCCAAAAGCCATCCGGGAATATACTTCCCCCAATTAGTGCACAAGTTCTATGTTTATCCTTTTGTTTTGGATACCATTTTTTTATTTGTTTTATGTTTTCGTTTTCATCGTTTGATTTGAACTTCTTCTTTTTTGCACCTTTTATTGTTGTGAATGGGGAAAGCATACACGAGGCTGGCTTTGTTGACCTTTGAGACGTCTCAACTGTTAAAGTGACAAAAGTAAACCAATTATTTTGAATTTAAATGTTAAACTATGAAGGAAAAAAATAAAATAAAACAAAACTACCTCAGGCTTTTTTACGCCATCGGTGTTTGGTCTATATACATCACCCGAGCTAAAAAATTCATCAACATTTTCATTGAGATGCGAGCTCGTCGGGCCTTCTACACCAGTCGGTTGAGATTTACGTACCTAAGATTTAAAAATGTTAATTATTTTAAACTTTTCAACAAATTAATACGGATTAATAATAATCATACGACAATTTTACCTCAGGTAGTAAACCTTTCAACTTGTTATTATAAAAGTTTTCCAACCTATCATCCATCAACGCTTTAAATTGCTCTATTAAATCATCGTTGATAGTGTAGGTTGTCGGAACAGTTTCCGACTTTCTTTTTTTGGCCGTCGGATCAACAGGCTGATCACCGTAAACCGTATGCAGATCATCGAAACCACCATCCACACCATCCGCTGCCGTATTATCAAAATTTACATAGGCAGACGGATGAAACTCGGCCGGCTTATTAAAGCACCCTTGAGACGAGGATTTTTGTGCTCGTAAAAAATGGGCGCTATCAGTGTACCAGGCACAGCGCAGCTCAGAGTTATTCGGAAGTAGAAACCTAAACGGCTTAAGCCCTTCAACCTGAAGCGCAACAATTTTTTTTCAAATTTTATCACTTATATTTAGTTTTTCAAAAAAAAATTGTTGAAAATGATTTCAAAAGATTACCATAGAATTTTCGGTGATCTTACGATCAATGGTGCTCCTCTTCATTTTTTTTCCCGGACCCCAGGAAAGAACTCTGGGGATTGCATCACCAAGAAAAAAATCTCTATCGTTTCTAAATTCTGGAAATATCTCATATATCCAGATCTGCAAGTTTTTAAACAAAATTTAGAAATATCTCAAATATTTGTTAAAATTAATAAATAAAAGTAAATAATTCATAAAATCTAATACCTTGAAAACCCAATTACAAGATTTTAAACTGAAGCCCTTTGTACCCCGCTTTTGAATCAGGTGCATGTTATTGATGTTTTTAACCAAATCTTCCCAAAAATAACTTCCCCATGGAAACCTATTCAACACTACAAAGTCATCAACAAGATCGAGCACAAGATCATCCACGGTCGCGGTATTTTGGGTACCCTTAAACACCGATTCAATCAATACCAGGATACAAATACGGACAAGATCATCCACCTCATAATCGCTCCAGTCACCGTTGAAAATAGCAAGCACACTTTCATAAGATACCTTACTCACCTCACCAAATATTCGTCTTTTAAACGATGTTGGGGATTGTGCGAGTTCCCAACCATCGTGACGGCCAAATCTTAGGCCCGTTATCAGACAAAATTGTTGTGGAGTGAATACAAGACTATTAGGACCGATTTGATAAAAAAGGCCGTCGATACTAGGCAGTCCCGTCTCAATCTAATGTTGTGCCACTGAGAGTAACAAATTACTTTCGCAAAGATGGCTCATAACATCCAGAAAGTGACCGAAGACGGTCTCCCTAAAACGCCTTTGCATTGCCTCGGACATTCTAGTATTCATTTGTGTTACTTTGTTCCAGGCACTTCGGACTTTTATTTCGGTATCAGACTAAAAAAAAGGTTATAAAAAAATATTTAGTAACGAACAAGGTAAATGAAAAATGATAAAAATACTTGAATGAAAAATGGTAGTAAACGCTTACCGGAGGAGGTAAGCTCCGAGGAGGATTCGGCTGTTGTGGGTGCCGAAAAAACTCTTCGTACTGTTCCTCTTGTAGGATTTGATTTGCGTTCATCGGGTCGACAAAGTCATTCGGATTAAACATGGTCAAACGGGTTTGGTCAACCTCGATTAACGGACAACAAAAAAACAAACAAAATTAAAAATTAATCAACGGTCGACGGTGTGCACGTTCGTGGTGGACCACTTGACCAAAAATATGTCGTGTGGTCCCGTTTGTGTTGTGTCGTTTTCAATGAAAAAAAAAATTTTAAACTTTAAAAAGGAACGTTAATATTACCTTTTTAATTATAAATGATCGTCGTCTGATACTTTGACCGGAGTCCTAGCAAACCGTTCGCCGGAAAATAGATGATAAACAAGAAAACCGGTAAAAGAGCGTTCCCGTCAGCGTAGCGTCTTTCGGTGGAGAGAATTTCACCGAAAGTTTACTTTTACCCCCAAAAGGTAAACCCTAGTAGGACCGGGCTGCATGGGTCGGGTCCGGTTCCCAAAGCGTCTCAGGAGACGGGTTCGGTTCCCAAAGCCTCTCAGTCAACCCTCTGACAAAGCCGGGTCCCGGTTCCCAACCCGTCTTTTGAGCCGGTACCCGGAACGATCTGGTGAGCCGGTTCCGGTTCCCAACACGTCTTTTGAGCCGGTACCCGGAACGATCTGCTGAGCCGGTTCCGGTTCCCAACCCGTCTCACAAGCCGGGTCCGGTTCCCAACGCTTCTCAGTCGGCTCCCAAGGAGACGGTTCCCAATACCAACCCGTCTGACGAGACGGTTCCCAAAGCCTCTTAGTCGGCTCCCAAGGAGACGGTTCCCATTGCTGTCAGACGGTTCCCGAGAGTGCATTTTGTGGGCCCCTAATTAATTAAAAATTTAAAAAACAAAAAATTAAAAATTTAAATAAATAATTTATATTTAAAATCATCTTTATATAAGTAGTTGTAAACGTAAAATATTTTGTCGTTAAAAAACGTTGTTGGAGAAGTTTCGCTCAAGAAAATGTCTGACGGCCGTGATAAAAATATAGCTCCAGAAGAATACTTTTCTCAACCAGAGAAACATTCCTCGAGTTGGATACTAAAAAAATGGAGGCGTCCAAAGGAACCTGAAATTACCAAAGAAAGAGAATTTATCAGTAATCGACAAAGCTTACACGGAAACGTTATCGGCAAATGGGCTATACCGGACGATGAGAATGATAATTGGGCAACTAATGTTGTTGACTTCTACAATAAAGGCGACGCACCGTTTTGTTATTCTGCTGTTTTTTCAAGAAGTATTGAGCTTGACAAAAATTTTTGGGGAATTTTGTTGGGCTATCGTTCTAACGGCTACCTCACACCAACAGTAATAACTTAAATTTTAATGTTTTTTTTTATTTTTTTTACTGAAATTGTGATTCAATTATTTTTCAGCATGTTGAAGGATGGGTTGGAAGACTGATGAACTGGAGGAGTAGAAAGCTACAAAAAAATGCTTCGCTAAATATGCGGTGGACAATTCTTCCACCAGAATTTTATAATTCGTTATTAGAATCTGTACCAAAAAACTTGGCCAACTATTGCAATGGCAAATTCAAACCGTTTCCTTCATTTTTCGACGTTGATTTTGTTTTTTTCCCCGTTCAGCTTGAAAATAGGGAATGGTTACTGGTGCGACTAGAGTTGGTGACACAAGAACTTGTTATGTATGCTTGCGAAGACCTTCGTATCAGAGACAAATACAGAACCATTGTTCACCCAAAGCTGACGAAGATACAAGTTTATTTAGGAGCTTTACTAGTGAACATAAGATTCTGGAAGAAAACAGGTAATCCAGAAAAATGTATAACTTTCAATCTTAACGAAGACTATGTTGCACCACATAACTCCCTGTCTGGTAATGAAGCGGTATATCTTTGTATGCTGATGGAGCATTTGGTTACTGATAAACCAATTACTACGAACGGTGATCTAAAACAAACATGTTCGTCTTACAGACGATTCATGGCTGAAAAAATGTATTTCTGGAGGTGCTTACCACGTCCAAACAATTCTTAATAAAATGTTCTTATTTTGGAAGTTTATTTATTTTTTTAATTGTCCTTATTTTATTTTTACCTACCATATTAATTACATTTATTTATTTACCATATTAAATATTTAATTAAATTAAATTATTTCACACTATAAATACCCACCAAATTAACAAATTCTTCACTACATCACACATTTTTCTTACAAAACATCAATCAAACCAAGTAAAATGTCTTCATGGACCGACGAGGAGATCCTTGGGGTTACATTGGCATGGCGAAATGTTGCCGAAAACACCCGAGTTTCGGACACCAGTCAAGAAATTCGTGCAACTCCATTTTGGAGTAGAGTATTTTTCGAGTTTCGAACACTTGTCGGCGGTCAGACAAACCGTACGACCCAAGATGTTATAGAAAAGTTTCACAACGTCAAGGCGGAGTGCACCGTATTCGAAGGGTTCTTCAACTCCAACAAAGAGGAGTCGCCAAACGAGTCCGAGGAAGGGCTCATTGAATTGGCGAAAATCGACTACTTTTTGGACTACGACGAAGAATTCGAATATCTTTCCGCGTGGCATTTGTTACGTGATTATATTTAAATTTAGGTTTTATTAAAAATAATGTTATGTAATGTTTTTTTTTAATGTATTTTTTATTATTAATAAAGTGTTTTAATTTATTTAGTGTTTTAAAAAATGTTCTAATTTTTACTATGAAATCTATTGATATTCCCTATTGAATGCTTAACCTACCCGCATATGTCCTTCCTATATAAAGTCAGTAGACGGTTTGCCATTACAGACCGTCAGTACACCGTCACAGATAAGAAACCCGAACCCAAAATCATAATGGCACCGAAACCGTGGACAGAAGAAGAAGAAATTGCCCTGTGCACTGCTTGGATAACTGTTAAAGAAAACCCACCACGTCGAGGGTCCATTTGGCCACTCGTTCTCAACGAGTTCAAAGTTTTGGTTGGAGGTTCAAGCAGGTCAACGGAGTCTCTCAACCGGAAGTGGACGGACTTGCAAAACAAGTGTCGTCTCTTCGAGGGGTTTTATCAAACCGCTGTCCGTGAACTCCCACAAGAGACTGCGGACCATGAAAAACTTGAACATGCCAAGATTGAGCACGAGTTTTCGGGCCGACCACCCTTTACTCATTTGTCGGCGTGGCAGATGATTCGTAATGTCCCTGGGGCTTTGGATTAGTTTTTTTTTTTCTTACTTTTAATGTTCCTTTTATTTTACGTTTTAATAAAAAAAAATGTTTATTTTAAGTTTATATTGTTTAAAGGGATTGTTTTGTTTAACCCCAAAAAGTAGAGAACACATGACCTTAAACAAACTTAACATAAACAAATAATAATAGGGATCCAATAAAAATACAACTAAAGTATTATAACAATTACAATATACAAACAATAATAATTCACGAAGTCGTTCAACACGTCAAACACCGAGACATTTCCGTTGCTTGGAACGCCAAGATATATTTTCGCAGTGTACTTTATACCCACTGTCCAGTTTCATCTTCATCACCCTAAATACATACATAAATATATGTACGGACAGATCCTTACCAACGGTCCGGACAAGTCAAAGAACAAACTCTCCTAAATATCACATCCGACCGTCTTGTACATGTAAAAGACGGATGATCCAGAAGATCATGATAGAGATTTAGGAAAAGGATGAACTTGCCAACAAAGTAGACTACTAAATCGTAGATGCAAATTACACGGGTTAACCCACGTGTAGATGCAACAACAATCCAAGTAGTATTATGTAGATGTAACAACAATCCAACAGAAGCCTTTTTCGCGTTACTTCTCACTAACTCCGACTGAAACCTATCCATCACTTCAACCTTTCGCTCCAAATGTATTCCCAAGTGGTTGGAGGTCAACTTAAGGCTAAAGAAAATGGGTGAAAGGCTTTTAAGGCCAAAGAAAATGGGTGAAAAACTTCGGAGCAGAAGCTTTCAATTGAATGGGATTAGATAAATCCCAAAGGCTTAGGTTTAAAAAGTGCCATAATTTTTACCGAAAAAATATTCGGCTATTCTGAAGCTCAAAAACATGTCGAATAATCAAACTAAATTTGAAAAAAACATTTGAGAAGATTTTGTTTGATTTGGTAAAATATTTTGGCTTGGTAAAATATTTTGGCTTGAAACAAACATTTGAGAAGATTTGGTTTGATTTAAATGTGTTTTTTTTTTCAACCAAACCCACATATTTATACTCAAACAAAATTTGAAAAAAAAATAATAAATTAATTAATGGCTGGAGACGGTTCAGCCAAAACGGATTCGGCTAAGCCGAGCCGAAGACGGCTTAACTTGAGCCGTTGGTGAACCGTCTCAGGGACCCCACCGGAGACGGCTTTGCGGCGCTGACACGTCTCAAGCCGCCACGGGAGCCGGTTGGCAGACATCGGGATCGTAACCGCCACGTGTTGGGTTGCTACTGGTTGGAAACCAAAGGATCTCGGAAGACAGTTCAGCCCTTTTGGAAATCTCGTGTCCCGTCTCTCCAAAGACGGTGGAGGGGGCTATTTACGCAAAACGCCCGGTCAAGGGGCTATTTTGGCCATTTTCCCTTTTTTTTTATATACAAAAGCCCTTTAAACCTACCTAGAGAAGAATTATTTTTGCAATTTTTCGAAAAGAAAGTCCTAACTTTAGATAAGGGTATAAACGAGTGAGCCGAGCTAGAGATTGCATAAGTTCCGAGTGAGCCGATCTAGAGCTTGCATATTGTTTTGCTAAATCGATCCATTTTGACTGCTATATCCAAAAGTTGAGCTAAGTTGTGACCTGTGAGTAAATTTAGAGTTTGGACCAGCTTTTTTATAATTATTGACTTGAGTAAAAGTAACATGTTTGAATTTTAAATTCAAGGTTTAATGTGTTGATATATGTGGTTCACTTTATTCTTTCTCAATTTTTTTTTTAAATAAACAAACGATTCATTACTAGTTTTCGGAAATAATTACATGGAGATAACGGGCAGGCGGGCAACAAGTTGCGCAGCCACCCCTTTCTGGACAGCAAACCCTAACCTACTAAACACGAACCCATGCCCCCCCCCCCCCCCCCCGGAGCTGAGACACTGCTATGGATAACCCGTTGGACTCTGGTCAGGAAACGGATGGCTTCCGGTGCCAATGAGCCAAAGGTATCAAATGCCAGGGGTAAAAAACAATATATTTTGCTTATTCCTCAATGTAAACAGAACTAAAAAGTTTTATCTATTGATTAGCATAATTTTTTTTAGACAACTTAAAAATTTTTATTTTTACAGAAAAAAAAAATTAAGACGACTCCGCTGGGGATCGAACCCAGAATCTCTGGTTTCGTAGACCAGCGCCTTATCCATTGGGCCACGGAGTCGCTTTTGTTTATACGATTCAAA
Organism: Ambrosia x helenae; assembly: GCA_030844895.1. Lineage (NCBI taxonomy): Eukaryota > Viridiplantae > Streptophyta > Magnoliopsida > Asterales > Asteraceae > Ambrosia > Ambrosia x helenae. The sequence goes on from CM061234.1 coordinate 12,331,189, forward strand.
CAATTTTATATAAACGTTTATGTAATACAACAGCGCTGGATAAGTAGTGCGCACGTTATAAAAAGCGTTTACATAGCATCCTGGCGCAAATTAGGATTCATCCTCATCTTAATGTATAGACTATAGAAACTGATAGCATTTGCTTTTCAATAATCATGTTCTACTTTTTTTTTTTTTTTTTATACTAGGTATACCCATAGATAAGAAGCAACTCATGCCCTGTAACCGCAGACAACACCGGTGACTTGCCATCATTATTTCTAGGAGAAACGCACTGTCCGAATGCCCACTATGTTAAATGATACGGGCCTACAAAAATAGGACTATATACACTTTGCATTTGTAACTTCCTTATAATGTTTAGTTTTGTGGAATGTTTCAAGCTAAAATATATATATATTAATAGTTAACCAGTGTTTTCATTATAGATTATAATTTGTATTGTCAATTTGGTCCACAGGATTTCCCTTGTAACACTAGCATCTACTTATGCCATATGCTTGCTTGTTCTTAAAACAAAATGCATTTCTTTTCATTAAGGCTCAAATGGCAAAAACATGATCTTTTGACTCAAACTACAGACCTATCAACTATGATGTCCAAGTCCTTACTCCTTAGCAAGTAGTTTGGTAAATACTTGCTGGCTACCCGTGGATGAGCGGTAAAAATATCGTAAACAATAAGGAAAAAAAACAGACTCGGATCTCAGCCATGCTAAAAACAGGCAACCGACGTCACAGATTAACAACATCATCCATCACAAGCATTAACAGAATGGTAAATATTAAAAAACCAAAGGCGGGTGGTGGCGACATTGCAGATACATAACCGAAAAGTAGAAATCCTATTACAAACTGCAGTTCACCACAAAAACGAGTTGGCGCATGTTGACTTGATTCACCATCATGGGTCATGAGGGTGACCTTAGAGACCAGTCATGAACCTGAGGTGAACCCATCGGGTTCAACTCTAGGCTCGTGATATAATTATCATCACGTGGGCCATGGTTAGCGATTAGTGATAGCATGTCGTTGTGTTCCCCAATAATCCTTCGTCTAGTCTCCATATCTTGCAGATAGTTCAAAGCTAAAGATTCTGCAATTGGGAAGTAAACAAGTATGCAAATCCCGACCCCGGCACAACATAAAAGAGAAAGAAAAGCCAAGAATGCGACGACTTCAAACACTGCATCTCCCGGCTTGAATTTAACTGATAAACCGAGTAGCAAAACCCTTAACGGATAAAAAGTAGATACACAAAATATCAATGTGTATACGCGTTTTCTCAAACCCTTATTGATGACCCGAATTAGTATCTGCCTCCCAAGCCAGAACAAATAAAATGTTAGCATGGTGGCAAAAAGACCAAGAAATATGGTACTTAATAAAGGGTAGAAGCAGCGAGCAGCGTCATTCGGGTACTCAGTTGTGATTTTGAAAAGGTAGCCTTTTTTGTTCAAGTGGAGATCCGTCTCGTATTTTGGTCCAACTAAAACAACGGTCATTTGAAGGGCGAAGAGCGGTAATATGGTTAACAGAATGTAAACCATTGTTTTGAAGTTCCATTTTTGGCTCAATGGACCTGACTCGGTGTTCTGTAACGTAGCACGGAGAAGCAACACGAGAGTGACGAATAGACAAGGTTCTGAAAATCCTAGGTTTGACACTATGTAGCATTTGCATATGGCTTCCTGCCATTTTGAATCAAGAGTATGTAGTACCCGACCGTCACGCCTCAAGAATTCTAGACGTAGAATCTCCCCCAACCCCACCAGATTGCAAAAAAGATGAAGATTATTCTAACCACCGACGGGCCACTGAAGTATCTGAGCTGCGTTTGACTTTGACTACGAATGCGGTCTTGGAAATAAAAGGAGTACACAATGCAGAGTAAACCAACGAGACCCAAAACAGCAACACAAGAAATTGTAACCACACCGAGTGCATCAGCACCTACACGCGTCAGGGGCATTACCCAAAAAACAGGTTCCACGCATGCTCTCAGATAGCATGGATGATACACAAAAGCCACCCGTAACTAAAATCTCTAGTAACAAAAGAGAGGTCTATCTGGACAGCAACAATTGAAAAGGCCCGTAATATCTCTGTGTAATAACTTGCCGTGCAACAAAATCACATTCCAATGCAGGTGACTATATTAATATGTCTCCAAGTAGGTAACCAACTAAACCGCCTACATTAGGAAACAAATAAATTTGTTATCAGTAAAGTCACAAGTATCACGACCTAAGAAGGAACGCTTATCGGGTTATACAACCACGATAGTGAGGCAATATAACATATAACTAACATAACCAAAAAGATGGTTCACAAAGACATGCCCAAAAAAAAAAAAAAGCTAAAAGACGACATGATTTCAAAAAGTGGCATAATATACCGGGGGGGGGGGGGTGACAATTGATCATCAAACTTCCTTTATTATGTTTTAGTTATAAAACTTGCAGCAGATTTGGGATGTTAATACTATTGACTGACATGACGGTTTATGCTACACACTTTTCGTCCGTACATAAAAACAATGCGTGTTCTTTTTCCTATGGGCAAATAGTGTCTTGTAGTGAAGCAATGGCCTTAGCAAATCAAGGATTTGGGATTCTTGCTACACTGTTACTGACTGTATTTTATAGCTAGCCCTTACATGTTTTTCAGCATATGGTTCTGGCTTTCAGCTAAAAGATTATTCAGATCACAGGCTTTTAACTTTTTAATGGGCAAGAATAACTTCCAGATACCCGACTTCCATAATTGCCTAACCACAGGATGACTTAAAAGACAAGTAAGGAACAAAAGCTATAGGATTTGAAGAATGGAGACCTCTCAGCTCTCACACTCAACAGTATACACAGCAACGATTTGATGAATACAGCATTTCGGCTCTCACAGTCTATGCAGCCACGGAGAACTATCTTGAACATTACTAGAATACTATCTAGGGAACAATTTTTGATATATGAGTAATCATGATGGGTGCAATGATTAATCGGCTAATAACAAGACCTTAACAATGGAGATTGGCTTGACCTCGTTTACTTGAAGATAAAAGTTTTCAGCCGAGTTAGGCTTAGAAGCAATGTTGTAGAACTCGCTAGGCGCTAGTCGGCCGGTGGGGTGGGGACTAGCGATTAATCAGGATTAATCGGGATAAACCAGGATTAACCGGTTGGGATTTTTATATGTAATTTTCAGTTTTTTTTTTAATATACACAAATTTTTATAGGGAAATATTTTAAATAGACAGTTTTTAACCCCTCCTCGACCTATTTTTTTAAGTATACATGATTAATCAACAGAATCTACACGGTTTGGTTGGAAACTTGCCGGAATTCACAGGTTTTGGCCAGAAATTACAGATTTTCGCTGAAATCTGTAATCGTCGAATTTGGCAGGCGACTACCGATTAATGGATTGATTAACGGAAAATTACTCAATAACCTACCAACTAGCGATTAATCACCGATTATTACTAATTTTTACAACATTGCTTAATTAGAAGGAGTGGCTCAAACAAGTGACCTATCACTTACATAATAAAATACTTATACAGCTAGCCGCGAGCCTAAACAGTCTAAGTAAGGAAGGAACAAACATAAGCAAATGTGTCCAGTCCACAGATAACCAACCGCCTTGAACAGGCCACGGCTCTCACTTGCTATGCAGCCAACATTGCCTTAAATGCAACCTGTTATACTGTATGTTAAGGGATTGCAGTCTAGACCTATACCTATTTGAAGCAAACTGTAGCTTCAAATTCTAGTTTATTAATATTAAATTTCTGAAAACCAAAGTTTGACTACAACAATAATAAGAATATATAATATAATTTACTGTTAACTAACATTCCATACCCTAGATCCATAACCAAATGGTAACATACATAAATAATAATGTTATGCATATCAAATCAAATAGAACATAACTAACCACGAATTCAATGCTTTCACTCACTATAAAACATATGATTATTAGTAAAAAAGAAAGTGAAATAAGTTAGTACCAGCAAACATCAAATTCTGGATCTTCTGAAGCTTAAATCAGATTGTAAATTGAAGAGAGAGAGAGAGAGAGAGAGAGAGAGAGAGAGAGAGAGAGAGGAGAGGAGAGAAGAAGAAGAAGAACTTTGTTGTTGCTGACAGGCTGTCTCCAGCATCAAGCCAACCAACCAAAATCAAATTATTTTTTTTTCTTATAATATTAATACATGGTGGTATATGTTTTTGAACAACCAAAACAAAAACAAGAGTTAAATGTTAATTTGTACGTCATCCGGTTTACCACTTTATTACAAAAAAAAGTTTTTTTTTTACGATGAAACCCTGAGGTTTAGATTTTCTTGTTATTTTCGTCTTTTTCACTAGTTAGGTTTATTTTTTCTGTCAACTCAGAGGTATTGTAGTCATTTTACCTATTTATTTTTGTTTTTTAACAAGTTAACGTCAAACCGCGTGTTACAACGGGACATTGATTGTTAGCATCTCACAAATTAAGACGTTGCTATAATCTAAGAAAAACAATGAAATATCTATACGCAAACCTTAGATATGCACAAATCATAATCACAATCACAATCAACATATTTAGCGCGGCAGCTAAGGGGGTGTTTGGGATTGCGTTTTGAATCTGATTTTTAAATTATTGTTGAAAATGCAGATAATCAGTTTTAGTGTTTGGGATTGCGTTTTGAAAACGCAGATAATCAGTTTTTTTAGGCTACAAAAACGCAATAATCTATAAGCAGCTCCACCCCTGCTTTTCCAAAACGCATAATCTGTTTTGAATAATCAATCCCAAACACCCCCTAAATCAATATCTACCCACGCTTTATCTGGTAATAATAAGGCCATAAAATGATTTAAATCTATCAAGACTCCACAAGAATAGCAAAACAAAATAAACCTTCTCACGTTTCCTTGAAATACCAGACAAACAGTTTTAACTTTTAACACACCCTAAACAAAGACCCATTTTTCATCTTCATCATATAACCATCTTAACTAGGGATGAGCTCGGGAGCCGATCCCGATAATACCGATACCGAAAAGTCCAAAAACCCAATACCGATCACGATACCCCAGAAAACCCAAATCCAAGGTCCATTCTTAACACTGTACATTTTCTCCAAGATTCGCTCGCTTTCAAACCCTTGAAATCTTTTTAAAACAATCGATTGTAGTGATGCGTGGAAGAGAGAGTCCAGCCTTTTCATTATACAAATGCTTTTGCATATCAAGCAGATTGCGGATTTCTCTTTTGCTTTGTTGTTAGTGTTCGTTTTGTTCCGGTAGGCGATGACGAAGGCAGTGGCGGCGATGGCGGAGGAGACGGCGGCGGAATGGAGTTTTGTTTTTAAACGGTTTCATAACATGCGCTATTAATAACTTTACCTTTGATGTCCAACGTGATTGTTGATTTGTTTATAATTTGCGTAGGAATTTTGACGGACTGAGAACGGCATGTGGCATGCGTGATGATGAAATAGAGTATGAAAAATGGATATCGGGACACAGGATGTTGAAGGATTTGAAGTTTTGGTTGCGAATGAGTGTTAGTAGTAAAAGGGTAATATTGTAATAAAGGAATAATATGAGGGGCATAATTGTCTTTTGTATGTAGAAGTCAGGTAGTTATAGTTAGTTAGTTTGGGCGGGAGTTGTGTATAAGTATCATTGTTTGTATCTTGTATGAATTAGCTATGAAATGAAAGACCTTTCTCTTCTCTAATTCTGTTCTAATCTTTTCCTAGCTAACAATTGGTATCAGAGCCACCGATTCTCGGCCTCCGACTACCATATTCTATCATAACCGCCGCCGTAACAACCATTAACCACCATAACTAACCACCACTTTCCGATCATTTTTTTCAATTCGATTCGATTCTTTCTGTTCAAATTCTAATACTCTGTTTCTTTTCTTTGGCTAGATTTGATCAATTGTGATCAAATCATTCCATTGATTGATCAAATTGTGATTAATCAATTTCCATTACACCATATTCATCGTTTTTTTCTCATTGATCCATTTCCTTTATCATGACTACTACTCGCAATCAAACGTTAGAACAAAAGATTCAAGAACATGACAATACACTGATTCGACTAGAAACCACTGCTGGGAAGAACTTAACAGAAATTGAAGGATTAAAGACTTTTGCACAGCAGAATGCAGAGAATCTTACAGCCATTAAAACACAGATGGAGGCTCAAATGAATGAGATTTTGAAAACAATACAGAATTTGGGGTCTAATCAATCTGCTCAAAACAATAATAATAATAATAATAATCATAATGATAATAATAATAATATGTTTCAGACCAATAATCTTGGTTTGAATCATACCACCCGCAATCATCATAATGATAATAATAATAATATAGTTCATAACAGTCAATTTATTGCTGGAATGAATTATAATTCACACAGTAGCAGGTTGACCAAAATAGATTTTCCTAAATTCAGTGGAGATAATGTAGAGGGTTGGATTTGTAAAGTGGAACATTTCTTTGCAATTGACAACACTCCAGAAGCCTTGAAGACAAGACTGGCTATTGTCCATATGGAAGAAGTAGCACTATTGTGGCATCAATCATTTTTGAAGTCTAGAGGAGGTAATATTGATGGAGTAGGGTGGCCTGAATACAAGAATGCTGTTACTGCACGATTTGGTCTCTTGCTTAATCAAGATGCAATGGGAGCATTAGCTGCTATCAGGCAGACTGGTTCTTTGGATGAGTTGAATAAGGCTTTTGATTTAGCCCTAACTAGGGTGAATATCTGTGAGGAATATGCTGTTAGTTTGTATCTAAGAGCTCTTAAGCCTGAGATTGGATACCAAGTTCGGTTGTTGAGCCTATAAACCTACCAGAGGCTTATTTGTTGGCTAGAATGCAGGATGATGCACTCACTGCTATTCAGCCAACAACTACTAGGTATACAAGGACTTCTTCAAGCAATAATACTACTTATAATAATAATAATAATAAGCCAATTGCTGTGGCCAACACCAATAAATTGTCCTTGTTGCCTAATCCAAGACCACTGAATTCCAAGAAATGGACACTGACACAAAAAGAAATAGAAGAAAAGAGAGCCAAAGGGGAGTGTTTTGGATGTAGTGAAAAGTATTCACAAGGCCATGTTTGCAAGAACAAACAGTTGTTCTCTATTGAATTGGTGGCAGAAGAAGATCAAGAGGAGGAGGAGATTGATTTACAAGAATTAATGTCACAAACTATCCAAGAACCTAGAATTTCTTTGAATGCTATGATGGGGGTACCTTCATTCTCTACAATGAGGGTACAAGGCTCTATTGGCACTAAAACACTGCAAATCTTGAATGATTCTGGCTCTACACATAATTTTTTGAATGATCAGTTGGCACTTAGGATGAAATGTCCTGTTAAAGAGATTCCTGAGGTCAAAGTGACTGTGGCTGATGGTAACAAAATAAGCTGCACAAAAATGTGTAAAGACTTTCAGTGGATGATGCAGGGCATCTGGTTTAAGACAGATGTCATATTGGTTCCTTTGACCAATTATGACATGGTTTTAGGTGTGCAGTGGCTACAAACTTTAGATGACATAGTCTGGAATTTTAAGAAGTTGACTATGAAGTTTAAGGTGGGGGGAAAAATGGGTGGAATTGAAAGGTATAGAGTCTGAATGTGTTTCAATGTGTTCAACAGAAAAGATGGAAGAATTATTGAGGAATGATCAGAATATTGTGACAGCTCAATTGTTTAGTTTACAAACTACATCTGATGACTCTTTTCAGCATGAAACTAAGGTAACTACTACCAACAAGTACCCACCCTTAGAGTCATTATTACAACAATATGCTGATGTATTTGTTGTTCCTACTGGTTTGCCACCTAAAAGGCCCTGTGATCATAAAATTTGCCTAAAAAATGAAAATGTTACTATAAACCAAAGGGCTTATAGATATCCAGCTGCTCAAAAAGATGTTTTAGAAAAATTGACTAAAGAGTTACTGGATTCAGGAGTGGTTAGATGTAGTCAGAGCTCTTTTGCTTCACCAGTGGTTTTGGTGAAGAAAAAAGATGGTTCTTGGAGGTTTTGTGTTAATTACAGACAATTGAATGAAGCTACAGTTAAAGACAGATTTCCAATTCCTTTAATAGAGGAATTGTTGGATGAGTTAGGGGGAGCTACTGTGTTTTCTAAACTAGATCTGAGGGCTGGGTATCATCAGGTCAGGATGGATGACAAAGACATTCACAAAACAGCTTTTAGGACCCATCAGGGCTATTTGAATTTGTTGTGATGCCTTTTGGATTATCCAATGCACCTGCAACCTTCCAAGCATTGATGAACAATACTTTTCAGGCCTTAATGAGAAAGACTACACTAGTGTTTTTTGATGACATTTTAGTGTATAGTCCTTCTATGGAACAACATGTGCAAGACCTTGAACAAGTGCTATCTCTCTTAAGAAAACACTCTCTCTTTGCTAAGATGTCTAAGTGTTCTTTTGGGGGATCAAAGGTGGAATATCTAGGTCATATTATATCGGGTAAAGGGGTACAGACTGATCCTCATAAAATCAGTGCTGTTGAACAGTGGCCTATTCCTCTCAACCAGAAACAGCTTAGGGGATTTCTGGGGTTGGCTGGGTACTATAGAAGGTTCATTAAGTCTTTTGGGGTCATTGCTAGACCTTTAACTGACTTATTGAAGAAAGACAACTTTGTTTGGACCACTGAATCTCAAACAGCTTTTGATACACTCAAGAAGGCTTTAACAACTGCTCCAGTCTTAGCTCTACCAGACTTTAGTAAGACATTCATTATTGAAACTGATGCATCATCTAAGGGAATGGGAGCTGTTTTGATGCAGGAAGGCCATCCTTTGGCCTTCATCAGCAAGGCTCTATCAATCAGGCAACAGAGTCTTTCTGTGTATGAGAAAGAGTTGCTGGCCATCTTAATGGCAGTGAAACAGTGGCACCATTATTTGATTGTCAAAAAGTTCTTAATAAAAACTGATCACAGAAGTTTAAAATACTTGTTAACTCAAAAGATTGTCACTCCCTTGCAACAGACTTGGTTAGCCAAGTTGATGGGCTATACTTATGAGATTTTGTATAAACAAGGAGTTGACAATGTGGTTGCAGATGGGTTGTCAAGAGTGTCTGGACTAGCTTTGTTTGAAATGGGTATCAGTACTTTAAATCCTCTGCTGTTGAGCAGGATTAAAGCATCATGGGAATCTGATGCTCATTTGAAAGCTGTGATACAAAAGTTACAGCAAGGTCACTCTATTCCCAATGTTACTTGGGAAAATCAGCTGTTAAAAAGGAAGAATAAACTTTGGGTTGGTCAAGATGAACAACTTAAACAAGATATCTTATCCATGTTTCATGGTTCTCCTACTGGGGGACACTCTAGTTTTGTCCCTACCTTAGCCAGACTTAAAAGTTTATGTTATTGGAAGGGATGTTATAAGGAGGTCTATAATTTTGTGAAGAATTGTCAGGTTTGCCAGCAGTCTAAATATGAACCTGTGGCTAGTCCAGGGTTGCTTCAACCCCTACCTATTCCATCTCATGTTTTCACTGATGTCTCTATGGATTTTGTTGGGGGCCTACCTAAAAATCAAGGAAAAGACACAGTTTTGGTTGTAGTGGACAGATTAACCAAATTTGCTCACTTTATGCCATTGTCACATCCTTATACTGCACCTCAGGTGGCTCAAGTTTTTCTAGATACAGTGTTTAAACTACATGGCAACCCTATGACAATAGTGTCAGACAGAGATCCTATATTTCTGAGTCAATTTTGGAAAGAGTTTATGAGGTTGCAGGGTATTCAGTTATCCTATTCTACTGCCTATCATCCTCAGAGTGATGGTCAAACAGAAGTACTTAACAGGTGTTTAGAAGCCTATTTGAGGTGTATGTGTACTTATACTCCTAATCAGTGGCTCAAATGGCTTAGTCTGGCAGAATGGTGGTATAACACCACTTATCACTCAGCCATCAAACTCACTCCTTTTGAGGCATTATATGGTTTTCCACCACCACTTCATATTCCCTATATACCTAATGATACACAAGTTGCTTCTGTAGAAGAATTGCATAGGGATAGGGAAGCTATGATTCAAAAGTTAAAGATGTCTTTGGAACAATCAAGGAATCGGATGAAACAGTATGCTGATCATCATAGGAGTGACAGGACTTTTGAACCAGGAGAATGGGTTTATTTGAAATTAAGACCCTTTGTTCAGACCTCTATGAGGGTTCACAAGCACTCAAAGCTGGGTCCTAAGTATTTTGGGCCTTTTCTCATAATTGCTAAGGTGGGAAATGTTGCTTATAAGCTGGACTTACCTGAAGATGCACAGATTCATGATGTCTTTCACGTTTCTCTGTTGAAGAAAGCTCATGGCAGTCATACTCCACTTACTTCCTTTCCAATTGGTCCTCGCTTCATGTTACAACCTAGGGCAATTATTGATAGACGTTTAATCAAAAGGGGTTCAAGATTAGCTCAACAATTGCTTGTTCATTGGAAAGACTTACCTTTAACAGAAGCTACTTGGGAATTTGCTGAAGATTTCCACCTCCGGTTTCCAGATTTCAAGTCTTGAGGTCAAGACTGTATTTTTTAGGGGGGGAGATATGTTAGTAGTAAAAGGGTAATATTGTAATAAAGGAATAATATGAGGGGCATAATTGTCTTTTGTATGTAGAAGTCAGGTAGTTATAGTTAGTTAGTTTGGGCGGGAGTTGTGTATAAGTATCATTGTTTGTATCTTGTATGAATTAGCTATGAAATGAAAGACCTTTCTCTTCTCTAATTCTGTTCTAATCTTTTCCTAGCTAACAATGAGACGGTTACAGATTCCGATCAGTATATGGCGGATTGTAAATAGCATGTCGGTGTTGTTTGAGGAAACGGGAAATTAAATTGTACGAAATAAAAAAAAAAGAAATAATTGATAAAACGTGGCACAGGGAAGAGTTAACGGCGGCGTTAAAGTGAATGCAATGATCGTTAAGTTACCTTTCGTATTAATATATAATTTTTTTACTCTCTTTTTATACATAAACAAAAAAACAAAAAAAATCAATGTAACCACTGTACACTCTAACCATTTTCATCATCATCCTTCTTCTGTAAGGGCCACCTACAACTAACTACACTCAAATCAACAAAACAAAATGGCCACCTACAACCACCACCGTAAACATCAACCCCACATGCAAACACCTCTTTACTCTCTTTTCATCAGCCGTCATCATCAACATACAACTATCTCCAACCATTCTCATCACCATCCTTCTTCTGTAACCACTGTACACTCCACTGCTACCAATAATCCGTCGAGACCACCACCACCAATCGTCTGTAACTCAACATCACCACCATGGCTATATCAGAATGTATTCAAAGGAAGAGGAGAGGTTAATTTGGGAATTTTACCTCTGCAATCAGATCCACTATCACTCCATCAACATACAACTATATCCGACCATTCTCATCATCTACTCCACCTCTTTTTCTCTCTCCTCTTAGATCTCCTCTCTTTCTCTCTCTAGCTCTTATAAGATGAAATGAGTGGTTTTCGTGGTGGTGATTAGTGGTTTCGTGGTGGTAGTGGTGGATGTTCACGGTGGTTGTGGGGTTGATTAGTGGGTTCGCGGTGGTGGGGTTGATGTTCACGGTGGGGGTTGTAGGTGGCCATTTTGTTTAGATCTATGGTGCCCAATGGCTAATGGAGTAATTGTGGTAGGGTATTCTAGAGAGAGAAACAGGGAGGGGGGAGAGTGTGTGTGTGGGGGGGGTGACATTGTTAGGGTTTTAAATCTTTAAAGTGGGGAAGTTGACAGATGGCTTTTTTTTATTAAAATAATAATAGGATGAAATGTCCAAATTGTCCCTCATTAAGTAGGCAAAATGACAAGTCTACCCCTAACCTTAACGTCAGTTTTTAACTGAGTAAGTGAAAAGGACGAAAATAGCAAGAAAATCCAAACCTCAGGGGTTCCATTGCAACAAAAAAAAAAACTTTTTTATACTGAAGTGGCATACTGAACCAAACCTCAGGTATGAAATTGGCATTTAACTCTAAAAAATAAGTAGAAATTAAAGTGTCAATTGGTGAGAATTCGATTCTTATTTAACTGGTTTGCTATGGTATCAGTATGGTGAGAATTTGGTCGACGTGTTTTACACGAATCGAAAATTGTAAAAGCGAAATAAATAGTGAAATCGAAACTTAAAAAGATGTGTATACCGAACACTAAGGGTGTTAAAATTTGTAACGCTTGAGTTAGACGATTTGTATAGTGATATTAATTTTGCAGAAAACAAGAATTATGTTGAGACGTTGATAAAAATTTGCACATCACAATGGAATATTTAGAATTTTATAAGGTATCATATTTTAAAGGTTGTAAGAGGAAAAACAGTAAGAAAAAAAATAACTATTAAGTAACATTGACGACTTTATACGTTTGTGTAGGGATGCAAACGAACTGAATCGAACGAGGAATTGTTCGTTTTCGTCTGTTAAGATTTTATATAATAAATGAATGTTTACTGAAGAAAATTTTGTATTCATTAGTAAAGGAAATGATTTTATTTGCGTTCATTTATGAATTCATAAACGAACACAAATAAATGCAAATAACAAACGAACAAAAAGAACTTATAAGTAGTTTATAAAAAATCGACATTATTAATCTCATGCACTAAATATAATCACCCAAAAATATATAGTCAGGTATTTCACATATTTATCTGAAAATACTTAGGCGGTGGGGTGTGGTATCGATGGGGAGAAGAAGAGGAGGAGGAGGAGGAGGAGGGAGGGAGGGAGGGGGAGAGAGAGAGAGACCGGGACAGACGGGGAGAAGTCTCCGAACTCACCGAAATTTGAATGGGGGTCGTGTTCCCCGACGGAGACCAGTGCCACCTCATCTCTTCGACCCCTTCACCCTTCTCATACCCCTCAACCTTATACTGAAAAAAAAATGTATCAAAGAGAAACCATGAACTTTGGAAGTCGATGTGAAGAAGGAAAGTGGGAAAGCGACACATAAGTGTTTCTTATTTTAATGTAAAGGTAACAAACTTAAAACAAAAAAATCAAAACAAATAAGTTTAAATGTTAGGATAAGGAACTAAATATATATATATATATATATATATATATATATATAGGGGGGATATTCTGAAAACCCACTCCAGTTAAAGAAACCCTGAAAACCTCATCTTGACCCTTCATTTGTCTTGATCAATGGCTCTAGATTTTTTTGATTAATTTCGTTTTTTTTTAATGATAAAGCACAACAAAAGCATTGGAGGGGTAAAAAGGTCAAGGAAAAATCTGTAACTGACAAAGCATAAAGTAACTGATTTTACTCTTCCCAATGTTTCTCTCTCTCATTCTTTCGTATGTCTTCTTCATTCATCATAATATAAACTCTTTTTTTTCAAAATCTCACTCACACTCTTCCCCAAGAACCTCCCCCAAACCGTCATCCAAGAACACTCTTTGTTTCTCTCTCATAAAAACCACTCGTATCTTTGTTTCTCTCACATAAAACCAATCGCATCCTCAAAGAACATTACAAACCGTCATCCAAGAACACAAAATCTTCTCAAAAATCATCCCAAATCACACCAGAAATCCTTCAAGAACCAAGAACATCGTCGTCGTCTTTCGAGAAAAAAGGTAATCGTCGTCTTTAGTTTTTAGTTTTAGTTTTTTGTTTTGGGTTTTGTTACTTCCAGCAAATATGTATATTCTTGAAGAAACCCTGAACCAAAACATCGTCGTCTTCTTTCGAGAAAAAAGTTAAATTTGGTTTTAACTTTGTTTAGGGCTTTAACTTTTATGTAATTTTGTTTAGGGCTTTAAGTTACAGGGCATATTGTTGGTTGGGTATCTTAGGGCTTTAAAAGTTAAAAATATTAGGATACTAATTGGGCTTTTTGAAATTTTTGATTTTGAAGTAAATTATATTAAGGATTTGTATAAAAAAACGTAAATTTCAGGTTAGGGTTACAAAAAAACTTTGTGTTAACCAAAGAATTTATGTTTATACTTGGGGTTACAAAAATCTTATAAAAATTGTGATTTTCAGAAAAAAAAAATTCAGAAAAATTTCAGAAAAATTTTATGTTTATACTATCAGCAAAAGATTTTATGTTTATACTTGGGGTTACAAAAACATTTCAGAAAAATTTTATGGTTGGTGTTACAAAAATCTTAAGAAAATTTGTGATTTTCAAGTTGGGGTTGCAAAAAAAAATCACAAATTGGCGTGATTTTGAGGTTTACAAAGACTTTAGGTTTACAAAGACTTTAGGTTTACAAATTGGCATGATTTTGAGGTTGGGGGTACACAAAAAATATATTTGTCAAATGAAAAAAAAATATATGTCCAATGAAAAGTGGATGGTAACAAAGACTTTAGGTTTACAAAGACTTTGTAAAAGTCTTTAGTGAAGTTGGAAATAAGAACATATAATGAGAGTTGAATGACCTTTTGTTTACATTTTGTGAACTTAGAAAAGCCCACGCTTTGAGTTAAATGTAGTGAGGTTCATGTGGTGTTTTTTTAGGGTAATAATCTGCTTTAGAGTCTTGTGTTTACAGAGACAGTGTATTTGTATGTTTTAACTATGTTGCGTTGGTTTTAGCAAAAAAAATGTCGACCAAGCCTACAAGGAAAAGCCCACGCTTGTTAGAATCTGATCATCTTATCGATTTGCTTTCTCCGAATGAACACAACGATACCAAACGCAAAAAGGTTAAAAAACAACTAGGTATGTTACGAAAATGTTTTTTCAATACAATCTGTATAGTCCACTGACTTATAAAAAAAGTAACCAAAACAATTTGATAATGCAGAATTTGATGAAGATGAACTAGATACAACAATCGGTTGGTCAGGAAAACGATCGACGGGTATGTGAATCACTCAGTTGGAAAAAAAAAGTTGGTGTGTGTTACAAGTATTAAAATCATGTTTTATAATCTGTATAACAGGGATTCCACATAAAAAAAGGAAGAAAGTAGTTAGTTCCGATGACGACCAACCAGCGCACGGATCAAAGAAACGACCAGCAACGGGTATGATAAAAAAATATACAAACTGCTAGGCTGTTTTAATAAGAACATGTCTAATTACTTTTAAAAGATGGGACCTAACTTGATTACAAAAATGTATATGTGTTAAATGTCTAGCAGGAAATTCACAGATAAAAAAGAAAAAAAAAAAGTTACCTTCGAGAATGAGCAACCAGTTCAAAGTGCAAAAAAACGTGCAACAACGGGTACGGTAAAAAAACATATTGATTGAGTGGGTTTATATATATGTTTTGTTATATGAATTGTTATTTAAAAGAATTTAAAATCATGTGTTACAGGAAGCTCAGGAAAAAAAAAGGGATAAAACAGTTACAACAGGTACGAAACCAAAGGCAGAAGAGGGATGGTTCTCGTTGCAAACACGTTCTTCGCCAATACAGATGTATAAATGCATTAAGGCATTAAAGAACAAACAAAAGGAGGCCGTGAGAAAAATGGGCTTTGGCAAGCTTTTGGATTTTAACGTTAGTGGAATACCAGGGAAATTGGGTCACTTTGTCGTCGACAACTTTGATCCAGACAAAATGGAAATAAAGCTGGAAAATGGAAGCATAAAAATTGATGAAGTAACTATCCATAACTTGTTAGGAATACCGTGCAAAGGGTTAAAAATTCACCAAAAGGAACCGTTTGACTTTATGGCACCAGAGGTGAAACAGTGGAGGGATAGGTATCCAGGGCGATTTGTGGCGGTAAGCAACATGGTGGAAAACATACAAGAAGCTGAAGATGAGGACACATTCATATTTCGTTTAGACTTTTTAATGATGTTCCTCACAGTTATGGTGGAGTGCCATAGTCAAGGAAGGTGTAGGGATTACTTATTTAAGAAGATTACAAAGGATACTGATTTCTCACAAGTCGACTGGTGTTCCTACGTTATCCAAGGGATGAAACCATGTAAAGACCACTGGCGGAGATGTGACGCAGCCTCGCAGTTTGCAGGGCCACTTACAATATTAACGGTAAATAAATTCTGGTCTTCTTGTTACTTTAACTACATTTTAGTTAGGCAAAAAAACTAACATGTAACCTTGGTTTTTCTAGCTTTTGTATGTGGAAAACGTTGATTGCAAAGGTATAAAAGTGGACAGTACAAAGGCGGCAATTGAATTCTGGGACGTGGGTAAGCTAAAAAGAAGACAAGCATTGGAAATCACTAGGGTGGATTTGGAGGAAGATGCAACAACTTAACTACACAAGTTGTTAAAGGACATAATCAATCGGTAAAGTTGTGTAGAAAAATGATAGTTATGTTATGCCACGGAATAATTATTAACATACTAACCTGTTTTTTTTTTTTTTTTTTGGTTTATGTGTAACAGAAGAAATTGACTGAGATAGGTAGACTAATGGACAAACTTACTAGAATAAAGGAAAAGGTTGAATCAAAATTAGATGACGTTGAAGAAATCATACCAGAGAATCATGATGTGCAAATGTTAAGAGGAAAATTTGATTTGTTGTTTGGTGAGACAAGCAAACGACAAAAAAGTTGCTCGCCTGGAAAAAAGATTAACAATGTGTTGAATGATATCAATATACATTTTGATGAAGAAGAGATTGATACAGATAGTTCAGATGAAGACAATGATGACAAATCAGGTTTGTATGTGTTACCATATTTACTTAAAGTTGCTGGAAAAACAGTTGGATTGTTACTAATATGTATTTTGGTATACAAAAAGAAATGGATGATCACGACTTAGCTGTGGAAGATGAGATAGTGGATGACAGCGAAGATGACATTGAATCAAAGTCTTCAGCTGGGAAAAAAGTTAGAAGATCACGTTTGCATGTTGATGGTGTGAGAAACAAGACTGAGACTTCGGGTAATCAAGACAAAGTGGGCAAAGGTATGTTACCCTAAAAATGTATCAATAGTTAATTATCCTTGATTATCTTATATTACATAAACACTATCCTTTTTTGGTATGTTAGGTGGAGAATTCATTGTTGCTGGACAGAAGGGGAAGGCTGCTGTGGCGAAAGGTGTATTAACTTAATAGAAACATGTTATTCCTAATTACATCTAACTTATATATGTGTCCTTCTAATGTAGAACCTGTAAAACAAGCTGATGACATAGTGGATAGTCGCGAAACAGCAGCACACATGACAGATTTACATGAAACTGGAATAGGTATACAAAAAGACATGCTATTGTATAAAAAATTGACTTATTTTTTTTTATGATACACACTTATATAACATTATATTTAAAAATGTAGGTCGTGTGAAAGAGGCAAACATGATTGTTGATGGCATGCATGGCAGGGATGATATAGGGACAGGTATGCTAACCTTAATAATGACGTAATAGTGATATACTACCTTGATAACGTAGGGTCGGTAACAAACCATAGATTTAATTCAAGACAAAACAAAAAAAGGTGCTTATCATCACCTTTTAGCTCGTTATGTTTCATGTTGTAGCTAACAAAAAAAATCGGTTTTATACTAATAGGTGGGGGAAAAGGACTATCAATTGATGATGTAGTCCAAAAATTGGAAAGCACAAGGCTAAAACCGGTGCCACTGGCTTCTGCAACCGCTGATAATTTGGAAAAGAAAATGAAATTTAGTGTGAACCTGGATGAACCAATAACAGATGAAGAAAACAAAGTTTGGAAATTCCTTATGAAATATAGTGGTGTTGATAGAAGGTATGCAACAAAGATTTCTGTGACCTTTTGAGTTTTTTTAACTTGGTTGAAAAATTCAAAGCATAACATAGTTGTTAAAAAAAATTACAGTCATCTGTTACAAAAGTCAGACAGCGATGCTGGTCAAGAAAAAAACTCAGAAACAGCCGTTCTCATCATCAATGTAAGTGTATCTTGTTGATTTTATAAAATGTAAAGATAAGCGTTAGGTAATTGTTAACAATTGACTTTTTATTTGAATATGTAGAGACTTTCTTTTTAAAGGAGAAAACACCATGGTAGAGAAATACTTAATGAAGACCCTGGATCCGGGTAGCCTGGTTTCAAATGCTGTTATTGATGCTTGGGTGGATGTGTTAAACTTTGAGGAAAAATTTAAACAAGCAGGGTCAAAACGTCGGCTATTCTGTAACACGAATACCATTGTAAGTTAAATTATCATATTTTAGTACGGCATTATATTCATTATGAATTAAGAATTAAACTCTATGAATAAACTTGTCGCAGGTTGATTGGATGTTAAGACTCAAAACAGCTGATGAAGAGAGTAGAGTTTCGGCTTTTGAAAAGCGCATGTTTGGCGCACTTTATAGGAATCCAGATCTTGTGGATCTCAGAAGCTTCGATTTGATCTTCTTTCCTATCCTCGAGTATGCACACTTCTATGTCATGGTATTTGATTTGAAATGTCCAAAGATATCAGTAATTGACAATAGGGTGAGGGCCAAGAATCTTTCTCGGATCAACGACAATGAGGATTACTTTCTCAAAGACACTCCTTACAAACTGGTAAAGTTGTTATGATTGAAAAAACACAATTCATTGAATGTTTTTTTTTTTTTGTAACAGAAAAATTGGTCATAAAACATCTTTGTTTTACTGCATATTACAGAAAGCTATCTTTGTACGTTACTTGGAGCGGAAAGCTCATCCAAAAGCTGCCGAGATGGCCAAGTTGAATGTTGAAAGGGTCAAAATCTCGTGGGCTACAACAGCAAATGGTACAGATTGTGGAGTTTTCACTATAAGGCACATGGAAAGGTACATGGGGGTGGGGGAAGAATTCGATTGCCAGTTTACAACTGAAGGTGGACGGAAAAAGTTACAACTTGAAGCCTTGAGGAAAAAATTCGCAGCTCATATTTTGCTCTCTAAGGCAAATAAGCTACACAATGAAATTAGGTTTGTTGCGCTTGGGTAAGAGACAGTTGGGAGATTTGTTAACGGTGACTGCTTTTGTTGGTAATGTAATGTTAACTAATTGCTAGCTACTTTGGATTATTAAGTGTAGGGTTACTAATTAAGACATGGATGTTTTATTATTATGTTTGGAATGTGGCTATCTTAGGATGTGTTATGGCCACCTACTGTAACAAACTTTTTTAAAAAATATGTAAAATTTGGTCGGTATTATGCTCAGGGACCACATTTTGAAAATTCTTTGGAGGCTCTATAATGTTTTTAAATTTGTTTTTGGAGGGAAAAAACATTGCCACGTGCATGTTGACTACAAAAAGTAAGGTGACCAAACATGCATCTAAAAAGTACGTATAATCTAACTAGCCTGCAAACAAATCTACACTTTTTGTAAAAAAAGAGTACATGGATCAGAAAAGTTATATACAAATCTGTCAGGGGTCCCAATCTGTCACATCTTAGGTACAACTTATATACATTAAAAAATGCTTTGTGAAAAAGGTTGCACGAAAAAGTACAACCAGAGTACTGTAACTTTTGGGTATCATTAATTTAGAGTACTTTTTTTTTCTTTTTATTTAAAACATAATAAAAAATGGAAAAAAAAATGTAACAATTTGTAGATAACAAGATGATCAAACATACGTAAAAATTAGCCTAAGGTGGCTTAGCATAAAACTTCAACATAAATAACACAAAAGGAACACACTACATGCCCACACACTACCTAACCTAGTTAACGATAACATAAAAATTATACTACTACTAAACGATTAAAAAAAAACGTCTTCTACAAACATGGTAATTAGTAACACGCTTTCCACCTTCACTTGACCCCACATCCTAAATATCTCACTTATAGGAAAACAATGTAGAACATAGTTAACACCAGTGCAATACTCAAAAATCGAATAGTAGCCTTCTTTTTCCGTCGATCGTCTTCCAGGTCCCTAACCTTATTTTCAAGCCTATTCTTTGAGTTCAAAAGACCTCTAATTATTGATCCAAGTCGTGGGCAAGTAGGATCATCAACCCATTCAAAAAATGGGCAACTGCTGGGCTACAAAAAAAAGGCCGGATATAAACGTAGAAATTCAAAATTACACATACATATAAATCTTTTACCTTGTCGGGGCATGAATAAAAACGTCTCCCAGGGTTATCATTCGTCCAGGAGGTCCTTCTGACCGCTACCTTACCACATGGACACAACACCATAGTATAAAAGGAAAAAATAACACAAACTTGAAAACAAAAAAAAACTTGTATTGGAAAAATATTGTATAAGGAGTTGGGGTTATATAATGCTGAGAATATAATGGAAGTGACTACCCATCAACCAAATGTGAAATAAATGAAAAAAAAAAGGTAGGTGGATGAAGGTGGGAAACAATAAATATTGGGGAGTAAAAATGTTAAAAAACGTTATATCGTAAAAAAATATTTTATATTATACTTCAAATTGTCCCATTGTCCTGGTTAAACAAGGTTGTAAAAATTTTAAAATACTTAAGATGGAGTGATTATAACAAAATATTTCTAAATGAAAATGTTACCCTATGTTACATACTTACATGTGACAAAAGTTTTCTGCCAATAAAAAAATATTATAAATATATTTGTTAAATGATGGTTCAATTGTCCTAAAAAAGTAGTAGTAAAAAAATATTAAAATAATCTATGGAAAAGTGATCAAAAAGAAAGTAAGATGAATGTCTAGTCATGTCAAACTTTTGAAAATAAGTAAGACTTTGGATTTAAAAAAGGTACCATTGTTAGGTTTCTAAAAAAGACAAAAAGTGAACATTAAAAGGAAAAAGGACACATTTGTTTAATTTATATTATAAAGAAACGTGCAATGGTTTCATGACATTGTCCATTGTCAGCCACACATCTATTAAATGAAAAAGATTTGTTACAATCTTTGTAGACAAAAAAAAGGTGTTATGAAAACTAGTATTGTATGACTGTTGTAACTTGTTTAATTTATTTAGTCATTGTGTAGTCATGTCAAAAAATAAAGTAAAGACAAAAAAATGATGTTACAGTGTACATACTTGTGTTATAGACAAAAGGAAGAGTTTACTTCAATATGTTATAGTTTTTTTAATGTTTGATGTTTTATTTTTTTGATGCACTTCAATATGTTAAAGATAATATTATAGTTTTTTTAATTTTTTTAATAGTGTTACTATTCCTTCAACTTATTACTATTGTTTTGAAAGATTTTGAAAGTTGATCCCAATATGTTACCAGTATTTACTGCACAATGATCCCAATTTGGAAGGGTGTTGTGGCTCACAGAAACTTGCTATCATTTCTAAACAAAAGGAAGAGTTTACTGCAAAAAAAAAAGTATAAAAAATATTTCTAAAAAAATATGTTACGGTATACATACTTGTGTTACAGACAGAACGTTTCTTTGCCAATAAAAAAAATGTTATAATATATTTGTTAAATGATGATTACATTGTTCTTGTTGTAAGTAGTAGTAGATATATTAAAAATACTTTATGGGAAAGTGATCAAAAAGAAGGTAAGATGCATGTGTAGTCATGTCAAAGTTTTGAAAAAAAAGTAAAACTTTGAATTGACACCCGTACCATTGTTAGTTTTCAAGAAAAAATAAAAACCTCCACATTTAAAAGCAAAAAGGACACATTTGTTTAAATTATATATTAAAAACCGTACCATCATTTCATGGCATTGTCCATTGTCAGCAAAAAATCTATAAAATGAAAGATTTGTTACAGCCTTTGTAGACAAGAAAATTAATAAAAGGTGTTATGGAAACTAGTATTGTCAACAATCGTTGTTGTAACTTGTTTAATTTATTTAGTCATTGTGTAGTCATGTCAAAAAAAATAAAGTATAACAAAGTAGGAAAAAGTATTATATATCAAATATGGAGAAAGGTCTTTGTAACTTGGGGATGTAACTTGTTTAATAATTTTATTGTTTACCTTTTTGAAAAGTTTGACATGTCATATAATGAAAATGATGTTACAGTTTTCATGATAAATTGAAGACTAACATCAAAAATGATATTACGAATCTTTAAAAAAGATACATAATTACCATAACAAAAAAACAAAAAACATAGAACTAAATTGTAACATGGTTCTTAAAAAAACATAATGACTATTGGAACGAAAATAAAACCACATAGAAAATATTAATATCACACACAAACAAAACATTATACTAACAAAACACACACAAAAACAAACGATTACATCTAAAAAAATAAAAGACATTGGAACGAAAATAAAACAACATAGAAATATTAATGATTTTGACGTGGAACAACGGGTGTGCTTCAACAATAAGGCGCAAAGTAGAGATCCCAGTCAATGTTGTTTAAATCTGGGTGCCACGTAGGGTCATCAGGGCTTACGGGTGGATACATGGGGACGAAAGGTTCTGGAGTGGGATTGACAACAGAGGGAACGGGCAGTTCTTTTGTAACTTGGCTTTCATTTTGACGTGGAACAGCGGTTGTACTTGAAAAATATTGCGGAAACTCCAGCTCCCAGTCAATGTTGTTTAAAAATTGGCTACACGTAGGGTCATCAGGGCTTACAGGGGGATACATGGGGACGAAAGGTTCTGGAGTGGGATTGACAACAGAGGGAACGGGCAGTTCTTTTGTAACTTGGCTTTCATTTTGACGTGGAACAGCGGTTGTGCTTGAAAAAAATTGCGGAAACTCCAGTTCCCAGTCAATGTTGTTTAAATCTGGGCTACACATAGGGTCATCAGGGCTTACGGGTGGATACATGGGCACGAAAGGTTCTGGAGTGGGATTGACAACAGAGGGAACGGGTTGTTCTTTTGTAAATTGGCTTTCATTTTTACGAATGATTGTAAATTTCCCTCCTCCTTCCGAACGGACTTCATACATGGACCTATGAATTTGACTTTTAACTGCAACTTGTGGCTTTGTCTTTGAATTGCATAACACCGCGCCGCCACAACGAAAATTGTTTACAAAACTTGTCTCTTTCTTTATGACGGGTAGAACTTGTGGCTCTTTCTTGACGCACTGTTTATGATGTGAACCTTCGTATTTTGATTTGAGAGTTGCTGAAAACGGATGTTCATTTGCGGGTAAATTAAAACGCCGAAACAAATGGTGGTTTAACGCACGCGGTTGATTCCACGAATTAGAAGCCTTCGAACTACATTGTGGTTCGGGTTTTGGAACAAATTTAGTAACTCGTTCGGCTTTTGGGCTGGTTGGTTCAGCCTTAATTAGACCTTCACACTTTGGTTCAGATTTTGGGGCGAGTTTACAAAGTCTCTTACCAATCTTAATGTAAGAAACTGGTACACGCGGATAAACTTTCTCTCCAACCTTGGGTCGCTTAAACTCAAGATTTGGCCTATTGGACATTTTGCTATTGTTGAAAAATCTACCTTTGGGTTTCTTATGTGTGTAATGAATGTGTAATATGTTACCAGTATTTATATTGGATGAAAATAGGTATAAATGTTGCATAGTTGCATTAAATTCACTCAATAACAATAATGGTGTTAGGTATACAATTAAATGTAACATTATTCTGAATTGGTGGTTGTAACATATAATAATAGAAAGTCTGGTATTATAACATTATAAATAAAAAATTGCAACATTAATCTTAAAAAATGTACTACTAAAAAAGTATGTTACACAGAGCTTGGTAGATTAATCTTACTTTAAACATACAAAGCAAGTGAAAAAAATCATGCAAAAACTGTTACAAGAAAAAACAAAAATATTGTGCAAAAATGATTGTAGGGCCAACTGTTACACAAAGCAAGTGAAAATTTCATGCAACAACAAAAACTTAGGGAAAAAGTTAGAACATAAAAAAGACCAAACATTACATAAAAAAGAAAAAACCAAAAAGTAAAACATAAGTAAAAATGGAATCAAAACATTACATAAAAAAGAAAAACACCTAGGATACCTAGTAACTAAAAATGGAATCAAATGAGCAATTAGAGTCCGTTCCACGTTCATCCTCCCATGGGTCGTGCATTGCCCATTCCCATTCCATGGCTCGTGTAGCCTCTCCATCAGACCAAATGTCATACTCTGCACCAGGATCTGATTCATAACCTTTTGCCCATTCAGGTGTGTAATGAGGCTTTCTTGTGTAATAATCCTCACCAGGTCCGTAGTAGTCTTGGAGAAAAGCTAAATACAACTCGTTAGTATCATCAACGTTTTCTGCATTAAACGAATGATGCGAATGATTATCTCTTTGGAATGTAACATCACCGGGTGGTATGTAATCATGCTCACCAAACACGGGCTGGTCAACTAGTGCAACCTCATCATGGTCGTGCTTATCTTCGGGATATAGGAGGTCATAAACCAAATTGAGATCTAAATCATCAACAAATGTTGCATCTCCAATTGGCGAAAGAACGATGTTAGCTTCGGGTTGATTCTCTTCTATATCATCAATATTGCCCAAGGGGTGAGGGACAATGTTATAATCTTCAACAGGGGCTACATTTCCAACAGGTTCAACAGGATGGTTATCATCCGCAAGCAAATTGGGATCATTATGTGCAATCGGATTATTATTCACAACCAAATTGGGATCATTGTGTCCAATCGGGTGGTTTAGAGGTTGAAGGTAGTAATTTACTGGTAAAAAGAGAGAGTTTCCAAACACATCTTCAGGAGGGGTGCTTGGAGGTGAGTCCATTTGGTTGATAATGTATGATGGTGGTGGGAATCCCATACTTATAAAATGCTAGATGGGGCCCACTGATTTCTTTTGCATTAAAAAGGACAAACACAAAAAGTGTTAACTTTCAAAATCTTTCAAAACAATAGTAATAAGTTGAAGGAAATAGTAACACTATTAAAAAAAATTAAAAAAAAACTATAATATTATCTTTAACATATTGAAGTGCATCAAAAAAAAATAAAACATCAAACATCTAAAAAACTATAGCCAATGAAAATGGTAACATAAAAAAAAATCAAGCATATAAAGAACTTTGTAATAGCTGGTTAATTTTGATGACATTTGGAATTGCTAATAAGTCGTTAAACCCCATAAGGGGGTTACAACATCCTAATACATAAAACCATGACATACAAAAGGCAAAAAATGAGTTTACAAAACCTATTCAACCTTCAAAAAACAGCCTCCAATGCCTGTAACACAGTTACAAAACATCAAAAGGCAAGGCAGTAGCTAGACAGTTTTGTTACACACGTACATATTCATTACACATAAAAAACAAAAAAAAACAAATCCAAATGTCTTCAAAAACTTCAGTAGTCCAGATCAGTTAAACCTCAGCTCCAGCTTCGGTGTCCCCACAACTTGTTTCAACGTCTTCAGTGTCGTCTTTCTCCTTCATCTTGCAGTTCCTTGAGTCATGGTCTGTTACATACTGATAACAAGTGCGACAAAGCCTTGGGTGCTTGACCCGCTTAACCCGGCTCACAACATTTGTATTCTCACGACCTCCAGGTAAACGACGACGCTTACCACGACCCTTGTTCCTAATGCCTTCAGGATTATTGAGTGAAACATTAACTTCAAGAGATTGGCCTACTTAGTCTTCAACAATTGAAGCATTCTGATTAGTAGCCGTTGTTTCTGTAACATCTTTGTTTAAAACCCGCATCTTCATCTCACGGATCTGCTCAGCAAATGACGATAAACCATCAATATCAGACCTCAAAAAATCTAGACATTCACCAAAAATGTCGTTTATCTCGTTCCTCAGAACAGTTTGGGGGCTAGTGTCTACTCCATAACGGTTTTCAATAGCAAAAATACGCTTGGGTAGAACATCCCTCTTCCACCGATCAGAAATGTAGTGTGGAGGAATTTTTTCAACCTTCGATAACCTAAAAACACAAAAAACATGCCTACACAGATAACCAATTCGAGTGAAATTGTTGCACGAGCAAGTAACATCTTGATCATTCCACCTGACTGAAACCTGGAAAAAAAATGACTATCGTTAATGTTGGGCACTTACGTAGCAAAACATAACAAAACATACTCCTTGTTTGAAAAAAAAAATACCGTGAAAACATGGGTAACTGCATTCTCTTTGTCAAGCTGGGTCACGTCATACTTGATAACATCCTCAACTGTTACAGTGTTAGATATGTAACATAAAAACTTCCCTTTCATTATCTCTTTCTTCACTTCCTCGTAGATAGTGTGAGTGTAGGTTTCAAATGCATGCTTCTCAATGGGTAGATCACTAGAATTTTTAAAAGTACTCAGAGAGGTTTTGTACTCAGCGGTCCTTTGTCTATACCTCTGATTGTCAATCCTAGTGTCATAACAAAGCATGAATTGGACAAGCGTATTAGCACTTGAGGAGTTGACGTTAAAGGCCGAGTTTGAACTTTCACACCTCGATGTTGTCTTCATCAAACAGCTGAATGGGATCTCACGGAAATATGCTGGCGCCCAACTCTCACGAATGGCATACATATCATTCAGCCAATCATGATCTTGTAACCCAAACTTTTCCAATAACGCCTGCCAACGACGTTCAAACGTACTAGGTTTGATATACACATTCCATACAAGGCGGTGTAAACATGACCTCATATCAGAATTGTTTAAAACATCTCCAGAAATCTATAAAAAAAAATTAAGGAGTATCATAACATGTTAAATATCAGGTGAAAAATGTTACGGAAAATGTAACAAGTTTCTGATGAAAATGTTAACTATCAGAATTGTTTATCTTACAGAAATGTGTAAGTTTCTAATAAAATTTAACAGACTTCTTGTGTATCAGATTATTATAACAAAGGGATATAAATTGTAACAACTCTAAGGAGTAAGTTGCTAATGATGTTGAGTATTAGTTTCATAAAATGTTGACCTTAATATATAATGTTCACTATCAGGGGGATGTGTAACAAGTTTCTGGTGAAAATTGTTAACTATCAGAATTGTTTAGAAATGATAGCAAGTTTAAAATAACATTTATCAGAATTATTGAATATCAAAAAAATATATTATAACAAGGAGTATACATTGTAACAAGTTTGTAACAAAATACCTTCAGAGGAAGCTTTTTCATAATGTGCCACAAACAAAAACGATGGCGAGACTCTGAAAACACCTTAGCTATAGCTTGTTTCATTGCAGGGTCTTGGTCAGTTAGAACAAGTTTCGGTTGCGTGGAATGGGCCTTTAGGAAGGATTCAAGCAACCAGACATATGATTCAACCGTTTCATTGGCTATCAAACCGGCCCCAAACGTTACACATTGTTTATGGTGGTCAACCCCAGTAAAAGGAACAAAAATCATATTGTACCTAATAAAAAAGGCAAAAGAATAGATGCAAAAAAATATATTAGTTTACTGGAAAAAAATTATGGTCAACAAAAAGTATAAATAACCCAAAAATATTAACTTAGTATTTTCAAAAGTTTAACAAATCAGCACTTACTTGTTGGTATGATACGTGGCGTCAAATGCCAAAACTTCACCAAACACTTCATAATTTAACTTCGATATTTCATCAGCCCAAAACAACGATTGCAACCTCCCCTTCTCAATAACAAAGTCATAAAAAAAGTTGGGTAAACTTTCCTTACGATTTCGGAAACGATCTATTACTAGCTGGGAGTCCCTATCACCAATGAAAAACCTCATAGCTTGACTAAAGTTTTTAAAGTCAGTTGCTGTACCATTAACATTATGATTCCCACCTTTCATAGTAACCAAATATATGTGAGCCACAACTGGACCAACTCTATTAAGACTCGTGTCGTGTATAAACTGTTTGGATGAAAACGATAACTTTCTGGAAATCTTAGAAAGGTCGCGGTTGTAACACCCCAGCCTGACGTGGCCGGGTTGTCGGGTCGGGTTATCGGAGTTACGCAGCGGACTTCCGGATATTGACAGTCTTGACTCTTCCAGGATCCACGTCATCATATCTGTTGGGTTACCTGAACACATGCCAAAATAGTTTCTGTCAACATAAAGTTGGTGAGGTCGTGTATTTTATAAATTGAATGGCCAGTTCATTTGTTTATAATTCTTTTAATAAAACATGCTTTACTATTCTAATTCTGGAGGGGGAATATATTCTATTATATCAATTCGATTAAATTGTACCGATTATATGTCAATCTATTATATTCTATTAGTTGCCATTCCTATCGATAGTATCACTCTGTTTGTGATAAATACTTGTACCGACTGGTTCCTGCCCTCTAGTTGGTGCAGGAAAGGAAATGGCGGATACCGTCCAGTACTGTCCTCGTTGTTTCTATTATCCCCTTTTCTATTATATTTCCTTTATTAATTCTATTATGTAAAGCATTTCTATATTTTCTAATAAACGACATGTGTTTCCCCTAAAACGTTTAATAAAACAATAAAAGAGGGGAGTTCACGATACTCACCGGTTTGTGTATAATCTTCTATAGTCTCTTTTATTACAATTATATGTCAAATATATATATATTGATACGTTTTACGCGTGGGACTCGTTAGATTGTATTATTTAGGATATATATCACATATACAATTTATGTATATATAGAGTTCGGTATATATTAGATAGTCCTAAACTCGGGGTTTATTATTGACACGACACGGACATCCTAGAATCTAGCTGGCTATTACAGCTTAGCACTCGTAGCTAATAAAGCTGGCCATTACAGCTTGGCACACGAACCTATAGGACTCTAGACACGTACTTACCCGGATGCTGGTTCGGCTGATCATATTATCATTAACCCGAGTCTAGTATATCGTTCTATATATCGAATCTTATATATATAAACGTATATATTCTATATATGATTATTATTCTCTTATTATTATTATCAAGTCCGTACGTTATTCGTATTATATATATATAATCGTATAATTCTAATAATCCTCGTCTAATCAATGGACCGGGTTCTATTCCGGGTGTTGACCGAGTCACTGAGTTGACTCGGTAACGGTTTAACTCTCCGATTGGATTAACGGTACCTCGCAATAATCGCAGAAACAGTATTATAATCGGGTATCAATGATTAATACCAATATATATATAATAACTGTTAGATTATACCTTTCGAATAATCGTTGGTATGAGACCGGAGGTCAACCGGACCTTACCGGAGATTGATCGGAAGCTAGCCGGAGGCTCGACAGAGAATATGACACCAATCAGAATATAACGGGACTCAACCGAAGGCCTCAAACTACCCGGTTATAATATACGAACACTCCGGTTATCATTCCCGAGCAGATATGCTCATCAGATCTGGTGACAGTCACCATCACTGGTGACTGTCCGGCTCGTTAAACAGTGACAGCGGCAGAACAGGTTGGTTTATAGCAGAAAGAGACGGGTTATCATCGGGGTTGGGTTAGGTTGACCAGATTATTACCGGGTTAAGATCAAGAAGTGACCGGGTATGACAGACCCGATAACTAGGGTGCAAAGATGATAGTTTATAGGATGGTTAATAGAAACAGAGTTATAAACAGGGGCTTTATCGGGTTAACTGGTGGGTTTACGGGTATGATTCGGAACAGCAACAGAGGAACAGACCACCTTAACAGATGAAGCGAGGGGTTATTATCAGGTTTCATAAAGGTAGCCGGTGATGAGAACAGTGGTGGTTATTGGGTCAGAACGGAACAGAGGGAGACGAAGGGTTGGGTACCGGGTACGATTTGTAACAAGGAAAGAACATAGCGGGGTGTTTGGTGGTTTATCAAGACAGAGGAGAGGTAGGTTGATGACCAGAGATGAGGAAGAAGATGACCGGCGGCGGTGCGGCGGCCAGAGGTGGTGGTGATGTGGTTGGGTTTGCTCTCTGCTGAAACACACATGTGTGTGTGTGAATTGTCTGGTATAGCGAACAAGGAGAGAGAGAGGAGAGTTTATAAAACAATAATAATACAAGGGGTGTTTGGCTACAGGGATAATAACTGAAACACGGGTGTTTGGTAACGAGTATAGTACTAAAATAAGAAACGTTTTAATATAATATAAGGAGCGTTTTATCGAGATAATAAAAATCCAATAATTATTATTTATAAAATCGATTAAAACGATTAGTCGCGAGATTCGAACTGGAATATTTAAATAAATAATCGGGTGGTCGGGCACGATCCGACCCGTTTAAGAGACCCGTAACACTTCGAGGTGTTACATTCTCCCCCCCTTAGGAAATTTCGTCCCCGAAATTTGAGTGATCTTGTATTTTACACCCTTAATCGATAAGGATGTTACAATGCTAACTTGAACACTCGTCACGAGTCATAATCAGTACTCGTGGTTTGCGAGGAAATCGATCTTTATATCAATTCACATCTACGTTTTAACCTTTCTTGCTATAGTCATGTTAATACAGATACATGGACTATCTGTATCTTCTAGTATGACTATAAAAGGTTTTCCATATAAATTGATATCTTTCTTTATACTATGAATATTCTTCTTATCTTATTTCTCCTCAGAATGAGAAACAGACTGAATATTATTCCTATATAAAGACGATTTAACATATTCTGAGATTCTAATCGTTTATCCTCTGAAAGATTTATAAACTTCCAGCAAACATCGCTAGAATCTCAGATCAATATAATTTATTCATCGCTTGATATTCGGATTTCTTTACAATAATGGATTCTAGTTGGTTCTTAAGAGATAGATACGGAAGTCCCTTCATTATCATGACTTGAATGGGATCCGAGCTACTACCTCTTATTTTTGAACTTTAGAATCTGTCATCATTGTAATTCCGATTTTTAAAGAGTGGAATATTTTCTGGAACTCTCGGATTATTAAACGTATCTTTCGGAGTCTAAAGGTACCGGAAAAGACTAATTCATGGATGATTGGGATTTCTCTTAAATCATCTATAATAGTCTTACTGACTATTTCATTGATGATTAACTGCATTGTATTTCGTTACATATTATTTGACTTTTCTTAGTGTATTATTGTGAACGAGGTCTTTCACAATTCTACAGCCAACATATGTAAATTTATCTTTATAGTCTCAGAATCTACTGGTAACAGTCGTTGTTACGATTCTTTGACTTAAGATCCTTATGGCAATGCATCGATTATTCTTTCTCAAAATCATGATTATCATTCAGGTTCAATGCATGAATACTTATTGCGTTAAGTATTTTTGCAATTATTCCTTCTTGATATCATTATTTCGGATTTGATACACTCTCGGTAAAATATTCTATAATTTCTTTTTATAGAATATTCCTTTATAAAATTTCTAGTCGTTTCCTTACGACTATTATTCTTATCTAATTATTATATTTCTTGGCATATTGGATGCCTTTTAAATAATATTTGGCATTTCAAATGCCTTCTCTTGATACCGGCATTTCCTATGCCTTTCTTTTATTCAGACATATCGGATGTCTTTCTAGTTTATAATTCTTTTTATTTTTCGATTTTATATTCTTTTATTTATCTCTTTTATATTCTTTTATATCCAAGCAATTACTGATAATATTTATAGCACACACTATAAATTCCATCACTTCTATATATATATTTGCTTGGAATAATTCTTTCTTATTTATGTATTCAATTAAAGTTTATACTTTCAGTGTCTGACAACACTTTCCGATAAACTTATATATAGGCAATCTATCATAGATTCTTTATCCAACTTATTATAAGCGAGGCTTATTTCATTTGGATCTTCGTATAGATAGTTTTTGCCAGAATAGTGATTTCTTATGATAACTCTCTCATAAGCCGTTATTTGAAATAGGAATTTCGACATGCTTTGGCCGGAGAGTTTCACTGGAAAAATGAGCATAATTCTATTCATTTTTCATTTTCACTTCGATTATACCGTGCGAATCTTTACGCGATTTCGCTTGCTATCAATTATGTTTTGATATATTCGTTAAATTATTTCTTTTAATCCTTCGTTGGATTCTACCATTTCTGGTTTCTGAATCCATATAAATTTATATCTATTATATTTTAAAGATTTAACAATTCCTTCATCACTTCTTAACTTTCAACTTGGTAACACTTTACCGTTTTACCAATTTGATTGTACTACAACTCGCACGAGTCTTCATACGAAGTGACTACAAAGATTTGTTCATAGTATCATATATCCTTATAAGAATTCTGTGACTTGGTGACAAATGTCCGGATATACCTTCTGTAAGGGTCCAGATATCATTTGCCCCGGGGATTGCACAGAGGACATACAACTATCTTTGGTTGGCAATCAGAAATCAATATACTGATTTCTATAATTCGTAGAAATTAACCAGTCGATGGTTTTTATTCTGCGAACATATTCTTAGTCGTATCTCACGAAGAAATTCCAACTAGATTGCCAGTTCTGTGGTCGTATTCTCCACATATATTACGCTGATGATTCCATTATATATTTCTTTTTATTATTTCTCATTATTTCTTTTAATATGTTTATGATACAAACATACTATGATCTCGATAAACTCCTACTCGAATGTTACTGTGCCTGTGGCATTCATAATTATGTCGCGATCATAATTACTATTCCACCTCACCTAACATTCCAGTACTTATTTATTTTAATCACAATAGGTATGTGTCCTTCACATATTATTCTGATATTTTCTTCTTTATTTTCTCTTTAAATTATATTATTTTGGAATAGAACATGTTGATCCGAGTCTAACGAAATAGACTGTCAATCGTTCAAGAATTTGATCACACCAAAAGATGTCCAATATAATTATTCCATCTTTTAATCTTTGACTTGCTCAAGTCACAGGATTAAGAGAGTACTTATATTGTCACATAATCTAACGAGTATAATTCGGTTTCTTTAGAGAGATTCCAAATTATTTTTGTCACGAGAATTTCGAAATAATAATATTTCTATTCAAAATATTATCTTAATTCTCGGGAGAAAAGATCGAAGATATCATCTGGCTAAGGTTTTTCGATGTATATATCCAAAGAAAGATTTATAGAACGTGGTAAATACTTATTATTTATATCAAGATAAAATATCAAGGAAGTTGTACGATCGGATATGAATATAGAATCATGCCAAAAATAATCTTGACATATATACGGATACAAATTCAACTAAGGATTTTTACGAAAAATGGTACCGAATATGGAGTGAAATATATTCGGACAAAATGGTACAACCGAGGTTTTTACATAATTACAATATCGAGAAATTATATAATCGAACATAGTTATAAAATTATACGGAAGAACATTATTAATATTTATATATACGAATACGAATTAATGAATAAATCTCTATGAAAATAACATTAAATGCGATATAAAATATGTTTCGATAAAATAATACGGTCGTGGTTCTTTTATATAAAAACTTTTAGGAATAATTTTATAATAATAATACTGATTCAAGTTTCATAATAATACTTATTTTCGAAAATAATAACTATCTGAAAAGGGTCGTTGTAAAAATTTTCATAGTGTCGGAATTCTTAAGTTTTTAATAAATAAAATTCTTATTATAAATTGATAAAATAAATAAATTTTTAAAATATCGAATCAAAACTTTAAGATTAAATGGATAAATTTAAATAAAACCTGAGATAGATTCTGGGGTGTTTCAAAAATTATCAATATTAAAAAATAAAATATCAACAGGTTTTCTTAATTTTATAAATTAAATAATCGTTTATTTAAAATTTTGAACGGAGAGTATTTATATATATTTTCTCAAAACTGAAATATTATAAAAATAATATTAAATTCAATAAACTTCAAAATTTATACTGAAAAGATTTTAAAATCTTTTAAATAATCGCGGTATATATGGGATTTTTATTTAAATAATCGAGGAAAATTCTTAGGAAACACAATATTTATATATTTTTATTCAAAACTGAAATACTGATTTAGTATAATAATAAAATAAAAATAACCGAGAATAAATTCAGTAAATTACTGAAATATTTTGAAGGGATTTATAAAAACAATCGATATTACTGTGGGAATATTTCAAATTTTCGATTAAAAAGAATTGGAGGGAATTCTTTAGAAACACAATATTTATATGTCTCTAGCATATTTGATAAAATTTCGGAATTTTCGGAATAAAAATAATATTTCTGGAGACTCGATCATAGGAATGTTCAAGTCGGAGCGTAATATTTATATTCTATTTATAATATTGGAATAACCGTGAGGTTAACGATCTGATATAAATAGTCACTGGGACTGGAATAATTCAATAACTTATCGGAAGTTTCTTGAATTAACGATGGATGATTTATGTTTTATAATCTATTTATTTTTCTATATATATTTATACTTTTTATAACTTATTTCATTTCTTTATTTATATCTCGATTTAATTTCTGACTTCTTTTAATATATCTGGTTTCTGTTCTGTATTTCTGTCTTATTTCTTTTAATGTTGTGATTTCTATTTTATATTCTTTTGTATTTCTTATGGCCTTATTATTATCCTGTAAGATTTCCCAGAAATTAAATGTGTATGTAAATTAACAATTGTGTACAGAATTGTTAATTTACCCCACATAATCATTCTAGTAATATCCTGTAGTGGATTTGTTCTGATTTTTAATATACTGTTCTGGTGCTCACCAACTTTATAATGGTTTGGCATTTAGGTACCCAAAAATTTATCTTCTAATATTCTTTTATCCTATCCATATTTCTAATCACAATTTCTTTTAAAAGACATTTCTGGTAGATCCTGGATTAATAATTATTTCAAGACTGTCCATAAGCGCAGCTCTGATACCAACCTGTAACACCCCAGCCTGACGTGGCCGGGTTGTCGGGTCGGGTTATCGGAGTTACGCAGCGGACTTCCGGATATTGACAGTCTTGACTCTTCCAGGATCCACGTCATCATATCTGTTGGGTTACCTGAACACATGCCAAAATAGTTTCTGTCAACATAAAGTTGGTGAGGTCGTGTATTTTATAAATTGAATGGCCAGTTCATTTGTTTATAATTCTTTTAATAAAACATGCTTTACTATTCTAATTCTGGAGGGGGAATATATTCTATTATATCAATTCGATTAAATTGTACCGATTATATGTCAATCTATTATATTCTATTAGTTGCCATTCCTATCGATAGTATCACTCTGTTTGTGATAAATACTTGTACCGACTGGTTCCTGCCCTCTAGTTGGTGCAGGAAAGGAAATGGCGGATACCGTCCAGTACTGTCCTCGTTGTTTCTATTATCCCCTTTTCTATTATATTTCCTTTATTAATTCTATTATGTAAAGCATTTCTATATTTTCTAATAAACGACATGTGTTTCCCCTAAAACGTTTAATAAAACAATAAAAGAGGGGAGTTCACGATACTCACCGGTTTGTGTATAATCTTCTATAGTCTCTTTTATTACAATTATATGTCAAATATATATATATTGATACGTTTTACGCGTGGGACTCGTTAGATTGTATTATTTAGGATATATATCACATATACAATTTATGTATATATAGAGTTCGGTATATATTAGATAGTCCTAAACTCGGGGTTTATTATTGACACGACACGGACATCCTAGAATCTAGCTGGCTATTACAGCTTAGCACTCGTAGCTAATAAAGCTGGCCATTACAGCTTGGCACACGAACCTATAGGACTCTAGACACGTACTTACCCGGATGCTGGTTCGGCTGATCATATTATCATTAACCCGAGTCTAGTATATCGTTCTATATATCGAATCTTATATATATAAACGTATATATTCTATATATGATTATTATTCTCTTATTATTATTATCAAGTCCGTACGTTATTCGTATTATATATATATAATCGTATAATTCTAATAATCCTCGTCTAATCAATGGACCGGGTTCTATTCCGGGTGTTGACCGAGTCACTGAGTTGACTCGGTAACGGTTTAACTCTCCGATTGGATTAACGGTACCTCGCAATAATCGCAGAAACAGTATTATAATCGGGTATCAATGATTAATACCAATATATATATAATAACTGTTAGATTATACCTTTCGAATAATCGTTGGTATGAGACCGGAGGTCAACCGGACCTTACCGGAGATTGATCGGAAGCTAGCCGGAGGCTCGACAGAGAATATGACACCAATCAGAATATAACGGGACTCAACCGAAGGCCTCAAACTACCCGGTTATAATATACGAACACTCCGGTTATCATTCCCGAGCAGATATGCTCATCAGATCTGGTGACAGTCACCATCACTGGTGACTGTCCGGCTCGTTAAACAGTGACAGCGGCAGAACAGGTTGGTTTATAGCAGAAAGAGACGGGTTATCATCGGGGTTGGGTTAGGTTGACCAGATTATTACCGGGTTAAGATCAAGAAGTGACCGGGTATGACAGACCCGATAACTAGGGTGCAAAGATGATAGTTTATAGGATGGTTAATAGAAACAGAGTTATAAACAGGGGCTTTATCGGGTTAACTGGTGGGTTTACGGGTATGATTCGGAACAGCAACAGAGGAACAGACCACCTTAACAGATGAAGCGAGGGGTTATTATCAGGTTTCATAAAGGTAGCCGGTGATGAGAACAGTGGTGGTTATTGGGTCAGAACGGAACAGAGGGAGACGAAGGGTTGGGTACCGGGTACGATTTGTAACAAGGAAAGAACATAGCGGGGTGTTTGGTGGTTTATCAAGACAGAGGAGAGGTAGGTTGATGACCAGAGATGAGGAAGAAGATGACCGGCGGCGGTGCGGCGGCCAGAGGTGGTGGTGATGTGGTTGGGTTTGCTCTCTGCTGAAACACACATGTGTGTGTGTGAATTGTCTGGTATAGCGAACAAGGAGAGAGAGAGGAGAGTTTATAAAACAATAATAATACAAGGGGTGTTTGGCTACAGGGATAATAACTGAAACACGGGTGTTTGGTAACGAGTATAGTACTAAAATAAGAAACGTTTTAATATAATATAAGGAGCGTTTTATCGAGATAATAAAAATCCAATAATTATTATTTATAAAATCGATTAAAACGATTAGTCGCGAGATTCGAACTGGAATATTTAAATAAATAATCGGGTGGTCGGGCACGATCCGACCCGTTTAAGAGACCCGTAACACTTCGAGGTGTTACAGCGGTTATAGCGTTCAACAAGTGGATGATTGTGCTCCTCAACAAACTTTTGAATAGTGAACTTGCATGACTCATCAGACACAACAACACATATATTGGCTTTGCAATCTGTAACAGAGAAAGTACTTTGCCTAATATTCAATGAACCTTCATCCATGCTATCAAGTTTTTGATTTGACTGAGGCTTTGAGGCTTTGTTGCATCTAAGGTATTTGTGAGTAACAACACCCTTCCACCTTTTAGTTTGACCCATACGAGGAGTGAAACCAGATTTATCAGCATAATTGTACCACATTGATACCACATCTTCCCATTTGTTAAAAAACAGATCCAACAACAGGTTTAAACTCTGGGCTAACACTGGGAATCCATAATGTCGTTCCGTTTGGAGTGTGATAAACGACAAAGTTTGCAGGGTCTATAACACCTGCAGTAAAAAATAAAACAAAAAATTCATAGCTAAATAAATATGTTTAAAATACGAAAAGAAAGATGAAAACAAACACATCATGTAACAAAAAACTAAAAAAAAAAGAAAAAGATACAGGTAAACAAAAACATCTACAAACAAAAACAAACATGTAACACAGATTGTGTTGAAAATGTCTTAAAGGTGGGCTAAACATGATCGAACCAAAAAACTGCTTGGCTGTTAACATGTTTTACATAAAATAAAAAAAATTGATTTTATGATAAATAAAAACTTCAATTCTGCAGACCAAAAATTGTGGGTAAACCAACTGAAAAACGTGAATTAAAAAGATAAAACATAAAACTATGGATGTAAAAAAAGTGTAACAAACGAAAACACATAAACAAAAAAAAAATGGAAACAAAACC
The DNA here is from genome assembly GCA_030844895.1 of Ambrosia x helenae. Taxonomy (NCBI): domain Eukaryota; kingdom Viridiplantae; phylum Streptophyta; class Magnoliopsida; order Asterales; family Asteraceae; genus Ambrosia; species Ambrosia x helenae. The sequence goes on from CM061234.1 coordinate 12,369,115, forward strand.
ACATACTGAAAGCAAAATAAAGAGTTGAAAACAAAATGAAAAATGAAAAAAAAAAAAAAAGAATAACACTTAAAAACTAACCATCAGATCTGGATTGCAGTGGAGATACATCTTCAGGACCATTAAATGAGAAACATCTTGTAAGATTATGTGGAACAACTGAAATGGGGGAAACACTTAATGAGGGTTGAGTCAAATTCTCGGGAAAAGTAGCATTAGAGGAACACATTAATGAAGTTTGAGACAGATTTTCGAGAAGAGGGAGGAGAGGTGGATGCTCTGGATCAGACATGGTGGAGGGTGTGTGTGAGTTAATGAGGTAGTGTCTTGATTATATAATACATTGAAAGCAAGAGAGAGAGAGTACATGAGGATATTTGGTATATTCTGACATGTAACAGCATGTGCAGAAAAGTGTGAAAAGTGTGACGAAAATGCCCTTGGAAGGGATAACAAAAAGGGTGACGTGGCCCATTCTTGACCTAGTATTGGGTTTCTAGGGTTTCTTTAACTGGAGTGGGTTTCCTAGTTATACTTTCCCTATATATATATATATATATATATATATATATATATATAGGCTAAGTATCTACAAAAAATCCAAAATTTTGAAGAAACTCCTGCAAACCTATCTAGTGGCTGACATTGCTCCACATCACCCATTAGTAGAAATATTATTTTATGTCTTGAGGGGTATATTAGTCATTTTCCTTTTCCCCCCATTTAATATTTTGAATCTTTTTACTCTCCCTCCTATATAAAGACACATACACTCTCTCTCTTCCACCATAATCATCAGCCACCGCCACCTCTCTTCCACCATAATCATCAGCCACCACCATCTCTATTCCACCATAAACATCAACCACCACCACCGACCACCCGCCACCACCGCGACACCAAGCAGTGTTGTTGGATCCAAGAAACTGGAGAATAACAGAGCAAATAATTATTCTTGGTTTCAACTTGTGGAATCCACCAGCCACCACCGCGACACCACCGCCGGAGATGGGAGGTGCACGACGTTGTGTATCAGAACAAAAAGAAGAAATCAGACAGCTATAGTATGGTAGTGAGGTGCACGGATCTAGGTGAATATTTGTTACCTGATGGATGAGTATTTGGAGTGGAATAAGAGGATGAAGGGTTCGACGGTGCACGACTTTGTTTCTCCGCCTTCATACTCTGTTTCTTTTAAAAAAAGAAACTACTCCACAACTCTGTTGCTTTCTTTAATGTGGGCTACAAGAATTCAAAATTAGTGTAAATGGGTATGAATGATATTAATATTATAATAATAATAATAATAATAATAATAATAATAATAATAATAATAATAATAATAATAAGAGTGTGAAGTAGTTTAATGATTGGTAGCAAAGCTATGTTTAGTTTCCTCACCAGAAAAGATGTGACGCTATTGAAAAAGGTAATTGCTTTTACAACAATTTTGTTTTTTATGTTATCCTTGTTTTTTTTTTTTTTTGGAATAGTTTTTTTTATTGTATTTAACTAGAAGGAATGCCCGCGCGTTGCGGCGGGTGTCTCGATTTATATTATATATGTTGATTACGAACCACAACCCGGGTTTACGACATTTTACTTTATTCAACAAAATATAGTATCAAAAATATTAGCACAACAAACCAAATAAAACTTTGTAGATAATTATAGTGGCAAAAATATTAGTATCATCTAGAGATTGATTTTCACTGCTTGGTGCCATAGTTCCTTTTTTTGTCATCTTAGATTCAGATAGCCAATAAAAATCACCAAATAATAAAAGCGAAAATAGGAAATATGATTATTGTAGTTATGTTAAAACACCACATGAAAGTGAGATTGTGAGAGTTCATTAAATTTTTATAGAAACTACAAATATATGCACACCGGGTTGGCGAATCAAAAAATAGAAATTAATAGCATCACTCAGCACAAGACAATCATCAACTACTATAAAAGGTATAAAAAATCGAACAACAAACGAATAATCAAATAATTCACGTTGATATTAGCAAGTAAATCTAGGTATCAAACCTGCTGGTTGCAAGAGAATTCCTTTGCCAATCTTATGCGCATACTTCATGAAAATTTGCTTTTATAATCATCATCCGCGTGTAACGCATCCTAGAGGGCCCAACCGCCGCAATACTCGTAAATTAATAATCGTTGACCATGCTCAGAACAAGTAACCCATGAGTTCAACAACATTCGCATGCCAAATTTTATCAAATCATTAATAAGATCAATAAACTCTTCCTCCTTTTGTCGACTGATTACCTTTTTGTCCCAACTTCTTCACAGCAAGCAACTAAATAAAAACACGAAATACAAAAGTTTTGCAGGTTTAGATATGAGATCAAATGTGTAAAAGAAAAAAAGAAGTCAACAAATTAGAAATCAGGTCAAAGAGTACCTCATACATGTTTTTTGTAACCATCTTGAAATTCTGCACCCATCTTGAAATTCTGATTTATGTAAATCCGTTAATACTGATTGTAAAGGTACCTCATACATGTTTTTTGTAACCATCTTGAAATTTTGCACCCAAATTAGCAAAAACACATGGAATAGTCATCTTGAGAATATTCATCTTGACAAGAAATTATCTACATAATAAAATATGTATTACAAGCACTAAGGGCTGTAGCTCAGTTGGTAGAGCACCTCGTTTACACGCGCGCCGATGTTTTTCAGGGGAGTGCATCATGCAATAAAAAAAATTGATCTTATTGAGAAATTGATGTCTTACTCCATAACTTTGAGGGAAGAAGAGAACAATAGCCTGACAAGGGTTCGGTCCGATTTAGGTGCCCAGTTAGGTGCCAAAATGACCCCATCATTGATTTGATATATTGATAAGGTGTTTTAAATATAGATATAGATAATATAGATATAGATAATATAGATATAGATATAGATAATATAGATATGGCTTTTTTTAGGAGCAAAGAATTAAGACGGTGATAGGAAGGGGCTGTAAATTGGGCTAGGGGCCTATAAAAAAAACACTAAAGGTTGAATTATTCATTCACCAATATTATATTAAATCAATTAATTATTTATGTAGTTAAGCTAATAAGCTAACCTCTCTGTTGTTGATATTTTTGTAGTTGAGGGACGTCAATCGGACGTCAATTAAAAGTTCATCGCATATTCAAATAGCTAAGAAATTACTGAAAAATAAATCCAATCCAACTGGAATCATAAACTAATTATACCTCGTGAACATTATACTATCACACACTAATATTGATCGCCAAACTCCGAGTAGCCAACAACTTAACCAGACCAGACCGGCCAATAATCCCTAACACAAGCCCTCGGCTTTCCTTTTTCAAAAGCACAAAATAAGAAGAAAAAAATCAGTAAACACTTCTAAATTTAAAAATACCAAAAGTATTAATGCATATTGTAAAAAAGTCATGAAAAATGAAACCTACAAAACACAAAATATGTGTGTATATTCTTCAAGAATATGTGTAGTGGGTGTTAGTGGATTGGGCTGTGAACTTCTCAAAGACCTTGCCCTCTCCGGTTTACCAATTCCTTTTCAGGTATATCTTTCCTTTCATTGTCATTCCCCCAATTGAATCAACTTCTTCTTCTTAAACCAACCAAGCCAAGCCATTTAAAAAATCTAGGCATAATTTATGATGTTCATAGGCTCTTCACATTCTTACATTTAAGAAATTTATTACATTAATGGCTTTTTGATCAATCATATACCATGGGGGTAAGGTTGGAATAAGTTTTTAAGTTGTGAGTATGAGGTTATGATAAAATTACAATTTTAACCTTCTAAGTGTCTTAATTGTCACAATTATGACCAAAATACCCTTAAATTTCTTGCTTAAGTATGTTGTACATGTTGCTTCTTAAGTTGTACGGAAATGTAAATGACAATTTTGACCATCACTCCTCCTTAATAAGATAATATAGATTAGTTAGCAGGAAGTGTAGTTGTTTATTTACTTTTAATTGGGTTTTGAAAGATTTGTGGAATACTACTATTATTATTATTATGAGTTTTTTTTTCTTTTGAATAAAAAAGTAGTGAATTATTGTTTTTGAAAGATATGCGAATATCATTATCATTATGAGTTTTTCTTGAATAAAAAAGTAGTGAATTATTGGTGTTGGATTACACGTAGGTAGCATACGTTAACACGTAGGGATTACATATTAATTAACTTTTTTTATATATTAATTAAACCAAAGTCACTAACCATGGGATGGAATCTATGATGCGTCTGTTTCGTATGTAATAGCAGAACTAAGTTGGTATAAATTAGTTTCTGATTTTTTTTACCAGATACAAAGGTTTGATTTTTTGACTTTCATCAGTTACACATGGGATAAAATCTATGTTGCGTCTGTTTCGTATGTAACAGCAGAACTAAGTTGGTATAAATTAGCTTTCTGATTTTTTTACCATATATTAATTAAAATAAAAGTCACTAATCATGGGATCAAATATATGTTTGCGTCTGTTTCGTATGTAACAGCAGAACTAAGTTGTGTATGTTACACATCTATGCAGTTATATAACATTCCATCTAAATTATGTTTGATAATCTTGATAACTAAATAGATAAAACAATGTTTGTTTGTATCAGTTTCGTATGTTTTTTGTAATCCAGATGTTTAACATACGTTAAGACGGGGGGGGGGGGGGGGGTTTACATGTAAATTGATGATTTTTGTTTTATTTTTGCAGGTGAACATATTTTTTACATTAAAGATGAAGATGATTATCAAGGATGAAGTATAGACAAAAAAATTTTATTTATGATAGTTTTTTAGCATTTGTTGATTTGTAATGACCGTTTTGTTTGTTTTTAGCACTTTGTAAAAAAACAATTCTTGTGTACATTTGAATGTTTTTTGATCTATAAAGTTTTTAATTGATTATATACAATCTGTGCAATTTTAACATACGCAACACTGCATATGTTACATATGTAACATGGCGTGCTGACAGATTTAGGACCATGGTCACAAAAGTATGAGAGAGATGATGTGACATGTGTGGGGTCCACTTGTCATATCTGCTTTTCAGAAAAATGGCATTTGACCATTGTGCCATTTTTTTGTCATCTACCTTAATAAATCTATTAAAATATTACACATTTGATCTACACCATTGATCTAGGTTAACATAGACAAATAAACATGAAAAATATAAAGGAATAAGCATAAACGAACATAAATGAATAGACATAAATGAACAAAAATGAATGAGCATAGATGAACGCATTACAGAGCATTCACGAACATGATCTCTGTTCATCTATGTTTAGTTTATTTAACTAATAGAATAGAATGCCTTGTTCATGCTCGTTCCTTTATTAACCGAACTTTATGTCCAACAGTTCATTAGTCGATGGCGTCGTTTTACCGCCCTCGGTTGGCTGCTGAAATTAAACACTCGTTTGAATGTGATGATCTCTACCATCGTGAAGAGACAGTAGTTTGTGATCTCTACCATATCAGAGAGACAAGAATTATGATCTATACGCCTAAGCCTGTTTAAAACCAATACTACTATATTTCAAGACAATACGCAAGAAAGAGGCATGAACTTCTTGTACTAAGGGGCTGTTTGGTTGATTAAATGCTGAATCATTAAGTGGTCTGAATGGTTAAGAGGCTCTGAATGGTTAAGAGCTGAATCATTCAGCATCCCTTATTAGCTTAATGATTCAGCACTTAATCATTCCATTCAGATGCTGAAACAAACAGTCTGAATGCTGAATGATTCAGACCTGAATGATTAAGAGGCTGATTAAGAGGCTATCAAACAGCCCCTAACAAACTAATTAGATAACATGAGATCCAACTACAGCAGAGAATGAAAACAGAGACATTGAGTCATCTCATCTTAATATTTAGTAATTTAACGAGTTTGCGTCAATCCGCGCGTTGCAGCGGGATATTGATTATAAATGTCTTTATAGCATAAAAAAACTTTTCATTTTCTTTTATACCCCATCATACATGCACCACACTATATGATTACTTGTAAATTTCCGGTAAAAAAATAATAAATTAAAATAATTTATTTCATGGATATACTGCATATTGGTCTTCCCGATTCAGTCGAATATGAGAGGCCAATCAATAAATAAACAAACTAAATATAGTGGGTATGACTATATTACCATTTTTCTTCCTTAAATACCCCTAGAAGATGGCCATTGGGGTTGGTGGCCCAATGGTAGAAGCTTTGCTTCTAGGAACACCTAAAGGGGAGGTCATGGGTTCAAGTGCCACAAGGAATAGAAATTTGCCGTTCAAAAAAAAAAATGCCCCTAGAAGATAATCAATTTTTATAAGAAAATGGAACTCACCCAAACTAAATAAACACACGGGATAACAATATTTTTAAACAAATTTTTTATAATGGCGATGAGAAATAATAATTTATTTTACCACGTAATGAATAATCTTACATCAGCTAAACATGTATTAGTTTTAAAACTTTGCCACAATAATACTTATACTATAAACCCTTTTCATATATATGCGTCTACCCAACGACAAAGTGGATGGGATCGTTCAGCTTATTGGTTACATTGGTCAATTTTTTAGCTGTTGGGTCTGGTTAGGTAAGTCTATTACAAACTTACAAATCACAACTTTTAATTTCTAAATGGACAGTGACATTCATATGATAGTATATATAATATCATATTATTACTACATGTTATAATCCGTTGGTCAATCCGTTCCTTTCGTTCGGCCTACCGATAGGCCAAATGTTCTCCTTAAGTTAATGAGCAAAAGGTATGAATCGTCCTTCGGTTCCTGATAAGGTTCGGTCCGTCCTCCCTTTAAGATTCGTCTCGGCTTGGCAATTATCTCCTTCCTTTATCTCAGTTCGGGTCATAAGGTTATTGTATTTTCCTTCCTTAGCTTTGGTTTAAGTCATGATCCAATTTAACATTTACATAACCACACCGAACGTTGAGTCGGTCATCTTATCGTTTTACTGTTTGGATTGATTTTAAGACCAGACAATCAAATATAAAAATGTGGGCGTATACAATATTTACGTATGAAAGTTTATATTTATGTGATAACTAAAAAGAATTTAGTTAAGCCTAAATATTTTATTAAAAAATATATATATATTTTATGTATACTTAATTTTAATTTCATTAAATAAGTTTATTACAGTTTCCCATACAAACTTGTGTCCACATACACGTTTCCCTTGCACAATTTTAATATTCTGGGATTGCACATCTCCCTCTCTCATGGGCCATGACTTTCAATCTTCATCTTCTTCTCAAAAAGAACATTGTATAACTTCATCTTCTAAACACCATACGGGATAGGAACAACCGCACAACCAAGGAGTACCGCCGCCACTGAATCTAGTCAAGATCAAGATATGCAGTAACGTCGTCTGCCGCACCGCCCCTTGACAGTCACTGCCGTTGGGTCGTTACGGTTGGTATTAGTTGCATTGGCGAAACTGCGGGATTTTGATTTTCTTTTTCCTGGTAACCATTCAACGGTTGCGAGAAACCGCCACGGGCAGTTACCACTAACGTCGTTAGGTTTAGTTACCGATTGAAAGAGCCAACGATTGAAGGGGTAGGAACGATAAAGCAGATAAGGGTCGATGATGGAAAAAAGAACGATTTAATCTATACCATTAACTTGCAACGTTAACCACGGTCGGAAAAGTGGTTGTCTTTTAGAAGTAGTTAATAGAAGGCAACATAACAAACATAACGCCATTAAAATAACCGTTAAGTTGGTTTTTGTATTATTATATATATAATGTCAAGCTTAGTAACAAAAAGTTGAAGATAAACTAAAAAAATGAAACTATGACAATAATAAATAAAACTAGTTGCATTGATCAAGATGTTTTAAACATAACTTCTAAATCACAGTCTTTACTAATCAGACTTGTTTAAGTTGCTCACCACCTAACAGGAAACTTCACTAATGGTGTTAAAACTTATGAAACGTTCGTTAATATCTTCTGCTCGAAAAGGAGTGGCGACAGACAAATAAAGTGATAAATAGGTTGAACTACCACACCAGGTCATGGTACAACTTTCTTAGGCTGGCTTTTTACATGCTAGGTAGATATGTGTTTCTCCTTCTTACCTTTACCGGTGTGTGTCTATCATATTCTTTCTTTATCATCCCTGTTCCTTTTCTTTTGTTCTACAACATTTCTTGGTTGATTATTAGACATAAGAATTGTTAACCTGCAGTATATAAAGGATAAAAGAAGCTTACATTTTAGTTTAACCTATTTTTGGAAAAGGATAAAGTTTGGTTGAATTAAAAAGAAATAATTTTGTGCACTAAAGACACATACACCTAGGAGCAGAATCACCTACACTGCACGTAGCTTGTTTGTAATATATTTATGTTATTCTACCCACACCATAACCATTTCAGAGACACACACAATAACATACGAAGAACATACAATAACCATAGTGTTGTACATAAATATATTATCTTGCAAGAAACACCCAAAACCACCTACACAATACTAACCAGGTAACCGACACCACCAGCAACCGCTGTGGGCTCGATCGGTTTTCTCGTCAGCCATTACAGATACCTGCCGGGACACAGTAAAGCAACATCTTCTAGCCACAACCGGGAAGCAGGATAGTATCAACCGATTACCAGAAAACAGAAGTAAGTGATGACGTTAGTGGCCTGGTTTTTCCGGTTGAATCCGTCTTGACGATGATGACCGTACGACAGCTCGTGAGAGGACAGATGGCTAGACGATGCGATGGAAATTCAGCAACGACACAGCGTCCGCGTGGAGCAAGATAGAGGCGACACCCGTGGTCCGCGAACAGGGTCGAGCCGGCGAACGCAATTGGCTGTCAGTGGCGACGGCGCACGATAGACACAAACGGCTATTCCTTTCTAGGTTACAACCATTGCCTCTCTCCTTTGTTTACCCATGGTAAGAATAGGTGATTCAAAATTAAGGGTAGCTACCAAAATCCCTAAAGAGACGTTGGATCAGTGGTTTGTGGTTGGTAGACTTGGAGGTGCAGAGTGGGGGTGTCAAGTAAACGGATGAGTATGTATGAGGGTTGTGATCTGGCATGACATCTTCAGCAATATAATCTCAATTGAAATGTGAGCATGAATAGACCAAAATACCCTCTAAAAAAATCATAATAACAGGGGTGCCACTACACTGTTCAATGTTCAAATGGCAGGTCTATAAATATATAGTTAACTACATGGCTTTAGTTTGTTACGTGACATCCATGCATTACACTAAACATTTTATCAACTAGCACAGCAACAATCAGAAATAGATTTGTTTACTCGATGAACACCGTATTACTCTTGCAAACCAAAACCGAATAAGTTATAGTACCTTGAACAACATCACAAAACAGAGTTCTAACACACATCACATTTTAATAAAAACCAACAAAATTACTTGAAGCACTTGGCATCCAGAAGAGCTTCACCCTCGAAAGGCTCCTGATCCTCGATCATCTGATTCACGCGTTCTTTCTGTGCCTCGTCTGAAAGGTCAACCTTGGTCCACTCATAGAGCTCCATGTCGTAGCACTCGTCCATTACAAACTTGGGGATCTCTGGCCCACGGAACAACCACAAACCCTTCACCTTGAATGGTGGCTCGTTTCCAATGATCAGCATCTTTCCAAAAGCGTACTTGCGTGCAAGATCCATACGCTGCAAGAATCCACCGACCTTGTTCATGGTAACAAACGAGACAGTGTTCTCGTCGTTATATTTGTAGGTGCAAAACCATAGAGAGTAACCTTCAGGGTCAAACATGTCCCAAAAACCTGCAACAATACATAAGCGAAAACTTGATTAAAACAGACATAATAGTGTTCAATTTTACAAATAGCATGAATGCATGTTGATGTTTTAAACTTCTAGCGTAAAAGGAGGTTACAAACTAAAATAACTCGTCTAGAATGCAGTATGAAATCGGGACATTTTCCAAAGTTCCTGCATGTTTTTGCACAGAAACTTTTTGTCTAACTTTCACAATGTAGCATTATATTAAAAAGGTAAATATTACTAATAAAATAATGTACAAGACTTCATGTGTTTTATGTACACTAAGGAGTTAGGACAACTTTAGAGACATTTAATAATTTTCAATTGGTTATTCTAGTTTCTACTTCAATTAATTAACCAAACATAACTAGAGTAGGCACATTCATAAGTTAATGGGTTAAATTTCTCACATTAACAAAAACTACAGGCAAATTAGTAATAACGGCAAGCCTAAGTAGTTAACTTGGCCGATATATCGGTGATATATCACCGATATCTCGGTTATCGGTCATCGACCGATATATTGGTACCGATATTTTGCACCGATATTATCGGCAATATTGGCCGATATTTGACCGATATATCACCGATATTCCCGATATTGGTGTTTTTCTTCTTAGTTCTTCCATTTTTCTTACTTCTTATAGTTGTTAGTACTGTTTTATGTCTTAATTGTTAATAATTAGTGTTAAATATTAGTGTTTTAAGTCTTAACGAGTTCCCACTTGCTACAATTGTTAGTGTTTTGCAAGTTGTAAAAGGTTAATTTGTTAATGGTAGGAGAGTATATTGAATTGTTAGTGTTAAATTGCTACATGTGGATTTTGCATGATATAAAAATTGCCGATATCCCACCGATATCTCACCGCGATAACCTAAAACTCAAATATCGGTCCCTCACCGATATCCGATATTTTACCGCATTAATTGCTTAGCGGCAAGCTTCATGTTCTAATAGAACGTGAAACTCAAAAGGCAAAGGAGAAAATACCTTTAATTGCAACCTCACGGAAGTTAGTCTTGGTGTTAGAGTAGAGCCTCTTCCAGTCATCCAAAACCATCTTACTAGGAGGTAGCAGATCAAGAGGGTTCTTTGCCTTGGGCTTTGGTGCCTCTTCCTCTTCTGCGGCTGCAGGCTTAGGGGCTTCTTCTTTTGGTTTAGGGGCTTCTTTTTTGGCCTCGGTTTTTGGCTTAGCCTCGGGTTTCTTTGCTGAAGGGAGTGGGATAGTAGCTTCTGTCTGCTTCACTTCACCAATTATCTTGCTAAACTTAGGCTGATTTACCAAGGTCCAGAAATACCTCTCAACGTGAGGAAACTCAGATGTAAAGCTCTTTGGCATCAACAGTTTAAAACCCAGCAACAAGTTGCATGTCATGATGATGTCCGCCAACGTCACACAATCACCAACCAAAAAAGTGTGTGTAGCAAGATAAGTGTTAAGAGACTCCAAAGCTCTCTTCACAGCAGCAATACATTGTTCTTCATACTACAAAACAAACACACAACAGTATTATGATGGAAATAAAAATACAAAAGAAAGTATACATAATACAACATATATACATATAACTTTCTAATGCAATGATCATGCAAGTTTAAAAAACTGAACCAAGGCGAAATTAAAATTAAATTTCAAAACTATACATCTTATAAAAACTAGAACACTAACTATTTTCATCGCAAGATTCATCAAAAAGATTGAAAATGTTTGAAAATGACACAAAACGTCTAAAACGTCAAAAACACACATTAAAACACCCTGAGTTGCAACTTTTTTAGCGACTCAGCCTACGAGACGCACATACAAAATAACCCCTTGAGGCTCCATCTCACACTCGTTTTCTGGCCGCCTCGCCTCAAGGTGCATGCCGTGGCCGTTTTTTAACTATGCACGTAACCGGCATAAATACTTTTGAATAATAGACAATATATGAAATTGAGAGATAGATCTGAAAGTGTAACTAACAGGTTTGATGTAGTTAGCATATCCCAATCTTGGAACAAACCAGCCCCTCATATTTACATCGAGCTCAAATGAAGAGAAATCAATCCATTGCTCAATTTGACCCTGTATTAAAGAAACATGTAAGCTTCATTTATAAGGAAAAAAAAATCTTTTTATTACAACAAATGTAAGCTTCATTTATAAGGAAAAAAAAATCTTTTTATTACAACAAATGAACGCAAAAAACTTACATATTCTATCGGTGAAGAACCAAAGAGAGAACTTCCATGTGCAACTGCAATAATCAAGATATGACAAGATAAACACCACCTCCACACAAAATAAACAAAAGGGTTTAAACTTTAAACAAATATCATGTTGTTCCTCACCGTAGCGAGCAATCGCATTGCTTTCAAATACAGGCCCATCAGGAGTCTCGAGAACAGGAACCTAGATCAGTGAAAATTAATGTAAACTATTGATTTCCTTTCATTTTGCGTTTTATTAACACCCAAAAAACAATACCTTTCCAATCGGGTTCATCTTAAGAAACTCCGGGGTCTTGTTTGACACGCCCATCTCAAAATTTTCAGCAACTTTGACTTCAACACCAACATATTCCGCAGCAATTAGAGACTTGTAGACATTCTTGTTTTGTGCATTTGCATGCAAAATCTATAACCAAACCACACAAACAAACATAAAATTTAAGTTTTTAAACCTCAAAGGTCAAAAACATCTTATAAAAATTGCATTATAAGAGCACAAGCAATTGCAGAAAGCGTCAACGATCCAAGCCAAGCCCGAGCTCAACAAAGCTTGAACTCGGCTCATTAACTTACAAGATCCCGAGATCATGCCTCAGCTAGTGAGTAGTTTTAAACCTAGAACTCAGCTCATTTATTATTTTCATTTTATTTATACACATAACTTTTTCATAGATAGATAATATATTATAATTTCATATATAATACAATATAAATTATTCTTTTATTTATAACCTAATTATGATTATAAATAATAGACCCGTTTAGTCTTGCAAACCAGCTTGGCCTAAGCCCGATATTGTCTTTTAGCGAGCCGATCTCAAGTAGCTCAAAGCCGCTTGCTTGCTCACTTACACAACAAACAGTAGCATAATCATACGCTTAAAAAGCCCTAAAACAGCTTAAAATTAATATAAAAATCCATCTCAAACTCAAATATTATTATAACTTATATGAACACAAAACATGTCAAAAAAAGGTCAAACAAATACAACAAAATCTTCAAAGCCTAATAGCTCAATACACTACAATAATAACACATCAAAAACTAATCGGAAGGTAAAAAAAGAACTAACCAGCGCCATTGCTTCAGGAACAAACGATCGCCTTTTGATATCGATCTAGAGTGACAAATGAACTGAAATTAGTAGGTGAATGTAGAAAAAACAGAGGGAAACAATGGATGATAATAATATTATTAGAGGAGAGAGAGGCAGATAGATGGATACCTGTTGTTATAGGAACGTCTGCTCCAAAGCAATGACTATAACTATTATGAATCTAGGGTTTTGAGGAAGTGGGTTTGTTTGTTTATAAAGGTGTCTTTTTATCTTTCTTGTTATAAAACTGAAGGAGTTATGGTTACCAAATGAGGCCCGGCCTATTAACATTATATGATCTTGGGCCCAAAATTGTTTTGATTTCGGGTAATTCGGGTAATTATCTATATTCTATATCTATATTCTATATCTATATCTATATCTATATCTATATCTATATCTATATCTATATCTATATTTCTAAGCCTCCACGAATTCCTATCTTGGACCATATCCTCGGAGAGGTGCAATTCTAACAAATCTTGTCTAATCCGATCAACCCAAGTCAATTTGGGTCTGCCTCTACTCCTCCTCCCCTCCACCGTGAGGTGTTCCACACTTCTGATTGGAGTTGTCATAGCTATCCATACCTACAGCAGTTAAAATCTGTCCATGAAATGGTCCCTTCATGAAACAACCATCCAACCCAGGATTTCTCTACCGCATAACCTCCACTCATCCTTCAAACCATCTAGACAAATGTAAATTATTCTAAACTGCCTTGTAGGGCTATTTGGATTATATGCTCTCTATCTACATCAATTTTGATTGATGTTCCAGGGTTACATCTCATCAACTCCTCACAATAATCTCCAAGCTTCTCATACTGATTACTATAACAACCTACCATTTTTGCAGTTGCTTTCACCTTGGCCCTAAACATCTGGTTTCTTGTCACCTGAACTTGCCTATTCTTCTGAACAATATCAACTAAAGCAGCTATTGTTATGTTTGGACTTGCCTAGACAATATGCTCTATCTCTTAAGCAAACCAAGAAACTGTGCATAATCTAACACCCTGACATTGAAGACAAGAATGATATGTGATTAAGGTCTTCACAACCCAAGCCCCAACTACCTCACTATAGGAGATGTGCAGAGCAAAAGGACAGGTGGGTGGGGGTATTTCTTTCTAGGTTTCTTGGGTTTTGAGGTGGAGGGTTCTGCCTCTCCTTTTTTTTCACTATTTTGGGAGGGTTTACAGAAATGTCCCCCCAACTTTGACTTATCTACATTAATGGCACAATTACCACCAAGTTATGGATTAATACCCTGGTAAATAACCCTGAACCTAGACTTATCATTCTTCACAATCATAAGCTGCCTCCTGGTTTCCACAGCAAAGTCCTTCACCATCTTCTTTATAACAGCTCTAGAAGTAAATGTTTGAGTAAGATAAAATGGACAGTCAACATTCTTTGATTTGCCACTCCTCTTCTGTTTCTTGTTCCTCCTAAGTGACTTGTGTAACATAGGCTCATCATCATCACTCAAACTGTCAAAGTCATCTAAATCTACTTCAACATCCTCTTTCATTTCATCCCTAGATTCCTCACCTTCACTAACATCTCGATCTACTTTAGCCTTAAAGTTTTCCATATTAACCTCATAATCCTCTACTAAATTGTCCTCATCTACAATGAAGTCAGAGTCATCATCATCATTCTCTACAGTTTCCATGTTTTTCTTTTTCTTGCTAGTGTTTGCATCACCTCTATCCTCACTACCAGATGATTGATTGTCCTCATCCCTATCAGGCTTATAAGCACTATCTTCACCAGGGTCGTCCCTAAGAATTCAGGTGCTTGGGCAAAACCATGAAAAATGTGCCTCTTACCCTTAAGCCTTGATGAAACAAATAACATAAACTATTTTATTTAAACGATGATTAAAATATTACAATGAGTTAATAACATACTGTATTAAGCGAATAGGTAACCAAGGCTGAATAAAGCTTCTTTAACATTCTTTTAGCCCAAAGCTTTTGAATTAGGTTGGGGGAAAATTTTGTTTGCTTCTGTGTGTCGCAGGTTTCTTCTATTCTTTTTGTTTTTTTTATTTAGTTAAATTAAATGAGCAATGGGCTTTTAAACTTTTTATGGATTACTAGTATTTGGGTTATTTTATAATTTAAAAGATGTGTTTAATAGGCCGGAGTTTAAATGTTTAAAGGTGTATTTTAAAAAACATATACATACATACATATATATATATATATAGGATTTTTTTAAATGTGCCTCCGATATTTTCGGGCCCTGGCCGGTTGGCCTCCCCGGGCCACCCAAGGGCCGACCATGATCTTCACTATCAGTACATTCCCACAAATCCAAATCTGTCTGATATGAGAATTCTTTCTCATCAGACTTATTAACATCTTCACAAACCTTTCTGTCTTTTAAAGTTTCATAGTCTGGACTATATGTTCAACATATACCTCAATTAGCTTCTCAGTCTCAACTAGTTTGAGTAGTTCTAAGACTTGTTTATCAAATAAGATTGGTCTTAATCCAGTATCTAGGCTTTCTCCTGGCTGCCTATAAAAAAACCTAACTTCATCACTCTCTAAGTACCCTAGTTCAGACAAAAAGTCATACAAAGTTACATAACAAACCAATCAGAGTGAACATGATCAATGTAGTTAACTTTGCCGGTTAGATACATCATAGCTTCAGGGTCACTAAACTCACCAACATGATAAAGCTTAATCGAAAACTTTTGTTTGCTTGAACTTGTATAATCATAGAAACAGAGGTTAGCGACAATAGTTTGAGTTACTAAGACAAAGACGAAAAGTGTTGTATTGGCCATATTTTGAGTCATGATCAAATTCCTGATCGTATTTCCTCACACGCCATCCTTCGTCGTCGTCCATGATCAATGTCACAACAGGGGAGATCAACAATTGCAGAGGAATGTGGATTTGGAGGGAGAAGAAAAGCATAGGGAGTATAATGACGTGAAAAGGGAACAATTAGGGTTAAAAAAAATGTTATAAGGGGATAAGAAACTTACCTGGGTTATAAAATAATAAGTGATGTGACGAAAATGTCCATGACTTAACGTCAAAAACTTAACTGAGTTAAGTTGTTCGACTGTTTTGGCCTATTTTTTCAAAGGTCAGGCATTGTTCAAGCAATTTTTAAAAGATTGGGCTGGAATGACAAATTTGGTCAAACCACAGGGACGGTTTTGGTAATTTACTCATAAATAAAAGTTGGCACCAAAGATTTGATATATAACGCATGACGTCTTGGTCTAGTGGTATAGTGTCCCCCTTACAAATATGAGGTTGTGGGTTCAAATCCTTACAAATGCAAGGTTATATCGAAATAAGGTGGTATAAAATTTGACGTTAAAAAAAATGATATATAAAAGTGTATATCATTTTCAATTCCAATTGGTTTTTAATCTACTAACTACTAACTAATAACAAGTAACCCTAGTTGTTGTAATTTTGGGGATAAAAACAAAAACGTGATCAACACTCCACACACACTCTTGCTTCTCTCTCCGTCTTCTTCCCCCAAAACCCTCTCAATCAATTGCTTCTTCAATCACACTCTGTAACAATCTTATTGTTGTTAATACATATGCCCAAGAAAACGAAATTATCAAAAGGATATTAAAGAATATTATTATTGTTGTTGTTGGATGGCGTCTCATAGTTGGAGGGATGCATACAGTGGCATGTCTACTGATAATATCAAGGGTTTGGTCTTAGCATTGTCTTCAAGCTTGTTCATTGGGTCTAGCTTCATCGTTAAGAAAAAGGGTCTCAAGAAAGCAGGTGTTTCTGGTGTTAGGGCAGGTAATTTTATTATATTTTCTTCTTCATTATTATTATTATTATTATTATTATTTGTAATTGATGGATGATCTGTTTGGTTCAGTTTCAAGTCCCTGTTTTGTACTGCAACTTTAATTGGATAGTTAATGATAGGATTTTTGGTGTTAAACTGTCAATAAGTTATATAACAGCATTATCTAAATTTACTTAAAAGTAAACTTTAATTAAGATTATGTATGATGTTAATCGAGTCTCGGTTGACCATGTGATCCGGATTCGAAACACTATCGTGTAAAAGTATTAACAAGTTAACAAACCACAGTAAAACATGCAGCGAATGTCGAATGTCTACTAGGGTTAAAACATGGTCTCACAATGTTGATGCAACCATTTGTAAGTAACCTTAGTTTAGAAAAAGCGTGTATAAGATGCACCTTGTTTCTGATAATGTGAAGCGACGTACGTACATGAGGTGCAGGTCATGTTTGCTTGAGGCACGTGCATGAGGTGAGGCTCTTGTGCACGGGAAGATTTTGTGTATCGGGAGATTGTACATGTAGCTTTTTAGGTTGTACAGGGTTGTTTATATGTTAAATCCGTATTTGTAAAAGCAAGTTAGTAATATCGATGTGCGACACACAATTCTGCTTGTAACAAGTAATGCCCACTCAACTGCTTGGAATTTGATTCTTTGGTTACCGAATCTCTACTTGCATTATACATTCCTTCATGTTAATCATTTATTAGGTTTATATAGTAATGCGTTTATGGTATATTTTTTGAATCACTAGAATAAGAAAAACAAAGTGTTACATATTGCATAAATGGATAAACCAACTATGTTTGAATTAAGGATATTTCAGGTGTTTTTGGTATTTAACGCATTCCAATTTCGTTCATTCCTAACTTACACAAACTTAAATTTTCCTTACTAACAAGTATGTCCTTTGTCAGGAAGTGGAGGATATTCTTACTTATACGAGCCTCTATGGTGGGTAGGCATGATAACAAGTGAGTTTGTTTATTTGATGTTGTTTAAGATATAATTTAAAAGGTAACCTGGTTTATTATAAGTGTGTTTGTTTAATGTTGTTGACTTGTCTCTACAGTGGTTGTTGGAGAGGTTGCAAACTTTGCCGCCTATGCATTTGCACCAGCTATTCTGGTCACTCCGCTCGGGGCACTCAGCATTATAATCAGGTATAATTTAACTTCAGAATTTATGTTTAATTTATCCTTTCTTCTTTGCATGACAGCTGTACATTATAACTTACCATATTTCAGCGCTGTACTTGCACATATTATTTTACGTGAAAAATTACATATTTTCGGGGTTCTTGGTTGTGCTCTATGTGTTGTGGGGTCCACTACAATCGTTCTACATGCTCCTCAGGAACGTGCAATTGAATCAGTTACAGAAGTATGGGATCTTGCTACAGAACCAGGTAACAAACCGTCTCTTTTGCTTTACCCTAATTCAGATAAACTGTAACTTTTACGTTTTCGTTTTCCTTTTTATTTTGTTCTTTCTTAATTATTCTTATTTGACAATTTATTGCAGCTTTTGTTCTGTATGGAGTGCTTGTATTAGTAGCTGTTTTTATACTTGTGGTACATTATATTCCCTTATATGGTCAGACACATGTAATGTGCTATATTGGAGTTTGTTCATTAGTGGGCTCTTTGTCGGTATGTATCTTATTTGGGTATTTTCTTTTTCCCTTTAAAATTGATTTTCTTCATTTAATTTGTTCGGTCGCGTCATTTTTCTTTTACAGGTGATGAGTGTGAAAGGTCTAGGTATCGCTTTAAAGCTTACCTTTTCAGGAACGAATCAATTAGTTTATCCTCAAACATGGGCTTTTACCTTCTTTGTTCTTCTTTGCGTCATTACTCAAATGAATTATTTGAACAAGGTAATAAATTCTCATCACCACACAACAGTTGTAATTCAACCGAGAGTGTATTGAAGTAGCTTGTTGTCTAATGCTAAACTTTTAGTTTAATAATTTGTCACATGTCAACGGGTTTATTTTCTTAATTGAGAGATATATTTTTCTTGCACGTATTAATGCTTTTCTGTCTGTTTTTCGGTGCAATATTGAGTGCAGGCGCTTGACACTTTCAACACAGCTGTCGTCTCTCCCATATATTATGTTATGTTCACAACTCTTACTATCATAGCAAGTGTGATCATGTTCAAGGTAATTTTTTTATCCATAGTCAAGTGATAAATCATAAATGTCTGAATTATATTTTTGTAGCAGTACTTAACCCTGGTTAAGAACCTCAACCCCACCCCACCCTTTTATTGTGTGCACACACAAAGCCGTTCAATGCAAAACTAATTTTATGTACAGAACCGTGAGAATCACATAAACATCTGCAACTATTGCATTAGGTGCAATACTGTATAACAACCTCGTTTTCTCTCCCACTATATTTGTTGTGCGTTTGTACGTAGTGATCCGTAAATCGTAATAATGTAATGGGAGTTGGAAAGAGAGTAGTAAGCTTTTGTGTGTGTGTGTGTGAAGAATGCATCTTTGTAACTTACTTTCTCTAAGCAGGATTGGGACGGGCAAAATCCTACGCAAATTGTAACCGAACTTTGTGGGTTTGTGACGATACTTTCTGGAACCTTTCTTCTTCATAAAACCAAAGACATGGTTGAAGGTATGTTTGCTCATCATTTTGTTTCCATCTTATACTTGAAAAAGTTGGTTGAGCTTTATGAACACTACTTAATATGCCTTGTTAGTTGAGGTAGCAAAATGGGCGGGTAGATAACGTATCCCAGTATGTTGTGCTGACCTAGGACACGTTTGTCCAAAACTTTTGATAATTTTGTATCAAATATATATACAAGAGTTATATTATTTCAGTAGAGGTATAAATTTTTGAACGAAATGGTTAACTAGGTCTTATTCACTTGGGCATGGGATTAGATTTAAAATTTTCATCAGTTTGGAACAGGCTTGATATTAGGTATACCCGCTCGAGGCTTGATTAGCGGAACATGTTTATAGATAATATTATTCAATCCTAAAAAGTATAATGAGAAGTTTGTTGAAGTTATCAGAAACATGATATTATTAAAACTACAAAGTTATTAGATATATAGTTGAGTGATTGATTTTTCATGTCGGTTATTGAGGCGAGTTTAAGATAAGGGTTTCTGGATATGAGTTTTCCAAAAGCGACACAATTTTATGATTTTCTATGATAAACTGATAATTTGATACTGGAGTTTCTATAACCCGTCCCATACCAAAAGCCCATTTCCATCCTTAACGTTTGCGGACTTTTGTCCCAGGTTCAACGCGACTTCCAAAACATATGGATGAGGAAGAAGGCATCCCTTTGAGACGGCACGATTCTAGTAATATGAGGGTACAATAATGTAATTCTGTGCTTCCGTTTTTTTTAGTAAACTACACCGATACCACATTGTATCTTTACCCTTGGGCTTTTTCATCATGCAGTGGTGATTGATTATATGAATTTTGTCCATGTAAGTTGATAATAACAGGTATACAACGTCCAGCATATCGTTTCTATATGTATTCATGCAAGGGCAACGATCTCATTGTTTGGTTGTGTCGTTGCCTGCCTTTCGTTTGAAAGTCGTATGACATCATCTGAATATGTATAAACTGTCAAATTTATGGGTCAATGACGATGAAAATGCAACACGGCTCTCAGCTTTCTCGGCTACCAAGAATTAGAAAGAAAAACTATAGAAAGTAACTTTAAATGGTTACATCTCACCCTTCATTGACTTTAATACTAAAGAGGTTTCAAACACTAGAATAGTATTTTTGACATCTTTCATGGATTCATGCCTATTAAGGTGGCAAAATGGGTGTGTTGATCAACAAGTAAAACCAATTAACTTTTAGTAAATCAGTGCCGGATTGGGTTGGGAACGCAATAAACTTTCAACCTTGGTTACGGAGTGCTAGAGAATCACATACGAGTGGGATGAAATTCACTTTATCCATAGTCGCGGTGTAAATGTATTGCTCGTGAGCTACTCAAGTTTGAGTCTGAGCTTCATACGCCGGGCTCAGGGTGGATGGAAGTCAGCCATGTAGGGAGGAGCTCTCAAAACCATAATATCAATGTTGTATTTTCATTTAAAATAATAAGACATCTCATTTTATCTTGATTTAACTTGGAGGCACCCTTAAATCCCTTAGACTATCAAAGCCAATCCAATATAAAAATTGAAATTGTCCAATTGTTGTTTATAATTAATAAAATGACATGATATGATTTATTTGTAAGTCATTTTGCATTCTCTCGGAGGGTGTTTGAGATTACGTTTTGAATCTGATTTTTAGATTATTGCATTTTGAAAACACAAATAATCAGCTTTTAGTGTTTGGATAATCAGTTTTTTAGGCTACCAAAACGCAATAATCTATAAGCAACTCCACCCGTGTTTTTTCAAAACGCATAATTTGTTTTGAATAATCAATCCCAAACGCTCCCTAAGTGATCTCTAACATCATTATTATGATTTTGTTTCTCATAGAACTAGTAAATTTATTGCAAGTCTTTTAACCCAACCCGTTTTGAACTGACACGTTCTAGCCTGACCCATTATGACATGTTCTAGCATGTCTCATCCCACTACGACCAAAAATCCAAGATTCTCCCTGAGCGAGCTTGATTAGGTTCACAAGACTAAACATATATAGATATAATATATATACACAAAAAATAACTAAATATTTAAGTGTCGATCCTAAGCCGAGGTCAAGATTGTTATATCATTTACTAGCCGAGCTCGAGCTCCCTAAGTTAAACAAGCAGAGCGAGCTCAAGCTTAGTCAAGCTCGTCGAGCCTGGCTGCTAATCCACACAATCAAGTTGAGAACAGGAGCTGATGGACCAAAAAAAAACGCAACTTAACGTGCTTAAACTCATGGAACTGACATTGTTTGGCAACCTCATGGAAGGCTATTATGCAAGTTACAATAGTTTTTCCCTCATAATGTGACACTGAAAAAAAAATTGAAGTAAACCGAAAAAATCTTGTCCTGATGACTAATCATAATGTATATTTTGAACAACAAACCTGTTAGTTTTGTCCGTGGGGCGGACCGGGCCAGTCAGAAAGAGCTTCAAACATGCAGGTAGGGATATGGACTTTGGTACCAAAATGATGGCTTTTATTTTTCAGTTTCAAAAGCCAAATCAAATATTTGATTGTAGTCATCTACAAAATGCACATCAAGACCTTCCTTCACATTAGGTGCCAGCTCATCAAAGTCTCTTTTGTTAGCCAAGGGAAAGATAATTGTTTTCACACCGCTTCGTCTTGCAGCTATTGTCTTCTCCTTCACCTGTATTTACACACAATTGTTTTATGACGATGTTTTAATATTAGAGGTGGCACGATGGGTCGGAGAGGTGATGGGCCAGATGGGTTTGGGTTGAAAATTAGGGTTTTAGTACAGGTTAAACCATGCACGTGTTGGATTGACCCGTAAACATCTTTTTTTTCCTGGTTTTCAAAATGTGTATTTATTTACAAAAAAAAAAATATAAATAATAAATTAAATCTTTGAATAAAACAAAATAGGACTGTGTTAAGTAAAACTTAAAAGCTCAGATTACGCGACTTTTAACCCATTGGCCCGTTCCCTTGTAGCTAATCCCAACTTGACCTTGGTTTTAAAAAGCGCGAAGCGCACTAAAGCGACGAGGTCCAAAACCGAGGCGCAAAGCGCAAAAGCGGTGGGATTTTCGTACGCGAAGCGCAAGACGATTATATAATTTTTTTTATATATGCTATAGGTTTTTAGCATCATTTACCCAAACTATAGATACAAATAAGGTTTATACATGATTTAACAACCCTTTTAGCTACATATATAACAATTTTAAACATAAAAACACCTCCCGTACGAAAAGCGCGCGCCTCAAGGGCTTTTTTTTTTGGCAAAAAATCACGCTTTTCCTGCGCTTCTTGTACAAGGTGCGCCTAGGGTTACATAAGGCGCAGAGCCTGGCGCCTCAGTGCGCTTCGCGCTTAATCGCGCTCAAGGTGCGCTTTTTAAAACGTAGAACTTGACAACTTCATAAAGCTTCTGCAATTATGATGGACCCAATTAAACTATAAAGCCAGAAGTTATAACTAGATTCAGAACACATACCCCGCCAATTGGAAGGACCCGACCCGTAAGAGTCACTTCCCCAGTCATGGCTAGGTCTTTCTTGACATGCTTGTTCATTGCAAGTGAAAGCAAGGAAGTAATCATGGTGCAACCAGCACTAGGCCCGTCCTTAGGTGTAGCACCAGCCGGGACATGTAAATGAACCTTGGAATTTGCAAAAAACGGGTTATCGTGATCTTTTACAGCCAGTATTCCTCTGGCAACAGTGTGAGCAATTTGAGCACTTTCCTTCATGACATCACCGAGTTGACCCGTGAGATGAAGAGATCCTTTCCCTTCACCTTGTTCAATCTGTGTGGTCTCTATATATAAAGTGGACCCGCCCATAGCGGTCCATGCAAGACCCATCACAACTCCTAATGGCGTCTGGTCATACATGCGTTCAGCATGGAATACTGGTTTTCCAACATAATCTGCAAGGTTTTTCTCATCAATCAGCACTTTTTCCGTTGCTTCATTATCCTGGGAATGACACCATGAAATATTAAATTTTATGAGAATTTTAGCACTTATAAGCGTTTTATCCACAAGATTCATTAGTTGATTTACCTTCAAATCAGAATCCTGATGAGCAGCTGAAACATTCGTCTCGACAACTTCAGCTTCTTCAGTCTCCTTGGACTCAGTTTCATCCTGAGTGGACTCAGTTGCATCCTCCTGGGTGGACTCACTTCGTAAACTTGAAGGTTCATTTTGTGCTCCTTGTCGAACTAAATGCAAAGCAATCTACAAAGGAAGTTGCATAAAAGAAAACACAAATACCATTAAAAGTTAGGGTTTTAAACCTGGCATAAAAAGATTAAAAAAACACAGAGAGCATCCAACTGGCATTATGATTCAGCTACACAGCTATATGATTTCAGGCAAATGCCACAATATTAAAAAAAACAATATAGAGTGGGCAAACCTTGCGGTAGATTTTCTCAATTTGTTTTTGAAGATTACGAACCCCAGCTTCTCGGCAGTAATTTTCTATCAAAGAAAGAAGAGCTGCATCTGTCAAGTCAACCTGAAAACAAGATGCTTTCTGTTTAGCTATGATAAAATAATACTTTTATATCTTACATTTGTTCAAACTAAGTAAACTTTGTCAGCGTTGATGATTTACATGTATCTGAACTTTAAACATTAACATATCGAAATGCATGTACAAGATTACAGTTTCCTATCTGAAGGAAATTGATGGGAATTACGTTGTATCCACTAATGTAAAAAAAATAAAAAATAAAAAATAAATAAAATAAAACTGACTAGTTAACTGTCATCTTTCTAATATATAGGGAGGGAGAGAGAGAAAGACCTGCTCGGGCTTGACACCACATGCATCACGGGTATTCTTTTCTAAATAATCTCTGGCAATATGCATTTTCTCATCAGTAATATAACCAGCAATAGGAATTATCTCCATTCTGTCCAAAAGTGGACCTGGTATCGTTTCAATCACATTTGCTGTGCATACAAACAAAACCTGCACCACATATGTGGGAATGTTTATTATACTATACTTGCTGATAAAATAAATAAATGTGTACTTGAGAATTTTTCATCAAGGCTTTATTAATTGACAAACACTATCATTTTACATTTCCACTGTCCAGACTTCTTTAATAAAGACGTTTGTTGGCCATTAATACTAAAAGTGGCAAGCCTGGTTCTTTTCTTTGAAACCAGTGTTGTAAAAGGCGGGCTAGGCGGTCGCCTAGGTGCCGCCTTGTCCCTAGTCGGCCATGAATATAGGATAAAGGGGCTAGTCGCTAGTCTAGGCGTTTTGGCCATTAGGCGGGGCTAGGCGGGGTTTTTTTTATTTTTTTAATTTAAATAAAAAAGTATTTCTTAGTATTATGTGTATATATCTAAGTATTTCTAAGTATTATGTGTATATATCTTAACATATTTTCAAAAAACACCTAAATTTGTGTGTGTGTGTGTCGATATATATAATACGTATAAAAATACCAAAACGCCTAATTCCGCCTAGTCCCTAGGCTAGGCTAGACTTCATCGCCTGCCTAGCGCCTTCTACAACCTTGTTTGAAACAAAAGAAGCTAACTTATATACATAAAAAAGTTATACAAAAAAAATGCAAAACAGAACCACGATGTTACTTACCTTTGACAAGTCAATTGGAACATCTAGGTAGTGGTCTAAGAAATTAGCATTTTGCTCCGGATCAAGCAGCTCCAACATAGCACTTGCAGGATCACCTGCATGTCCCCTTCCCAACTGCAGCCAAGATAACAAATGAAAATTATATAACCAAAAGCTATTTCCAAATGCAATTATTAAATGTCATTTTACTCATGAATCACCGTAATATCTTACAAAATTAAACTATACCTTGTCAATCTCATCAATAAGAACAAGAGGGTTTGCAGTTCCCACGCTTTTTAGACACTGCACCATTTTCCCGGGCATTGCACCTATATACGTACGGCGATGTCCCTGGTAGAGTTAAAATGTTAATACAAAGATAATACTGTTTGCAAACAGTTCAAATAGGTTGCTTATAGACCAATTTTGTTGTTGCATACAGACCTCACTTTATCAAAATATATAGATTATATTGTAGTAATATTGTTATTTGCATCTTAATCGATATATTAAAACTCTTAGTAAAATGATAAGAAAACAAATTGGCAAAAGAAGTGTTTGTGGGTCAACCTAAACCCATATTGACCAATGACCCCCCCCCCCCCCAAATCCCCATCTTGCCCCTATATACTGCTAAAAATCAGGAGTACAAAACTTCTTAATACAGGTTCTTGACCTTGATTTCAGCAACATCAGACAATCCACCAACAGAAAATCGATAAAACTTTCTGTTCAAAGCACGTGCGATTGAACGACCAATGCTAGTTTTACCCACTCCAGGAGGACCAGAGAGGCAAATGATTTTTCCTGCAACAAAAATATATCCTGTATCAAACCTCTTTTACTTCAAGATCACACATTATTAATATCTAAGAATCTAAGACCCAAGTCTTTCCGTGATGCTATTTTTACTTGGTATATTTTACTAAAATCCAACTTACATGTCACCGTTAAAAAGATAAAATGAAAATAAACTAACCTTGTGATGTCCCTCTGAGTTTTCCCACAGCAATAAATTCAAGTATCCTTTCTTTAACATCAGTCAATCCATAATGATCCTCATCAAGAATTTGTTGAGCCCGTAGGACATCAAAGTTTTCATCACTGAAATTAGTTGTTAAAATAAAAGTTTAACATCAGAAACACAACCCTTTCTACTTACAGAACCAAAGTGATAATAGAAATCATAAATAAGCCTAATTTGTATTATAACAGTACAACGCTATAACGATCAAATCCAAAAGATACTGACATACCTATAATTACCCCAGGGTAAGGCAGTCAACCAATCAAGATAGTTACGAGTAACATTAAATTCACTTGAACTTGCTTCCAAGAGTTGCAGTTTCTTCAGTTCTTCTTCGATAACTTGCAGAACATGTGGCGGAATTTTCTCCTTGTTTGGATCAATTCTATCCCTAAATTTATCTGCAGAAGAACAAAATGATTGTTGAGTCGTATAAATGAAAACAGCATTAGATAGCAAAAGTTCATCAAGTAATAAAATCTGAAAGTAACATGCATTCGCATGATATAAACGAAAAGAGTGAAGTTACCAGTGAGTGCTGTTTTGTCATCAGTCTCGAGTCCTAATTCCTGTAAAAAGATAACACTCATCCTACTAATTAAGAATGGATACATAATTGTATACCGCAAAGAAATTTTTGAATTAAGAATGTGACAATTAACAAAATTGCAGAGAGAGAACAATAAAACTAGAATTAGCTATAAAAGTACCTTCTTGATAGCCTTAAACTGCTCATTCAACAAGTAACGGCGTTGTTCGGTACTTATTTTCTCCTCGATTGCTTTTGCTATGGATTCCTAATCAAAAACCAAGAAGATTGAGATGGAATCAAAAACAAAAAAATATTACTTGCAGAACTATATGTAATAAGATGCTAGCAGGACTTACTTGAATCCTATGTATCTCCATTTCTTTCTTTAATAGTTCAAGACTGAGTCTCAATCGTTTGTACACCTAAAAATATAGTAAAAATGTGAGAATGGAAAATCTATTATATACTTATCACCAGCTTGAAAACTTCACGAGAGTTAGCAAACATTCCTTTGAAATGTGACTGTGACTTACATCTAACTCTTCAAGCACTTGCTGGCATTGTAATTTGTTGGAACCAGATATTGCAGCACCGAAATCTGCTAATCTTGGATAATTAAAATCACCAATATGCTGCAGGAAATATAAGCAATTTAACGAAGAATGACAAATAAAGAATTTAGTGTAGGAATATGGTAACAAAAAAATTAAAAAAAAAGCAGATGCAAAGATTACAGTCATCCAGCTAAACACGCATTATCAAACCATAAGCAGATGCAAAAATAACAGCATACTTTTTGTTCCATTATGAAATATTAGAATTAAATATCTGACTCAAGGATTATAAAAATGAGAAAAAATTAAAAAATTGTAAGGCTCTATATTTATGTTACTTTTTGTTCTCAGTCTTTGATAAAGTACATGAAGCACAGACTTGTGTACAGTAATGTATCATTGACGAACACTCACCTACTTCATACAGGGAAAACACTACAAAACTGTAGTTGATGCATTCGTACTACAATGATCTATATAAAGCATTCAATGCTCATATATTTTCTACTTTAATTTATGCCTATCCTAGTTTTCACCATAGTTATCAAAGGCGCTAGGCACACTCAAGGCGCATAGGCCTTGCCTAGGGCCTAGGCGCGAGGCGCAAAAAAAGCAAGGGCCTGAGATAAAAAAAAAGCGAACAAAGAAAATAAAGTAAAAATATATTAAAATAATACTATTCTTCATATACTTAGTATCAAAAGTTTTAAAATATTGATGTATTAGTGTATAGAAATAGTTTTTTCCTTAGATAAAAGTAGAAATCTGGTTGGAATCTAGCCATAATTTAACGAATTTGGCTGGAAACTCTCCAGAATTTGGGAATCTAGCTGAAATCTGCGCCTAAACCATCACCTAGGGAGTTAAAGCGCAATTTCCTCGACTCAAAGCGCAAATTCATCGCCTCGCCTAAAAAATGGGCCTAGGCGCAAGAGGCGATGGCTTTCGACAACTATGGTTTTCACTAACTGATTTTGTACATGCAACCTTTCCAATATAAGCTGCCAACGTCCCAACTATTTATTCTCAGTATATTACATTTTTTATTTTATTGTTGGAGAGATAGAATAAAATTAATCAAATCAAAGCCAAATATTATTCGACAGGATTGCTGTATGATAACAAAAAACAGTGAATCAACGAGTATAACTGCACAATACTTCACACAAAATTACAAAAATAAAAGCTAAATTTAACATCTATAGCTAGTGTGATTACAAGAGTACTGAACCTGATTGTAGGTTTGAACGTGATCCCTCCAAAGCGAACTTGTCTTCAAGACATCTCTAAGGGTTGTTATGACCTCAAATGATGTTGCCTTGATCACATCATCATCCTTGTTGTATGGTGAATCCTGTAATACAAAATGGTAATCAAAACATAAGCAGTGTAGCATCAAAGAGTGTAATGTCGATGAAAGTAGATTCATATTTATGGTTTTTTACTTATTACATCTCCAGATATCTTACGATAAAGAGTGGATGATACCTTGAGATGATCCACTTTGACTGTAAGAGGTTCTTCACTGACCTGTATAAGATGCAATAATTCAAACCCAAAAAAAATCATTAAAATGAGATAAAAACGTAAAATATATCTTCAAATAGAGTACTTTGATGCTCTTAACTAGCGGTGGCAATTTGAACCTATTAACTTAGAATGAGTCAATTTTGAGCTGTGTTTTTATCTCCGGTGCGTAAAAAATTAGCTAGATGTGGATTGGAAGAAGGGTAAAAAAAAGGTTTAGAGTCATCAAATAATTTTAATGCATTAAACTTCCATAATCGTTTAATTCAAAGACTTCGATTGTTATTGTAATTATATAGTTTTGTAAGACATAACGTATCTATAAATCTTTTTAACTATGTACAAAATAGTGTCGATGGGGTCGACCCAACCCTATCATTTCAACCAAGCCCCGAAGCCCGTTTTGACCCATCACCCAGCCCAGCCATCTTGCCACCTCTACATGTAACATGGCGCCTATATAACATATCGAACGAAAGCTTTCACTCACCATCTCTGTTATCCGAAGCCGCCTATGACCAATAAGAACAACCTGGTCTCCTTGAATACTTGTAATCTACTTGCAAGAATCAAAATTAACCATGAGTGATACAAAGTATATACAAGCTTAATAATTTTACCACTACTAAATAATAACAACTGCATCACAAGTACCTGAGCCAATGTACCAACTTCATGGAGGCGGTTAAGCAAATCTTTGCCCTTGAACTCATATATGTTTTTCTCTGCATCTGAACCGGTGGCCTCAGATCCCGGTTCATCTTTTACAAGAAATGCACCAGCATAAGGAGCCTGTCGTTTTCGACTTTCCACCAACGCTGCTAGCAGTTTAGGATCCTGCAAAAGTGTTAGTAAAAGTTAAAAAGACAAAAATAAAAGAATTTAAATTGCTACTAAAGTTAATAAAAGTAGTTAACTTCAGCGGAACTCTAGTTCTAAAAAAAAAAAAACAAAGCCATAGGATTAGCATCCTTAACCATATCAAAGAACTATAATCTGATTTAAAAACTATACAACCTAATCAATTCTCACGCAACAACCCGTAAATACCATGATAAAAGAAACTCGAGGTACCATTACCAATGTACCATTTACCTTTACAACGATATGTGCCTTAACTGTGACCCATACCCACGTTCACTGGATCATTGCATGCAGTGCGTGCGTTTATCATTTCTATTGTTTATGTCCGAAATTTAATGTTGCATCGAAATTTAAGGGTTTCTCCAGTTGCTTAAAACCCTTCTAAAAGGGGTTTTGAGTTTACGAATGATACACCGAAAAAATAGTCTCAAATATCTCCTCTAAATTACTTCCTAGTTTCCTCCCTATTTTCTTTGGCCAACGATTAACCACCGTTGGAACCACATCATACAACTACAATAAAAAAATTTAACTGGTAAAAAAAATCTAAAGGGCTTTCAATTCCAAATATCATATAAAGTTGTGAAATGGCATACCTTGACATAAATTGGCATATAAAATCCAGGAAACAAAGGCCTATGTGGCAATGGCAATGCCAAAACCTGCAAACCCACAAAATAAATTAAACACCAATCAACTTCTAACATCTCAATTCATCATAAAAACCCATAAAAATCAAAACTTTATAATAATAATAATAATAATAACCGTGAGAAAATCATCAGGTTTCTTGATAGCAGTAGGGACAATTGCAGCAGCAGCATTGGATTCAGCTTCTTCGACAACAGACCCAGATTTATCAGTTGAATCCGTACAGAAGAAGACTCTGTGAAAAGATTTATTATGGGGTTTGTTCCCTAAAACAGCTCTTAAGACTCCATGAAAGGGAGAGGTTTGTTTAATTCTTTGGTGGGCATTAGAGTAGGTATAGGATGATGATGATGTTGGGTAATAACGTGCTTGTTGTATGCAGGAAGACGAAGAAGACCTTAATATCTTTAACATGATGATGATGGGTTGTGTTGCAGTGATTGAATTGTTTGATATTAGTGTGAAGAGAGTGGTGGTGTTAAGGTTTGAAAGGCTTGAAGAACAAGAAAAAGTGTGGGTTATTGTTGTTGTTGTTGTTCATCTTTTGACTTTGGTTGTTTTGGCCTAAAGCCCACCATAAACCCTCATTGTGTCCACAAGGATAGTGATTTGGTTTGGGGGTTTTAACTTGTAAGGTGTTGGTTTGGTTGGGGTTAGGGTTTATACCCGCTTCGGCTACACCGTCGTCACTCCCTTGGGTAAGGTGAATAGCAATAAAGTTACGACCGTTGGGTAGATAAAGCTGCTTGAACAACGATCAAATTGTGACGTTGGGAACATTGGGAACGGTCAAATGACCATTTGCTCTATTTAAAAAATAATAATTAATTGATTTAAAAACAATTAACATTAAGTCCTCTGTGTTATGACGGAGGCGTAAAACCGTGCCAAATAGCAGCAATGGCACACCACTGCCAGCGATCACCAACACTGGAAAAGTTCGTATAAAAAAATAAAAATAAAAAGAAATAAAACCAACAGAAACATAAAAACATTGAACTATACACGCACATTGCGGCGTGTTAACTCGCAAAATTTATACCAAAACATAAAACAAAAACTTTGTAAAGATGAAAGTATAGGGACAAAAGTTGAAAGTGAAAAGGTGTTTCAATTAAATTGTACAAAATGTAAAATTATTTCGGTTAAAAGTAAATTAATTACAGTTAAAAAAAAAAAAAAAAAATGGCCTACCAAACATAAGAGTACAACCCATAATGCACATAACACCCACTAAGCATAAAATACAACTACAATATGCATAAATATGTTGTAAATTAGTACTATATAAATATAAATACACATACCATTTTCTCACTACGCACGTGCATGCACAAAAAAAAATTCTCCATCTCTATCAAATACAAACCACCTTCTCATCTCTCTCAATGGCAATAACCTCATGTTAGAGCGTAGACGAGGAAATAACGTTGGTGCGAGTTTAGCTAATTCTTGCATCGAACATGAACAGCGGCTCGTGTGCGCATTGGGACACAACACTTGCTCGATTCCATGAAAATGTGGGTCAAACCAACCGAAAGGTTTACGCGCTACATCAAATGTTTTGCGATACATGCTCGATTTCGGCCTTCACCGCCGACATTCGTCGTCGCTCTTTGCTAGCGCGAATGGAGTCAGGTTCTATGGTGTCCAAGCTGGTCTCCGAGACTTGGTGTTTTGTGATCTGGTTATATATATATATATATATATATATATATATATATATATAGAGAGAGAGAGAGAGAGAGGTCAATTATAAAATGAAACCCGTTTGAGTTGAGAAAACCCTCGAAAAACCATGTAAAAAAACATTTTTTTTATTTGAAAAAAAATAACAAATGTAAAATACATGTTTGTAAGCGTTTTGGGCCAAAAAAATAAAAAAAAGCGCTGATGGGATTTTTTTAAAAAAAATAAACAAAGTTGCTAAAAACATAGGTAAGTAGTTGAAAACATATGTTTTTTTAGCAACTTTGTTTATTTTTTTAAAAAAAATCTCATCAGCGTTTTTGTTATTTATTTATTTTTTTTGCTCAAAATGCTTAAAAACATGTATTTTACATTGGTTATTTTTTTCAAAAAAAAATAATAGTTTTTTACCTGGGTTTTCAAAGGTTTTCTCAACTCAAGAGGGTTTCCAAAATATCATTTCCCTATATATATATATATATATATATATATATATATATGTGTGTGTGTGTGTGTGTGTGTGTGTGTGTGTGATGTAGCGTAATTTACACATATTTTACATGTGCATTAACTATCCTTTTTGCACCAAAATCATGTTATTATCATAGGAAAATACGACTAAATCCTTCATAACTGATAAATGTATGTTTTTAGAGATAAAAAGCAAAAAAGATTAAAAAAAGAGCATATTTGCAGGATGAGTGGAGAACAAGCTTATCAGATGAAGATAAGGTTATGGCCAGGGGACAAAGGGTACATGGTATAACAACCTTGTCTCCCACATGCAAGGTTTTGAACCACAAGAAAGAGACAATTCTACCTCAATTTAATAAATATTATGTATTTATAAATAATATTTAAACACTCTTCTTACCTATAAATAGAGGTCTACACCCCTCATTTGAGACATCCCTCATTTCACTTCTTTCTCCCACCAGGGGGCTCTCTAGCCCTCAATTTTTCATTCTAAGGTTCTTGAGTGATCTCTGAAGCTTGGGATCACTCCATAAACACTCATTGTAGCCTACCCTCAAGAGAGAAACCCTAACACCTTTAGAAATCTTCATCCAACCCTCACCATGATTTCTTGTAAAATCCACTTTTGTAAGTTCGTTGTAATGTCAATTCTTGGCTAAATTTCTAGGGTATTGCTAGTGTGAAGACTATCTTGGTATGAATCTAATATAATTTAGGTTTAGTTTATGTGAGGTTTTGTGTTGTTGGTAATTCATTCTACTCTTTCTTTGTTTGATGAATTAACTAATTAATCAACTTAGCATTTGATCTTGTGGGTGTTTTGGTAGGAAGTGGAGGGAGTTATGAGTGTACCCATTGCGTGTAAAAACCCGCACACTTGTAAGCTAGTCATTAACTCCATGTGTAGAGATTAGCCCATTTATGAGTGGAAACATTCACACTTTGTGGTTGATCCTCAACTATTAAAACTTCACTTAGGGTCAGTACGGTCTATATACTTGGCCTTGGTGATAAGCCAAGATTTGGTTGAGCGACTTAGCTACATGGTCTATGTGCTAGCTTTGGCGCAAACCAAAGATTGGTGAACCCATGTTAAAAGTAAACGGTCTTTATTTATATCTATTATTATAGTGTTGCACAATTAATAATAGATCAATCACTTTTGGTAAATTAATTATTTCAAGTAAGGGATGAGTGTACGCGGGAGGCTGTGTCGCCTTTACCATATCAAGTGATAGCTTGTTAGCCGCTTCAGCCGTTAAAAAGTTATTCATAAAAGAGTAGAGTAGATGGATGGCAATATCGCAACTTTAGGAGGTGTGTTTTTCGGGGTTGGGCGTGACAATCTTGGATGATACGTCTCTCACAGTTGAGAGGGGAGCTTACCGGGATGGAAGACTCTCACAATAACAATCAAGAACACAAATCATTTTGAAGTTATAGCAGATATGCATAATTTGGGACACATCACTTAACTAGATATTTATTATTAGTTCATACCAAGACAAGTCGGATCCCGAAGCAACACTTTCATTTGGTTATTAGTTGTCTCGACTACATTTGTTATCTTTATCAACTTATTCTTACTTTATGGGTTGTTGACTTTTATTAATATATACAATTATTTATCTTAGCTAATATTTAGTTTTCCCTTATGATAGACTACATCAAAACCATAAAGGTTTTATGTACTCGGTGAGTCATCATTCTAAGGATGTATGGAAACAAAAATTATGAATCATCTATCGCCCTCAGTACAATACACATGTTAATGATTATCTACGTCAGAGAACAGGAACAATGCTAGAGTTGTCACTACGTGCTCTGTTAAGCCAAAGGAATAATGTTAATGTCATTTCGCCTCATGCGGTGAGTAACGTAATAAAATATGAAGGACTTGAAGTATGCATGCCTAACCAACCCCTATTTGAAATCGATCGGATTTTTCAATACGCATAAAATAGCCTAAGATATAGGTTCAGGGAATTTGATTATGTGTTTGGACATCACGGTATTATTTCTGCGTTAGTGCATAACTTTGGTCCAGGAGGGCGTCGTTACCCATTGTTAGGAAATTGCTATATAATGGATCATTTAATAGAAAATCAAATAGCTTCCCACACTAACATGGATTACCCTTACTGTTGGAGTGCATACAATAGCGTAGATGACATCCAAATACAAAATGATTATGGCATTGCTCGCCCTCCAGTTTACTCACATTTATTTCTTATTACGGGATTGCATATTACGATGGACAACCCTAAGGTAATGGATTAAGCTTGGTGTACCAAGATTAGCGGTGATGGTTAGGCTATTAGTGTGTCGACAATGGATGGACGTTGATGATGGACGATGGTGATATGATCGATAATTAGGGTTTTGTTTAGTCTAACTTTAGTGATGAGTTCCTCATTGTTGGTATTTTCTTTTGTTGTCTAATGAAATTAGTACTTGATTATGGCTATATTCAAGCACATTTTGTGGTGTTTAAAAGTTGATAGTAACAACCGTAGCATTTTCCGTTTCTTTATTTTCTTGTGGCGTCACACCCTCAAATTCCACAGCGGGGTTTTACCGCGAGGCGCATGACAAACCAGGATCCAAGTCAACGGTCACAATAAACAATAAGTATATGAAAGATACTTAGACCCAAAATATAAACTGTGATATCTCAAAACCATAGCGTAAGCGTATTTAAGTTACATGCCCAAAAGATAACGTATGAACGTGTGTTTGTTTTGTTTGTCCCATCAAATGAAGTTTAAACGCACGTTATTTTTCAATGCATGTCTAAAATTTACAACATGTGTTTTAAACAAATGAATGTGCGTTTAAAAGCCTCTGTTTTCACCAACTTCGTCTTCGTCATCTGCAACTTATTTTTTAACCTAATTTTAATGTTTAATCATGCTTATTGAAACAAAATCGAAAGTATTTGACAACTATTACGAGCGTTTATTCATAGTTGTATGTTTTTCGTATGATTAATCGTCTCGGTGTAAATCTTTGTTTTTCTATTTTTTACGTTTTCGTTAATTCTAATCGAATGTTTTTTGTTATTTTGATTGTGTAATCATTCTAAACGTTTAATCGAATTGAAACGATGAAAATCAGGTTTCGAATTAGGTCTATTGTTTCTATTTGAAAAACTTTTTAACATTTTTCCTAATTTACCCCTGGTTAGATTCTGCCGACCATGATTAGGGTTGTTAATTACTATCATGTCACCGCCTATAATCAAAGGGATGAGAATACTTCCTACGCTTCGCACGTTAAGGTTCATATGTACGTTATCTCTTTCCATTTATGTTTGTCTACATCCGGAGCTTATTGGCCTTGGAATTGGGCTTGTACCAGGTGGACTGAAGTTGGAGTTAGGATGGGCTTAATTACATTAAGCCCAGTCCTCGAACCACCTTCTGTAAGCCTGAATATATAAAGAGGAGAGAGATATATTTTGTTAACTTCTCTCATTTTTTTTTAGTTTTCTCTCTTCTGAGTTCGAGAGAGTTCGATACATTCTCTCTCCCAGGGTTTGATGGTATCATCTAGGTTTTAGTTTCAGATCCTTTATGATCTAGTTGATCTCTTGCTTGATCCATAGGTTCTTAGTGTTTATGAATCTGTTAGTGTTAAGCATGTGGGACTTTTTGTAATACATCATTGTGTTAGTGATCTATTGTTGAGAGTATGTTTTCTTTGTTGTTTTCCTTTGTATTGTATTGTTTTGTACTTTGGAATTGTTTTTGTTCTTGAGTAATAAAAGTGTTTATCAGTTGATATTATCTTTCATTATTAAATTTGACATGGCATCAGAGCGTCAGCTCTGATTCTGGTTGAATCTCTTCAGGAATCGTATCACTTGTTCTGATTTGATTCTTGTTGTGGTGTTTTGTTTGTGTCCGTAGTGTTTGTTGCAAGAATCTGATTTAGATCATAAATCTGAGTCTTGAGATTTTTGTTTGTTCAAGGATATGATCTCAATATAGATCTTGTTCTTGACTTGTTCTACTGGTAGATCTTATTTGGTTTGATAGATTTGGTCTCGTTCTGCTTTTTTGTTATTGGATCTGATCTGTTATAGATCTGGTCTTTTATCTTGTAGATTTGTTGAATAGATCTAGGGTTTTTATTGGTGCTTCTATTTGAGCTGGCTTTTGACTTTGGATCAGGAATACAAAAGTTTCTTCCTAAGGATTTGGATTGCTTTTTTTTCTTGCGTCTTGAACTTGCAACCATAAGTGAAGGTTATGAGTTGTTGACCGGATATAGGAAGACAACCCTAACTTGAAAGGACGTTTGGTGAGATTGTTCCTGTTTTTTCTTGCGTCACACCAACAATTGGATAAGTCGATCATGGATGTGGATTCATACCAATACTATGGTACCAACCTTTAGATGTGATTTTGTAACACCCAGTTTTGAAAAGACTCAAAATCATCCTTTCAGTGCTTGGAGATTAGGAACCAAAGTTGGTCACAAATATTAAAATAAAATTAATTAAAAAAAAACTTAGGTTGTAAAACAATACATTTCAGAGGTCCAACCTCCTTCCACAGAGCCAAGCAACATACATTTCAGAGGTCCAACCTCCTTCTTCTCCGTCCAACCTCCTTCTTCTCCGGTAAACCACCCTTCTTCTCCGGTCCAACCTCCTTCTCCGGTAATCCACCTCCGTCCAAACCTTCAGCCACCATCCACCTCTGCCCCACCTTCTTCCCTTCCAACGTTCAAAATTCGAATTTCATCCGCCCCCACCCACCGCCCTCACCTCCCTCACCGCCCCCACCCCTCGCCCTCACCGCCCTATGGTCATCTCCCTCACTTCCCTCCGGTCATCTCACCTCCCTCATCTCCCTCCGGTC
This sequence comes from Ambrosia x helenae, assembly GCA_030844895.1. Classification (NCBI taxonomy): domain Eukaryota; kingdom Viridiplantae; phylum Streptophyta; class Magnoliopsida; order Asterales; family Asteraceae; genus Ambrosia; species Ambrosia x helenae. The sequence goes on from CM061234.1 coordinate 12,406,511, forward strand.
ACCTTCTAACGGTACAATTTCCCTAGCCGTTAGACCCTCCTTCGCCCTGCCTCCTCCACATTCGACCCTCCTTCGTCCTTGTTTCTTCCACGTTCGACCGGTTTTGCACATTCGAACCATTCTTCGTCCTTGTTTCTTCCACGTTCGACCGGTTTTTGCACTTTCGAACCATTCTTCTCCGTAACAAACATTCCTCTCCGTCCAACCTATAATGAATTTTGAAACGTGACAAAAGTTTCTTAAACTTTATATAAAATAATAGTAATAATAATAAAATAATAATAATAATAATAATAATAATGGGTAAGGAATTAGGTGGGGTTTCGTTTTGAGGGCGGGCAACTTGTGGTTGCTACCCTCAACGCCCTGCAAAGGGTTTTTGCTCGCCGTTTCCTTTGCCCCCCAACTCATCTCGAGTTCGGCGGTTTACATTTCACACATGGCCCCTACCAGGAGGGCCCGGACCTCCAAGTCGCGTAGTTCTGCGCAGGGCTCTGTTAGTGGTCTGAGGGCCTGCCCTTTTAAACTTTTTCACGACTGTAAATATGGCAAACCGGGGCATGGCGGATTTCTGCGCCTTCTTGGACACATCCAAAGCACCCACCTCAACACAGAAAACCGAAGGCTATCTCTGAAGGAGGCTATCTCGAAGGATCGGGACCTTTTTTTAGATGTCGGGGAAGTTTCAGGGAAGGAGATAAGTGGTTATGTGGGAGGTGCATGGTGATGCATGCTCTCAGTAGAGGATGCAAGCATGACGATGAGGTTGTATCGTTCGCCGTGGTCTCTGAAGATGTCGAAGATTTCATTGTTGGGATACGGAAACCATGTCCAAACGGTTGAGAATGGAAAGATGGGTTTGGGTTTGCGGCCTTGGTTTCTTCCCTTTTGGATAGCACAGGAGAGGTCTCGGTATCTAGGGGAGAAGCCAAAATGGGAGAGGACAATGCAAGCGAACCTAACATAAAACAATGTCTTCGAAAAGTCAGGGATGGTCATTTCACGGCGACGGTAAAAGTGTTGTGCTCTAGTGGAGTCGCCCCCTATGTGAATCGACCATGAAGGCCCTCATTGATAAACACCCAGTGGTGCCGCCTCCATCCTTTCCTTCTAACCCCATCGCCCAACCCGCTCTATCAGTATATGAGGGTTGTGTGCTTAAATGTATCCGATCTTTCCCTAAAGGGACATCTTGCGGTAGGGACGGGATACGGGCCCAACACCTGTTGGATGCTATTGGGGGTGAAGGCTCAGTGACTTCCTCGGGGTTGCTCGCGGCCATCACTGAAGTTGTCAACCTATGGCTTAGGGGGGCCGCCCTAAGACGCTGGCCGAGTTCATTGCATCGGCCCCCCTCACCCCCTTATTGAAGCCCGATAATGGAATTCGGCCTATTGCTGTGGGGGGGCATTTGGCGAAGGCTAGTTTCTAAGGTGGCAATGAAGAAGGTTGGGAAAGACATTGCCCAGTACCTGGGGGACTTTCAATTTGGAGTAGGGGTACCAAATGGGGCAGAGGCGGTGCTTCACAGTGCCAACAGGTTCCTCAACTCTTTTCATGCGGATGGGTCTCTGGCTATGCTTACAGTAGACTTCTCCAATGCCTTCAACATGGTCGACCGTACAGTTTTTCTCCAAGAGGTTCACCAGCGATGCCCGTCCATTTATCCGTGGGTCCAGTTCCTTTATGCCCAACCGGCTAGGCTGTATGTGGGCAATGATTGTATTGGGGCTACCACCGGAGTGCAGCAAGGAGATCCTTTGGGGCCCCTTCTCTTTGCCCTTGCCTTACATCCCCTTATCATGCGGATCCAGGAACACTGTAACCTACCGTTTCATGCCTCGTATTTGGATGATGGGACGATTATATGCAACGTAGTGGAGGTTGCTAAGGCTTTAGACATTATCAATGTGCATGGGCCATCTCTGGGGCTTCATCTCAATATTAAGAAAACAAAGGTCTTTTGGCCGACGTGCGACGGGTTGAAAAGTCAGGAAGGGCTTTTCCCGACAGGGATTGGTAGACCTGAGAAAGGGGTTAAGCTCCTTGGTGGGGCTGTTAGCCGAGATCCTACCTTTATTCGGGAATTGGCAGGGCAGCGGGCTATGAGTGCGGTTGCCCTCATGAAACTACTGCCCCGCCTTAGAGATCCCCAGAGTGAACTCCTGCTGCTCAGGTCATGCATGGGGGTCGCTAAGTTACTTTTTGGGTTACGAACTTGCCAACCCCACTTCATGGTGGATGCGGTATCCCTTTTCGATGATGGTCTCCGCGAAGCTATTGAAGATATAGTTGTGTGTGGCGGCTCCTTCTTTGGGGACCTCCAGTGGCGCTTGGCATCCTTGCCGATGCGTTTAGGTGGTTTGGGCCTCCTTTCAGCTCGAGATGTTGGGGTCTATGCCTTTGTGGCGTCCAGAGCTCAGTCTTGGGAACTTCAGGATCATATCCTCCGAAACAGTGGGGTCATTGGACTAGACCCAGACTATCAACAGGCGCTCGAACGCTTAAATGTCTATCTCCCGGACTTTGATATTGGCGGTTTTTCTAACAAGGACACCGCCCCCTCAAAGCCACAAACAACTTTGGCGAATGCTCTTTTTAACAAAACTGCTCAGAGCCTGGGAGAAGTTTTTGAGTTGTCCACTCGCCAGAAGGCAGTGATTGAATGCCTAAAGGGCCCTCATGCTCAGGATTTTTTGACCGTTATCCCGATTGAGGGTTTGGGTCAATGCATGTCTGCAGTAGAGTACAGGGCTATACTCAAGTACCGATTGCTGATCCCTATGTACCCGGAAGATGAAACATGCCCTATCTGCCGTAAAACTTGCATGGATAAATACGGGGAGCATGCAATTCATTGCAAGGAGCTCCCTGGTTTCAAATATCGGCATGACTGGCGAGGGATGTTTTGTGGGATATCTTAAGAAAAGCTGGGATCTCTGCCAAAAAGGAGGCCCCTGTAAACTTCCTCACAGACCCCACGGAAGGGAGATCCACCCTGCGACCCGCAGATCTGCTTGTATTTGGTTGGGAGAGGGGGAAACATGCCTGTGTGGACCTCATCGGGGTATCTCCGCTGGTTGTGTTAAGGGAAACAGGGTTCGTAGCTGGGCAAGCATCAAGAAAGGCGGAATCAAAGAAAGTAGATAAACACGCTAAAGCTTGTGCAGATAACCAACATGTCTTTATCCCTCTGGCCTTCGACACCTTTGGCTCCCTGGCGCCAGAAACTATTCGTTTTTTGACCAGGGTCCAACGGGTCGTCCACAGCAATGTTTCATCCCCAGGGGGGCAAGGTTTTGTCTTTAGTAGACTATGGTTTGCAATTCAAAAAGGGGTGGCGGCGCAGCTTGTTGCCTGTCTATCTGCTATCATGATGTAACTTTCGTATTTTGTTTTAATGAAAAGTAATATTTGTATTCAAAAAAAAAAAAAACAATAAATAAATAAAAACAAAATGTTAGTTCAAAACAATCGAAAAGTAAGCTAAAAACAAGTGTTAATTATATAGATAGTGTTAGACCCAAATATGTTGCAAAAGTAAAGCACAAAGACGACTTGTGTAATTAACGAAAAGGGTAAAATCGTTATTATGTAAAATTTAACATAACAATGTTTATTTAGACTCTAAATTCGTTACTAACCGGAAACCATAGCTATCAAACATTTTACTTTTCAAAGAATAATTGTGGTTGATAAACAGGATTCTGTTGCTGCTGTTTGGAATAACGGTGTAGAGACGCCTAAATGCCGATGGCGATCTAACTTTGTTTCGGTAGAAGAGATCAATTCGAGCTTTTTTAAAGACAAAACTGCAGGGGCTTTCACTTGGAGTTTCTGCAGATCGATGGAAATGGCCCAAAACGCAGAAGGAGTGTTTACTGTAGCCGGCTTCAGAAAATTATTAATGCAGCAACGTAGCCAGAACAGTTCGGGTCATATGAATTGGATCAAATGGGTGCCTTTGAAGATCAAAATTTTTATTTGGAGGTTAGAGATGGATCGTATCCCCACCCGGGTCGCTCTTCGTAGAAGTCAAATATCTATTCCGGATTCTAATTGTGTACTTTGTGAGGTGGATGAGGAGACATCGATGCACGTTTTTACCGGATGCGGTTGGTCTTTTGGTGTTTGGTCGTCTATAGGCTCTTGGTGTAAAATTGAGCCTTTTTTTCGCCTTTGACATTAAAGATTTGTTGTCGATCGGTAAAACGAACCGGAATAAGGAAGCGACGAAAATCATTCAAGGGATTATCATGGTGACCATGTGGGCTATTTGGTGTGCTCGTAACGAAAGGATCTTCAAAGGCAAGGAGGCCAAAGTGATCGAAGTAGTGGCTAAAATTAAATCTCTTTCTTTTCTTGGTTAAAGGCTAGATATAGATTTAAAGATATGTCTTGGAAAGATTGGGCGTCCTACCCTTTGTACATGTTGTAATTGTGTTTTTACGCGGGTCCTTGTTTTAAGGACTGGGTGCGTGTTTTAATGAAGTTTACCTTTCGGAAAAAAAAAAGAAGACCATAGAAGAAAAGTTGTTTATAAAGCTGACTTTAAACTTGTGATTTATGTGTACTTTGATAACCCAATATAGTATTTTGTGGGGACTACAAAATTTATCATTGTGCAATCAATGGCGTAACACCATCCTTTATCGTGATTAGATCACGCCATCTCGAAATAATATTGTTTTGACCACATAAGGCAAGACTAAGACCATGCGTAGTGGGGGGCTTTATATATAAAGCCCCCTTTCTGATTGGTCCACGTGGCAGCTGAGTCAGCATGGAGAGATAAAGTGAAAAAGGGGTGTAGTAGTAGGGCTTTATATATAAAGCCCCTATTAATATTTTATTATATCTTTTAAATTAAAAAAATAATAAAATAATAATATAAAGAGAGAGAGTATGACGTGGCATGATGTGATTGGAGGGGGAAAAAGAAATCTGGCGTTATAAGTATAGCGCCAAAACAACATTTGTAAAAATAGAGCCCCCATGTAATGGTGTTGGGGGCTCCATTTTTTGATTTCTTGCAAAAAATAGCGTCCACTACAGGGGGTCTAAGAGAGGTGTATGGATTTATTTAACTTTTTACCCAATGGATTTATCGAGATATGTGTAATATGTATCAACATAAAAACTTAACATATTTATTATATGGGTTAAAAAAGGTATCAAGAAAGTAGAAACCATGATAATAAAAGGTGCATGATTGTTTGGGAAGTGAAATCGAATAATCATCTCATAAGCATATGCATAGCTAGTCTGCTAATGGATATAATAATTAAACAGGGGAAATAAATGATCAAGACCACCAAATATTTAGTTGATTGTTTTTTAGGTGTATATAAAAATGCGTTTAAAAAATAATTGCACCAGCCGGGAATCGAACCCGGGTCTGTACCGTGGCAGGGTACTATTCTACCACTAGACCACTGGTGCTATGTGTGATAGCTGGATGGTCAGATGCTCTTTTATATACGCCAAGGTATATTCAAGATGAAGGAAGATACACAGAGACTATAGTGTGATACCATATTGTTTTATACATTCAAATAACCTAATTGAATTTACACCAACAATCATTTTACGTAAAATACAATAATACATTGAAAATTCAAGATGTTACAGTGTGATAGAGATTTCTACGACCCACAATTCATTATAAGCTAGCTAGTTGATAACGTGTCTAGAAATCCCATGTCATGCACAAGATAAGAGGTATAAGTGCTCAGGAATTTTTAATGATTCATTTTTTAATTATAAAAATCTATGAGAGAATTTTCAAAAAAAAAAAAAAAAAGAAAGAAAAATCGCTTACTCAATATTTTAAATATTTTTCCTTATGATTGCACAATCCTTGCATGTAATGCTTACGAGCTTTCTCATAACACCTATCACGTTTTCTGTACTCTATTCGTCTCAGGCCTTCGTATTTTTAAGGTTTCTAGGGAACGATATTGTTTAAGTGTATTGACCGATGAGGAAGTCTTGAGAAACAATTAAATAAGAAACTATTTCAAAACAAAAATGAAGCGAATATATATGAAATTGGGTGAAATTACTTTAATTACGACCAGCAAGGTGTCTGCGTGATACAGCAGAGAACACAGACACTTCTAAGGGTATGTATGGTTAGGTTCAGTTCGACTATTAGCCTAACCGAAACTAAAACCAAAGTCATTAGTTCATTGATCTTAAACAATCGATTCTTTGGTTAGATTATCGGTTTTTAGTCCACTTTAGTTAACTTTGGTTAATAACAAAAACCAAACTTTGGCTTATTTTTTTTGCCTATATTTATATGTTTTATACATCCATTCATGTATTCCACTCCATGTACTTCTAAGCAAAAAATTTAACCAAAGTTTGGTTTGGTTATTAACCAAAATGAACTAAAACGGACTAAAAACAACAATCTAACTGAATTAAATGAACCAATTAATCAGTTGGTTAATAAGATCGATAAACAGATATTGTCGATTTTTGTTTCGGTTGAGGCTAATAATCGAACACAACTATGCACCATTAGAATGTTTGTGTTCCTTACTACAACGTGCAGGCACGCTGTTATGAATATATGAATGGTTTCGTTTCAGTTTGACTGATTTCGGTTAACTAAGGATACCAAAAGAAAACGATAACCGTTTTAAGTTAAATCGGATGTTGGTTAATTCAGTTTTGTCTCTTTTTTGTTTGGCTTCGGTGAACGGTTTAGTTATTGATCATTCATAGATATTGTTAATCACGTAGCACATAAAAAAAATTTAAAAGAAAATTAACAATATTATACTCAAATAAAAATAATAAAATGCTCATTATAGTTTGATTAAAATAAGGAAAAGAATTTAACTATAATTTAAATAAACAAATGTTGAGTAAAGTTAAGAATTAAAGTGTAATTAAGGTGAGGTATCAAAGTGTAAAAGTGTTTGAATAACTATTTTACCCTAATTGTATGGTTGTTAATGAAAATAAAATTATTAACTTTTGGGTATTTTAAACTAGAAGAACAAAGTTATACATTAGCTAGTACATTATTGTCTTTACTTTTTTTTTATATTGTTTTACCTTGTTAAGCTAGTGGGGGCATTATATTGCGTTATATATAAAAATAGGGCCCCCACACCGTTACGGGGGGCGCTATTTAGCAAAAGGGGGGGGGGGTAGGCGTTTTAATTATAACGCCAAATCACAATTAAACCAACCACTCCTATAATGCCACGTGGCATAGGGAACCAACCAATCCTCGGCAAAAAGGGGGGCGCTATTTTCCCCTTTACCACTACACCCCTTTTCACTTCATTTCTCCATGCTGACTCAGCTGCTACATGAATCAATCAGAAACAAGGACGTTATAAATAACCCCCTCCACTACACATGTTCTTATTATAATCAGACTTTTTATACTTAGTCACTTTTTTTTTAGTAGGGGTATGCATTTTTAAGGGTTTGGCAACAATTGATTCTACATTTCCAATCATAACCCCGCAACTCTTAATCTCCCGGGTTTTGTGTTGGAATATATCATTGTTTTTTGCGTTTTCACAAATGTGATGTAAATAGGTAATGTATGGTTTAACTTTGTTTGATTTTCAGATTTTGACAAGAAGATCAATGAACCAGAAAACATGAAATTGTTTTGTTTTCACCAAAACTCACCTCTTCTAACATGTGTGATTATGTGACTTTTATAAACTATATATGTGTAACATGTTGAATTTTAAGGAAAAAAATACGAAAAAGATTACAATCAATTTGAGACTCAAAAAGGTTGAGCCGGTATAAATATTTAGTAAACTACTCTAAGGGGCTGGCCAGGGTAGCCAGGCTTGCCTACGAGGTTGCCGAACCGGGAAAACCCGATCCCCCACTCGTCCGAAGACCCGCTGTGGAGAACCGGTAAAATCCGGGCGAGATTAGGACTCGAACTCCTGACCATAGGTAAGGAGTCATCCCTCATTTCTCATTAATGTCCTCCAAATGTAGCTAGTGGGAATTGAACCCAAGCCTCCCATAGGAAACTTAGGCTCTCAACCAACTGGGCTACAAGTGTTGGACGTCTTTTGGTTTTCATTTAGTTTGGAATAGGGATGAGCAAATGGTACCGGTATTTACCGATTTTTACATTCAAATACCAGTACCATACCGGTTTTTTCTGTACCAGTATCCATTTTTGGAGAATTTCGGTGTTGGTATTTTCAGTACCGGACTGTTATCATGCTGATCCCTTTGTACATGTATTTTAGGTTAAATGGATGAAATGGAATGAAAGTTGTTTTGCAAAAAAAAAAAAAAAAAAAAAAAAAAAAAAAAAGAGTAATAAAAAGTAAATAATTTTTTTATCAGTTACCAAAATATAGTAACACCAAAGAAAACAATCTATGTCCATAAAACTAAGTGCTTCACACCCCACCTCCCTTTTCAACACGGTTTAGACTTAAAAGGAGTTTGAATCTTGCGTCCTTTGTTCATATATTTTTTTTTTCAATTGATCTGTTAGTTAAAAGCGCAATTCTCATTTGAATTAGCCAAAAGCAATCGATTGCACCACAAATGGTAGTTTACCCAAGTTTTATAAATAATCCCTATTTATTTACCAATAATAAAAACATACTAGTTATCAAATTATAATGGCACATTGACTAGGGTGAGACCGGTGTAAAACTATAAAGTGGACATCCTAACGATTATGACGATGCAGTTAGAGGTGTATACGAGGCGAGTCTAAACTCGACTAGCCTCGATTAATTACAAAAGCTCTAGTTTGGCATTTGTTATTTAATAATTGCTATTGCTCTCGCGGTTAACCCTGAGGGTGGTCAGACCGTCCTCCAGACAAGAGCGAAGATCTGGGAACAGGAAATCTCCGCAGTGTAGTAGCATCATGCAAGCGCTTGCAGTATGGAAAGATGGGTTTGGGTTTGCGGTCTTGGTCTCTTCCCTCTTGGATAGCGTGGGGGATGTGGTGGTATCTAGAGGAGAAGTCCGAAGGGAAGAGGACAATGAAACGGAACCGAATATAAAGCAATGTCTTCGAAAAGTCAGGGATGGGCATTTCACGGCGCGGTTAAGGTTTTGAGCTCCAGTGGGGTGCCCCTATATGTGAATCAACCATGAAAGCCCTCATTGATAAACACCCAGTGGTGCCGCCTCCATCTTTTCCTTCTAACCCTATCGCCCAACCCGCTCTATTTGTAGATGGGGATTGTGTGCTCAAATGTATCCGATCTTTCCCTAAAGGGACGTCTTGCGGCAGGGATGGGATACGGGCCCAACACCTGTTAGATGCTATTGGTGGCGAAGGCTCGGTGACTTCCTCGGTTTGCTCGCGGCCATTACTGAAGTTGTCAACTTATGGCTTGGGGGGGCCTGCCCTAAGACACTTGCCGAGTTTGTTGCCTCGGCCCCCCTCACCCCCTTATTGAAGCCCGATAATGGAATTCGTCAATTGCTGTGGGGGGCATTTGGTGAAGGTTGGTTTCTAAGGTGGCAATGAAGAATGCTCGGAAAGACATTGCCCAGTACCTAGGGGATTTTCAATTTGGAGTAGGGGTACCAAATGGGGCAGAGGCGGTGCTTCACAGTGCCAACAGGTTCCTCAACTCTTTTCATGCGGATGGGTCATTGGCTCTGCTTACAGTAGACTTTTCCAATGCCTTCAACATGGTCGACCACACAGCCTTTCTTCAAGAGGTTCACCAGCGATGCCCGTCTATCTATCAGTGGGTCCAGTTCCTTTACGCCCAGCCTGCTAGGTTGTATGTGGGTAATGATTGTATTGGGCTACCACCGGAGTGCAGCAAGGAGATCCTTTGGGGCCCCTTCTCTTTGCTCTTGCCGTACATCCTCTTATCATGCGGGTTCAGGAACACTGTAATCTCCCGTTTCATGCTTGGTATTTGGATGATGGGACGATTATAGGCAACGCAGCTGAGGTTGCTAAGGCTTTAGACATTATCAACGTGCATGGGCCATCTATGGGGCTTCATCTTAATATTAAAAAAACAGAGGTCTTTTGGCCGACGTGTGACGGGTTAAAAGGTCAGGACAGGCTTTTCCCGAAAGGGATTGGTAGACCAGAGAAGGGGGTTAAGCTCCTTGGTGGGGCTGTTAGCCGAGATCCTATCTTTATTGGGGAGTTGGCAGGGCGGCGGGCTACTGGTGCGGTTGCCCTTATGAAACTCCTGCCTCGACTTAGGGACCCCCAAAGTGAACTCCTGCTGCTCAGGTCATGCATGGGGGTCGCTAAGTTACTTTTTGGGTTGCGAACTTGTCAACCCTACTTAATGGTGGATGCGGTATTCCTTTTCGATGATGGCCTCCGGGAGGCTATTGAAGATATAGTTGTGAGTGGTGGCTCCTTCTTCGGGGACCTCCAGTGGCGCTTGGCATCCTTGCCGATGCGCTTAGGTGGTTTGGGCCTCCTTTCAGCTCGAGATGTTGGGGTTTATGCCTTTGTGGCGTCTAGAGCTCAGTCTTGGGAACTTCAGGATCATATCCTTTGAAACAGTGGGGTCATCGGGCTAGACCCGGACTATCAACAGGCGCTCGAACGCTTAAATGTCTATCTCCCGGAATTTGATATTGGCGGTTTTTCTAATAAGGACACCGCCCCCTCAAAGCCACAAAAAACTTTGGCGAATGCTCTGTTTAGCAAAACTGCTCAGAGCCTGGGAGAAGTTTTTGAGTTGTCCTCCCGCCAGAAGGCGGTGATTGAATGCCTAAAGAGCCCTCATGCTCAGGATTTTTTTACCGTTATCCCGATTGAGGGGTTGGGTCAATGCATGTCTGCAGTGGAATACAGGGCTATACTCAAGTACCGGTTGATGATCCCTATGTACCCGGAAGACGAAACATGCCCCATCTGCCGTAAAGCTTGCATGGATAAATACGGGGAGCACGCAATTCATTGCAAAGAGCTCCATGGATTCAAATACCGGCACGACTGGGTGAGGGACGTTTTGTGGACATCTTGAGAAGAGCTGGGATTTCTGCCAAAAAGGAGGCCCCTGTAAATTTCTCACAGACCCTGCGGAAGGGAGATCCACCCTGCGACCTGCAGATCTGCTTGTCTTTGGTTGGGAAAAGGGGAAACATGCTTGCGTGGACCTCACAGGGGTATCCCCTTTGGTTGGGTTAAGGGAAACAGGGTTTGTAGCTGGGCAAGCATCGAGAAAAGCGGAATCGAAGAAAGTAGATAAGCATGCTAAAGCTTGTGCAGAGAACCAACATGTCTTTATCCCTTTGGCCTTTGATACCTTTGGCTCCCTAGCGCCAGAAGCTATTCGTTTCTTGACCAGGGTCCAACGGGTCGTCCACAGCAATAGTTCATCTCCAGAGGGGCAAGGATTTGTCTTTGGTAGACTAGGGTTCGCAATTCAGAAAGGGGTGGCGGCGCAACTTGTTGCCCGTCTACCTTCTATTGTGATGTAAGTTCCGTATTTTGTTTTAATGAAAAGGAGAATTAAGAGCTAAAAATAATAATAATAATAATAATAATAATAATTAATTTTAAAAATTATATATATGTAGGTTAAGTATCGGTAGAAAACCCACGTTTTTTAGTAAACCCTAGAAAACCGTACTTCCCGAGTTTTTTTTTTTTTGAAAATTTTAGGGTATATAATATACATGTTTTTAATAGTTTTGAGCCAAAAGAATAAAAAAAAGTGTCGTTCGTTTTTTTAAAAAAATTAATAAATAAGTTTTGCATCGTAACATATGTTTTGATGCAAAACTTATTTATTTATTTATTTTTCAAACCGATCGGCGCTTTTTGATTTTTTTTTGCTCAAAACTCTTAAAAACATGTATATTACATATCCTAAAATTTTCAAACAAAAAAAAAGCTAAGGAAGTAGGTTTTTCTAGGGGTTTTCTAGAGTTTTCTCAAATTTTAGAGGTTTTCTATTAATCCTTGCTATATATATATGGTAGGGTTCATGTACAAAGGATATTTTTTCGTACAAAGTGTGAGAAGTCTATATGGACATTGTGTTTTAAACTTTAGGCATGATGTTTTATATTCTTTTGATATAGTATAATATAGAGAATCACAAAACATAACAATTTAAAACACTATTTAATGTATTCTCAACATTCAATCTAAACATCATACGAAGAAAGTAATCAGCGTGTTTTAAATTCAATGTCTAGAATACATTTGATTGTGTTTTAAATTGTTACGTTTGGTGTTTTTCTATATAATACAATGCAAATGGAATAAAAAAACATTATAGCCAAAATTTAAAACACAATGACTACATAGACTTCTCACACTTTGTACGAAAAATGTCCTTTGTACATGAACCTACCTATATATATAATTTATTATTTTTATTATAACTGATACAACATATAATATGTAAATATATAATTAATATATCGAATAAAGCTATATACACAATATAATCGTTTAGTCTCGCAAGACAACTCGAGCCTATAAATAAAGGTCGGGCTTGAGCTTGTTTAAAGTCAGCTTAATTCGAGTTTTTAGCGAGCCGACCTTAAGTAGCTCACAGTTCGCTTGACTCATTTACACCGATGGATACGGTACATGTAGTACCAAAGTAATACCAACAACCAAAACAAACAGTACCAAAAAGAATAAAAGACCATCATAATGTTCAGTCAGTAACAATTTAGTACGTTTCTATAAAAATACGGCATCAAAATGTTTAACCCGTATCAGTTCATGTAAGCCCCAAACCCGTAAACATGCAATTAGCACTTGAACTCGCGAATTTAGGCCTTAATTACAAACCACTCTTGATTAAAACTTTATTATTTGTGAAAAAATAACTCATTTCAAAGACTTTAACATTTGATAGTAACACATAAATTTAAATTTTTTTTAGTATTGCAAACCTATACTAAGGTTTATGTCATAGTCGGGAATCTATTGGAGGCTTATGAGTGTTCGGTTGTGTTCGATACAAACCTTGCTCCGGACTCCCATTGAATGTATACTTAGCACCATTACACAAAAAAAATGGTTAGTTGTATTGTCAATAACACATTTAAAATAGTTAAAGTGTCGATACACGTCTGATGAGCGGTCGTCACGGGTCATGCAAAACCTAAATAACCTAGGTAGTTAGGGTAAGTAGGGTATCGAATCCAAGGAGCGTGTGGTTAGTGAATAATGTTTTAAAAGTTAATTAAAATAGTTATGAAGGTGTCTAATTTCTTATGAAGTTACTATTGTTTTCATTTAAGATGTTGTGAAAAGATTTTGATTGTTTTTAGTAAAACTTGAAATTTAATTGCAATGAAAATAATTAGTAGAAATGAGTTGTAAACAATGATAATTAAAGATTCACACCCAGGTTTTAACAATTGATTACTAAGGCTCTAACAAATTGGTCAATTATAATTATTGCAAATGATGTATGCGGGTTGGTTGTCTCATTAAGTGTAGGTATCAAGAATCATCAACATCTATGATGGACGATAATATACTTTATAACTCTAGAACATACAACCCTAGATTTGTGTTGAAGCAAGGAACCATGTTCATGACACTAGAAATTGGCACAAGATCAATTAACTAAAATGACTTCAACATAAGATTAATCGTAATTCAACACAATTGTTTGACATTCAAAAGAAAATATAAAATAGAAAAATACCCAAATGTTTAGAACCCTAGAATCAATGTTTACACCCGGATATAAAAAGATGTTTAGCCTAACATGGCATAAGATTCTTCAAGTGATATGTTCTTCGGTCTTCAATGTCTTTAATCTTCACAAGGATGATGAGAGGATCAATGTAGGATGGATTGGAATGACTGGAATCGATTAGGAATGATGAAAGATATGTTTTCTGGTCAAAGGAATTGATTTTTCTTGATTCCCCTCGTAACCCCCGTCATAACTCGTGCAATTAAGAGCTTGAATTTGAAATCAACAGCATTTGGCGTATCCTACGCCAATTTTGGCGTAGGTTATGCCAGCACCAGATCGCCTTAGCTATTTCTGCTGCCCTACGCGACCAGTTGCTGAAATTCCGGTTTTCTTCATAACTTTTTTCGTTTCAACTCCGTTTTTGCGGCTACGTTTTCGTTTTTCAAACCTCTTTCATGATATACACAAATATATTAATTTCCACTCTATATAAATTCTCAAAACACGTTAAATCTTCATTCTTTGCTCCCGGTTGCTCGTTTCTTGTACCCGTTTCCTCCTAGCTTCAATCCAATGCATCATTTAACTTCCAAAATTGCACCTTTTCATGTCAATGCCTGAAAATCATAAAACACATCAACGTAGTGCTATTCCACAATCTTTTATATATTAATTACCCATTTTGGCTTTGTTAACTCTTGTGCTTTTACCAACCCATCAACGTCGAAAACGAAACAAACAAGCTTTAATGGCCAAACAAAATTTTGAGATTTGTCATAGTCGTAAGCTACTATCACTGGGTCGTAGCTTATGGTTGGAGGCTGTTGTCTCCTCCCCCATTTTACAGACTTAACCAATTTTTCCTTGCTTGTTTTCTCAATCTTTGAATGATCATTTACCTATTTTGAAAGTCATTCCTAAGGTAATTTGGGGACTTGTTTAACGCCATTATTAAGCTTGTAAGATGCCCATTATCCATGGTTAAATACCCTTTTCGGCTTAACTAAAATCTATGTAGTTTTCACCCAAATCGACCCGTTAAGGCCAGAGATTAATCTAGCATTAATTGATCACTCAAGAATCATAACAACCATACTAATAACCCATTTGACACTTGTTAAACTAATAACATCATCCGATTTGATTATTATGACCCGGTTTATAGATTTAGCATTTAGTAAATCTTTAAAATTCCCAAAATGCCCTTATAGGCAATAAATCAAATTTAGCCACCCGTGGCGACACTACTCGATTTTTACCATTCCCGAGGTTTCACTAATATAATCAATTCTAAGCGCCTTCACACGCATTAAGTCCAATTAGAAGATAGCTTACCAATTTGGCACTCCCACTTCATGAGTGTAGTCTTCATACACTTACTACTTCGCCCAAGCCATTTGTTTAGCTACATACTTACCGGATAGCATTGTTCCATGTCCATACATTGATATTTCTCTTCCATAATCCTTGGCATCATGTGCCCCATTCCTAATCGCTTACCTGTTATGAACCTCCTCAACACTTATTAGATTTTGGGATCCAAATGGTGATGCATCGCCATTTGACCCATTTGTATCTTTCAAACCTTAATGCTTGATATGCGAGCACTAAGTACCGGGTCCCAATTGTGAGAATAGCACCATTTGACCCATTTCATGAATTGCATCCTTCTGATGCAATATTTGATTTGTTGCTTAACATTAACTATGTTTATTCTAGTCTAACTTGATTGAACCCGCTTAATGTATTTCCCTTTGTTTCAATATCTCAACTCTTTAATTGTCATAACCAAGTTACAACATAACTTTTCAAGGTTTAAACCCGTTTAGTATATTTCATTCCTTGGGTACACATGTCACCTCATTAATTGTCATAAAACAAGTTTATACATAAATTCTCCCGTTTAGACCCGCTTAGTGTTTTTAACTACTTTGGGTTTCCACCTTTTTTCCATAATCAAGACTAAATAAATAACACGCGACGCATAAATCATGATCTTCAGTCTAATAGTGTAAGTAACACTTACCTTGTATCCGTTATTTCTTCCATGCGCATTGAGCTTGCATCCGTTTATGCCGTTTGCTCTCTAGTTCTTGAACCTAACTTAGGGACATGTCAAACCTTGTTTGATTGTAATACATAATATGGAATTCTTTCATTACCCAAGACATCATGTATTCTTTCAATTTCCTAACTCATCAAGAGCTATTTTCTTATATAGAGCATGTAATTAACTTAGTTTATTATTTAGCTAACATCACATACAAATGTTAACTTTCACATACTTCTAATTCCTTTAGTTCACTAGTTTTCATCTATTTAGCATTTCATCGAGCACTTGGTGTACATCCACCAATTCACTTAGTTTCAAGAATCTAAGTTTAGCTAAAGTATAACCGTTTGTCTAATTGACATCATACCATGCTATCTAGACCTTTTTTTTTTGCCTAAATTTCTCATTATAACAACCCCAAATAATCACCAAGATTACTAGATATATGTGGTTTCAACCTATAGGATGAACCCAAATTTTACATATTAACATAATTATATGAACATAATAAAATACACATATAAAATGGATTCATAACCAAATTAGACAGGACTAGGGCTCTCTAAGGCTAGAGAAACCTCTATAATTTCACGTTCTGTCAAAACCATAGATTCTTACCAATTTCAAGTATGCATAAAATCACCAAATCAATCAAAATAAAAGTTACCTTGGTGTGTATTATGTTTGGATAGTTCGTTTTAGGGCTAATGCAAGCAAAACCCCTTTAATTTGGCCTTGATTCAAGCTTGTTCTTAAGTTTGAACTTAAAGGGTGTTTGGGATTGAGCTTGGAAATGCAAAAGTGCTTTTGGCCAGAAGTGCTTATTGGCTTATGACTTTTTGAAAATGAGTTTTAAAAAAAGTGTTTGGATTAGCTTTTGGGATGAGAAACGTCAAAAAGTCAATAGATTGTATTTTTTTAAGTGTTTCGCTTAACTTATTGTGAATATTGGTTGTATGGATGGTAGATTTGTAATTTTTTTTCCAAAAGCCAGGATTTCTAACTTCTCAAAAATAGTTTTTCCACCCTTAAAAGCCAAAAGTAAAAACAGAAAGTGCTTTTGGGTTACACAAACAGATTATTGACTTATTGGCTTCTTGGAAAAGCAATAAGTCAATAAGTTGTTTTGAAACTCAATCTCAAACACCCTCTTAGTGTGTGTTTTGGTGTGTGTGATGATCGACTTCCAGGAGGAGGTCTTGTGTTCAGTGGCGCAGGTTAGATGGGGCGGGGAGGGGCGGCCGACCCCCCCGAATTTTCGCTCAGAAGTTCCGATTATATAGTTTTCATACAGAATTTTTTTAGGTATATACGGTTTCGACCCTCCCGTTTTTTTTTTTTTTTTTTTGAAAAAAAAATAGGTATATTATATAAATCAAAACTAACGATACAAGGTTCCTAAAAATCGGTTGTTTTACCGAGTTTATCGTTTTTCTTTGTTTTTTTTTTCTTTTGGGCCCATTTTAAGAGGTAAAACCCAAGTGTTTAATTTAGCCCATTTATTTTTTTAGGAAAACCAATTTAAAAGCCCACTTATATGATGGGGAAGAACAAAACCATAACATCTTTTTTTCAAAAGAGCGAATGAAGAACAAGTAGAGAAAATAGATAATGAAAATATAAGTAAACGTCAAAAAGCTTCAACAAGCGAACCGAATAATGAACCAGTTAATGAAGCGGATCAAAACAATCAACAAGGGCATGATATTCCTCAAAATCCACAAGCAAACATGAATGAATTGTATTTAATGTTTGACTCGACCCGAATCGAATCACCGACCCGAACATATAATAGAAAAAAAATTTAGATCCCGTCTCGTGACTGGTGATTTCCGACCCCCCCCCCCCCGACCAATTTCCCAAGCTTCGCCACTGCTTGTGTTTTTTATAAGTATTTAACCAAACTCAAGTTTGGCTATTTGGCAAATTTAGCCCCTCCCATCATTTGTCAAGTATGTACTAGTGGAAAGCACTAACGGAGTTAGTATCGTGTAGTTGTTTAAGCCTTGTTTAGCTAACAAGGTTAACGGGGTTACATTCTTATTATAACAAAATCTCCGTTTTATTTGCTGATAGAACGTTCGCTCTATTGGTTAATTCGTTTCCTTATTTGTTAATCATGCCAAATGACATAATTAAATGAAACTGATTTTCAGGGTGTTACAGTTCAATATGATACCGAGACTCTAATATAAAAAATTAATTTTTTTTTTTTTTTTTGCTAATTTCTAATTGACCCCAAAAAATACGTGGTTTCCACCCCACCTCAAACTTTTTTCCACACGGTTTAGTGTTTTTGAATCTTGTTATTATCATTCATTTACTTATAAATCAACCAATAGATTTGTTGCATTTTTTTAAAGTATTATCTCAAGATCCACGCCTCCCTCCCCTTCTTTATAACTTACAAATAATATTATTATCATTCCCATTCACTCAAAATTTTATAAACCAACCCAGATCCCATAAATTACACTAGAGTATTTGAACATTACATTAGAATTTGATGGGTGCTCTGCCTTCAACGCCTAGGTGGGGCGGAGATGGGTCGCCGGAGTATCTCATCGGAACATTTGTTGGCGGGAAATCTTTTCCGGTGATGTCTGATTACTGGCATAACTTACTGAGCTCCCCTTTGATCTCCATTGGCCTGCTACCCGTGTTCAACATGCTTGCCACACATTTGGTCTCTTCTTTCTTTCTTTCTACTTGCATTCTATTTCTTTCATCATGTCAATTCTCTATCATGGGTTGCCTTAGAAATGTGGGAATTTGAAATTACTTTTATTATTATTATTATTATTATTATTATTATCATTTTGGTGTGAGTTTATATCTTAAGAGTTAGATCATATTTATACTGATGATGTCATGGTTTCGTACTGACTGTTATATATTATTTTCTATAGGTTTCTAGCATCGTTTACCTTATATTTAGACGTAGTGTTTTAAAAACCGGCTTTTTTATACTGTACCAGGTTGGGCTAAAAAATGGTTCAACCAGTTGTATTGGATAGTTCATACCGGACGGTTCAACTGGTTGTACCGGCCGGTTTGAACTGTTTTTTTTAAAACATTGTTTAGATGCAAATAAGGTTTATATATGTTTTAACATATATGTTACAACCTTAAAAGCATGTTCTACAAAAATATGGGATATGCTATAGAAATCTAAGCGGAAGCGTTTTTTGTGTTGGGTTAAGTTTTGTCCAGCCCTGCAGCCAAGGGCTGCTCGGTTTCTAATCACCGACTCTCAAAACGGCAAAGTGTAGGAGTATAGAGATAGAATAATTGTTTATTTCTTGATTGAATTATTTGGTACAAATTAAAGGAGAAAACTATCTCCTGTATTAATACATATAAGGAAAACGTAAAATGAGAAAGGAGCTAGTCTTGGGGCACAAAATAAGGAGGTAGTCTTGGGCATAATACAAGGAGAAACTAATCTTGGTCAATGATCAAAAACGTTGGTCAATGGTCAACGTCAATAGTGTTATCCTTTATATGCATGAGGCGCATGAGGCGCACGACTCGCTTGCGTTTCCTATATTACTTGCGCTTTATGTACGATGAAGCTAAGAGACCTGCGCTAGAGGTTGCCTTCCGTCTAGGCGTGATTTTTTAAACCGAGATAGATGTTAAGTATGTTTATAAGTGGTTGTGGGTACTAGGCCAATTTTTTATATTCCGTAGTATTCGTCACCCTTCTTATGGCGGATTGCGGATCAGGGATCATGGTTTATCACATTGTGTGAGATTTTTTTAATGATTGATCTTTGAATATGATAGAATTTGTTTTTACAATAATCTTGCTTTATCATTGCCTATCTGTTAGCATGACCAGTGCAAATGTGGATTCTAACTAAGTTGATTAGATGGTATCCGAATTCAGGGTATACATGTTATGGGGACGAAATTGTCGTCTCCTTAGTGTGTAGGTTTATAATTAAAAAAAAAAAAAAAAAAAAAAAAAACTTAATTTGGGGTTGCATCTGCAGTGTAATCCAAATTATCATTGAATGTTATGGGCTTATGGCACCACATATTTATTCCACACACTAAGATGTATTTATTAATTATTCATTTCAGCACAAAACAATCGTTCTACAAGGCACCTTGCAAAGATCTTAATTCACTTAACATGGTGTCTGCAAGAGTCGCTTTCCAATCCAGGCGTGCTATCAGTGGCTTCGATGAAGGCTGTAAATGCATCTTACATTTCATCTGTATTTTTGAAGTATTTAATTGAAAATTTGAATAGCGAGAACCTTGATGATTTGTATTTATCTCTAGATGAGAGTGAAACCATACCAAACAATATCCGTAAAGGTAATTAATATAACATTCTGATATATTTCTCTGTAATTGCAGTATAACTTTTATCATCTAAAATGGTTATTATCTTTCTTTGTTGGCCACAGATGAGAGCATTATAAATATGGTTATGCATGCGGTGCTTAGCTATATTGGCAAAGTAGACGTAAGGTATATTTCAGGTCATTACAATGTTCATTTATTAGTAGTAGGATTTATGGTTTAATTTCTAATTGTTTTATGTATAAATACTCAGTCCAAAGACATATCTTCTACATCACGAACTGCTGAACTTCATGCTCATTGCTATGTCTACTCAGCTTCTTTCTGGGCCATCGCCTGGACCAAATGACGCTCACCCTTTCATTGATGCAGCTATGAGTCAGGTAACCACCAAGTCACTAACAATGTGACAGTCTATATTTTGTTATTAAAGTAATATTGTAGTAATATATCATAAGTCATAACTAAATGAGCTTTATTCATTTGCTGAAATCTACAACAAAAATGAAACAAACCAACTTTTATTTTGCAGGAGCATTCTCTGGTAGGTTTGGTTGTTCATAAATTGCTGCTTAACTACATTTCACGTCCACGATCGAAAATGAGTGCATCTTATGCGTTAATATCTGAAGAAAATCAGCTTGGTGTACTTAAGAGAGTTGGGTCTGCTGCTGGTATATCTGACTTTTTATTTTATTTGTTGTTCAAATGATTTAAGTCGAGAATTTTCATTACGTATGACTAGCTACATTTAGAGCTGGCAATTATAATTGGTGAGAAGTTAGCATCCAGCGACTTCTTGAAAGATCGTGTCATTACTCTGGAAAATGCTTTTAAATTGCGGTCCAAAGAGGTGGTAATGACAAATGGTATCTTCAAAAAGCGTATTTTACTGTAACAAACTTAATGCGGTAGCCCTAAAGAAACTTGTGTAAAGTTAATGGAATTATCTGAATAAATTACAATGGAGGGGAAGCCCTCAATATATACAGGAAAAAAACCCTAGGGAAGCCGAAATCAGGTCCATGGGCCATATACTAATATAACATATGTTAATACTCTTATAATGATTGTGATTATAATTTTTCGTTATAAACTTATAATGGTATTATGCTTTTGACGAGCACTTGTTTTTTAACCATCTCTGATGAAAGAATACTTTTTTCTTTTTCCAAATATTTTATGACACAATATATTCTTTCACACTATTACATTTCATCTTTTAAGCTGGACATCTAACTTACAACAGTAACTTTTGTGTATGTATGTATGATGTATCTGATCAAATGTTTTTTATATCTGACTTGCAGCAAATATAGTGCTAATCCCACTGAGTTACTTTGTCAATTCAAGTTTTGAAGCTTCTAGAAGTCAACTGGCTGACAGCAGCATCGATATATTACTTATTCTCATGCATTATCGTAAATGCATTCTTGTGGAATCTGTGAAAAACAGCAATGCTAGCGTCGTTTCTGAATCATTTTTGAAAGATGAGACTTATTTCGCTGAAAATTCGTATTATAAAGCCTTGGAAAACGTTAGGAATGTCGAGTGTAAGATCAATTTATCTTTTGAGCTGCTTTAACCGCGCTCTCTTGTCATCTAATTATTCTCTTTCTTTCTAATTATTGTGTTTGAATTCCGTAACCCATATTGCAGTTGATCGGGTGGATATTGAGGGAAATGCACATAATGGTCCACTTGTGAGATTGGCCTTTGCTTCTCTCTATGATACACTTGGCATGTAAGAGCTCAGTTTACTTTAATTTGCTAAAAATGTTAAGTGACCTTAAGTGTATATGGATGGTTACAACCTCTTAGATCTCTTTGTTTGATGAATTATTTATGATCTCATTATTAATTATATTAATGCTGACGGGTCAACCCGACTCATATTAAAATTAACTGCTCTGGCATGAATTATTTATGATCTGATTATTAATCATATTAATATATTAACGCTGATTAACCTTTGCAGGTGCTTGACTGATGAAACTGCAGTTTTGTTACTGTATTCTTTGGTTCATGGGAATTCAGACTTCCTGGAATATGTTCTGGTTCGAACGGATATAGATACATTGGTATGAAGCAACTCAGTATATTTACCAATTTTGTTTTTCTGTGTTCTTTAAATCATTTCTCAATGATTTTTTTTTTTTTGCAAAAAGAAAAAAAAAAGTACTATTTCTTATATTCTTGTTAAATTCATTAAATGGCCAGTTGATGCCGTTGTTGGAGACACTTTATGATACATCAAGGAGATCATCAAATCAAATATATATGGTGTTGATTATTCTGCTTATACTTAGTCAAGATGCTTCTTTTAATGCTAGCATACACAAGCTGGTAACTTCATATTATTTCCCTGACTATATAATATAAATAATAACCTTTTGTTTTTAATATCTGTTACATGAGACAATCATCCTTATGTGCTGTCATTTTGTTAGATTTTGCCTTCTGTTCCATGGTATCAAGAACGGCTACCTTCTCAAACATCACTTGGTTCTCTCATGGTCATCATTCTAATTAGGACAGTGAAGTACAACATGTCTAAGATGCGGGTAAGACAACACATGATTTACGTAGAGATGACAATGGGACGGGTATTGGTAATCACAATCTCATACCTGATATAAAACCGTTCCCGGATGTTTCGGGTTTGCCTGTTGGGTTTGGGTTCATTTCCCATCCGTAGATTTACATTTTACCATTAAGTATTGCCTCATATGTATGTTTTTCGTCAATGTTTAAAATGTTTATCACAATGGACATCAGGCTTGTTGTTAGTTTATACCCAATGGTTGTAGATAGATGTTAACTTTTCACTTGTTAAACTTGAGCAGGATGTTTATCTACACACCAATTGCCTTGCAGCTTTGGCTAACATGGCTCCACATATGCATCGGCTAAGTGCATATGCCTCACAACGCCTGGTTAGCCTTTTTGAAATCTTGTCACGCAAGTATGCATCTCCCTCATCTTTTTATTTTTTTTATTTTTTACTTTTTCTTATATGGTCTTAACTATTTTTCATTCCCAAGCCTCTGATTATTATTATATCCAGATATGCAAAACTAGCAGAGCTAAAGAATGATAAAATGCAAATGAGTGATAGTGATGCCAAGGATGATGATAAACTTCCCGAAGATACGGTAGTTAACAAGATCTTGTATTACTTCAGTTCTGCTGTTTTTCTATTTATTATAAATTCTTATTAATCTACTAAATAATTATACCTTGTTCCAGTCAGCTGAATTGCATATATATACTGACTTCCTCCGGATCGTTTTGGAAATACTCAATGCAATCCTGACCTATGCGCTGCCAAGGAACCCAGAGGTATATACTAATTATAATTAACTTATTAGTTACCACTAGCAAGATGGTGGCCGTGTTTAGGATGACCCGCAAAACGCTTTTTTCGTTACTTTAAGTTTTGCAAAAATAATTATTGCGTTAATATGGATTTAAAATCATATCGTTGCAAAGAACAGTAGACTTCTTTTGTAAAATATGATTTATTAGGTATGCATTATAAAAGAGACTTCGGGAAATTTTCAGCCTACTCTATCCATTCCCCTTTTAGCTATATATAACTCAACCCGTTTGACACGCCCATGTTGGCCTTGACATTGTGTGACATCTTGACTATTTAAACAACGTGGCAGGTGATTTATGCAATTATGCATAGGCAGGAAGTTTTTCAGCCCTTCAGGAATCATCCACGCTTCAATGAGTTGCTTGAGAACATTTTTTCTGTATGTACAAGAAATGAAGATGTTTAATCATTAATTTGTTTGTTCTTAAACCTTGATTTTGATTTGAACCGTTGTAGTTATGTTCAGTGTGCATAATGCTGATGCTAGTTGTGGCCTTTTAGGTCTTGGACTTCTTCAATAGCCGCATGGATGCACAAAAGGTGGATGGCGAATGGTCTGTTGAGAAAGTGTTTCAAGTTATTAACTTAAATTGCAGATCTTGGCGTGGAGATGGGATGAAGGTAATCATAATTATTTCTCCCCTGTGTGAAACATATTTAGGGATACGTCGCTCATTTTAGTAACAAACTGAACAAGCTCAACAAAATGGAAGAAGAATCTTATAACAATAACACAGTTGATTATATGTATGGGAATCAAGAAAATATGAAGTTCACGTTTAAAAGTGAATAAAAAACCTAGAAGAGAACGAAATCAGTTAGGTTAATAATTTATACGTATTCTAATCAATAAATTCGTTAACTATACTAATTGTTAGATTTATAAACGTTATTCTTTTTAGTTATGCTGGTTTTACCACAAAAGTGAATGGATGTCTCATTTTATAATAGAGGTAGTAGTAAATATTGTACAAATACTCATTCCTGCTTTTAAATTTAGATGTTCACTCAACTACGGTTCACATATGAGCAAGAAAGCCATCCTGAAGAGTTCTTCATTCCGTATGTGTGGCAGTTAGTAATCTCTCGCAGGTATATATGCTCTTGCTTCTTTTTTTATTCTGTCTTTTATTTTCTATTCAGTTGGCATCAATGTATAGATTTAGCCTAAGTTTTGCTCTAACGGGTCAAATGGGCAAAGAATAAAGTCATCTTATAACGAAACGGGCCAAGAGTCACCCAAAAGTGCAAATTTAACGGATAAGACATCCTACATCCTTTAATCATATTTTTGTTGAAATAATATATTATTTGAAATCATATTTGACATTTGACACATTATTTATAAAAAAAAAAAATTGATCCATATAGAAATTTACCCGTTTGACCACAAGTCTGACCCGTCCATTCTGTTCACAATCCACTTTTTTGTGCAGTGGTTTCAGTTTCAATTCCAGTAGCATAAACTTATTCCCTATTGAGCTGCCTGTGGAGGTTTGTTTCTTTTTTCTCCTTTTTTTTAAAAAAAAATGTATGTTTGGCTTCGTTGGTTACACTTCCGAATGCAGGTTAGCTATGTTCCCGAGGAGACAAATACCAACCTGCAGTTAAATGCGAAGGATGCTGTCGAATCATCTGTTTGACATAACACTACCATATTATGTAAATACATAAAGAGACAAACAAACGCTTATAAATAAATAATTTTATACGAATCGTGATTTTTCAACACAAATTTTGCCAGGGTAGAAGTAGATGTAATTCTTGTAACCAAAGCCATTGTAGTAATATTATTGAGGTGTTTACTTATTTACCTTTTTTCACCGAAAACCCAATGGTTTCATTTTGTAATATGGCGGAATATGTTTAAAAAACCTGGAATTATCTTTGTTTCATCTCATACATATTAAAATGTGTATACTGACTTGACGTTGGAGTGTCCGTAAGCTTCGGACCCCTTCGGTCTTTTAACGTGGATAATGTTTCCAGCCGTTCTGATACGATCCTCCCAATATAGCAGCCTTTCTGATGCAATCCTTGCCTTTTGTAGTTGGCAAACACTCCTTAAAAATAGGATGAGAAAGAACATGTAATTGGCGTCTTGGAATATGGCACATATCGCTCTCTGGTGCTCATAAGAACGAAAAATGACACATCACCAACGCCAAGACTGCTTCAAACAAAAACATGGCTTGCATGAGAATTTTGGTCCGATATTCGTGTCCACACGTTACAAACTCATACTTATGTACTTTAACATCAACAAAACGATTACTGCAGTCGTAATAATCAGTAATCAGTTCCAAAACGCCAATCTAGGCGCGCCCTGTATGGTACTAATATTTATGATTATGATAAGCAAACCATTATTATATTACAAGCAAAGATTTATAAGCTGGAATAAGTAAACCATACAACTAAATCATCAAAAAAAAAAAAAAAAAAAAAAAAAAAAAAAAAAAAAAACCTACACATGAACTAGAGAAAGACTTTCTATCCATCATTCATGCATGCATATTGAAGTAAAAGCAAAGTGATTGAATTGCATCACTGCTTGGTGTTGGGGGTGAGACATGGAAATGAAGGAATAGATTGCAGAATTAACTTCCTGCTGCTTCTTTGTCCCATGATGGAATCGGAATTGGAATTGGAACTGGAGTGTGGAGGTGACACTCTCTTGCTGTTTGGCGAACAAGATTTTACGCCACTAATTGGAGAACGATTGTTCTCTTCAAAAACATTGGCTATCTCGTTTTCTTCCACTGTTTGTAGTTGCTTAGTCATGCCACCTTTCAAAGGATTCAGCTTTCCAAGTCTTGGGTTAGAGGATGACCCGGTCGCTAGAAATGATCGTGGTGGTTTGCCCTTTGAGTTCAGCAATGAAATAGGTTGTCTCGAGCTATAAAAATAAAAAGATAATTACACATGATAAAACTTTGGTAATCACTAGAACTAAAGGTAGTCATTTATAAACTTAAAAAAAAAAAAAAAAAAAAAACAGATCAGAAAGTTTTTGCAGGTAGGCTCGGCCCATTTTGCCAGTCATGGACAGTTTATAATTGTGTCATTAATGAGTCAGTCCGTTTATGACCAGAGCCCGTTTACTCCAAACACTAACACGTATAACTTTGTGTCGAGTCATTTTGTGTCATAAATTGTCAGCTCTAGGTAAGGGTGTGGGCCAACAAGAAAAGCTCCAAACTAACGTAATAGATGATGTTTTTTTACCTGCCAAAACGCGAAGGAGTTGCAGGAGTAGCAGAAATAGGCACAGCCTCAAGATACGTGTCACACTCGTTGACTTCTAGATCCAAGTCCGAACCTATAAAACCATACACCAACCATGGAATGAGTTTCAAACTAGCAGACCGTCTATAAAATGAATTAATACAACACAAATGAAATCCTTTTGTTTTTAAATAAAATGTTAATCCCGTCATGTGTTTGCAAAATGCACGCTTACCATCCTTGCGACCAAAAGTATTTTTACACGCTTCACATCTGCAGTTGATCGAACATCCAACGCCACCCTTTACAGAAAAAAAAAACATACCAAAATAATTAACAAATAATAAATGGTTAAGTTCAAGCTTTTAAAATTACTAACGTGCAGAGCGTGAGGTGAGCTGAGCTCGAGCTCTCTTAAGTTAAATAAACCGAGCTCAAACTTAGGTAATAAGCTAGGGCTTGGCCCGTTTAACCAAAGTACGGGAAGAGGGAAAAACCTGAAAGCATTCGCAGTATTTCTTGAGGCAACCAGATTTTTTTGCAATTGCAGCCTCTTTTATGTCGAGCTGAAGCTGGAGTGTTGCTAGATTCATCCTGTAAAAAGAATAAATATTATGATACATAAAACTTCAATATTCACTAAGCATAGAAACTCTAATAAACTCAGAGTGTGACCCTAACCTCTTGCATAGGATCAGAGGTTTTGATAACTTTAGGAGCAAATGCAAGAGGGTTGCGGGATTCAATCTGCTTGCGAGTTGCAAGCACTGTGTCTTCATGTATCGGTTTGTTGAAACATTCGAGGCATGCACATGGCTCCACACAGTAGACACCAGCGGCAAAGCATTCACAATAACTGAAATCAGAGTTCAGAAGTCAACGTCAGTAATACAGAACAGCCATAAGTGATCATGCAAACACGTCAACAAAACTAGAGATGGAAAAACGAGCGGTTTGATAACAGGTCAGAGCGAAAGAGGCCAAATGATCCTGGCTGGATCGACTCTGGGTTTTAAAAAGCGCGCCTAGGCACGAGGCGCAACAAGGCGCCAAGAATTCCGCCTCAGGGATCTGCGCCTGGGCATTTTCCAGGAAGCGCAGAAAAAGCGCATTTTTTTTTATTTTTTTTGTTTTTTTGCCCTGAGGTGCGCGCCTCTCGTATTCCATGAGTTTTTATGCAAAAATATGTTGTACCTTGGGTTTTTTGGCTTGTACATATAGGTACAATCATATAGTTCTATTTTGGGTAAACGAAGCTAAAAACCTATGAGATATATATGGGATATATAAAAAAATTATATGATTAGTGCGCGCTTCGGGTACAAAAAGCCCCCTGCTTTTGCGCTTAGACCTCGTCGCTTTTGTGCGGCTAGCGCTTTTTAAAACCAAGGATCAACTAGATACTTTTTGTTCATTAAATAACTTTGCTACAAACAAGTAATGTCTCGGTTATGGATAAAATAGTATTATTAAACCAATAATCTACATATTAATTAATTAGGGATACTTTCATATATATCTCTCAAAACTTCATATATTAATGAACTGAACATTTTAGGAAGTTATCCACATTTAAAAAAAAAAACTTTAAAACTTTCAACCTGTTGACACATCGCATCTTAGCTAAACTTTTTCATGTGATGCGACTCGTTCTACCAGTTTACGACAAAGAAAACACAGGTCAGCCCATTCATAAGTAAATGGGTCGAAAATCGAAATTTCCACCTATGTATAAAACAGCCACCCTAAATTTATTGCTTTGTCATTGAATCTATTAGGAAAGTTGCAGCATTTAGGAAGTTGTATTTGACCAAATTACCCCTATAATCGTACACAGCCCTACTTTAACTTGGGGGAGGAGAATGATCCAGACTAATAATAAATGCATGTCTTATAAAGTACCAATATGAACATATAGAGATTTATAGAACATACAGCTTCAAACACTTGGACTTCTTACAGTTGCATCGCTTGCAAGCCTCTGGCTCTCCAGCATTTTCCGCTCTACGCCTGTTTTCAATTGAAATGTCAATCATAACAACTATTTGACCCTTTAATAATCAGATCAATCACTGAAAATAGAATATGACAACTAGAAATGGATATAACTGCATAATCATCTTCAAAATGAAAATTTGGCAATTTCGACCCGTTTACTCATAAACGGATAAATTCAGATTATTTTTAAATACTTAGTGTCAAACAGCTGAACTTAAAAATTTTTAACTAAAATAATAAAAAAAAGTGTCGAACGGGTGGAAAGCAGCCCAAAGTGTACTTTTAAGACCACGTCGCTTTATTAAAAAAATAAGATTATTAATGAAATAATATAATTTTTGTAGCCATATTCAACGTTCAAATTAATTATAGTACAACTTTAGAAAAACTAAAAAATAATGTTTCAAAAATACCAATTCTAATGTGTTGCCCGACCCGCCCATTTTGCCACCTCTATGTACATCAACACACCTACTTAATCTTCATCATGCTTAGCAAATTGACACGTTATACATTTGTACACCAACACTATAATAGTTCAAGTAACTTGCCTCTTCTTTCTCGGGCTAGTTTGACTTTGACTTAACTCATCATTAACTACAAACCCAAGTGCTTTAGAAGTATCTTCAGCAACATTTAGAGCAGACCCGATATCATTCTCGAAAGAGGGTGAATCAGACAATGTTGTCATCAATTCTTGACCAGAACCCATGGAAGAAGGATAAGCAGGAGGAGGTCCAATAACAAGTTGTCTACCAGAGCCCGAGCTTTCATGCTTAACAGCATTGTCCACTAAATTTGAAGCAATAGAGTTCAAATGCAAACCGATTCCGCGGAAATTACATCTAGATGAATCATTCCCATTCCTCAATGGACGTAAATTGTTATCATGGGAAGCAACGGTTTGATTGGATTCTGATACGTTTGCAGAACTAGCATTTGAGACATCTTCCAAGTGCTTTATCCGGGATCCGTTCATCTCAAAAACTAGACAGCGTCTTCTCATGCCACGGTATAAATTAGAACCACCCTAAATAAATATAAACATGTTAATAACTTTTGAATATAAATCAGATAGTTTGCAGATAAAAGAAACTTTATTTCATTCGGTTTCAGTTTTTGTAAACTAATTTTATAAGTTCATGATCAAATAGGAGACGCAAAAGTGATGAACGATTATACCGCCGGTCCGTTGTTTGGTTATAAACTTACAACATCATTTCTATAAAGATATTATTTTACCTGATCCGTAAAAATACAAGATCCGAATCGACCCATTTAAAATCAAATGGGTCGAAATGAACTATAAAACATTTACCCTTTCTATAAATTCTCACCTCAGTATCCGTATCCTCCATTGACTCTCCAGCCTCAAGATTGTTTAACGAAGTACTAGCAATCATTGCATGGTTTTCATCCGCCCCCTTTAAACCTTCATCATTTTCTGAAGGATGTAACGTGCTTTGGCCGGGGCACGTATAGGGCAGTGTATCGCTTGGTGAGTTAAAATTAAGCAACTCTGAATCATCAGCTATCAAACTGTCCCAATCACATGCTGAAGCTTCTTTACTATGAGGAAGTTCATTTATCCCTTCGGCTTCTGTTTCAGTTCTAAATGGACCATTTTCCGAGCCGTTGTCGATGAATGGTACAGATGACGCTGATGTGCCCACCATTTTTAATGTGTGCGTGTCAAGAAGAACGGGTTCATAGTTTAACTTTCTTGATTCAAGATTTGGGCAACCATTTGATGGCACGACAGAAGTGCCAGTAATGGAGTTGCTGGAATTAAAATTCGTTTTCTGGTTTAATGGGTCTTCAGTAGCGTTTAAATTCCCTTCACTGGTTTCTGCTTTCGTTGCGTCCTCAGAAGTAAGTTCATGTTTTAATGAATCAGAAAACTGGTGCCTGAAAAGCCAAAACTTATTATGATCTCTTAAACGTGGCAAAACGGGTGGGTGGGTCAGGGGATTGGGTCAAAACAGTTAGTTTTTTGTACCCACAACACTTTTTTGGCCAAAATTTTACAGTTTTTAATAGATTATTAAGGTATCAACTACGACTAAAAAGCTATATTATTTCAAGAATCAAAACTTTATAAATAAAATGATTTAGGAAGATTTATGTGTTAAAAGTACACTTTGGGTGACTTTTGACCCATTTGACGAGTTTCCTTTTAAGATTACATTTTCTTTATTACCCGTTTGACCTAATGGAAGATAGATAACACAATGTGAATACACCCATTCATAATAAATGGGTCGAAATTGCCACCTCTCATTTAATATAGCTTTCTTACCTTTTAAGGAATTTTGAATCTTTGAGGGAACTGACATGAGGCGAAGTGAAAACAGAAGGAGGGGATGCAAAGTTTAGAGAGCTGAAATTCTGAGTAAAGTGAACAGATTTAACCGGCTCGATAGGCGAAAGACTGTTGATATAATTGAACACAGGTGAGTCCTGCAAACATAGAACAAAATGCTTCAATCTGACTGGTTATTAGGAACCTTAAATCTTTAAAACATTTAGCAAGACTAATACTTCAATATAATCATAATAATTAAACTTTGAAACAAAAAATCAAAAAAACGGTTATTGAGATTTAAACGTAAACTACTTTGAAAATGCACATCCAAACTGAGATTTAAACGTAAACTACTTTGAAAATGCACATCCAAACACACCCAAAATGTATAAATTACATGTTCTTTATCACTTATGTTATCAATAATCAAATTTCTTGCAAGAGATTCTTTCATACTTTGTTTTTGCCAACTATTTTAAAAGACTTAGTTTTGCTATCCAAAAAGGGCGTTTACGGTGCAGCTTGTTGCCCATTTGCCTTCTACTTCGCTGTATTTCCGAAGGTTAAATTGAGCCTTTAAAATAAAAAAAAAATAAAAAAAAATAAAATAAAAACTTTGATCAATAGGCATGCACATCCAAACACTCCATAATCAACAGCACAAGTAACCAATTCCTGATTTCATAAACCTAAAAAGTAAAAAAAAAAAAATTTAATCACAAATCAAACAAACAAACAAACAATCAGTATAACAAAATCCAGAAACTGCATAAATCTTTATTGTTTAATTAGACCACAAACACAACCTAATTACTTTAATCCAAAGACCAAATCACAAAACAAACCCTAACCCTAAAGTAAAAATAATAATAAAAAAAATAAAAAAAAAAAAACAGATCCCTCACAGTTAACACACAATCCACAACAAAACCCTAAAACACAAACCCAATTTACAAAAACAAGACACCAAATTCATAAACCAAAACCTTAAAACTCCTAAAAACAGACACAAAATGAAAACTTTAAGAAAACCCAAATCACCTCAAACTTAGAAAGTGGGTTAGCAATATGGGTCCTTTCCGGAGTATCCATCACAATACCCATTTCATTTTCTTGATCTTTTTCATGACCCATTTGACCCTTCAACCCAAGATCACTTTTTTCCTTGTTTTTTGTGGCTAAACAACAACAACAAGATGATGGGTAGTAGATGATAATAATAATATTAATAATATGTTGAAGAAGAAGAAGAAGAAGCGGGAAGGGCGGGAAGCAAGTTTTTATTTTGACTTGATAATGCTGATGATGCTGCTGAGATGGAAGAAAAAGAAACCCCACAAACAGACACAGTCAAAGATTTGATTAAATATTAATATTAGTATTATTATTAATTAATTGTTGTTGTTGTTGTTATAAAAAAAGAAATGTGTAAATTGGGAAAGTAAAAGGTAACGTAAATTAATGATGATTGGTAATTAAGGGTGTCAGAGGATTATAATAAGTAAACCTTAATGTTCTATAATTAGTTTTTTTTTTTTTTTTGGTCTTGGTTTCTTTTGTTTTGTTTTACTAGATTCTTCTTGCTTAGACCATGTGTAGTGGGGCTTTATATTTATAAAGCCCCCGAATGTGATTGGTCCACGTGGCTGCTGAGTCAGCGTGGAGAGAGAAACTGAAAAAGGGGTGTAGTGGTGGGGCTTTATTTATAAAGCCCCTATTAATATTTTATTATATCTTTTTAATTAAAAAAATAATAAAATAATTAAAGAAAGAGAGAGAGTGCTGATGTGGCTGCATTTGATTGGAGGGGCAATTTTTGATCCGGCGTTATATTAATAAAGCCCCAACACATTTTTGAAAAATGGAGCCCCCCCGTAGCGGTGTGGGGGGCGCTATTTTTGAAAATAAAGCCCCAATGGAGCCCCACTACGGGTGGTCTTATGTGTGTGTATATTTATATATATAAATATAAAAAAAATTATGTTGGTTTGTTGTGTCTGTCTTATAATGCATTGACATAACATAATATTATATTCTATATGTGGTGTTACCTTGGTTAGACTTTATTGTCTAAGTGTTTTATTTTTTTGTTTGATTTTTTGTTACTTGTTTTTTTTTTATTTGGAGAGTATAATTATGGAAAAAAAAAAAAACTGAAAATGTTTCAAAATATACATGAGGGGTGTTTCATGTTTGTTTTGTAACCAAAAGTGTGTGGATAAATGATTTAACCGGTATACGTTTTATTATAAAAATTGACTACAATGCAAGTGGTCTTTGATATATTTAAGACTTAATTTAAAGTTTAAATAATATGGTCTTGATATTATTTTGTGTATACACAAGTACATAATACCAAGATATGCAAGTTGTACCTTTTAAAAAGTTAGAAGGGTGTGAATAAAGAAAAAAGAGTGAGTATGAAATTTTAAAACATTATATTATCCATCACTTTGTGCACTCCACATTTTGGACCCTTCACACTTTTTGTTGCTTGTAACACTTCATATTTTATAACACCGTCTTAATAAAAGTTGAGAGGAACGGCTAGGACATTTACACAATTTATTTATTACCATCCAAGGATTATGATTAGTTTGATACTTTTACAATAGACCGCTCTATTTACAAAGGCTGTGTTCGATCCATCACCCATAAGACTTGATCTAACATTACTCCGCTAACATTTATTCTGGAAGTACATGATATAAATCAGTTTGCACTAAGCGATTATCTCAAAAATAAATATGTCACATAAACCCATATTGACTACTCTAACTTAGTGTGTATGAGTTTGCCAACCTTTTTATCTCAAAAATAAATATTCAATTATTCCCGTCCATACCATTCAACTAAAGATTTTTTATTGTGCGTACGTCCCTTTTAGATGTGCGATAGTTATCACATTTCAATTAATGCAAGTCTTATAAAAAACTACATATGTACAATGACATTGATCTATTCTACATTGTTACATCGGATATACTTATGGATGTACAAGGCTTTACCTTCATTAAAATGTTAGGGTTGATCATGGAATTATCAAATGAAATCCCAGGTTCTAGTGTATAGTCAGACTCATATGTGTATTTTCATATTTGTTCACTGCCAAGTCATGGAATCATCAAAACCGTCTAATTCTAATGGTGGTCAATCATCAAAACAGGAAATATTATAGGTGATAACCAAAACGTCAAAACCATAATAATAAGGGTGATCATAATCCTCAACCTCCATGACCAGTCAAACCAAAACGAGTCGTTGAGTTGTACATGTCGTACAAGTTACCAGCGTTCGACACTTCGACGAGTTTGAATTGCTATGTAACTTCATAGCAATTCATAGCCATGTAACATCTTGTAGAAATATTTAAAATGTGGATAAAGGATATGATTGTAGCCTTCTTTAGCACGAACTCATTTCTTTAGTAAAAAATAAAAGGGGTATGGCTCTATGTTGTTTATGCTAATATATGTGAAATATAACGTTAAAAATAATATAGAAGCAATTAATGGATTTTTTAACAACAAATATTACTTCTACTATATATTTTCACATTAATAATCTTAAACTATTTCTTTTTTCCCAAGTTTGAATCTGAAACCTCATTCTAAGAAGCATGTGCCTTCACCAAGTGGGTTAACCCGACATTATCAGGTAACTAATAAATTTGATTGAATTGAAAGATATGTGAAAATGGAATCACGACCAATTCTCTATTCAAATAGTTAGGTGATGTCTCACTGCGGTTTGGTGCTTATGGAATTGTCGAAATGAAATGGTTTTTAATCAGAAACAAGCCTCTCTTCAAAAGGTTATTGGTGACATTAAGGCGCTTAGCTTCTTATGGGTACAGGCGCGGGTGAAGAAAGGTTTGGGTTGGGAACAATGGTGTGGGTTTAATGTATCTAGTATTAGGTGGATTTGAGTAATCTCTTGTATATATTGTATGGTGTATTGCTAGTTTCTTGCTAGCTTCGGTGTTTAATAAAATTTTGTTGGTCGTTCAAAAAAAAAGTTAGGTGCTTTTTTTAAGGAATGAAATTTTGGAAATTGAAATATATGGCTATGTCAATATGTCATAGCTTAGGCTATATGGTGCGGTGCCCTCTTTCCCTAACTCCTTCAAATGTCACATTAGCGTCACATCATTTTCCCTCTTCCCTTCCCTAAACCAAGAAAATGATTCCCCCTTGCTTTAAAAATAATAAAAAAAATAACCAATCAGGGTGATCGGTAAAGAGGGTGGATTTTCCCTTATTCCCGAGATTTAATCGGGAGGGGTGGTGTTCCCCTTCGGTGGCCACTGCCACCTCACCTCCCCGAGGTGTTTGCTAACTCCACACCAAAGAATGTTATGTAGTTATGTGGCTTCGTAAATCTAGAAGCATCCTATTATTGATATTATTTAAGGATTCATAACGAGTGGACCGAAAACAATGAAACAACCGATCCAACTGCACTCTAAATAAGTTTGTTGATATATTAGGAAAAACAAAACTAAATACCTTCAAATATGTTAAAACCAAAAAAAAGGCCACTTAACTGTTGTCATGTGGCAGCCGACACTGTTCTTCAAAGTTGAAAAATTAACATATAGGATAATGTATCACGCTAATTTATAAATCGAACTTACTTTATATATCTATGTTCATATTTTCCGCAAGCCATTTCACCAACCCATAACAGTATTGGCGGAGCTTGAAATGCATTTTCACTAAAATTAGAAGGGAGGACTCAAAACTTGTTAAAAAGTAACACATGGAGGTAAGGAATCGAAGAAAATGAAAGAAGATAGACAAAAATGAAAGACGATATTTATTAATGTGAACGAGAGAGGCAGATGAACTTATACCATTTAAATTGAATACTCTATAAATTATAAGATATGTATTAGGAGAGAGTATTGGGTACAAAGGCTCCTTAACCTACAAAGCGTATGAAGAAACCTTAAATCGCCATGTGGTTTTGTCCGTTTTAAGTGGGAGGGGTAATTTAGTCTTTTTTTCACTACCGATTAGGAATTGATGCAGTTCTGATGTTACATTAACCTGATCGAAGACGGAAACTCTAAAATCACGTCATAAGCTGTAGACGGACGAGATATTTTGTGACACCCGTCAACGAATTAAGTCAAGATCTGTACACACTTTACTTAACCATGCCATTTCATGTGCATATTAGACATTATTAGCACTTACTATAGCATTCCTGGTCTAGCAAAGCCCGAACTAGTGCATAAATCCAATACATTATCCGTCTACGCATACAACACCCAAACTATTCGAAACAATTGGCATTGGACAATCAAGCCAATCAAACGCTCAACAGAGAGCAACCTGGTATCCAATTACTACTTACGGACAAAACAACATTACACATGACATTACCAAAGTGGTAAATTACACAATTCCACTCAAATCCAAACAATTTACAATGTGTTTTATGAGATTAACACACACCAAAGTTATTAAACACTACCAAGGAACAAGCATGTGTTAACACAACTTAATATTACATTAAACAACACATGATCATCCACAAATAACATATGTATTCATGACTAGATCAATAATATTATTATTACAACTACGCATGTTATTGACACAATAGATCATCCACACACGAATGTTAACATCCGATAATCCAACTCTATTGATAACTAATGGATATCAACAACACTTCATATACCCACACATGTTCATATGCCTTCGGCCATATTTACATACATATGTATACATATACACACAACAATTTAATCTAGATGACTAGCTTATAAAAATCATGTGTTTGTGTATATATAATCGGCCACTGTATCTATCCATATCCACGAACCCATATCAAATTCCAAAAAGATGATATGTTAAGCAACTTATATGTATTTAACTATACAAGACCCCTTGTGATTGTGACTACACATTGAGTCCATATCTATACACCCACACGCACGGTTATACATACATATATGTTGAATGGTTATCTTGTCTTTTCCTTATACAAACATAGCAACTTTTCCTCAACACAACACACATCTCTAAGACAAAACCTTACCGTATCTAGTTTAATTAACAAACCAACAAACTACCTTCCTTTTCCCTTCCTTACAATCGGCCGAAGCCACCTCATCCCTATAAATCATTAATGACAACCTCACTTATACCTATTTAGGCCTTGTTTGATGACATAACACTTCCCCAAGATGTGATCACATCCCAAACATGATGAATCCCCTTGTGCTTGCATTCGGCTGAAACCACATAAGCCACAACATTCATGTGTATCTTTCAATATGTATGTCCACACTTACACAAATCTAGTAAAGTCAACTCTTTCCAAACACATGCTTAGGAGATTAGAACTTCCTCATCTATCTTGACAACTAATCGACCAAGTTGAAGACAAGCTTGAGCCATCATTGTCATCACACAATCATCAAATTGGTTAAGATCTTTTTGCATTGACACCTTCCCAAGAGCCATCATTTACTTGTTATGGAACCACAAGCACATGGAGCTAAGCCCTTTTGCTCCAACCGATCGGCCTATATAAATGGCCAAGAGACCCTTGAATACTTTGCACCAACATTCACTCACTAAGCTCACAATCCCTTATTTCCTTTCCCTTTGTTTCGGCACACACCAAAGACCAACCTGACCTTCCCTTCCCTTCTCCTTCGGCCAAGCACATAAATGTTATGGGTGAAATTTTAGACTTAGCATCCTATGGATGTTACATGATTAGCATCCAAAGGATATTACGTGATGAGCATTCTGAGGATGTTACGTGATTAGCATTATGAGGATCTTACGTGATTAGCACTCTGAAGATGTTACATGATTAATATCCTGAAGATATTTCAAGTCAACATCCCGAGGATGTTCCAGCTTAACATCTTGAGGATATGCTGACTTAGGATACTGAATACTAACGTTTTTTTTTTTTTTTTGCTCTCTTACCTTTGACTAAGTCTTGTAGGTCTTCCCTAACGGCACTTTTGACCTGCTCTAGTCAAAAGAGGAGAAAATAGAGGAAGAAAACATGTGAAAGAGGTCTCTTGATGAAGAAAAGATCAGAACGTAACTGCCTGAAGTGAATATCCCCAGGATATCAAGCGGGAATCTCGAAGTAGTTAATATAACGGCTATATTGACTAATTCTACTCTAAATAAGCGTGAACAATAAGGGAGCAACGTCAAGGAAGGCTTATGACGGTTATAAATGAAGACTTATGCAGTAGTTGAGCTGAAATAGTCAACAACAGTTAGAGAACATCCTGAAGATGGCGGATTTCTCGGAATTCTTGTTATTTACTTGCACTATAAATATGAGGCAATGTTGATCGAGTAGAAACACTTCTCCCACTACACTCACACACTCTATTAACTCCTCTCTGCTATTTCATCACACGAAAACACCTACAATCACTTTGTAACACTTAGCTTCGATTAACACTTGCTCTCAAGTTGTATTTACTCTTTTCAATCAATAAAATAACAACAAGGCAGGGGTCTATTGACCACTCCCGAGGTTTTCTGCCGGCGATCTAGATTGATCAAGGGCTTTCCTCGTACATCGTGTGCCTCTTATTACTTTGATTCATTAATACTTAACTTTTTCATTCTGTTGCACATCCCGAGGATGTCACTGTTTAATTTCTAGTTCTTTTAAGTGACATCCCGAACATAGTTGTTACTTTTTAAATTAGTATATCCATCCTGAGGATACAACTATCATAATTACTGTTTTAACCTTGTCATCCCGAGCATAGTTGTTATATTTTTGTCTTTTATATTCTAAACGATTACATTCTCAGAATACAACTGATTTTACACAAAACATACAATCTTAGTACACTGCCTCACATTTCTGATTTGG
The DNA here is from genome assembly GCA_030844895.1 of Ambrosia x helenae. Taxonomy (NCBI): domain Eukaryota; kingdom Viridiplantae; phylum Streptophyta; class Magnoliopsida; order Asterales; family Asteraceae; genus Ambrosia; species Ambrosia x helenae. The sequence continues at coordinate 12,445,300 of CM061234.1, forward strand.
AATGCAAATTTAATTTTTGTTTGTTAATTTTTGACCAAAACAATAAACAACCTCACTATCGAGCCACCTTGAGGACCAACTAGGCATCATCAAGTCATTACAAGACCAAGACTCTAGGTATGTAGATAAACTTCTTTATACACTTAACTCCCTTTTGTATGAATCGACCTATGATGAAAACCGACTTGTGACACTTTGATCTTGTACAATCGGTTTGTATATATATATACATGTGTGGATTGGGTTTGTTATCATGTGTGGCCGTGTGTGTATGTATATATACATGTGTGGATTGGGTTTGTTATCATATACATATATATATATTCTATGTGTGTGTATATGTGAGAGCATATGTCAAAGGTTTAGTCACCATCATGTGGGAACTTTTATGGTTATGTAATTTATAAGTTATTTAACATATCAATTCTTGTGTGAACTGTCTTGAGATCATGGGTATATATATATACACACACACATACACACACACATGACCGATTCTTTGTACACAAACATCATGGTTTCATAAGTTAGTTATCTAGGTTGAATTATTGTGTACATGTGTGTACATGTGTGTACATATGTGCATAGATATGGCCAAAGATATATGAATACGTGTAGGTATATTAAGTGTTATTGATACCCATTAATCATCTATGTAAGTAGATCTTTGAATTTTAACATATATGTGTGATCCAAGGTGTCAATAATATGTGTAACAGTAATATTAATATTAATATTATTGATCGTGTTAGGAATACATATGTTATTTGTTGGTGAACATGTGTAATTGATTATGATCTTAACTCATGTTAACACATGCTTGTTCCTTGGTAGTGTTTAATGACATTGATATGTGTTAATTATCCTAAACACACTGTGAATTGTTCGGATTTGAGTGGAATTATGAAATTTCCCACTTTGGTAACATCACGTGTATTGTTGTCTTGTCCGTACATAGTAATCGGATATCTTCACATGTTTTAATGTACTATGAAATGTGATTGTGAAATTCGTGTATGACCAATCAAAGCTAGCTAAGCTAATGATTACTGTGCCAACCATGAGTCCATAACCAAACCTCTTGACTATTGTGCCTCGCGCGTTGTACAATAAAAACAACGTATATATAGTAGAATACTAACACTCTCATGTATGTAACCAGTTAGAGCGACTAACCAAGAGTGGGGGTGTCAACCCAATAGATCTATTTAAGCATTCCATGGTTCGTGCATGTGATAATTATTACGCATTTTATTTGTACTTTTGTAATGTGTACGGGTTCGTGAAATCCGGGAGTATTATTGTAAAAACGTATTTGTCGTTAACAAAACGGGCCCCACATGTCGTCATGGGTTATGGAATATTCCCCAATCTAATATGTGTGGTGGATTCTTGGAAGTACAGGTGTTTTAACATATACCATAATGTTATTATGTTAAAGGTGTGTTTAACACATGTTGTAGCCCTTTTAACATATGTTATCATATTATCCGAAACTTTGATATAACACTTTGATCCAAAGCCGATTTATACATAGGAAAATAGACTTTTAGGAACTCATCCATGATGCTAAAAGTTGTTCTCAAATGTGCAATTGTATAACATTACACATAACCATGTATTCTTATGTTATAAAAAGAGGTTATCTCCATGTATGTATAACATCATGTTTTTAGTTTAAAAGACGGATTTCTTGACAAAATACGAGGTCAATTCATACATACATTGTTCGTCCATTGTGATCAACATACATGTGTGGCCGATTGTTATGTGTGTGTCCATGTGTATGTGTACGTATATATAATTGTAAATTTGTAAACAATAATTAACACTTTGTAGATTTGTGACATAATAATACTATGTTTGAGTTGTCAAGGCCGACTATACAAGAACAAAGAGTCACGAGTCGGTTTCCTATCATAGGCCGATTAATAAGAAGCTTTAGTGTGTAGAAAGGTTCATCTAACTTACATATAGTCTTGAACTTGAAACAACCCGATTGTGCTAGTTGATTATCCCCGATCTTGGACACCTTAATGCGGCTCGATGGTGGTTGTTTAAGGGTCGATGGTGATGTTGTTTGGGTGTTCGGACGAAGGTAATGGGAAGGAGAAGAAGTTAGTTTGTTTCTTGCAAGATTGTATGTGTTTGTGTGTGTTGTGTGCAAAAATCATGGACCCTTTATATAGGATCGATTGATGTGAGGACAAAAACATAATTAGTAAGTCAACTTTCCTAGAATTATGTAGTGGCTAGAGTTTCTAAACACCATTTGGTATAAGACATGGATGGCATGCATGTATCTTAGATATGGGCCGATTTTGGGAGAAGAATCAACACGTGGGGGTAGTTGTCATATGTTGGGATTTGATCAAGGTTGGTGTTTTAGCCATTTTTGTATAAGATTTAGTGTAAGGAATGGTAGCTTTCAATCTTTGTCTCTTCCATCATATATATATATATATATATATATATATATATATATATATATATCCACATACATGTGTTTGTGTGTATTCTTCACATGCTTCGGCCATAATGGAACAAATCAAGGCAAGAAGTGGAAGTAATCTTAAGTATAGGGAGGTGTTTAGAAATGATGTAAATCCTAATTTGGTGTAAGATGGGATGAGTTGTGTTTTTGTCTCTACATTGCATGCATGAAGATTGTCTTTCTTGTCTTCTTTCTCTCATCCAATCAACTAAAAGCATGTGTGTGTGTGTGTGTTTGTTTGTTTGTTCTCGACCGCAAGGAGGGAGGGGAAGAAAGAGTTTGTCATTCATGGAGGTCCACCATATTAAGTTTGTACATTCCTATTTGGTGAAACACATGAAAAGGGCATGTGAATGCAAGGTATGGTTTGCTGTTTTTCCCTTGGTGTGGCCATGTGTGTGTGTATATATACATGTGTGGATTGGGTTTGTTATCATATATATATATATATATATATATATATATATATTCTATGTGTGTGTATATGTAAGAGCATATGTCAAAGGTTTAGTCACCATCATGTGGGAACTTTTATGGTTATGTAATTTATAAGTTGTTTAACATATCAATTCTTGTGTGAACTGTCTTGAGATCATGGGTATACACACACACACACATGACCGATTCTTTGTACACAAACATCATGGTTTCATAAGTTAGTTATCTAGGTTGAATTATTGTGTACATGTGTGTACATATGTGCATAGATATGGCCAAAGATATATGAATACGTGTAGGTATATTAAGTGTTATTGATACCCATTAATCATCTATGTAAGTAGATCTTTGAATTTTAACATATATGTGTGATCCAAGGTGTCAATAATATGTGTAATAGTAATATTAATATTAATATTAATATTATTGATCGTGTTAGGAATACATATGTTATTTGTTGGTGAACATGTGTTGTTGATTATGATCTTAACTCATGTTAACACATGCTTGTTCCTTGGTAGTGTTTAATGATATTGATGTGTGTTAATTATCCTAAACACACTGTGAATTGTTCAGATTTGAGTGGAATTATGAAATTTCCCACTTTGGTAACATCACGTGTATTGTTGTCTTGTCCGTACATAGTAATTGGATATCTTTACATGTTTTAATGTACTATGAAATGTGATTGTGAAACTCGTGTATGACCAATGAAAGGTAGCTAAGCTAATGATTATTGTGCCAACCATGAGTCTCATAACCAAACATCTTGACTGATGGGCGGTTGTGGGTGGTGTTGGATGGCGGTGGTGGTGGGTGGGTGACGGTGGTGGGTGGCAGTGGTGGTGGGTGGGTGAAGGTAGTGGGTGGTGGCGACGACGGTGGTGGGTGGTGACGACGGTGGTAATGGGTGGTGGCGACAGCGGTGGTGGGCGACGGTGGTGGGTGGTGGCGACAACAGTGGTGGGTGGTGACGAAGGTGGTGGTGGTGGTGGGTTATGGTGTTGTTAGTACATAGTGAATGAGAGATGGAATGAAAAAAAAAACATGGGGTGGATGAAATGGTTTTGAGGGAATGAAATGACTTGCGGAATAAGTGATTCCATTTCTTTAACCAACCAAACACATTATTTTTCATTACATCGTAATGATCCATTCCATTCCCTCTTCCATTTTATCATACCAAACACTATCTATCTATTTTAACGATGTTATTGCAATCATATTGGATGAAATGATTAAAAAAGAATTATCGAGTTAACCTTTTTAAATGTCAAAAACTGTACTTGTTTGCCATGAAACACCTTCACTTTTTTCACATGATATTTATCTAACTAACATTCTCTTTCTTTCCTAACGAATAAAATACTTTTTTGTCTCTACATTTTTTTCTTCTGTGTATAGTCTTTTGTTATTCTAAATTATATATTTAAATAATGGGCCAGACTTTTGTGATAGATAATTCACGTTGTATTTAATTAACAACACGTTAAAGAATGATTTAGAAGAAAAAGTCAGTTAAATTGCTAAATTGAATCCAAATTTACAACATGTTAAGTTGTTAGTTTTATAAGACCAACCCTAATGATTAATGAAAAATGCTTTTTAAGAAGCATTTTTCGCTACATCAATATCATAATACCCCTTTAAAAATTATGTAATGGTTAACGCCCCTTGAGGCATTATAAATCTTATGATATTAGACTTTTTACTAACATAAATATAAGCATAAACGAATAAGTAATAATAAAAAAAAAAAAAAGCTAGTACAAGAGCCAACTTAAATTAAACTTGACCCGACCCAGATCTAACCCTTACTTATTAGACATGTATCAATTTCAAACTTGTTATATACATAGTTTGACGTGTCTGTTTTTTCTTATCGTATTTAACCAATAATGCTATTGTTAATCATCAAAATATTTTTATAATAACAGACTAAATAGTATTTAAAAATAATATACACATAAATTGCTAATAACTTTCTACTACACAGGACAATTAAATAACATAAGAGCATTATAAAATCTCCCATTATCTCATAAAAGGGTAATATCAACTTCATTGAGAATCTCTCACATTATTATTTTATATTTGACCTTTATTATTATTTTTATTTAATATTTTATAATTTTGTCAAACTTTATGATTTAAGTTATTTGCCAATGATCTCCAGCCCAGCTGGTTTGAGGTAGGGTGGGTTTTCCCTTAGGGGTTCCCATCCTGGGGGTAGGTCACAAGTTCGATTCATGCACACCACAAAAAAAATTCCCCGTGATGGTTTGAGCTTAGGCAAGGAGGACACCAGTGTGTGGGTAGGGATTCGAACTTGAGATCGTTAGGTTAGGGTTGTATAAGGATTTCCACTGAACTAAGCCTTTCAAAAAAAAAAAAAAAATCATTTGTTCTATTTACTGTTACCGACTGGTTGTTTTATTATGATTATTCTATCATTCAAATATTTGTATTTTCTCCTAATTTATATATGGATATTTTGTATTTGTTGGATTCTATATATTACGCTAGAGGCAACAATAACGATACAAAAATGCAATCTAGATCTTTGACATTTTCCTCTTGTACCATGAACTCTTTATAATTTCAAGTTTTTATCGAACTTTAAGATTTTTAAATTTGACACATGTGAATTCGGTTTTTTAGGAACAAAAAATTTAGTGTTGTTATTTTTTTCTTTAATTAATAGGGATGTATAAGGACCTTGTGGTTTGATTAATATTATTAGAGTAATTGAATGAATGTGGAAAGGAAATGAGCAATGGAGCAACAATAGCTTTTTAATTTGGGGTTATTATTTTTTACAGTTACAATTAAGGATCAAACTCATGTTTTTCTTATAAAAACCTGTCTTTTATGTATAAAAATCAAACAAATTTTCGTAACCGGGAACCAATAAACCTTCTTGTTCCATGGTTTCGCCCTTAGAAATGAGAAAAATCAAGAAAATAGTAAATATTTGATGTGTTATGGCTATGATTATTTCAGAACTATTTCACATATATAGTGATAACTTATGTGACAATGTGATCATGTATATATCAACATTTACTCACACGCCAAGGTCAGATAATAGTAAATAAAAACGAACCTAAAATAAGTAACGCAAATCATATCTAGGCACCTACTTTCATGGTCTTGTAACCAGGTGCGGATTTAGTGTAGAAGTATGGGTTTTCGGGAACCCACTTGGTTTAGAAATTTTGATGTTAGTATATATAGAAATTTAGAAGGAACACATAGATAAATAGATAAGGAACCCATAACCAAATGTGAGAAGTGTTCCACTGGTTGGCAGCGCACTTTCTAAAAATTGAACAAGTGGAAAAAATTTCTGGATCCGCTATTGTATGTAACTGTCATTACTCCCCACTAATGAGTACTATTTCATATTCTCATACTTAGATTAGATTTAGTTTACGTATGTAAAACAAATGTAACGGATGATCTTAAGAAACTTATGAAGATACATGAAACTTATCCATGTATACGACTATCATGCTTGTATATCCACTTCAAATTTATGTTAAGTACAATACAACATATACATATGTTAAAATTTATTCGTGTAACATATGTTTATGTAATATAATTAGACATAAACATCACATAGTATAAGTGATTACCATTCGTGTAAAGTTGTTTTTACGGGACTATGTATAAGATAAGAAAAATGATTATTTTCATGATTTTGTCAAAACAAATTATATTATAACCTTATATGAGAACTCTAATATTTCTTTGATTTATCATAGAATGAAATAGGGGGAAACTATGCATAATTTTTTATTTTTTGTTTTGTGTAGTTTTTTTTGTTTATTTGCCATGTAAGCAACTCACGGGTGTTAATAGATAAAAAACAAAACATAGTAGGTACATTCATAAAAAGTCAATAAATGTCGAAGAAAAAGAGGGTTGTATAATATAAAAGCCTACCAACTTATGACATGTATGGTAATATTAACATCAACACTAAATAATTAATTGAAAGCAACAACCAAATTCAATCCTAGACCTACCCGAGGCGATACAGTGGCTTATATATTAATCTAAATATATAATTTTATTTGATTAAATAACCAATCAAATACTAAAGTGTCCTATTGATATAATTACACCATGTGTAATGCTTTGGTATTCTGAAAACGTGAATTTCAAAAGCTTTTCTGTAACCAATAATAAATCAACGAAAAGCTTCATTTCATACTAAAAAAAAGTAGCAAATAATGTTGATAAGATCATCTGAATGGATGTTAATTACTTATTATTCATGGCTATTAACATATTTGGAATTCACCATTAAATTTATTGCATAAGTCACATTATATCACTATAAAATAAGTTCATAACATGAGATGTGCACATTGATCATGTGAGAAAACTAAATGTCACCAATTAAAGCCTAGCGAGTTATGAATCACAAACAAATATTTCATTTTTACAAATCCATTCTTTAAATATAGCTATTTTTTTTTTCTTATTTATCTAAGATATACCATAGAAAGTTGTGTCACACTAAGTTATCCTAAAGCCAAGTGTATCATGTATATATGCTTATTTTTACATTGTTTTTTATCTTTATTTATTATATCATGTTTATGTGTTTCGAACTTTCTTATCGTTATACTGTATCTAAGGGAGGCTTTTAAGGTGACTGGGGAGGACTCGTGACTAGGGCCCGTTTTATACGGGGACACATTCGTTTGAACAAAATGTTTATATACATATGTTATGCGTGTGTGTTTAATATAAACTCATTTTAAACTTTAAATTTGGACCCATTTAAAACTTAAAAACTTATTAACCCATTTATAAGCCCAATACTTATTTAAAACTCAAAACTTAAGGTCTAAAGAACATATTTTTTAATAGCTCAGATAAGCACATAAATCTTCAGGGACGCCTCTAACTGTATCATATTGGAACCACGTAGGGGTTAGTCCTCTGACATCGCTAAACCATCTTTGGAAAGCCCACCACTAAAAGTGAAAGAGCAAATAGAAATCTGTTAGCTAATGATGCACGTACAACTTGGCAAGCACTTCATGCACATGGCTCTTGTATATCTTTAGCTTGGTGCCACGGATCGGGCTCAATGTGAATATGTTCGCATACGATGTGATGACACACTTGCATCACATTCTTCCTTACACCAAACGCCTTTCGTTTTGGGCCTTCGAAAATGTTGAGCCGACTCTGATGCCACCTCGTTAGGTCGTGGTCAAGGCCGACTCTTGGGTAATCCAAATGAAGCATTGGCTTTGGGCCTCCATTTCTTAAAGGCCCAGATTTTTTTCTTTTATATAGAAGTGTATTGGGCTGCCATTTGATTAATTTGAGTGGATGAGTCATCGGGACTTTTTCTATTTGTTATAAGGAATACTAAAAGATGGTTTATGAACATATATAATTCTGTAAAAGAATGCAACTCTCTTTCACTGATAATTTTTTTTTAAATTATTCTATAAAAGGCCCTGAAACTTTACTTCGCTTTAGGCCACTAAAATTGTTGAGCCGGCCCTGGTCGTATCATGTATAATCTAAAACTTATAATAAAATAATTGAAGATTGATGAGTTGTCATTCAATGAAGGCTTAAGAAAGCCATTTTAATGACATGACATTCAAGGAGACATTCTCCTTCTTGAGTGTGCCATGTGTCATGCCATGTGGCAAATAAAAAAAAATAATATAAAACCTAATCTACTCAATTTAAATTGAGTTATTTTAGGAAAAAAGAATTTAAAAACAAATTTAAATTTTTCTCTCTTATGTTTCCTCCCATAATTTTTAAACATTAATATCTTTTATATACGAGATTTTTTAAAGAAAAAAATTACACCAAATTAACGAGCGTTTTATTATCTTTCCAACGAGTACCATAGCGCTATATAAAAAACGGAGAAAAAAACGACTATTTTTTTGTGGGGTTTCGTTCATACAGGAAAAAAACACAAAGTGTTCAGGTTATTCATTAATAATGTTTTTTTCTTTTAAACCAGGTTCTTATCTACGATGTTGAAATTCAGCCAAATCGCCATGCTTTCATTGGAATTTTACTCTTTTAAAGATGCATAGGTATACTTCATCAAGAGAAGCTAGGAGAAAGAATCGCGCAACACTGCAACACATGGTGTCACCTTATAGCAAGGTTATTTTTTTATTTATTTAATTACAAGAGTAATAATTATTACTATCAGTATTAGTATTATTAGAACTAGTAGGAAACCCGCGCGATGCGGCGGGTGTAACACTTTTTATTTCGGTACTTATTTCAAATTCATATAGTATTTGTTGTAGCATCATTGCGGTGGATATACGTCATAAGCGTTACATATGTCTAGTAACTAAAAAGATTTAACATTTAAATTGTAAAGTACTTTTAAGAAACATTTGATAAAATAAAGTAACATACGAAAGTAAAAATAAGTATTAATAAATATAAAAGTTGAGAAAAATAAAAGCTAGTGAACTACTTGAATCATGAAATCATTTTAGTCATACACGTTCCAAGTCTGCATGATCTCATCTATATTGTCTGCCCACCATTTATCATCAAGAACGATCACTGAAATTTCTTATATATCTCCATGTTTGATTATTACATCTTTTGGTGAGGATGAGTTTCCTCAATTTTCTCCTATCTAAAGTGTCATCAAGTATGTCTTCTTTGTCATTTTCATCAGAACTGTCTAAATCAATAACTTGACTCCATTTCCATTAAGAGAGTCTCTTGGATCTCTTCCTATTAATTTCATGCATCTAATTCTTAAAATAAATTAAAAATATTTAATACACAAGTTAATAGAAGATGAAATAAATGTTGATATTGCCTATTCACTAAATTCATGTTGAAGATCAGATTTGTAGGGACTAAACATTGCACCATAGCAAATAATCTCAACACTATTATCACCATTATCCCGCAATAAAACACATACAATATACCACATAAAATAGCAGCTATGTTAATATTAAAAAATAAACATTAATAAATACAACCTTAGCCGCTACTTTAGACGCTTGTATGGCTATTGGTTTGTTTATCTCCGTATGTTTTTCATCTAAATGAATCTGCAAAACCAAGAAGTTAACACTTAAATGATTAAGATATGTATAAAAAGGTATAATTAGTAAAATGAGACGAATGAAAACCATAAACTAACAAATAACCAACATTAGAAGCTTCAACTTTTGAATTCAGTATCCATGCCTACGTATTTTAGCAAGTAAAATAGGTGTGCATTAGTATATATATAGAATAAACTTTAGTAGGTTAGCACATGGTTTAAATTTCAAATTCATGATTTTCCCACCCATTTAAATTATGAAATTTTGTTAAACTTTAGTAGGTTAGCACATGGTTTAAATTTTGAAATTGATGATTTTCCCACCCCTTTAAATTAGGAAATTTTGTTTATCTTTGACTAAAGTGTAAAAAATTATTCTGTTTTTTGTGAATACCGAATTCAGTACATTTTTTTTTTTTTTTAAACTTTGTTAAAAAGAACCCTTTCAAATTAGGGAGTCTTGTTGTTATTAACATAGATGTTCATATCACATGGATATATAATATGCATCATGTGTTTTCTACCAAATTGATGCAGCTGAGGTTTTTAAAAGAAATTTACCTACAATTAATATCTACAATGCATTTTTATATTTTTTCTAATCTTAATTATATTAAAGTTTTATATATTTAGCTAATTATTTATATTTAAAAGCTTAATGAGATTTCTTTTAGTTAATTATATTTATGTGTATACCTATTAATATATGCATGCATACCCATATACATATGCACATATTGCTAATGTTGATTATTTAAATAGGGTACTACAATTGAAGCTATCAGTAACACACGTGATAAAGCATTCTTAGAGCTCAGTCTTGTGTTGCAGTTTTGTTACCGTGTGACAAATTATTTGTCTGCCAAAGCAAGGATGAACCATAATGTTTAACAACATTGTCATATTTTAAGAATCACCAAAGCTGATATGTAGATTTCGAGTGCCCTGTTTGGTTTTTTAAATCGTTTCATTTGATTTATGTGAATTTTTCATTATTGGGCGGAAGAGTATTTAACACCAAATTCAATTTTACAATTTTAAGTTTTACTTGATCATGAAAATAACGTTAAAAACGACGGACGGTTAATCATGCATCATGTGGTGGCGTGGATAGCCAAAAGACAAAGTGGTACATGCACCGATCGGGTTTGCCCCGATTGCTAAGTGTTCTGTGCCTTATGTCCAAGGCTTGATACCAAACCACATCGAGCCGGGGGTCTCACTGGAAGCAGCCTCTCTATTCTTAGGGGTAGAGGTAAGGTTGTCTACATCTTACCCTCCTCAGACCCTACCTTAGCTTTGCTATAGGTGGGATTAACTGAGTATGATGATGATGATGATGATGATGATGATGATGATGATGACTTGATCATGAAATGGTGTTATGATTCAACATCCATATTAACAATAAATCCATATTATATTTCATCTAGTTAGTATTTAAAACATAAAATGCAATAATCACTTGTACATAAGGCATTCTTTCTTATACATTTCAATCCACACATCGGTATTGATTACGACAAACACCGAAACGTCGACAAAAATGAGCCGGTCGTCATGGTATATTAAAATGTTTTTAAAATATAATAGTTTTAAAGTTATGATAGAATTAAATAAAAGAAATTATAATTTTTTGTGTGTGTGTGTGGGGGGGGGGATGTAATTACTAACTAAAAATTAGGTAATTAAAGTGTAAATAAGATAGGGTATTAAAGTGTAAATAATGTATGAATGACTATTTTACCCTCATTTTAGGGTTGTTAATGAAAAATTAGTTCTTAACTTTTGGGTATTTTAAAATATAAAAAAACGTAGTGTAGAAACTGGTCCAGGGGGCCCTTTTGGGGCCCCCGTATCCGTCTCCCGGGCTGGCCTTTACCGGCACCGGACCGTCGAACGTGGCGTCATTGGGAGACATAACGGCACCGTCGCTGGTTCGGGCGTTACGAGACTGTCCGTGACACGATCCCGGGCCTCACAAAAAGCCCCGGACCTCATTTTGTGTATCTACCTTTGTTGCCAATAATTATGTTAAAAAAATTCCGGATGAAAATATAAAAAATCGTAGTGTAGAAACTGGCCCAGGGGGCCCTTTTGGGGCCCCCGTATCCGTCTCCCGGGCCGGCCTTTACCGGCACCGGACCGTCGAACGTGGCGTCCTTGGGAGACATAACGGCACCGTCGCTGGTTCGGGCGTTACGAGACTGTCCGTGACATGATCCCGGGCCTCACAAAAAGCCCCGGACCTCATTTTGTGTATCTACTTTTGACTTGCAAATAATTATGTTAAATTTTTTTTACATTTATTACATTTGATTTTTCTTATAACTAAACTATTTAGGATGGTTACATAATCGTCCTCTAGTACCACATGGAGGAGGACGTCGAGTGCGGTCTGGATTCCGACGCGGCTCATTGGGGAACTCTATAGGTACTGGTGTGTAGAATACATTGGACGGTGTTCCTTCGCCACCTTGATTTGGGGCCCAATAGTTAATTGATGACTGCCCGGTGTTGATGGGTGAGTTCATTTGGAAGTTACTCGGTGTCGGTGTCACGAAACTTTGATCATCAAATGGGTTGAATGGACTGTTTAAAAGGGAGTCCATGATGTTTTGTTGCTCGGTGTTCATCTGGGAAGGCCCCGGTTGGAAATGTGATGTAGCTTGGGGGTACCGAACTAACCAGAAAAGGAAGGCCCCGGTTGGAGATGTGATGTATCTTGGGGGGTACCAAACTGAGTAATAAAGGAGTCAACATCAATTCCCATTTCATCATCAAAGAATTCGTTAATTGGCGTATTCTGACTATCCATTGCCATTTCTTCTGTTTGAACCTCCACATTACTTTGATTCCGCCTTCGCCTAGGCGCTCATTGAGGACGGCTTCTGTCTGCAACCGAGGAAGCAGGTCTACCGTGAAGCCTTGAGGGGTAGTTCAAACGATCACCCACACCAAACTGTGACATCACTGTTTCAGCAGTGCTTTGAATAACCCCAAGATTGGAGCTAAAGTCGGCAGGGACAGTCGCCATGATTTGGGACACTTCCCGATGAATCTGCGTGTATCCTTCCATCTATAAAATTCAAATACTTATATATTAAAAAAGTTATCATTAAAATATACACTTATATATATTTGAAAAAAAATTCATATATATACCATCACTTGGGCAATCCCAGCGTCATCTCTGAAACCCGATTGCGATACCGGGATGGACATTGGGTTCGTCATGTATCCCACGGTTCTTTCTAAGTACCATTCCATATAACCGGGATACACGGAAGGAAATGGCGTTTCTTCCCCGCCACTATTCTATTTTTGCGGTCATTCCACGACTGCACATACTCGCTATGAACGTTTGCAAACCAAGATTCGTATGGTCTGTCAGAACGGGTTTTTTTGTGCAGTTCGGTGTGGACTTCGGGGGTAAAGGGTGGTCCCTCAGGAATCCATTGACGTAATCCAAATTGTCTCAGGACCCTACTAGCTTGGTGGTATTCCACCACCTGAAACCACATAAGAAAGCAATCCGAACGCCAACAATCACTCCCCTCTGTGCAACTTTGCGGTAATATCCCTATGTATTGTGCATAGGGTCTCCAAATAAACTGTTGCAAGAAAATTTAATAAGAAACACTATTAGTCTCATAATGTATTTTACTTGTAACACAACATCAACGGTCTTATACCTGTTCAGCATGTAAATTTTGTAGTTGTGATCGTATCTGTCTTAACGACCGCGAGGCAACCTCCTTTAATCCGTGCTTACCTTTCTAGCTGTAAAAAATAATAAAAAAACGACTTAGTTTATTTAACAAATAATTATTTTATATAATATAAGGGTAATGGAGAAAATACATACATAGCACCATAAGGTTTTCCAGGGATCAACCGGGTTGAACACTTGGGGGATAGTACACTGATTCGTGTCCAGGCCCACAACTGGAGTATAATCATAGGTCCTCCAATTGTTTTATCAGTGGAGACTACGGCTTTACACATATTTCTGTACAAACAAGCCAATGCAACACTCCCCCAACTATATTGACCACATCTTTCTAACGATTCAAGGTGCCTTAAAAATGCCAATGATGTCAAACCGTTAGAAGAGTCAGCAAACAATGTGTTACCCACAATAACAAAGACCACACAACGTGTTTGTTGTGTAACATGTTGTGTAATCTGATTCATATCTGCCCCTTCGGGCATTACTTCTTTTAGTTTGTTTAAAAGGTATCTTATTTTAATAGAATTTCCACTCAACATTCCCTCCTCCGCCTCTATGCCCAACAAACCCCCAACTAGCTGCAATCGATCTTGGGATGACCATTTTTCCTCTGGCCTGCCAATGGTGGACCGTTGACTCGCAATCCCAAGAGCACGTTCACGTCCTCTAAAGTCACCGTCGTTTCACCAAACGATAGGTGAAATGTGTGAGTTTCTAGACGCCATCTTTCTACCAACGCGGTTATCAAACCACGGTCATAAAGTAGGTATCCAACATCAAGAACCCCACCAAAGCCTGCCATTCTAACCATCTCTTCAACATTGGGGTTTAACGGATTTTTTTTAATGCCAGAAAATAATGCCTGGTCGCCCCGCCTAATATCAAGCTCTGTGGCATGGCCAACATCATCTTCGAACAGATAAGCCGAACGATGTTTTGGCTGCAGCCATAGAAGCTTATTGTTTCTTGGACCCGGGTGTAAATGTGCCATAGTTTTTTTCTTTTTAAATGATACTTGTGCTTATGAATTTTATTGCTTTGTGTATGTTCAAAATTGTTATGCTTTCACTAAACATGTATGCTCATATATATTGCAAGCAAATGCATGCAGATTGTAAGTTTGATTTGATGTTAGCTTGGTTAGTATGCACATTATTTGCAATCAGAGAATCAATTCTCTTCTACTCACACAACCTACTAAAGTCACTACAATTAAAACACATGCACTCAATCAATCTCACAAGTGTGCCTGCAAAAATACTATTCCAACCTGCTCTCATGCAATCTCAAATTGCGAGACTCATATTAAATTGCACATGCAGCAACATGGAGCCAAAACACTCTGCAAAAGTGAGACTGACACCCGCAATCTTAGATTGCGGGACTGCAGATCATCCGAGTCAGCAAGCTGTTGAGCCACGTCTGCCTTCGAGTCTTCCACGTCTTTCATCTCGTCCACGGTGGCAGCCTCTTCTCTGACTCCCGCAATCTTAGATTGCGGGTCTTCCAATTTGCAAAAATCAACTCTGACATCTATCAAAGGAAGAAACATTCTTCCAAAAACTACTATTTTGGCAAAAAAAACCTCTAAAAAAACTGTGACCACGTAACCTTAAAAAAAAAACGAATGCCACATAAACAACAGAACCTAACAACCACAGACAAGAATCGTGCAACATCGATACACCCAAACATCATCGAACCTTCAAGAAAAAACCACTATCCATATACATACCCAATTCCCATCCAACCCATCTACTACACATTCTTTGTTTGATCTCTATGGCGATTCTTGAGGCATGGTTCATGGATGATATCCCCAACGACCCACAACTTCCTCATCAACTCAATCCTAATCACTCTGTTTCACCTCATCACTTAGCTGGTACTTAAAAAAGAAAAAGATTTTGTGTTGTATTTGATTTGGAATTGAGATTAATGAATGTATGATGTTTTGAATTGGGATTTGTGTAGATTTGGGTGTGTTGAACTGGAAGTTGAATCCAGATAAGTATGAGGATGATCAAGAGTTGGACAAGATTAGAACTGATAGAGGCTACAATTACATGGTAATCTTATTCTTAGGCTTATTGTTTTGTCTTTGGTTTTGTGAGTTTATTTAGGGAGTTTTTGTAACATAACTAGGGTGTTGGTTGTGTCGGGTTGGCGGGTTGAATCGTTGAACCTAAACATGAGTTTTGTGTCTTTAACATGTTTATCTAAATGAGTGAAACGGGTTGGTGGGTTGTAATCAAGTTGTGAAGTTGTTTATCGGGTTATAAACAAGTTGGTTAAATGGATTGACGGGTCAACCTGTTTAATTAAATAGGTTAAGCGTGTTACGTTGTTAACCTGAACACGACCTGTTTATTAAACATATTAGATATGAGTATGACAACTCAAAACATTGATTATTTTGGTGTTTGTCATGGATTGCCACCCCTAAACACACCTTGTTTAAAAAAAATTACAATATATGAGTTTTTTTTTTTTTTTTTTTGGGTATTTAATTTATTTTTTAAATATTGTAAAGATTAAAAAAAACCAATATGAGTATTTAAATAACCTATGGCAACTTCATGTTGCAGGATCTGCTGGATTTGTGCCCTGAAAAAGTTGAGAATTATGAGCAAAAGTTGAAAAACTTTTACACAGAGCACATTCATGCAGACGAAGAGATACGTTACTGTTTGGAAGGAAGTGGTTATTTCGATATTCGGGATAAAGATGATCGTTGGATTCGCATTTGGATAAAGGCTGGTGATCTCATCATTTTGCCAGCAGGAATATACCACCGATTCACCCTCGACACCTCCAACTATATCAAGGTAAAGGATACAACATGTGGAAAAATGGGGTTGACTATTTAGGTCAAACAAACTACTTTCCAACTTCAAGTTTAAAACTTTATTGATTGGTATTTTGGTGCATGCAGTTGATGAGGTTGTTTGTTGGAGAGCCGGTGTGGACCGCGTACAACAGGCCCCAAGAGGAGCATCCAGCAAGGAGAAACTATATGGTCAACTTTGGTCAAAAGATCGGGACGCCCCTTGAAGCTCATTGAATACTAAACATGCATAGTCTGTAGCTATGTATGTATATGCTCTGGTATTGGCAGTCAAGTTCTTATATCTTCTGCTGTATTTGAATCTTGAGTTAATATTATGCTACTTATAGCTTTAATAAACTTAAAATGTCTTGTCAGTATCGATTTTTGTTCAGGGACCGATCTAGGCTTTGGATTGGAGAGGGGAGGGGGTAGTGTGTGTGAATGAGCGTGTTCTTCGATTATGGTTACAAGTTAGATTGTGGATGGTCAAATGGGCCGTTTTATCGTATAGTTTAAAGCTCAGCGTGCTAGGCCTACAAGACCTTTATTGGGACTCAACGAAACGTTTTATCAGCCAACCCAACCGGTTCAGAAAATCTGTCAAAAACCAGACCTTGAACATCCTTAGGACCTTAGCGCGGTGACGCTCTCCATTTCATAAACCACATGGATTAAAGTTTAATTTATATAAAATAAATATTCATAGAGAAGTTAGAAATGAGCCAAACCCTAGTGCTCAAGGTTGTAAATTTTACGAGGCAAGCTAAAGTCAAGCTTGAGCTCATCGTCTTTTAAGTTAAACGAACCAAGTTTGAACATAATAGAGGCTAGGCTTGGGTTTGCCTCCTTTCTTTTAACTAATTTGACCCGCATAAACAACACATCAACAAAATCAACAATGCGAGTAAACAGGTCAAACGGCCACCTCTAGCAGAATCACATATCACAAATAGAAAACATACACGGATTCGGATGAAAACATACCACAACATGCATGCATGGGTTACAAGAAAAAGAGACCGGTGACATGAGATATAACATTTTAAATAAACGCGTTGCGACATAATGGGCCGGAAAATAGAACAAGGTGCCCCACTGAAAATAAAACTCGCATCACTTATGAGTTAACTTCATATAAGTCTGACATTGTTTCTCTTCATAGGGTAGCTGCTAACACAAAGCTGCCATGATACACAACCCTTTGTGTTCAAGTCTCAAACGTCATATTCTCTGCCTCTTTTCGCACAGAATCAAAGAGTACAGATGACAAGTATCGCTCCCCGAAACTTGGGAAAATTGCCTGCACATAAAATCACATCAGCTGCCTACAAACAACACATAACTAACAAGGATATGAAACATCCAAGGCCTTGTATCAAAATGATAAGTATGATTGCAAAAACTAGAACGATTACCCTCTCATAATCATATCAATAGTGTCTTGGTATATATTCATGGACCATCTTTATCGTTTAAAATATGTTTAATACAAGCTAACAATTTTGAAAACAAAAGGGTTTAAAATGCCGAAGTAAAACTGCTTGGCCGGTCCAGCAGACCTAGCCAGTTTGGTTTGCCGTTTTACAAAACTGGAATCAGTATTTCGGCCCAAAATTTTGTCAAAACGGGACTATCCATAAGTTAACTTTCTTATATCTTGTAAATGGAGCTCTTTTCCATGTTCACATTGCGAGAAGAAACATTGCATATGTAGACAGTCATAGCAAATTGCAATACTGAAATGAATTGGTAAACTTACAACAATCAGCTTTCCAGCACTCTCTGGCCTCTTTGCAATTTTGATTGCAGCTGCAGCTGCAGCACCGGATGATATCCCCACCTGAAATAGATAAGGCCGGCCTTAGAATCCCAATTAAAAGATAAAACTTCATAATGACTAGAAGCATGAATGATAAATGTACAAGTGGCAAATTGACTGGGTTGGCCGGTTGGGTAACTGGTTAGGATCATAAAAGGTAGATTATGGTTCGGATAAGGCTGGGTTGAACACTTGAACCTAAACACTTATGTAAAACGTAAAAAGAAAAATAATAATAATAAGTACACATACTTAGCGTGGTTAATAAAAAAATCATATTTGTATAAATCTAACTTTTCGCACAAAGCTATCTGCGAGTTTGTATGAGTTCCATTTGACAGGCTAAGTAAACGGGTCGAAATTGTCATCTCTACATCAAGTAAAGTTGAACATGTTCATATATGCATACGACGAGTAAGACGAACTTACAAGTAATCCTTCTTTCAGGGCAAGAAGCTTTGCAGTTTCAATGGCTTCTTCACTTGAAACCTGAAGAACAATGCATATAAACATCGCTTTAGTCGGAACAATCAACGGTGGATGACATATGCCTAGCTTATAATCGTGGTAAATGATAGAACCCCCAAAGCTATATTTACAAGAGAAGAAAAAGGATAAGAGAAGGTGGGTCATACTTGCACAACTTCATCAATAAGATCAACTTCTAAAACACCAGGGATAAAGCCAGCACCAATCCCTTGGATCTTATGTGGACCTTAAACATGATAAACAAGATCAATAAGGAAAAGCAATCTATTAATTAGAAGTCCAACAGACACAAGCATATCGGCTCATTGAACATGATATTAGATGCTGCCACTTTGTTTTTCAGATTCATATATTTTGGTTCAATCTAGAAGATCATATAATTAGAGGATAGGTGAGAGAGATGCAAACGCCAAGGCAGAGCTTCAACTACGTAGGGTGTTGCTCTATGTATAACCAAATAGGCTTAATGTACAACCAGAAGTTGCATCACTCTCATCTCTTTTACATATCAGCGTTGTTATCAGGTAAACCATTTATAATTTCTTCATCCCTTTGTTTGTATTTACATATCAGCCTTCTACAGATCCTAGTTTTGATCAATGTGCATGAAGCGGCACCTCAAGGCCTTGAGGCGTTGTGAATGATAATGTACATTGGCATCCAATTTTATCCGCTAAACTCTCATATTAGATTGTCCCCTTAGGCAAGGAAACAAATTATGGAAAATTAAATAAATAGTGTATTAATGTAGCTTACCAGGCTTTCCTCCGGACAAAATAGGACTTTCAGTAGGCTCAATGCCATAAAGCTGATGCCAATATAAAATAAGTTAAGTAGTTAGAGGTTCAGAAGATGAGGAGAAATATCTAAATGCGAAAAAATGAGCTAAAAATGAACCAGGTCAAATGGTCGAACAAGTCAAAAGTCACCTCATGCCGATGTCAGTGCTTACAATGTTCAAAATACTTTTGGGTTAAGTTTATGCATTAGCACCCACAAAAATAAAACTAGATATACAAAAAAGTGTTGGTGGGTGTGGGTCAGTTTGACCCAACTCGCTTTAACTCGCACATAAAGATTATAAATTTTGTGTTTTGACCCAAACCCATTATGACCCGTTACACAACCTGCTCATTTTCCACCTTTTATTATCTAAATAGGTCTTAAGAAGTAAACCTTTATGTTAGGGTTTTGCTCTTTAAGATATTTCCCTGCACCTGTGATCGTACCGCCGGTTCCAATGCCGGAAACAAAAGCATCAATTTTCCCATCTGTGCCTTTCCAGATTTCGGGTCCAGTTGTTTCATAATGGATCTAGGAAGTACAATAAGAAATTAGAGTGATCCAACAACAAAATTAGTTACGGAAAGCTACCTTTGGATTAGCAGGATTCTCGAACTGCTGAAGAATGTAAGCATTTGGAGTTTTGGCCAATATCTCCTCAGCCTTCTGAACAGCACCTTTCATTCCTTTAGCAGGATCAGTAAGGACCAGCTCAGCACCAAAAGCACGGAGAATAATTCGTCTCTCCAAGCTCATGGATGCAGGCATGGTGATGATGAGCTTGTAACCCTTTGCTGCAGCCATGAAGGCTAGTCCAATGCCAGTGTTACCACTTGTTGGTTCGATAAGAACACTCTTTAGCAATAAAACAGAAGCATGTTAGGTGAAGTAAAATTTGAGATTTACTATGACAAAAACAATATTAGATAAGAAAACAACCCTAGCTGTTAACACCAATAATGGTTAATCAGTAAAAGACTGATACAAAAAGCCAAACATGAGAAAACAACCCTTGCATGTACAGATTCTTCACTAATAGCTTGGGCGTCAGCTAAACTATATTTAAAATGAAGTTTGGTTACAGATCCTTGCATATGGCAGATTGAGTGGCCCTTAGGCATTTAGGTTCAGACATTTGATCAGCCACCTTAGGAGTTAAATCTACCCGATATTTCTTTTTGCAACTAATGGCTTAACTACAAGGTTTCAATATATTATGAAGATATTAACACGTTCTACTCATTTGTTCCTGTTAATCAACTAATCAACTATAATGATGCGCCATAACCCTATCCCCCCCCCCCCCCCGAGGTCCAAAAATCGTGTTCCGAAATCTCGTTTCTCTTACACTTGATATATTTTTACCCATTAATGGTTGACTAGGTGTTTGAGAACTTCTAAGACCACCTAACTCCTTTCTTTCTTTTCAAGGTCTTAAGACAGGACTTGACTGAACCAAGTCTCATCAATTCAACCTTTGCACTCATTGTAATTCTATGCAAGATCAAATTGTATCAAATAATATAACGAAAAGTGACTTCTAAAAAGTTCACATTATCTAAAGTTAACTCTGTATGATATACGATGAATGATGATGCTAACAAACCTCTCCAGGCGTTATAAGTCCCTGTGCCTCAGCATCCGAGATCATGCTATAACCAATCCTGCACGCCAAAAGTAAAGACAACCATAACTAAATCATACCCATACACAACTAACCATGACTCATAATCCACCTCTAAGACACATAAAAAAAGGTTACATGTTTTCACTTTAGGTCCATAATTAGAAAAGCAAGCATCTTATTACGCATATCTCTAACATTATTCAATAAATAACTTAACTACTTTATAACATCATGGAATATTAAGTCACTTGTGCATAAACAATTCAAAAAAGCAATATTTAAACAAATAAATAATCATCTAGTATATTGTATATATAGCATATACCTACCTATCTTTAACACTAGAGCAAGGCTCCATCATTTCGAGCTTAGCCGCAACGCGCCCAACACAACCATCCACAATAGTGTTGAGATAAACCAAAGGAGTTTTACCAATCAACTGCATCAATATACATTCATTTAACCAATCAAATTTTCACAAAAAAACTAAATCATACAATCCAAAAAACACAAACACAATCAAACTTACTTCCGTAACATCCTTCGCGATCGAACCCTTCCCTTCGGCCATACTTTCACAAATTTAACTTCAAATAAAGAACAATCAAACCCTAACAACTTATATGTCTTTATAGTCAAACAATATAATAAGCACAAAATTAAATAACAAAACTATGTGCCAGCCTGTAAAATAATAACAACAATTTGATACTATAGACAACAGATATGATACAATATTAATAATAATATTTACTACAGCCCACGGATTTCTCAAAGACAAGTAGCTATTTTTTTTAATTTTTTATAGGTTTTAACGGATAAAGATTATTAAAGACTAGATTTTTATGGAAATTAAATGTTGAATGGTGAAATTAATGATGAAAAAGATACCTTTTTTACAGTGATTACAAGAAGAAGATGATGAAATTGAGTTGGGTTTGGTGAGTGATGTTTGATGGAGTCAAAGGTTGTTTCAACAAGGTGACTAAAGAATGGTCTAGATAAATTAAAGTTATAATAATGGTCCCTCAACTATTGATTACAAACTAGGGTTGCTAGGTTCTACTCTAGACATTAGGATGAGCTCGGGACGGTATCGGTACCGAACCGATACCGA
Source organism: Ambrosia x helenae (assembly GCA_030844895.1). NCBI lineage: Eukaryota > Viridiplantae > Streptophyta > Magnoliopsida > Asterales > Asteraceae > Ambrosia > Ambrosia x helenae. Next base: position 12,467,714 of record CM061234.1, read on the forward strand.
TCCCGACAATACCGATACTGAAAAGTCCAAAAAACCAATACCGATACCGATTATACCGGTACGGTACCGGTGTGGTATCGGTATTTTACCTTAAAATACCGATACCATACCGATCCCGTACCGATAATACCGAAACCGAAAACCCCTAAATGTGGGTACCGATACCGATACCGAACACCCTCGGTTCGGTATCGGTTCGGTACGGGATCGGTATTTTTTCGGTTCGGGATCGGTTTTCGGGACCGTATGCTCATCCCTACTAGACATGGGACTACCGATTACGGGTATGTTTGGCAAAACTAACTGTGGCTAGAAATTGGTGGTTGGTGGCTAAAAGCTGATAGTTGGTACCTATAGTTTTTTTAAATATATTTTGGTGTTTAGCAAAGTAGCTGAAACTTTTAATAAAATGTTTAAAATGACAAAAATTGGTATAACTAAAAGCTTGTATGCATGTTTTTTTTATCATAAAATGGGTATTTGTGTCATTTTTTTATTAAAAGTTTGTAACTAGTATGAGTTTTTTTAAACGTTAGTACCAGTAGCGTTTCAATATAGAGTTTTTTCTTCTAACCTAAAAGTTTCAAACCCTTTCAACCAAACAAAAGTTTTTATTGAGTAGGAGTTTTTTCTTAAAAGCTTGAAACTCATAAAAGCTCATTATCAAACATATCTTACGTGTCTATGTCTGTGATTTTAGACACCGCTGGTGACTTGACTCGTTATCAAATAAAGGGGAAATCTAATGTTCGAAGGCTTGCTAATTCGCACATGACATTTTCTCATAAACGAAACTTCAAACGACAGATTTGTGTAGAAAAACTATTTTCATACCGGTGGAGTGCCGACGCTTTCGTATAGTTTATTTCTATTTATTGTTGGAAGATATTGGGAAAGCACATGTTTGTGAATCTAGGCTAAGATCATGGGAAGATACATAAATACATAGACATTTGGTAAACTTTGGTGGACGTTATCGGAATTGAAAGCCACGTATGTGGTGACTCTAGGCTTAGGTCAATTTGAATACACTTTTGGGGCATTTGAATTGTTAATTTTATAAATAAAAATATTATATTGGAAACATACCTTTTTACGATAAATATCGTTGGAGTACACCGGAATTAGCATATTATATTTTAGGAATATATAACGTACAAAGCTTTCTTAACATGAGAAGCGTAGGAAGAGTTTTCAACCCTTAGACCGGGTGTAGTGGAGGCGCTACCCGGCGCTATAAACCAAAATAACGCCGGCTACACCGGTACACAATGGCGCCATCGATCAAAATCATCTCCTGGCATCATATTTATAACGCTTCATCACACAATCAACCACCAATATAAATTCATCCACGTTACCCCTTGTTCTGATCTCTCTCTCTTTCTCTCTCTCTCTCTCACACACACACAATGATGGTGAAGGTGGTGTATCGACGATAGTGATGGTGGTGGTGGTGATGTACGATGAAGAAGATGAAGGAGGGTGGCGGTGGTGATGATCTGCGGTGGTGTGATGATATACGATGAAGAAGATGAGGTGGTGGTGATGAAGCCGGCGACGGAGGTGGTGGGTGATAATGAAGAAGAATGTGAACAGTGGTGGGTGATGATGAAGAAGGTGGTGGTGGTGGTGGTGGTGGGTGATGAAGAAGGTGGTGGTGGTGATGATGAAGGCGGCGACGAGGTGGTGGGTATGGTGGTGGTGATGATGAAAAAGAAGGTGGTGGTGGTGGTGGAGGTGAAAGGTGGGGGTGATGATGAAGAAGCAATTTGTTGTGTTTTGTTTTGTTTTATATATATATATATATATATATATATATATATATATATAGCGCCCCATTTTCTCTCCCTCCCACTACACCTCATTTTGACATAACGTGTCACAACCCGACCAAGGTGGGCCTGGTCGGAATACAGATTGGTACCAAACTTGCACAGCGTAAGTGACAATTACTTATATTAAAGGTTTAATACAATTTCTAATTCCAAATGTATACAAATACAATACTTAAATAAATAGTTCAAAAGTATGCAGGGACGAATCGCGGTGGTCGTCGAAGCAGATGATGATGTGCAATCCACCAATCAAGCCAATTTCTAACCATGCTTAGCTCTATGCTTTAATCCGCAACTAATATAGTATACCTCACGTTCGCCATCCTTCCACGAGTTGTACCTGAACACATGCTTAAAAATAGTTGGGGTCAACAATTATGTTGGTGAGTCCGTGTGTGCGTTAAACTGGTTTTAAAATAAGTTTATCGTTCAAAATCCTGTTTATAAGTTTACATGGTTTTCCACAAAATAGTTTATAATTCCAAAACAGGTTTAAAAGTTAATACGGTTTAACACATGGATGCACTGGTGATGTACAAGTCACACCTCAATCCTAACAATGAATCCATCTACTCCCATTATGGATTCCCATGGCAAAACATATGCCACAACGGTCCGCAGACCTCAGTGGAGGGTTTTCCGGGCTTCCGGATCCACTGTGTGTGGGGGATTCCCCAAGTAGTACTACCCATATATTAAGTGGCCCAATTCCCTTGGGTTAATGAGTGTGAATCTGGTATCGGGAGCACCTTGTCACATCATACTGGTATGTCACTATCACACTGGTTTATTACTGGAAACATATGTTCACCCCAAAACAGTTTAAAAACAGAAAAAGAGGGGATGGTTCACGAGACTCACCTGGAAGAAATGCGCATGAATAGTTTAAAATAAGCAAGGCGTCTAACGTCCGGTCTTGGTATTCTCCTGGTCAAATCCTAAGCCGACAACCGTTATTAGTATTTGATTTTTAATCACAAGGGTTATGCGTGGGGACAAGCTCGAGCGTATGGTTTCTATGTATTACAGTTCCACGTTTATGTTAGGGTTCTAATAATCCACAACCTATCCCTTTGTACTTGATAAGTAGTAGTTATAACTATGTTTGCACTTATAGTTCAAGTACCGTATTCTATTATCCTTCTATCACGTCTTATGTCTTGATTCCTAAATCCAATATCTATTTAACAAGTTCATATAATATATCTTGTTATACATTGTTGTCTATAATTATATCCGAACCTCAAACGTCGAGTCCAAGTATCATTCCTATAATCCATTCCAATATGTATAAGTCCTTAATGTCCGAATTCATATGCTTAGTCTAAAGTATCCAAATCAATGTTATTTCAAGTCTTACGTCCAAGTGTCGGGTAGTATTGGTTCCACTAATAATTATGTTTTAGTATACATTAATTCCATTCATGTTTTATCCTTATGTCATAGTTACCTAATGATAGTGCCGAGTCTTGGTGTCGAAGACATTGTATGTATGCATAACATCCAAGCTTAGGTCTAATAATCCGAAGTCCTTCCTTGCGAGCTAATATTAGTGTTCATATATCCTTGTATCCAATTCCAAGTCTCGATGGTTATATTATCGTTCTTGTCTAATTCCATACATGTGGCTAGGAGCCAAATTGTTATCCAACTCTCAATGTTTAATTCAAGGTTTATAACTACTATCCGAACTAAGTTGTGTAATCTTGGTCTTGGTCCGCATAAGCTTCTTAAGTCCCAACACGCGATATAAATATACTATAAGTATTTATAAATTAATTAAGATCGTCGAATCATAGGAGTCAGTTATACCTACAGTTCGTGTTGACCGGTTGACTGTGTTGACTGCCCAGTTGACCTGGTCAACCGAGGTTGACCAACGTTGACTTTATTAGCACTCGGTTTGACTCGTCTTCAAAACCCGATTCTTGACCCGAACCTTGTATCTTCAACCAACCTCATCAATCATCACTCTAGACCACTCACCATCTTTCCAATAACATCAACCACCATCTGGGACTGTAACCACTCGACAACCAACCTCCATCTCTAATCCACAACTATCCACTTCAATATCACCATCTACCACACACTACCATTATTGCTTTCTAAAGATTATAATAAAAAGGGGTTTTTACCTTGTTCAATTATACATGGAGATAGGGTGTTGTCGTCGCCAGAACCCCCATCCATCCTCCATCGCCGTCGTGAACCAGTAACGCCAACCACCACCATCAGCCGACGTCGTCTTCCTTTCCTTTCCCTGAGCTCTCTGTCGCTCTCTCTCCTCTGCTCTCCCCCTCTGTCTCAGCATCTCTTTCTCTGGATCTCCCTCTTTCTAGTATAAAAAAATGGGTTGAGGGATGTGTGGGTTGAGTCGTTGCCGGAGCTCCGCCGGGATGGGTGGTTGGAGCTCCTCTCTGTCTCTCTCTACACGTCTCTCTCTCTAGATCTAGTATGGTGGGTGTAATCATATAATGGGGTTCACGAGGCTTGGGGTTGGTTCCGCTACAGCTCCTCCGGAGCTCCGCCGCTAGCGGTGGAGGTCTTCCACCTTCCTGCCCCCCTTTCTTCTATTATGGTAGTGTGGATGAGGGTGTGATCTAATGTATGTATATATACGAGATGTGTGTTTGTGCAGACAAAAAATGAAAGGGCTCATTTGGTTTAGGGATTTTATAAAAAGAAAAAGGGTGAGGTGGTGTATGGTTTGTGTTGTTATAACATGAGAGTGCCATGGGGCACATGGCACTCATGCCATGTGTCCCCATGTATGACTAATCTATTAGTCACGGGTTCGGGTTCGTAACGCGTATTAGTTCGGTCTCGTAACTTGTTTTCTATAATAATAATTTATATATACTGGTTCGGTTTTCGGTTTCGAACGTAAACGTGTTATATAATATTTGTTTTGGTTACCTGCATTACGTAATAATAGTAATAATACGCGAAAAATTTTGGGGGTCTGGACCGGGTTGTTACATAACGTCCCATGCTGACTCAGCTGCCACGTGGACCAATCAGAAATGGGAGCGTTATAAATAAAGCCCTCCACTACACATGGTCTTAGATGTAGGCGATGACATGATGGTAATTATCAAGAGTAAACTGCACGGATGGTCGTTGTGGTTTGCCCAAATTTAAACTTTGCTCCTCAACCTTTCGAAATTACACGTATGGGATCTGTGGTTTGTATTTTGTTTCATCGATGGTCCCTGACTTGGATGGAGGTTAAGTTTTTCAGTTAAGCCTATGTGAAATTACTAAAATACCCCTTTTAAAAATAAAAAATAAAAAATAAAACATATTGTAAACTCTCTCCCTCTCTCTTTCGATCTCTATCTCTCTCTTCAACCCAACTACCACCACCATCTTCCCCCAACTACCACCAGAACCACCACTACCAATCATCTAGCACCACCACAATCTTCCCCCCGTCACCATCACCCCACCCCCAAACCTTCCACCAGAATCTTCCCCCGTCACCCGTCACCGTCACCAATCATCTAGCACCACCACCTTCCCCGTCATCGTCACCTCACCCCTCAACACCTCCTGCCTGAAACCCTCACTAACTAACAAACAAGATCGGTCGAATCATATTCTCCCAAAAAGAACCAAAACAAACAAATCTTTAAAATAATAAAATCACACTCTCAGATCTACTATCCAAATGGTAAGTACCTGGGTAAGGTAGGATTTTGTTTATCATCATCATTATTATTATTATTATTACTATTATTATTATTATAGTTAGAGTAAACTGCACGGGTCTTGTTTGTGGTGGTGGTTGTTTGAGGAGGTGGTGGTGGTGGTTGGAGGAGGAGGAGGAGGAGGGGGTGGTGGTGTTCCAAGAAAATATATAAAAAGATTCAACTTCTCGAATGGTCTCTATGGGTAGTTTAGTCATTTTACATTGACTTAACTGAAAATTTTAACGAAGTTAGCTGGTAAGGACCAAAATATTATAAAATGTCAACGTTGGGGACCATTGAAAATATATGGGGGCATCGGTGCAATTCATGCAAACCACAGGGACCATCCGTGCAGTTTACTCTAATTATCAACCTTAATCATGGCCGGCTTAAAGAAACCAATGGTAAATTAGGAAAAACGTTCAATTTTTTTGTTCAACAGAGGCTTAAACCGAAAATTAATTTAACTGATTTCAAATCGATTAAACATTTTGAAAGATTACACAATCAAAAAACAAATAAAAAGTCGATTACATTGAACGAAAACGTAAGAACAGTGTTTCAATCTAAAAATCAGAAAAACAAAGGATTATACACTGAGACGATAAACATAGGAGTATGAATAAACGCTGGTTATAGTTGTGAAATACTTTCGATTGTATTTCAAAAAGAAGGATTAAACATAAAACAATTAGGTTAATGGAAGTTGCAGAAGAAAATTGTCATAACAGAGTGTGTAAAACGCACGTGCATGTATGTTCAGTATTATAAACGTACATTCATTATTATAAACGCACGTTGTATATTCCTTAAACACGCTTGTATATTCTTTAAACGCACGTTGTATATTTTGGTGTGACAAACAAACGAACGTTCATTATTATAAACACGCATTATAAAAAAAACAGACGCAACTTTGAAAAAATGAAACACACGTTTGATTTTTTTTTTTTGGGGGGGGGGGGGGAGGGAACAACATCTTTTAAATAGATGGATGATAAAAGATAATCTTTCTGTTGAAGTCATACTCATTAACGAACAATTTTCGTTTAATAAATCAAAGCTTTCACCATGGCTGCTGTTGCAATCACTTCAAAATTCGATGCATTCAGTCAACGATCATCAAATCTATCCAAATATCCATTTCAATTCAATCCAATCCCGAAAACCCCTTTTCAAATTTCGCCATAGTATTCAACGAAATTGGAAGAATTTGTCACTGCCAAGAATCCTTTCTCGACCACCGTCGTCATCGTCCTTCTCCTCCAGGTTCTCTCTCTCTCCTTTGTCTCTCTCTTCTTTCTGGCTTTCATCTTCCTCATATCTCCTCCTTTTCTCTCTCGGTATTCCCAATCTCTAAGCCCCTGTCCAAAACCGGTATTGGGTGTATGTATGTGTGTGTTGATGTTGGTGCGGTGGCTCCACCATTCGAGTGGTGGTTGCTGACCGGAGCTCCGTCGTCGATGGCGATGGGGAGGTCTCCAGCCCCCCTCCCCCCTCTCTCTCTCTATGTTCTATGTTTCTTCTTTAGATGTGTGTGTGTGTGTTATAATAGAGAAGGGTGGGTTTGGGTTTTTTTTTATAAAAGTCTAAATTACCCTTTTAATCAACCGGGATTGAGTTCATTAGAGTTAACTATGGTTTACAGGTGTCAAGATTTGGTAGCTTCCTACCTTTCCTATGTTAAGGGGACTTTGTATCATATACTTTCTCTTATATTACTAGTTTATTTCTGGTAAGTTTTTTTTTTGTGATAAACAAATCCAATATGAAGCTATAAAATGTATGTATTATAAAACAAATAGATTGTTTTTTTGCATAATTTTTTTTTTCTTTTTTTTTTTGTAAAAATCAACACTCGATAACTTAGAAAACTCACTTTTAATTCCATGTGTGCATCTCTTACGCGTGTGAAGTCTCTATACAACTTTTTCACTTCCTTATGAGACTATAAAGCTGCGATGTCAACTTGAAAAAAAACAACCAAATTGGTATCAAATGATATATCATGTTGATAGTTATAACGATGATGATGATAGACGATTGTGATATGTAAAGTGAGCATACACGAAAGAATAATATACATGTTCAATCTTTATTATGGATATACAATTGATCACATTGGGTGACACCGAATAAAACAATCAATAGGTAAGCAGTGAAGATTCATTTTGAAGATAAATAAAAATGATGTAACTGTTATCGACTAAAAATATTATATACAGACATGACCTGGTCAGGGATGTCTTATGGGACGTCTTACGAAGAGCATGGATTTTAGCTAGGAAAGAAGCCCCGGTTAAATTTTTGGCGGATCCACTTGAGGGGCGGTCCACCCTAAAACCAGCGGATGTCCTTGTGTTCGGGTGGGCGCAGGGCAAACACGCGTGCGTTGATCTCACAGGGGTGTCTCCTTTGGTGGGACTTCGGGATTCGGGGTTTGTGGCAGGGCAAGCAGTCTTAAAAACTGAATCCAAGAAAGTTGACAAACATGAAGCTGCTTTCATGAAAACTATCAAACATTTTTATAAAATCCTCCTCCAATAAACTCCAAAAAAAACTTTACAAACCTGAAACTGAATCCGTCAGGACCCGGAGCTCTATCCGACCCATAATAAAAAACAGCATCCTTAATTTCTTCTCTGGAAAACCTCTTGATCAGAGTATCACCCATACCCCTTTGAAGTCGTTTCATATTATCACATCGCACCCGAGGTCTTTGCTTCTAACTTATCTCTAAAATGTCTTTTAAAATGTCTGAAAACCTCATTTTTAACCAAAGCAGGCTTTGACAACCAACCCCCGTCCACCTTCAAACCCGGAATCGAATTTGAAGCCTTTCTCCCACTAACTATCCCATGAAAGAAAGTCGAATTTTCATCCCCATCTATAGCCCATTTCACCCTAGATTTTTTCTTCAAGTCTCGATTAAAACACAAATTTAAAAAGTCAACCCCTTTCCTACACTCTTCCAAAACCCAAACCTCCTCTTTCTTCAATTCCTTTTCTTCCATAGCAATAGTGCATAGTGCTACTAAGAAAAAAATACTAAAAGTTTAAAAAATAAGTAAAATCCAAAAAAAGAAACTCAAACAAAACGCACAATTAATCAAAGAAAAAGTTTTGAAGTACGAAAGTGTACCAATTTTGATTTACTACTTTTTACACCATTCAAAATGGTATTTTTTTAACGGCCAATAAATTCATTAAGAATTTAATTTGGAGTTCATACTTGGTCAAATTAGGACCTCTTTCACTCGGGATAGTCAGACAGTGTAAGAGAGTTTTTGGTTTCACCTAGTTCAGCAATTCGGAGAAAAACCGACTATTCACCCGTCCTAAAGGCATGGCAACGAATAATCGGTAAAACCCGACGTCCTTAGACCATGTGTAATGGCATTCAAATTGGGGCGTTTTCACGCCCCCATCCAAATTGAACACCGCCCCCTCCAAGTTTTTGGGGGCGTTTTTTGCCCTCCATCAAAATTTCCACGGCGTTATTTTTTTTGATGGATCAATCATGTTGCATTATTCAGTCTAGAGAGAGAGAGAGAGAGAGTGTGTGTGTGGTGAGGGGCTTAGAGAGAGAGAGAGAGAGTGTTTGAAATTTTTCACCTTACCACTGACCTCCATCCTAATTTGAATCATTTAATGGCCCCACATGCCACATATCAATTAATGCCCCATGATCTATGAAATTTTCACCTTACCGTTACACATGGTTTTAAGGATCGAACAAGTGACCATTCGGTTCCTGATCTCCTTTCATCGGGCCACCAATCTCTGGGCTATAGCAGCGGTTATTCAAGATGTATAGTAAAGAAATTAGTAAACAGGTGCAAGAATTATTAATGATAAAATTAGTAGAACATCACTTTTGACCAAATTTAGGTGAAAAAGAACAATTTTGAGACTACTTTTTAATAAATTTATAAATATTTTATTTTTCAAAGTATATAGAATGATCAAACATCATCGTCGATGTTTCACTTTATCATTAAGGATTTAAAATAAATTAAAACGAACATGGCAAGTGATTTCATATTGACCACTAAACTAATTTATTTTAAACAAAGGAAATGCCGTGATTTATATGTCTTTAATCTCATTCCGTACAAGCATTACTAAACATTATTTTTAACTTGATACTTTTAGAATATTTTGGGTCCATTTTAAACCTAAGGATTCACTTAAATTTTAGTTCAAACTAGAGGGTGTTTGTTATTGAGTTATAAAACAACTTATTGACTTATTGGCTTCTTTCAAACGTCAATAAGTCAATAAGCTGTTTGTGTAAACCAAAAATATTTTTAGTTTTGGTTTTTCAATAAGGGTGAAAAAGCTGTTTTCACGAGGTCAGAAATCCTGGCTTTTAGCTTTTGACTTTTTGTTATTTTACATTAATAAGCTAAACTAAACACTTTTTAAAAATCAATTTATTGACCTATTGACTTTTCTCACTACAAAAGCAAATCCACACACTTTTTTAGCCAATGCAATGTAATCACTTTATAAATTGAAGACTACTTGATGCTAGTTGCTACTAATCACTTTATAAATTGAAGACTACTTGATGCTAGTTGCTTGCTACCACCACAGATTGGTGTGGTAAGAATGTTGAAAACCACCGGTGGATTGGTGTGGTAAGAATGTTGAAAAAGGATGACTGATGCGGGTTTGGTGTAGCCGGTTGTAGAGGTAGGTTTAGAGATCAGAGAACGGTAGTGATAAAGTAGAGAGGGGTGTGAGTGGGTTTTATAAATAATATTTTATTATTTTTAAATATAAAAAAACGAGCAAATCAATCAAAATTAAACAAAGTAAATGAATGGACGATAATGACCAAATATGTATAGACAAAAAAAATTTGAATGAAACTAACAAATATACCAAAACCTCTAAAACCATTTTGATATGTTAGAGTAAACTGTCAGAATGACCCCTGAGGTTTGGGTACGTATGTCACTTTAGACAGAATAATTTTTTTATTTATCATTGGGAACCTTGTGTTTTCATTTTGTTGCCATTTTGAACCATTTTACAAACGAAGTTAGTCAAACTAGTTAACTTTAGGGGCAAAATTGTTAATTCAAATTATGTGTCTTTTAAAAACCATTTAACCCCTCATTCTTAACGTTGCCTGGTCATCCTCTCTTCATCCCTACTATATTTCAAGAAAACCATAATACAAAACCAATCGAAAACATCCAATAAACCCTACATTGAAGACGATCACGCCTAAATTGAAGAATGGTTTACTGCAATTGTGGTTTTCAAACTATCATTCTTATGTCATCTACTATAGCAAACTTGATTCGTCGTTTGTTCTGCCCAAAAGTCTTTTATTTCATATTTGATTTGTAATTATCATGTTTTAGCTTGTTGTTTTGTAATCATCATGTAATTCCATCTGAATGAATGAAATGAATATCAGTTGTTTGATGAATGCATGTTAATCATCATGTTAACTCCATTTGAGAACTAGATAGTTGAAAAACAAGATGCATATAATGGAAATTGAATAAACATGAAATAACAAGATGCACTACAATTAGACTCCTACAATTACTTTAAACGACTATCGTTATCCGAACAGTAGACTGAATTGAAGCATGCTCTTCTTTATAGGGACCATGGTACCATTCCTCTACCTCTCTCCATGGGCTGTCATAATCCCATTCCTTCTTCAACACCTCTGGGTCAGTGTCTCTGCATGGATCAATTTCATCTTCCTCCTATCTTCTTTAACTGCTTTTGTCTCCTACACCACTTTATGACCTTCAACATATTCTTTTTCAACACTGGGCATGAAGATCTGGATCATGTAAATCATGATCATGATTTGCGTGTTTTTTTATGGGCCACAATTTGTTTCACACGTTTTGTAAATACACAAGAAGTACCACTACCCTCATTACTACCACCATCACTACTACCATCACCACCCTCACCATCTTGTTGAGTAGGATCAACCTGTGTTATCGCCCATATTTAGTAGGATCAACCTGTGTTAGATCACTTGTATTTCCTACTGATAAAATAGGTTGAAGATAAACTTCTATCACCTTATTATTTGTCACATATTTCTGCATTATAATAAAATCACTATCAGTGCCTAATGACCATATATGTCGATCCTCTTCTAAATACCCAAGTGCTAAGACCATATCATTAATAATGGTTGAAAAATTAAAGTCCACATTGTCAATATGGGCGATTTTACCTCATTCATAAGTAATTTCTAGAAAATTAGTAATTTCACCCCCATAATGGAACTCCAATGTAAAAGCATCAGGATTGCTACCTGATATCAAAATTCGAAAATCATTAGCTGAAACTTTTGAAAAAAACAGAGGATTAACATCATTAAAGTAAATATTAGAACTAACCTGATATTAAGATTGAATCCAGAATCAACATCTCGTACCTTCCATATTTTCACATTCGATGATAGTGATTTAGGGTATTTTGCTCTTTAAAATTAACTGACTTGACTAACTTCATTTGAAAAATGGTTCAAAATGACACATTAGTGGTTTTCCATAACATCTATATATTAATCTTTCATTATTAATCAACGTAATATAGACAAATCAAATCAAAACAAAACATGTAACCAATATCCAATCTCAAATAAAGGTTTCAATAGAACCTATATAACTATGGTTCACAAAACATTAAATTGCAAAAGAAAACCCCTTAAATTTGAATGAAAACTATATATTTCGAACATAAGCCGACTTAACACTTAACTCCAATTTTTTTCAAGAACTTTGTATAAAAAACTATTTGTTTTACAAAAGCACAAGAAAGAATAATAAGTCGACTATATAGAGCAAAACTAGCAAATAATAATTCAAAATCGACTTACTAGTTAATGTTTGCATCGTCGGTATAGCATTTGCAAAAGAGGAAGGAGAGCCAAGTGTAGGGCTTGCGAAGGGGGAAGAGAGCTAGGAGACGAACGTTACTTGATGTTTGTCTTTTGATAGGAATAACAAAAAAGTATTCGGGTAATTTCTTATGCTTGGAGAAAATATGTAATTAATTTGGTAGGGTGGATTAGGGCTGTAATCGAGCCGAGCCGAGCCAGGCTAAGCTCGAGCTCGAACTTAAACGAGCCAGCTCGGCTCGTTTTTTGGTCGAGCTGAAAAGCCGAGCTCGAGCTCGGCTCGTAAGTGTTCGAGTCAGCTCGTTATTTTTTTTAAAAATATTTATAAAAAAAAAACAAAAAAAATAAAATAAAACATATACATGTATATTTTTTTTAATATTTTAATGAATGAAAGACATACTAAAAGTATTATTTGTATAATTTGTGTTTTTGTTTTATTATTTTTCATATTTTATTGATTAATTAAACTTAAAATGTTAACGCCTCATAGTATTATTAAGTATATAAAAGATATATGTTTATCGAGCCACGAACCGAGCCACGAGTTAAGACCCCTAGCTTGAGCTCGGTTCGATTACAAATCGAGCCGGCTCGATAACAAAACAAGCTTTTTTGAGTCGAGTTTTTTTCAGCGAGTTACGAACTGCGATCATTTTTTACACCCATAGGGTGGATAAATATGTAATAAAAAGGAAACATATGTAAATAACCCTTTACTCTAAACAATAACTCACAACAATTAGAGGAAAAATTCAAAAAGAGAACACCATATATGACAAATGACCATATTATTGATACATAAACATTAAAAAACTAATTAATCCTACTAAAAACAAAATTTAAAACGTGTAATATTCCACTAACAAAACAACCACTTTTTTTAAAGTAAAAAAAAAAAACACACAAACTACAAACAAAACAAAAACTGTCCAGGTTCATCCTCCCAACTACTTTATATTCCTTCATCTTCTTCCCTTCATCCCACCTGCAACTCAAACCAACTCATCAATGGCGGCCATGACCTCTCTTCACCTCAAAACCCAAATTCACTCCAAACCACACATACCCAATTACCCAACCACCCCCATTCAATCCCTCTCCTTCAAACCCAACCCGACCCGGATCCTGACCCGAAACCCGACCCGGAACCCGACCCGAATCTCATGTGGGTTGATAGAGCCTGATGGGGGAAGGGTGGTGGAGCTGGTGGTGCCGGAGAATAAAAGGGAGGTGAAGAAGAAGGAGGCGATGGGGATGGTGAAGATAAAGTTGTCAAGGATAGATATGGAGTGGGTACATGTGTTGAGTGAAGGGTGGGCGAGTCCACTCAGTGGGTTCATGAGAGAATCCGAGTTCCTCCAAACTCTTCATTTTAACTCGCTCCGGTTGGGAGACGGGTCGGTTGTTAATATGTCGGTTCCGATTGTGTTGGATATTGATGATGTGCAGAAGGAGAGGATATTAGGGTCGGGTTTGGGCTCGGTTGCTCTTGTTGATGGGGAGGATAATCTCGTCGCTATTTTGAACAAGTAAGATCGCTTTTTATTTATTTATTTATTTATTTATTTATTTTTATCATTGTTCAGGAGTTGTTTATTTGGAAAAGTTTTTTTTTTTAAAAAAAATGTGAAATTAGAATGAAACCATTTGCTTTAATGATTATAGAATGGTTGTTTATGGTATGGGTTTGTTTTGTTGGTAATGAGTTTGAATCACTTTGGACCACAACCGGACTCGAGAAACCAAACTATAGTTTGGCTTCATTATTTCGGTTTTGGGTTTAGGGTTTAAGGTTTATGGTTGAGAGTTAGGGTGTTGGTTTACGTTTTGGGTTTTGGGTTTAGTGTTTAGTTTACGTTTTGGATATTGGTACCAGGGTTTAGCGTTTTGGTTTATGCTTTGGGTTTAGTGTTTGGGTTCATACTTTGGGATTTGAGTTTAGGGTTTTGGTTTCAAGATTTGACTTTTGGGTTTAGGGTTTGGGTTCAAGATTTGATTGTAGGGTTTAAGGTTTGGGTTCACGATTTGAGTTTTTTGGGGTCGGTGGCTTGGGTTCAAGATTTGACTTTTGGGTTTAGGGTTTAGGGTTTATGGTTTATTGAGGTTTCATAACACGTAACTTTTAGTATGGATTGTCGGATTGGGTTGACCCGCAACTTGTAAGACCAGATATATATGACAGTTAAAATTTTAAAAACCTTTTAAATTTACCAATAGCTCAAAATTTGTATTTTTACTAAACATGACCACAAAAGACTCTTTAAGAGAAAAAAAGCTACTATTTTTTTTTTTTTTTTTTCTGATGGTTTGGTTTAAAGTTTAAACCAAACCCATAGTAAATTTTATTTTTTAACACGTTTACGCAATCATCAATTGATATTTACTGTCTCTTGGTCTTATGTTTTCTAGCATTGAGATATACAAGCACAATAAAGAAGAACGAATCGCAAGAACTTGGGGTACAACAGCGCCTGGTCTCCCTTATGCCGAAGAAGCCATAACAGGTGCAGGGGATTGGCTGATTGGAGGTGATCTTGAAGTTATACAACCAATCAAGTACCATGATGGACTTGACCATTACAGACTATCACCTTCACAACTGCGTCAAGAATTTGAAAAGAGGAACGCTGACGCAGTGTTTGCTTTCCAGCTCAGGAACCCGGTACACAACGGTCATGCTTTATTGATGACTGACACGAGGCGAAGGCTTCTTGAAATGGGTTATAAGAACCGGTTCTTTTGCTTCATCCGCTTGGGGGATTCACAAAGGCAGATGATGTTCCACTTAGTTGGCGAATGAAGCAACATCAGAAGGTTAGCAAATTGTTTTTATTTTTATTTATTTTACTTTTACCAAATCATTTAAGCTGAAATATTAACAAAAATGGAAACGGGTCAAATGTCATCTTCGGATTTAGGGGGTGCGAAAATCAGCTGGTCTGGCAAGTTGGGTAATGGGTCAAAACTAGTAGTACGTCGTTGGTACGTGCTGGGTCAGACCTTAAACATTTGTTGCCCAAACCTTTTTTTTTTCTAAATTATAAACAGATAGCGTGTCAAAGATGATTACAATTGATATTGTTTTAATAATACCGTCTCTTAAAAAATGATTTAGAAGGTTTTATATATTAAAAATACACATTTGACGACTTTTGACCCGCAACGCCCATTTGAAGTATTTTCATTTAGGCTTTTTTGGATTTTACCGTTTGATATAAGCCCGAATTGACCCATGCATAACTGCAGCATAAATAAACTGGTAGAAACTGTCACCTAATTAAAATGCAATGAATCTCCAAAATTGCTATTATAAACAGTTTTGATGAATATGATCAGGTGCTTGAAGATGGCGTTCTTGATCCTGAAAACACAGTGGTATCAATCTTTCCATCTCCAATGCACTATGCGGGCCCAACTGAGGTGCAGTGGCATGCCAAGGCCCGGATCAATGCAGGTGCCAACTTTTACATAGTGGGCCGTGATCCGGCTGGCATGGGTCATCCTGTTGAGAAAAGAGATCTTTATAATGCTGATCATGGCAAGAAAGTACTTAGCATGGCGCCTGGCCTTGAGCGCTTAAACATTCTTCCTTTCAAGGTACTTACTAAGATATCCAAACACTATCTTCTACAGTTTGTTCTATAGGATTTTTTTTTTTATATTTATTTCTGGTTTTTGAAGATCTTATGCTCAGGCACATCCAAACACCCCCCTTTGTCATTAAATTGTTTCGAGTTACTCACTTGCGACTGCAATTTCAGGTGGCAGCATATGACAAGACACAACAGAAAATGGAATTCTTTGATCCCTCCAGAGCTCAGGATTTCCTCTTCATCTCGGGTACCAAGGTATGTTTACTGCGAAAATACGCACTTATTTCTCCATGTGTTATGTTTTTTACTTTTGACCCGTCAGGTTGGGTTGACCCGAATTACTGTAAGTGTGTCAAATGCGTTTTTAAAAGTGTACTTTTCTAATTATAGTCTAGAAAAACTAGTCAAATTTGTCTTTTTTATATACCGTCTGCTATATAAATCTTTAGGCTATTTTGTCATATGCTTATATCTGATTTTTGTATATGTGATACAGATGCGGACACTTGCAAAGAACAGGGAAAACCCGCCAGACGGATTCATGTGCCCTGGTGGTTGGGAAGTGTTGGTTGAATACTATGATAGTTTGGCTGCAAACGAAGCTGGTAGAGTCCCTGAAGCCATCCCAGCTTGAGTTGTTCGACAATACGAGCACACATACAAACGGTTGAGTCCTGGAACCAGAAGGGGTCAACTGTCGAGCATCATTGGCCAAGATGTCAGGAAATCTTGACCTGTTTGGATACCAATGTCCTAAATTGTTGTATGGTATGCGGTTTGGATTGTTTTGATGATTGCTACTTATCCAAATAAGTAGAGGCATTTGTGTTGCCTCCATGTATAAATTCTTGTGCTGGTTTTTGGGCACATTGTAACATATATATATTGGTGCCTTACTGCCTTTTAGTTAGGTTAATACATGTTGGGTTTGAAATACCTTTCTGTTGTGCGCATGTTACCTTTGATGAGTCTGTCGCGTCTCTTTGCTGTTGATTAGTGTAATTAAATGGAGCAAAACACATGGGTTGGGTCCGATTTTAAAAAAGGATTGAAGTTAAAACTTAAATCATGCCGGATACTGTTTTAGCTAAAGCCTACTGATCACATGACCAGGTCACACACACTCATAATCTAACAGGTACATTACTCACAGTTTGACTTTAAGGTCAAACCTTTACTTCCAAAACTTCAAAAGATGCAGAATTTGTTACTAGTTCCTGTAAAAATTTCTTTTCCCAGCTGTATTAAGTTGGTAAGTTCAATGTGATCATAGAGATTTTCTTGATATTGCATAAACTTAGTATAAAAAATAGAGTTATATGTCTCTCTGTTTGACCTTAAAAGTCAAACTTATCCTTTTCTGCTCTTCATCATAAATAGTATCACCTTGATTTGAATCTGAAGTGGTTCTTATCAATTGCCATTCCTTTATAATAATCTTTTCCTGTCTGCGTTACATCCGAATCACATTCAAACAGTCAAAATTTCCTTCAAATTTCATAAGGCAGTGTTGTTAAATTTCTTTGTTTGACCATGAAAGGTCAAACTTAACCTCTTTAATATAACTTGCAGATGCAATCATACACATTTCACAATGAAAAAACAGGACATGCATTTCAACTTATGTGAAGACCCTTTTATGGCATTTGACTACCAGATATACAACTATAAGCATATCAGATGTTACAGCCTAAACAGCAGAACTCATCTCAAAAGAATAGTCTGGTTGGTGATTCCGAAGTGCTTGACGAAGCCAACTATTGTGAAGAATATTAAAAAAGATTCGAAAACTCGAATTTCAAGTCAGAAATTGCAAATATATAGATGCCACACTGGTTCTGAGATTCTAAATCCGTCAAAGCACAACTTATTTAACGCACCAATGTTGACCCAAACCAAAATAACCATTTAATTTATTTAAAACGACCCATTCTGACCCGAACCATACCCGTCACCCAACCCATTTCAACTCACAAGTTAACCATCCAGTTAACATAACACTTAACACAAAACCTGAGCTACACATCAAGCATCCTTGAATACAAACATCAAATCACAACACACTAATCAACTTCACACAATTCATTATTCACACTTTAAAAAAAAAAAAATGGAAATCAAGCAACAAAATAAAAAACCCACAAAAACCCATCAATAAATCAATAATCTTTACCATTAATTACAATCAACACATCATCATCAACATCATCATCATCATCATAACCATCATCACTACTATATACATCCAAATGTGTATTACACTCATCCAACAAAAAATCACTCTTCTCAATCAACTCTCTCAAAGAATCAACCCCAAACCCATCAGAATTCGGGTCACTCGTCGGTGACTCAGTACCCGAGTCATGACTCGGTCTACCCCCAACACACCAACAACAAACTCCCCAAGACTCATCTTTTTGTATCTTTTTCCTCTGCAACCGTTTCTTTACCTTCTTAATCTTAGAAAGCACCAATCTTTTTGCTCTTTTTCTATACCCATCATTAATATTATTCCTCTGTTCATTGCTGCTCTGTTTCTTGTTGCTCTGTTCATTGTTGCTCTGTTTATTGGTGTTCTGGTCATCTGGGCCGTTGATTTCATCGGATAATTGGTGAATGAGGGACATAAAATGAGGGTATTTAGGGTGTAGCCATTTGTGTAGGGAAGATGATGAGGATGATGAAAAAGGTTAATATAATAATAATATATAAAATAATAAAAAAATCTAACCGTTTAGTACAACTTGTGTCAGTAAGTAGGTTGGTTTGACTAAATTGTAGCCATGTATACATGATGTACTAGCCCAAGTCTTTTTTTGCACGGAACACTAGCCATGTCTTTCAATTTTTCGGTTTTATCTTTTTTTTTTTTTAAAATTTATGTGATCATGGAATTTGCTAGTGATTTCATCATTTCATCATGTGTGGTTTTGTATGATTTAGGTGGGATTTTGATAGGAAACTTGTGGTCAAATGTTGTAGAGAGAATTACACATATTGTCATTTAGTTATTACTAAAATTGCATCCTATGTTTTTTTTGAATTTTTTTTACTCATTATGTCCTTTATATTATACATTTATTACACCCTATATCATTTACACCAAACCAAGTTAAAAAACTGTGTTAACTTTGTCACGTGCCCCTTACGTGAGGGGCAAACATGTCTTTTCACCCTCACCCTCTTCTCCCCTGCTAATTTATATCGATAAAAAATTAGGGCTTTATATCAGAATAAAAAATTAGGGTTTCATAGAAAATATGGTTAACCAAGAACGATGGTGTATTGTAGGTGTGGAATGTTGGCAATGATTCGAACATCCAGAACACCAAAAAACCCAGGTAGAAGATTCTATTGTTGTCCAGTCGGTTGTGGGTTTATTGCTTGGTGTGAAGAGACGCAATGTGTAGATTCTAATTTTCAGAATGCTACTTTGCTTTGAAAGCTTCAAGAAAGCTTCAAGAAAGTCAACACAAATCAAGAAAACTGAGAAACAAGCTTCGAATGAGATGGATTGTCTTCGTTTTTTTCGTTATTGTTGTTGTAGTTTATTGTTCCTGATTAGTTAGTTGAATTGTAGTTTAATGGTTATGAAATGTAAGAACTTTGGTTATAAAATGTTTGTAATCAGCATAATATTGATTGTCAGAAGTTTAATGGTTATCAAATGTATTGTCAGAATATTGATTGTCAGAAGTTATGGTAAATGGGCCATGAATTAGGCTGTGCACAATAGGTTCACTACACAATTCAAATGGGTCAAAATGGATAAACAACAACCATTATCAAACCATAAAATAGTACCTTCAAATATGGACAAACAACAACCATTATCAAACGAGTTAATGGCTAAAATCGTCCTAGAGGTTTGCCCAGTTTGCTACATCAGTCCAAAATCGAAACTTTTTACATCTGGATCCTTCTGTTTTACATTTTGTTGCCAAATTTGTCCCTGACACTAAACCCAGTTAACTATTGTCGTTAACTCTGGGGGTATTTTTGTCTTTTTGGCTACCCTCCTTTTTAAAACCCAATTTAAATAGAGTTATTCATACTCCCAAAAGACAAAAATACCCGTATGTAAAAAAGGGCCAGCAAAAAAGACAAAAATACCCCAGAGTTAACGACAACAGTTAACTGGGTTTAGTGTCAGAGACGAATTTGGTAACAAAATGTAAAACAAAAGGACCCAGATGTAAAAAGTTTCGCTTTTGGATTGATGTAGCAAAACTGGCCAAACCTCATGGACGATTTCGGCCATTAACTCTTATCAAACCATAAAATGGTACCTGCTGCACAATTCAAATGGGTCAAAATGGACAAATAACAACCACAAACAAACCATAATACCCGCTGCACAATTCAAATACGTCAAAAATGGACAAACAACAACCATTATCAAACCATAAAAGACTTCATTAAAACATAATAGACTTGATTAGAGTAAACAAAACATTCCAGAGCGATAACACGAACTATTGGTGACGCAAACTAAGATGCGAAGCTTATCCTTTCCCCTCCGTTTACCCAACTATGTTCTAGAGTCACATAATTTTCCGGTCTCAATTTTTCCGTTTAACTAATCAGAGTCACATAATTTGATACAAAATTCAGCCACATCTTCCTCATGTCTCGCTTCTTTTTTTCGTCCGGCGATATTCTGGCCACCTAATTATGTCAATTTAATTGTTTGTTAATCGGTTTAAAGGTTCCAACAGTTTCAAACATTTTCTGAAATATTTTCCGGACACCTAAATATATTCAGACCCAAACATAAATTCTCACAAAACCTTATCTTTATTCAACATATTCGTCATCGGATTAATCACAAATCATTCTTGATTACTAGTGCCTACAGTCTTTCCATCGTTGTTTCCATTTCATCACTCGTGTTCTTGTGCTTCATAACAAACGCCGGTATAGATCCGTCACCGACATCAACCCTCATCTATGTTTTACCCCAGATCCTTCCCAATGGTCCTTTTTCAAAATTATAAAAATCCGTTCGACCCCCTTGTTTCTCCGTTCGACCCCTTTTTGGTTTCTTTCCCATTCAACCTTCGGTCCATTCGACTCTTTGCTCTTTTGTTGTCCGTTCGACCCTTTTGTAACACCCCAACCGATGGCGGAAACATTGAGGTGTCACGTAGTGACGATTGCTCAATAGCTCATGGTACTAAAGTGTAAATTTGAATACATTGAATTAAATAGTTTATTACATTGAAAGGAAAAAAAAAAAAATACAAAGCACGATGATTCTAAAGCGTCAAGTCCAACTAGATTACAATGGAATCAAAGCTTAAATATAAATCCAAAAGCTTAAAAGAAACGTCTCAATAATAACCTGAAACATGTACGAAAATAGTATATGTCAATACAAAAATGTATTGGTGAGCATACCCTGATTTGAATACATATAGTAAGAAAAGTGTTTAGCAATTCATGTGCGGTACCATTTGCAATTATGTAATAAGTAGTATCAGTCAAAACCAAGCCTATGAATAATGACTAACACATGACTAACAATTTGAATAATGAATTAACAAGACAATGACCAAGATTCTCTCAACAGAGTCTCAAGGGGGTATACCATAGTACTATTCATTGAAATGCTAGGCCGCCCAGCGGTTAATGATTTTGACTAAGCATACACACAAATTCACATAAGGAAAACACACATGAGAATTTCATTAAGTATAAGAAATAGAAACTTGATTAATAGGTACATGAGTCACCCCAAAATAGTAAAACAATAAAAAGGGGAAAAATATACTCACAGTTTGAGAAAGCGATCAATAATCCAACTTAGGCGGTCGTGAGCTAAGTAATGGAAATTCCGAGGAATTCAACCTATAATGTGTAAGAGTACTAATAAGGAAATGTCTAATAAGTCTAAGGTGTCTAGGGTCTAAGGCATTAGGGTTTGCTAAGTCGAATTGGGGAATTAGAGTTTTTGATAAGTCAAATTACTATAAGAGTTGTATATTAAAAATAATATACTAAAGTTTGTAATTAGAATGTAGGTAATATAATTATTACCAATTGAGTATTTAGGTCAACATATGTTTAAATAATTAATACAAAATAATTTAGTTAATTACTTTAACTAATTATTGTAAATAAATACAATAATCATAAATGTATAACTAAATAACTATGAGTTTCACAATGATCCAACAAATGGTAATTAAGATTTTCAAACATAAAACATTTCTATTTTATAAGAAAAATATTTATAAAATAGATGTTTAAATAGTGTAAATAAATAAATGTTTAATTATGTCTAATTAAACATAAATAATGTTAATAATACAAGACATGACCCAAAAATACTATTTTTATAGAAATTGGATGCTTTCTTATGTAAATAAATGAAAATAATTTTCTCATAATTTTTATAATCTTATTTATATTTAAATCTGATTTAATGAGATTAAATCATGTTTAAATGATTAAAAATAGGAAAATTAATAAAAATAAATGTTTTCTGAACCAAATATTTTTATTTCAGTTCATAATGATTAGAAATAATTTATCAAAAATTTTGAGATAAAAATCATTAAAAATGAATTTTTAATGAATGAAATATGATTAAAAAAAATTAAATCAATAAAAATATAAAAATAAAACATTTTCCAGAAAATAAAAATGTGGTAATTTTCTTTATGGTATCAAGATGCTACTCCTAAAGTTTTATAATTTTTGGAGCAAAATTGGATTTATTATGAATTATTCTAAGTTAAAAGTATTTATAAATATTTATAAATATCAAATATGGTTAATAGCTAAAAAAAAATAAAAAATGAAAGAAACATGGAGCTTAGGAGGAATCGAACTCGGGCTGCACATGGAGCACCCACATCCACCAACCACTCCACCATAAACCAACTTGTTTACTATTCTTAAATCAAATACATTTAACATATATTTACATTTTATCTTCTTCCCCAAATATAACCTAAGAACCCTAACCCTATACCCAACTTCAATAATCATAAGAAGACACGATTAGTGGTCAGTAATAAGGGGGTTTTGATCAGAACGACGTGAACAACAAAACGGCAATAAAACATAAGACTTACAATGTCGAATACTAGTTGAAAAGAAAAATTTTCGGCCAAAGCTTTAATCCGATTTGCAGAATCCACAGGTCTTGATTTGGGTGTTTTGAGAGTGGGTTTTGATCGAGCAATGTGCAGTAAGTATATGGGCCGACAATTTATAGGTTTTAAACAGAAACGAATCATTTACAGCCTTCGGTTACGAATCCGGCGGTTACACGATGAAGCCGAGTAAACCCATGATTAAAACGCGTTTAAGACACTTTAAAACCCGTGTAACCGTTCGAATATGATGGAGAAACAGTAACTCAATATTAATTTTGAATGAAAACTCGTTTTGGGAAGTTTTAAGGCTCGCCGGAAAACTGGTTTCGCCGGATCCGGCCAAAAAGAATCGCCGGACAACCGATTAGAGGGAAAAGGAGCTGGATTGTTTAAAAGTTTGACATATTGGCAAATATGGTCCCTCACAATTAACTTGGTTAGTTAGTTTTATTTCCTTTCTAAACTTAACAAAGCTAACTTGGTTTTAACTTTAACTTTTAAACTACCAACCTTAAAACTTTAATTATCCAAAAACTTAATCTTTGCGTTTTTATAAGTTTTTTTTTTAAATAAAAGTTTTGATATTTCGTATAAACTTAAAAAAAAATCTTTAAACATTTAAATTTAACCAAACCAATTACTTTAAAATGAAGAATTGAATAAATGTCCAACTAAAATAGAGTTTCGACATATATATCTGATTATAATGTAAGTATGATTTATACAAAATGACTTGATAATATCAAATTCGATTTTTTTATTTATTAGAAAACGATAAACAAATCCACGGACTGAAATAGGAACATTTGAATATATGAAGGACTACAAATGACAACTCGATAAAGATGAGGGTGACGGTTGTCACAGTCTCCCCTACTTTAGAAAATTTCGTCTCGAAATTTCTTTCAAGTGGAGGTTACTATGAAACAAAAGGTGTTGTAAAAGTCAACTAGGTTTTAAAAAAAATAATAATATTACATCATTCATGTTTTGATAAATTTTTAAGGTAGTTGTCTAATATCCAAAGCAAGAGTTTCAAAATCTTTGATAGTTAACCCAAAGTTAAAATGTTGAGAGTTTAAATGAGAAAAGTTTTAGGAATGTGTAACGGGTGAAGGCATAGACACTGATGAAGCAGTCTCCCCTACTTTAGAAAGGTTTCTGACTGGACGTTATTAGAGTGTGCAACAAGAATCCAATTAATCAAGAGTGTAAGAGTATACAAGGTTTTTGTTTGTTGTGTGGGTGGTCAAGAGAAAGACTATAGGAAGTCGAATTGAAGCTCATGTAAAATGTTCTTATCAAAAATACTAGCTATTGGTCAATGATTTAATGAAGAGATCGTAACGGGTAGGTTCTTGGTCAAACTCCTAGTCCGTTCCCGCAGTATCGTTTATGCTTATATATAGGGTGTACCGCAGCTGACCCACCACACTCCCGATACTTTGGACTCGTACTGATTGTCTACCAATAGCCTAAATAGAACTACACACCACCTTCATGTACCTGTAAACCCATGATTGCGTTCCGGACCGTAATCATCGATTTACCTTACACTAGGGTGTTATGCTTTTCCATAACCCTATCCTAAGTAATACTAGAAACAAATGCGTGCAATCAGGATATGCTAAGTAATTGATACTGCAATGAAACAATGACATGGTTAGAGGTCCTTCCCTTTCGGGTTTACCCTTTAACCGTAAAATTATGTTCACATCGTTGGGCTCTAAACACCTATATTGATAAACTCCGAGATTTACACCGTTCCCCTCGGATTAAATAAATACTCTAATCCGAGTCGTACGTGGGCACTGGCTTAGATCCCATACGAGTTATCAACTAGTATGTTCGTTGGCCATGACAATGAACAAAATAATGTAAAGTATAACAGGGTTTTGCTCAAAACAGGAAAGAAAATGTGCATACCAAATATGCGTTCAAGTAAGTATATAAGTATAGCATAAAGTTTTCATTCGAAATGAAAATATAGCATAAATCGAGTAATCGCAAAAAAATGAAAGGAAACGAGTTGAACTCTTGCAAATAAGCAGTGTGAAAATAACCACAAATAACGTGTTAGAAATAACTATGAATAAAATGGTGTAAGAATAAAATAATGAAATTTACGATAAGTGAGAGTACGCAGAACGGACGTATAGTCTATTGACATAAGGGTTTAAATTTAGTTAATTTTACATATATGCACTATATGATAAAAGACAATTAGTAACATTTTGATAAGGATATGTCCAATATTTTGTTAGACCAAAAGTTTTGCGACTGAAAGTGTGCGAGTGTCATAAGTTAAATTTTCGTTTATAAAAAAACGTAGTTTGCTCAAACTTTATGATATAGTTGAAAGGATAGTAGTATTGCATGAGGATAACATTTTAGAAATCAAAGTGTGTTTTAGATTCAAAACAGGTTCATTTGAAAATTTTCCGTATTTTCATGTGTTTACGAGAAGTCGAATTTGAAAAGTGTTATAAGGCCTATTATTAGTTGCAATTTTCTTTCGAAAACATATATTGGTTAAGTCATATGAAAACAAAAAGGTTTACATTTGACCTTTAAAATATGCAATACAAGTTTGTAAAATGCAAAATGAAACCATTCCATGAAGTATGTGTAAATCTAATGTGTTTTAAAAGACCAAGATTTAAAATGACGTGAATGATAAGATTAACGTATGTAATAGATTACCAATATTTAAAAAAATCATAATTTATCATTTGAGTCTTCAAGTGATGAACAAAACATAAATATCAATATCATAAAACATTGAGATTGTTTCCATAGGAAACTTTAACTAAAGAATTGAAATGTTATTAGTGACTTGTGGGGGCGTACTTTAGCCTATAAGTGAATGCTCACCCCGAGAGTTCCCAGGTCGACATACGGGTCCCTCGTCTGATTGGGATTTATGCGAAATGCCAGGCCTAGACAGAAAACTCAGGATACAGGCGCTCACCCTTCCAGATTGCACGTGCCCCATCACTAGTAAATTCCAAAACTTTAGCGGGATTAAAACGAGATGCAGAAATAGATCCTTGAGATGTGGATTTCACTCCTAAGTCAAAGATGTATTTCAAAATTGAAAACGATTGTGGAATGAAACCAATCACTAAGTTAAGGATATCACTCCCAGCTTAGTGGTTAAGTTCCTTTTTGAAGGAAATACTCTTTGAGGTGTGGATGTCACTCCTATCTCAAAGATTTATTCCTAAGATAAATAACATATAGAGGAGTGAAACTAATCACCAAGGTATGAATACCACTCCTAACTTGATGATATCGTTTCGTTTGTGAAATACGAGTGTCTTCTTCGCCAAGCAAAATATCGAGAAATAATCCTAACGAAAATATCTAGAAAGAAAATAATAGGAAATAAGAGAAATATACACGAGAGGACTCGTGAAAGTAAGCTTAGTTATAGACTAGGCTAAAAGGCATTCTAATAACTTAATTCCCTATAACCATGGCTCTGATACCAATCTGTAACACCCCAACCGATGGCGGAAACATCGAGGTGTCACGTAGTGACGATTGCTCAATAGCTCATGGTACTAAAGTGTAAATTTGAATACATTGAATTAAATAGTTTATTACATTGAAAGGAAAAAAGAATACAAAGCACGATGATTCTAAAGCGTCAAGTCCAACTAGATTACAATGGAATCAAAGCTTAAATATAAATCCAAAAGCTTAAAAGAAACGTCTCAATAATAACCTGAAACATGTACGAAAATAGTATATGTCAATACAAAAATGTATTGGTGAGCATACCCTGATTTGAATACATATAGTAAGAAAAGTGTTTAGCAATTCATGTGCGGTACCATTTGCAATTATGTAATAAGTAGTATCAGTCAAAACCAAGCCTATGAATAATGACTAACACATGACTAACAATTTGAATAATGAATTAACAAGACAATGACCAAGATTCTCTCAACAGAGTCTCAAGGGGGTATACCATAGTACTATTCATTGAAATGCTAGGCCGCCCAACGGTTAATGATTTTGACTAAGCATACACACAAATTCACATAAGGAAAACACACATGAGAATTGCATTAAGTATAAGAAATAAAAACTTGATTAATAGGTACATGAGTCACCCCAAAATAGTAAAACAGTAAAAAGGGGAAAGATATACTCACAGTTTGAGAAAGCGATCAATAATCCAACTTAGGCGGTCGTGAGCTAAGTAATGGAAATTCCGAGGAATTCAACCTATAATGTGTAAGAGTACTAATAAGGAAATGTCTAATAAGTCTAAGGTGTCTAGGGTCTAAGGCATTAGGGTTTGCTAAGTCGATTTGGGGAATTAGAGTTTTTGATAAGTCGAATTACTATAAGAGTTGGTATATTAAAAATAATATACTAAAGTTTGTAATTAGAATGTAGGTAATATAATTATTACTAATTGAGTATTTAGGTCAACATATGTTTAAATAATTAATACAAAATAATTTAGTTAATTACTTTAACTAATTATTGTAAATAAATACAATAATCATAAATGTATAACTAAATAACTATGAGTTTCACAATGATACAACAAATGGTAATTAAGATTTTCAAACATAAAACATTTCTATTTTATAAGAAAAATATTTATAAAATAGATGTTTAAATAGTGTAAATAAATAAATGTTTAATTATGTCTAATTAAACATAAATAATGTTAATATTACAAGACATGACCCAAAAATACTATTTTTATAGAAATTGGATGCTTCTTATGTAAATAAATGAAAATAATTTTCTCATAATTTTTATAATCTTATTTATATTTAAAACTGATTTAATGAGATTAAATCATGTTTAAATGATTAAAAATAGGAAAATTAATAAAAATAAATGTTTTCTGAACCAAATATTTTTATTTCAGTTCATAATGATTAGAAATAATTTATCAAAAATTTTGAGATAAAAATCATTAAAAATGAATTTTTAATGAATTAAATATGATTCAAAAAAATCAAATCAATAAAAAATATAAAAATAAAACATTTTCCAGAAAATAAAAATGTGGTAATTTTCTTTATGGTATCAAGATGCTACTCCTAAAGTTTTATAATTTTTGGAGCAAAATTGGATTTATTATGAATTATTCTAAGTTAAATGTATTTATAAATATTTATAAATATCAAATATGGTTAATAGCTAAAAAAAAAATAAAAAATGAAAGAAACATGGAGCTTAGGAGGAATCGAACTCGGGCTGCACATGGAGCACCCACATCCACCAACCACTCCACCATAAACCAACTTGTTTACTATTCTTAAATCAAATACATTTAACATATATTTACAATTTATCTTCTTCCCCAAATATAACCTAAGAACCCTAACCCTATACCCAACTTCAATAATCATAAGAAGACACGATTAGTGGTCAGTAATAAGGGGGTTTTGATCAGAACGACGTGAACAACAAAACGGCAATAAAACATAAGACTTACAATGTCGAATACTAGTTGAAAAGAAACATTTTCGGCCAAAGCTTTAATCCGATTTGCAGAATCCACAGGTCTTGATTTGGGTGTTTTGAGAGTGGGTTTTGATCGAGCAATGTGCAGTAAGTATATGGGCCGTCAATTTAACTTGGTTAGTTATAATATAAGTTAGTTAGTTTTCTTTCCTTTCTAAACTTAACAAAGCTAACTTGGTTTTAACTTAAACTTTTAAACTACCAACCTTAAAACTTTAATTATCCAAAAACTTAATCTTTGCGTTTTTATAAGTTTTTTTTTTAAATAAAAGTTTTGATATTTCGTATAAACTTAAAAAAAATAATCTTTAAACATTTAAATTTAAGCAAACCAATTACTTTAAAATGAAGAATTGAATAAATGTCCAACTAAAATAGAGTTTCGACATATATATCTGATTATAATGTAAGTATGATTTATACAAAATGACTTGATAATATCAAATTCGATTTTTTTTTATTTATTAGAAAACGATAAACAAATCCACGGACTGAAATAGGAACATTTGAATATATGAAGGACTACAAATGACAACTCGATAAAGATGAGGGTGACGGTTGTCACACCTTTTTTCTTTCCTTTCGACCTTTTGTTGTCCATTTCGACCTTTTGTTAATATTGAGGTTTGTAATGGATCTTTGGGAGCCTGAACTATCCCAATATCAAAAGTAATAATAATAATAATAATAATAATAATAATAATAATAATAATAATAATAATAATATACTTTATTATTAGCTATCTCCCATATGGAATTTTCTATATCTGACAAGGGATCCTGTGGTGAGGAGCTTGGTCCCAGCTCAGCCACGGGGGTTTGGCGTTTCCCTTTAAAAATTATCATTCCTGCAAAGATGGTATGCCTGGATACAAGGGGTATTCAAGGCTACTCATGCATTTTCAACGGGATCATTTGAATGAAAAAGAAAGGAGGGATGAGTTAAAGGAGCATCTTGCTTCAGACTTGGACCTATACAATGACGTTGACACCCTGTGCTTGCTTAAGAATTGGTTATGCAGGGAGTGCATGACCTTGCATGTCTTGAATCAGTTTTGTCGGCATGGGAAAGATGTGGTTAAATGCACATCACGTGCAGGAGGTGAAATTGATTTTATTGCAGGGATTCCTCAACCCTGTGGTCTGCAAGTGGAGCCTGAGAGTGGTATGTATGGGAAGATAGGGGTAGATGTCGCTCTCCTTGAGCGAATCCTCGCACTCCCTGTTGTTACAGTCAATAGTATCCGGCCCGCGTGTCGCATGGCATTTGACTAGGATTTGTCGGGGGGGGGGGGTGCGTAGAGTGGTGGATGCCCCGGGGTCCATTAAGGCTTGGGTTAAACTTTTGTTATTGCCTCGTTGCACGTTAGAGTTTAAGGTAGGTGACAGAGTTTTGCTCAAAGTATCTCCATGGAAAGGGGTTCCCAGGTTTGGCAAGCGTGGGAAGCTCAATCCTAGATACATAGGTCAATTCGAGATCCTTGCACAAATTGGACCCGTTGCATACAAACCCAAGTTACCCCAAGAACTCAGTGGTGTCCACGACACGTTTCACGTCTCGAACCGTTTTGCTGATGAATCATTGGTTATCCCTCCAGAGGAAATCCACATCGATAAACAACTTCATTTCATAGAGGAACCACTCGAGATAACGGATTGGAAGGTTCAGAAAGAACGTTGCAGTCAGGTCAAGTTGGTCAAGGCACATTGGAATTCCAAACGCGGACCCGAATTTACATGGAAGCATGAGGACCAGATGAAACGCCAGTACCCACATCTTTTTCAGAAGACCACTGGTTCAGATGACTAACACAAAAATTTCGCGAACGAAGTTCCTCTAACAGGAGGAGAATGTGACACCCGTCGAAATCACAGGTCATATCCGTACACTTAGTTACATGCTTACAGTGTGCATAACATTACATGTTAACATTTGCATCATAGTTGGGCTATACATGGTTCCAACAGGACAATCTCAAGGCATATAGTCTAACAATAGACACCCTAGTTAGTCCAAGGCCTTAGTTAGTCAAATATTCCATGCTAGACTATAGGGAATTTATGCAAAACCCTAGTAGTGGAAACCCATGCAATTGAACATACAGTCACCCCCAACAAGAACAAAAACAAGCAATGATCATCTACATGGACTATCCACATGCATTGTCCAACGAGGGTGATTAAACTCTAAATTAACTTGTGTACAAGGGTATTAGTTGTAATGCATATACATGTGTACATCCATAGGCAAGTTAATAATTAGCAAGATCCGAATTATATACCTATGTATGCATGTACACGATAACATATACATGTATACACACCCACGGCTACCTATACACATACACGAATACATATACACATGGACACTCACTTAATAGTCACCATTCTTATCCTCACACAAGATCTTACACAAGAATGGCAAGCACAAGAATTCCACAATCTCCAACCCATGTTGACTTGCCACAAGAATTATGTTTTTCTTTCCCCATAAATCGGCTAGGAGCCACCACAACCCAACTACCTCAAAAGCCTAAGAGTTTCACTAACTAAGGACCTTGTTACCTCACACCATGAATCTAGACAACTTTGACTTCCCAATTTGTTCACCTAAGCTTATAGAAATCGACCCATGTGTTCCCAAAGCAAGAACAAGTGTGACTAGAACCTACAACTAGCTTGCACTCCACCTTACATATGTATACATATACACGCTTACATACATTCACACACAACTCCATCTCTCAAGTTCCAAGGCATATACATTAAACTAGTAACAACATAATTCACATGGTCATCCACACATTGTCACCTTACTAAGATGAGCATACTCCTTCCCCATGCAAGGTTTCGGCCGCCCCCTCTACATGTCGAAACAAGATCCAAGTCAACTCATTATACTAACAAGGAAGTTCCCTTTATGCACCACATGAAATGAGAGTATTGACTTACCTTGTTTATTAAACAATCATCCAAGACTCCCCTCTCTCCTACTCACCTATAAATAGTGGCCAAAGGAAGCATGAGATTCATCCATAAGACTCCTCAAACACTATAACACTTGAAACCACTCCTCTCCTCTTGAAACCACTCGGCCGAAGGATAAACACCCCTAGGAGCTTGTTTCGTCCAACTAGCACCACCATTTAGGAGTTCCAAGTCTCTAACAAGTATCTAGAAGTTGCATTGTGAGGAGGTAGCTTATTTTTCTTATATATACTCGGCTATACACTAAAGGTATAACACCCGAACTCTTTTCCTTCTTAATAACTTCATTCGGTTACATGTAGTGGTCACCCGAAGCTCACACACTCGCACACCCTCTTAACAATAAAGTTTCATGATAAGCTAACTTAAACACTTGAATTTCATGTTAAAAGGTTCAATTGTAACACCCCAAATTTTACCAAAACACGTCTTATGCTAATACGAATGCTTTGGGTTTAATTACTCCAACGAATAACAAATAATACCAAGCTCCCTAATCAGGAGAATTAAACCCATTAATTTTACAAGCTAGACAAGGCTTAAACACTTAAATGAGACTAAATTAGTGGTTAACTTGGTAAAACAATTGTATGATCTTGAGGGGCTAAACCGGTCAAGTCATCAAACTTGACTAAACATAAAAAAAATATATAAAATACATAAGTGTATGTGTGTGCATCGATTATTTTCATCAGAGGATCAAAACACACACACACCACATCTACAACTCATAAATCTTGTGCAATCCAAGCCAAAGCAAGAAGAAATCTCATGCATGATGCAATTTCTCATCATCTAAGGCATGACAATCACCAAGGTATTCTTTTATTTGACCTAAATTGATCCATTCTTCATGAACTAGCTTTATGAAATTTTAGGGTGCTTTCAAAAACGAGATTAATAGGAGAATAAAGGTTACCCTCATGATTAGGGAGCCTAATAGCACATAATCATGTGACAAAAACACCTAGGGTGGCTTGAAATCAGATTTTAGTGGAAGAATTGTTCTATGTATTAAATGGGTTTTTGCCCTAGATATGAACCATACAAGGATATGGTGAAAATCTTTCATAAGTTGTTATTTTTATGCTTTTTAAATGTTACAAATCAAAGTGATCAATTGTTGATGATTAGCTAGTCAAATGGTAAAGTTTGAGAAGTCCATAAGGCTTAGAATTCACTTGCAAAAAGGGTGCACATGAAGTGTTTGATAAAATGCCTACATGAAACTTGAATCAGGTCAAATAGTGTAAAATTGTGTGAAATTCGTTACTCTTGACAGCCCTAGGTGACCATCTTGTAAAGGCTGTATCTCATTCGTTATTAGGAGTTAGAAGGCAAGCTTTATATTGTTGAAAAGCTTGTTGCACATATTACATTTCATATTTAGTCATAAGAAGTTGATTCTGAGTTGTAGTGGGTCAAAACAACATCTAAAGTTAACATTTTAGTTTTGACAGCAAAGCTGTTTGGTCAAAAATATGTTTCTGACCTGATCTTTAAATATTCATATAAAATCATAGAAAAATCGTTAGGAGGTGTTCTTTATACGCCTAGAACGGTCTTTGAACGAAGCACAATCCATCTTTGAACATGTTCAACTAATTCGGACTTTAAATGGGTGAAAATGGTCAATTACAGCAGCTGAAAATGAAATCGCTGCACATAATATGTTTCTGACCTGATCTTCAAATATTTATATAAAATCATAGAAAAATCATTAGGATGCGTTCTTTATATGTCTGGAAAGCTCTTTGAACGTAGAACATTTTGTATTTGAAAGTCAAAATCAGATTATGGGGTTTAGAATGGGTAAAAGCAACCGGAACAGCTGCTGCGCAAAAAGTGCAGCAGTGAAAATAAGGTGTTTTATAAACTTAACACATGTGATTGTCTAGATACCCATTTCCTTAACACTAAATGTTGTTTAGGATGAGATGGGTATAGGGAATGAAATCTTAGTACTTGTGTGCATCATTGCCTAAGCTAGTTTACATGAATATGTTTATGGACAGTTTGACTTTTAGGAGTCAAACTAACCCAAACTCAAACCTAGATGAAATGGTGTGAATAAACTCATGATATGTGTTAGTTATTGGAAATGATGACCGACTTGATCAATCTTATGAGTATAGTGAAGGTTGATCTTGTCAAGCTAGGTGCAAGCTTGGAAAGGACAGATCAACAAGCAAACGGGTCAAGCGAATACAAGCCTTAAGTGCAAGGAAATGAGATGAATACAAGGTAAGTTTTACTTACATTATTAGATTATAAATATGTCTTAAGTGTTGTATACATTGGTTTTAATCTTATGTGGGTAATAAAGGTAAACCCTAAAGAGGTGAAATCCCTTAATTGGGTCGATTTATGTGAACTCGTATCAAAATAAGATTTATGGTATTAAATTAAACAATAAGATGTGACCGAATGGTGAAATCCATCAAACGGGTCAATTAGTAAGGATATGTGGAAAATGATGTTGTAATTGTAATGAATAAATGAAATCAATGGAATGAAGTAGTTAGACATTTTGCTAAATGGGTCAAGTGTTGTTGTCACTTGAACCATAGATAAGCATAGTGTTAGCCTTAATGGGTCCAATGGTGATTTTCTCATCATTCGAGCCCGACATTCAAAGCCGGTATTCTAAGCTTTAGGAATCTCATGGTTAACGAGTCCAATGGTAAATGTATCACCATTAAGTCTCAAGAGACTAATGTGTTCAATCTAGAATGTATGCAGGAGAACATTCGGAAATTGGGCACTCGATGCCTAAGTAATAACAATGGATGCAAGGTATGGGTTAACACCGCCCGGTAAGTCCGTAGTTAGATACAAGCCTTTGGGCAAAGTGAATTCAATTCGAAAACAACCCCTAAGAGGTGTGAAGGCCAATTCTGTAAGTATTATTCTAACTAAGCTTAATGCGCGCCTTGGAGCCAAGTATGTCTAAAGCCATAGTTAAATCATGGGATTGTAATCAAACTAAGTCAGGGAAGGCTTAGAAGCTTTCAAATAACTCATTAAGTCCTATTAAACAAGTCCCGAATGCCTTTAAAAAGAGGCTTGAACATGATTTAAAAACACCCAAAGATCGGGGGAATATAAGAAAGGAAATGAAAGCTAATGATAAAAACAAGCTCCAGAGCCGTAGCCCTAGACCGTAAGATACGGTCAGAGCCGTAGCTTAAGGCGCGTGTAAACTCCTAAATTTTTGTTTTGTCATTCAAACTTGATCATTTCGTTTTGACGTGTTTCGACACTTCCACCAATCTAAATGCATTATTATCAATCCCACTAACCATTTCTTGTGTAATGGTGCTAGGTATACATTTGTTAGATGTTCTGGAGCAAGGATCAAGTCACGAGAGAACCGAGCACACCCGAACACTTAAAAGGCTTCCGCAATAGACCGTCCCGTTTAAAACACAAACTGTAATACAAGTTTTTAGTAGATAAAACGTAAAAAACAAAAATTGGTGGGATTCATTGAGTTATGTTTTTGTAGTTACTAAGGTTTTAATCGGGAGTGATTTGAGTTAAGGCCTAAACTCGGAAATTTAAATGACAAATCTCAGGTTTACGGGTTAGGGTCTTACATCAATGCTATAGCCGATACATACTAACCCACATATATACGATCACGTACATCTTGGAGCCCTTACATGGACATACGCGTACGCCCACACATACATTGGAATGTATTTTGAGTGTATGGGGTCAAGACCGGCCCAAATCTAAGCCAAAATCGTTTAGTTTTGTAACCTATACTAAGCTTTATTTTAAGAACATGTGTTAAAGACCACAAATACATGTGTTAACAAGCATAACACAAGAGTTTTCTTGGAAACTATGATATGCGAGTATATATATAAAGGCAAAACACCTAAACAAGTCGTTTATATACAAGATTGTCCCAAAACGTGTCCATATGCCAGCCTAGGCTTACATAAATGCGACATACATAACACTTGGTAACCTTTAGTAATACAAAGTACTTGTTTATCCAAAAACAGACTAAACAGAGTCACTTAAACGACAACCCGAACATTTTCTGACACATACGGTGTGTGACACACGTGGAAAGTGGAACAGAAACCCCTAGTCCACGGGTGTTACAGTCGGGTGAACAGTTGCATGGTAGTTAGAATAAAACATAGACCTAAGGTGCCTTTATATGAACTTAGGGCATCCCCAGGACAGATACACAGTGCGAGATTCAGTTCAGTTTAGCATCCCGACATCAAGTGAGTATTCACGGCCCCTTTTAACAGTTTTCACATTTTTCCGGGGGAAAAACATGCTTACAGTTTTCATTTACAATACATGACTATTATTTGAACATGAGACATTACGATTCAGGATCCATTAAGCCCTCGTGTCATACATCATACCATAACCATTAGCTATGGAGTTAGCCATGAAATACTGGGATAGATCTATTGGGTTGACACCCCCACTCTTGGTCAGTCGCTCTGACCGATGGCAGATATCAAAAGAGTGCTTGTATTTCACATTATTTCATTGTCTTTAGTGTACAATGGGTGAGGCACAACATGTCAAGGTTTGATTATGGGCTCATGTCAGATCACATATTGATTATTGCCCTAGCTAGGCAATGATTTAGTTGGTTTTGGATTACATGTCCATCATATAGAAAACCCGTGTACTCGCCAACTTTATGTTGACCCATATATTTTACATGCATGTTTTTCAGGAAATTAGCATGAAGCATGGAACTTAGGAAGGTCGCATGCGAGCATTTATGGGATACCATCCTTTGAACTATTGTTGTGACGTTTTAACCTAAACATTTTACACAATGGTTTTAATTTGAACAATTAATGTTATGTTTTGTAAGACTTGGTTGTTAAATGGAAATCCCTGTTTTATCTTGCTCGAGTGACTTTTGTGCTTATAAATCATTCAAAGTTACACCCCGTGTTTCCGCCTTGGCGGGGTGTGACAAAGACTAAGTTGGGTTTGATTCCAGTTTCATATGTTTGATAAGATATAAGTTAGGACTAAGTTGGGTTGATTTCCAGTTGCATATGTTTAATTGACATAGATTTGTACAAAAACCATATGTTTTTTGTTATAATATGGTTGGAATGAATGTTTACCTCTATTTCATATGTTACACCTGTTAGGACTAAGTTGGGTTGATTACAGTTTGCATATGTTTGATAAGTTATAAGTTAGGATTAAGTTGGGTTGATTTCAGTTGCATATGTTAATGGAAACAAAAGTCATTTTTTCATATGGATTTTTGTAACATGGATGGAATGAATGTTTTATCTGTTTCATATGTTACATTGGAACTAATTTTGCATATGTTACACATCTATGCAGTCTTTATGAACTTTTTCATATGGATTTTTGTAACATGGATGGAATGAATGTATCATCTGTTTCATATGTTACATTGGAACTAATTTTGCATATGTTACACATCTATGCAGTCTTTATGAACTTTTTCATATGGATTTTTTATAGTCTTTGATCACTAGGCTATATGTTTAAACGATTTGAATATGTAAATTGATGAATTTCTTTTCTTTACAGGTGAAGAGGTTTTGGTGCGCAAAGATGAAGATGATTACCAAGAATGAAACATAGTTTAGATTTTTGTTTTGTTATCATAGTTTTTTAGCACGTTTGATTTGTAATGTTACCCCTGTTTCATATGTTACTATTGGTTGTCATTTATAGGAAACAGTTTTTTGTGTACATTTGAATGTTTGATTTGTAATGTTTTTTAATTAATATATACATTCTATGTGTTTTTTAAAAACTGTATCATATGTATCAATTTTAACGTATGCAACAAGACATCACATATGAGACCAGAGTCTGTAAAATTTTAACGTATGCAACTATAGGTCGTTAAAGTATGCAACAAGACGTCTGACAGACTTAGGAGAGAGAAGACTGGAGAGAGAAAGTCAAAAAATATGATAGAGAGGTGATATGATGGGGAGAGAAAAATGAAAATGTATATGGTCTTTTATACCCTTTTTGTCTTCTTGTGTGTACTTTATATAATAAAATAACCAAGAATGAATTAGAGCCATTGATCTTAGAGATCAATGGCTAGGATGAGGTTTATTGGAGTTTCTTCAAATTTTTGAGTTTTCCATTTTATCCTTGCCATATATATATATATAGGGAAAGTATATTCAGAAAACCCACTTGGGTTAAAGAAACCTTGGAAACCCAATACAAGGCCAATATGCTTCCACATCATACATTCACCTCTTTCATAGAAGGGTATTTTCGTCAATATGCATATTTTTTTGTCTCTCTCTTCCTACTTCTCCTGACACCATCTTTCTTCACTTTATTACTTTGTTTTCTTTCCATAAAATTACACAACACAACATCACTCAAGATGTAAGAACATTGTGATGAATAAGAGTAAAGGAGTTTGTAGGTGACGATTCAGATCCGACAAGGTGAAGCATGATTCAGATCCACCACCACCATCTAAACCCACCACTAGGGACGATTCAGATCTGACAATGGGCGGTGGGTTTCAAACTCGGTCAACTAGATCTGGAACCCGACCGCAAGATCGTAGATGGTTGTTTCCAAGTGATTTCGGTATGTTAAAATCAACTCCATTTTGGGTTCTTGAGTAAAAGCTTGGGGCTTTTTCATGGCAGATCTGTAATATGACTTGCCGGTGACTCACAGATGGTCAGAAGTCTTCATCTCTTTGGTCTGTCATTTCCACATGGCTTCTCCTTTTGGTTTCTTTATACATACATATTCATCTTCTTTTATTTTCATAATTTTAGATGCCTTTCATCTCTGTTCTTTCTCTCTATAAATATTTTCCTAATTATTTAATCAAGTTGACATCAATATGTTGTGTATTTATTTTATTTGCAGTGAACTATTACTTAATGATTTTATTTTCATTGTTTGTGTATAGTTATGTTAAATAACAAGAATATGTGTAACAGAGCAAACAGTTTCCTTATATTTTTTAAATATTTTTTTCTCTGGTTTATATTAATTATATTTTAATGGAATTTGTTTTTTCCGGTGTTTTTAACTTGATTTTATTTTGTAACATTTAAATCTCTTTTTTTTTTAAAATTTTTTTAGTAACAACATTTTATGCTCAATTAACTATATTAAATTCACCATTTTTGTAGTTCTGTGTTGGTATGGATTTTTTTAATAGTAACATCTTAGTCATATTTAGGGTTTGATTCTTGCAAGCAGACGTTAAGGGATGTAAAGGCGTTTTTTGTCATCTAAATCCGGAACCCGATCTCAATATCATAGATCTGGTCGTTTCGTGTAACATTGTAAATGATATGATACAAACCATGTAACATTGTTATATTATATATTAATAGGGGAAGGTTCAATTGAGAACTCATAGTTAGGGAGAGAACTCGAGAACTCTATATTACACATATGTAATATATCATATGTTGTATATTACACCTGTGTAATATATTACTATTGCATATGTTGCACATGTGTAATATATCATATGTTACACATGTGTAATATATATTACACATATGTAATACACTCAATATATCATATATTGCACATACGTAATATATCATATGTTACACATGTGTAATATATATTACACATGTGCAATATATGATATATTACACATATGTAATATAAAGTTCTCGAGTTCTCTCAATAAAATGAGTTTTCTATTGAACCATCCCCTATATTAATATTCCTATTAACTTGTTGTTATAGATTTTCGTGTAACATTGTAAATGACTTTTAATTCTGTATGAAAAGAGACTATTTTTTTTGTTATTTGATGTTGGAAGATAAGAAAAAGTGTAGATTAAATTCGAACCATCACCATCATATCTAAATTTTTTAGCAAGTACCATCAGTGGTGTTGTTTTGGGGGTGTGTTTTTCTGATTCAGGTAGTGTTTTCTATAACTTTATTCTTTAATTTTTTTAAAAGATTGTTAATTAACATTTAATTTCTTTCAAATGAAGGTAGATGGGTTGTTGATGAAGATGAGAACAAGGGCTTGGTTTTGGATTTTTTTTGTAACATTCTTAAGTTGTAAATTATATATTGCTTTTTCTTTGTAACAATGTTAAATTCATCCAGTTACATGTACATATGTTTTTAAATGTTACAATGTTAAAATCATCCATATTAATTACGGTTAGAATTATTTTTTTTCATACTTTTTTAGTGTTACCCATATTAGTTTTACGTAGTTACATATTACACATATACATATATATGTTATGTTGACAATGTAATATGAATGTAAAATAAGTTGTAACAGATTAGTTGTAACATACTATTTACTTATAAATGATACATAAAATATGTTACAACGTAACACAAAAGTTGTTACAGACAAATCTGTTACCCATTTTATAGGTAAAAACTTTGAAATTAAAGGTAAAACAGAGAAGAGATGGAGAGATATTAAAGAGAAAAAAAGAAAGAGGAAAGAGAAATGAAAGAAAAGATAGGAGAGAGAGGAGAGAGAAGAGAAAAATCAGATAGAGAAGAGAGAGAGTGATGTAGTCAATTACCCTTTTTACTCTTTTGGTACTTTTTCTAATTAAAATAATGCTAAGATAAAGTGTAAAAAGTTAGATTTAATCTAGACCATTGATGATAGATGATCAATGGTCAAGAATGGGTTTGCAAGGTTTCTTTAACTCAAGTGAGTTTTCAATTTATCCTCCCCCTATATATATGGTTAGGATACTTTAAGAACTCGATGAGTTGTGAGAACTCGACGTAAAATGCGATTTTTTTTTGCACACTCGTGTAAAAACACGTAAACCCCGCTGTAAAAAAATAAAAAAAAATACATTAATTTACGCCAAATTACACCGGTGCAAGGGATTTTTATCCACGTATAAGTATATTAATATTTTATTCATTATTTTATTGTTGATTAATTATGAACCACATATTCATTTTTGATTAAAAAAAGCATGTGGTTATAAAGTGAGTTCCTATGGTTCTCACAACTCATAGGAGTTCTCAAAATATCCGGATCCTATATATATATATATATAGGATTTGGTTCAAATGAAAACTTTTCTCCAAATTGAGAACTAGAGAACCATTCTGCGCCACACATTTTTCTAAGGCAATTTTTTTTTTTTTTTTTTTTTTTTTTTTTTTTTTTTTTTTTGCAAAAATCGCTGCTTTATATGTAAGGAAATTTTTTTTTTATTTTTTTTGTATTTTTTTTCAGTATACACATGTGTATAATTGCATTATACACATATGTATAATGCTATATACAGATATGTATAATTGAAATATACACATATGTATAGCTGAAAAATGCTATATACACATATGTATAATTGCTATATACACATATGTATAATTGTCATATACACATATGTATAAATGAAAAAAAAATAAAAAACTTTTTTTTCCTTGCATAAAAATGTGCGATTAAAGAAAAAAAAAATTTTTTTTTTTTTTTTTTTTTTTTGCCTTTATATGAAATGTGTGGCTCAGAATGGTTCTCTCAGTTCTCAAATAGGGGTTGGTTCTCTTAGGATCCCTACCCTATATATACTAGTAAGAAACCCACGCGATGCGGCGGCGACAAAAATTCCAAACGTGGTACTCATTTTCTAGTTGGTCGAACGAAGTATGAAGATACTCATTTCATTTTAGAAGGAAAACAAATATTTTATCAAGGTTTGCAATTTAGTCCAAAAAAATGAGGCATTTTCAATTTTGATTCAAGATTTGGTATTTGTGTGCAATTTGGATTACAAAGATAATTAGTTGTAATGATTTCTTTTCACAAACAATGTAGTGGGAAGTTGGAACTAAATTTTAGAACAAAAATGACATACCATAACTTTTCACGAACAATGTAGTTGGAACTAAATTTGTCATACAAATGCTTAGGGGCTGTTTGGTTGATTAAGTGCTGAATCATTAAGATGGTCTGAATGGTTAAGAGACTCTGAATGGTTTAGAGCTAAATCATTTAGCATCCCTTATTAGCTTAATGGTTTAGCACTTAATCATTCCATTTAGATGCTGAAACAAACTGTCTGAATGTTAAATGATTTAGACCTGAATGATTAAGGGGCTGATTAAGAGGCTACCAAACAGCCCCTTAGTTGAAACTAAATTTGTCATACGAATGCTCCTCTTTTCTGTATACCCTATCACACACTTAACCACCACACCATCATTCAACATCACAGGAAGATTGTATATATATTTAGTTTTGTAACCATGAAAAAAAAACTCATTTCCTTATGGCCTTAATGTGACACCCGGCATGTTCGGCTTAAACATGATAGTAACATCTAAGTCTACCTTAGCGAGAAACGTTTATAAACAAACTTAACTGGGTTAGTTGAGTCGGGTCAGATTAGGATTGTCCAGGGTTCAATGATCTGGAGGATCATTGGGAGTCATTTTGGGAATACACTAGTACCGGGTTCCGTTGTTGGTGACATTACATGAACTAATTAAGTATATGTGTAGATTATGGGTCGTGTGGTGGATTGTATACGTGCCTAAATATGCTAAGTATAGACTATTGGATGCATGCTTATGTGTTAAAATGTGTTAGAATGCGTTAAACACGACAAACTGGAAATCTGGAAAAAGTTAACATGTGTTAAAAAGTGCTGATGACCTGAAAGTGGAAATGGAACTTGAGAAAGTGGGCGAATGTAGAAACAAAGTGGGCGAATGTGGAAAGATTCCACATTCGACCATTACAAAGGGGCGAATGTGGAAAAGTTCCACATTCGACCATATAAAAGGGGCGAACCTGGACCTGGTATAAATACCATACTTAGTCATTTTTCATCATTTCACAAACCCTAAACGCCTCTAAACACTCTCTATCAACTATTATCATTGGGGAAGGAGTTTTTGAGCTTGTTTTTCATAACCTAACTCTCTAAATCCTTACAAGTGAAGACCTAAGGTGTGTTCTTCATTCTAAATCCTTTTTAAACAATTTTGACTTGTTTTCATTGAAACCCCAAGGGTCCAGATCTGATATCAACATGTTTTATGGGTAAAAACCTTCCTAATATCTTTCTAAATAAAACCTATTCATAAACAATGAGTTTTCATACAATTTAACATGTGTTAATGTGGTATTAAGCATTGTTTGATGATTACTTGCTATGTAGATGACATGACAACAACCTAGGACTGTTATTAATGGAGAGTTATGATTGAAACATGTTACAATTGATTGTTGATAGTGTTTTGTCGATTAAAGGAATTTTTAGTTAGATTTAGGGCTTGTTTTTGGATGGTAATGATAGAGTTATGATAGGGGTTTCTTGTTCATGATGATTTGAGTATGAGGAGCTGATGATTGATTAAATTCAGAAAGTTTCCTAATTGGGTAATGATTTCATGCATGATGATGTGACATCTCCATAATTTACTATTTTAGGAAACTTGTAAAAACGGATAGATTTTGGGGTAAAATCGGTAGGGTTTCGTAGGAATATGTTAATGATGCTTGACTGCTGTAACTCATGATGTTTCGTGATGTTTTCGGATGTTTTCGACGCGTTTTTGGGAAAATCTAACAGCAGGGGCGAACCTGGAATACCTTCGACCAGCCGAACGGTCGAAGGTGGATTTCCAGGGGTCGAACCTGGAAACCAAAGGGTCGAACGAACCACAAAAAGGGGCGAAGGAGGAAAAGGGGGCGAAGGTGGAAGTTTAAAGCCACCTTCGACCACTCAAAGCCACGTTCGGCCCTACGATAACAAAAATGAGATTTTTGATACGAACTAAGTGTTTTATGCTTGAACCTTGCGTGTAATCTGTGTGTACTTGATTAGTTAGGGTAATGGGTCACCAACGGGATGTCGGGTCGGTCTAGTGTGTCGGTTAAACATTTAAACACGTTTTAAAACATACTTGGTTATGATCTGGACAATCGGGGACTAGATAACCTTATGGTTATTAGTCGGAGCACTTATGTGAACATTTTGATAGATCTCCGGTAGAGGGATTATCAAGGGCTAAACATCTTTACTTATAATTGAAGAACACAATCTAAGGTGAGTTCACGGCCCCACTTTTACTGCTTTAACTTTTGGGGGAGAAAACATGCGCTAAACAGTTTTGGTAACATATGTCATACTATGGTTTTAACTTTATATTGCTATACGATCTTTTGGAAAGTCCCGGGGGAAACCATGAATGTGCGGGTTTGCACAACGGGGGAAATGTGGATAGATCTATTGGGCGTGACCTGCCCCACTCGTCGGCTTGGAGGGCCGGGCGGGTGCATATTGTCTCGAACAGGAACATTATCGTGCTGAACATTACGGGCTGCTAAACATGCTAAACATTGCTAAACGTGTCCAGTAATGGTTTCCAATCGTAGTAGTAATAAAACATACGCCTAGCTAGCGTACTTGGTAGCATTGATATAGTATGGACATGGTAACACTTGGATAACATTTTTGAACAAACCTGTGAACTCACCAGCATTATATGTTGACGTCTTTTTGGCATGTTTTTCTCAGGTCGCTAAGGTAGCAACAACTGGATCTAGGCGCACGAGTCGGCACGGGCGTCTAGGGTTTAGAGCATGGTCTTCATTAAACATTTGAACTGTGTCTTTTGGGTTGTAAACATTTAAAGCTTCCGCTACAGTTTATGTTTTTATAACTATATCTTTGAGTATTGTGTTATGCATATAGTGTTGTTTATTGTGACCGTTGACTTGAATCCTGGTTTGTCATGCGCCTAACGGTAAAACCCCGCAAGTGGAATTTGAGGGTGTGACAGATTGGTATCAGAGCCAATGGTTATAGTGAACTAGGACTGCATTTAGAGTCTAGTCTATAGCCGAGTCGCACACACTAGAC
Source organism: Ambrosia x helenae (assembly GCA_030844895.1). NCBI lineage: Eukaryota > Viridiplantae > Streptophyta > Magnoliopsida > Asterales > Asteraceae > Ambrosia > Ambrosia x helenae. Next base: position 12,512,194 of record CM061234.1, read on the forward strand.
GTTCACATACTTGAGTCGGTCTGGAACATGTACTAACTTTGTCGGGATGTCTTTACATCATCATCGCACTTCTCCGTTACATCATCCGTCCTCACTCTTGGCTTTATACACTCTTATGTTCTTCTTCGGGGTTTGAAGGAGAAGGAGTTGACTCGTTGGTTATTGCACGGCAGTGTCGTATATTGGGGTAGTCTTGCGTACTCTCGAGGTCTGTCCAGGATTCGGACATCTCCCTTCCGTGCCCCAATAGACGCAATTGCTTACACATTATCTTGCACACTTATGCTTGTGATAGCATGATGGTAGATGCCGATATTCGGCGACTTGAGTTCAAGCTGAGGGAAAGCCTGGAGGACCATGTAGAGCAGTTTATCATTTCGGGTGCACACGAAATCATAAACTGAAATGCATGAGAATCCAAGTGGACTCTGAACTTGGATGCATAGTCCTGGATTGGGTCTAGACATAACTTTTCTAGCTACTAGTGGTTGACACTAGCAGTGAATCTGAATCTCTCGATTTTTGAATTGTCAGATCATGTCGGGCGCACGTGGTGGTGGACGTCGTGGTGGTGGCCGTGGCGGCGGTGGCCGTGGTGGCGGTCGTGGTAACATCAACATGACCCAGGCAGAGCTGAACAACTTGCTTCAACAGCAAGTGAACATAGCCTTGGCTGCTTTCCAGGCTGGGCACAATGCTCTGGGTGGTAAGTTGGTTCTTACCTGCCTTGTTTCATTCTTGGGTGTCATGTTTCCTTTGTGGTTTACCTTTGTGTCGTGTTTCAGGTGCTGCTGTCAACCCACCTCCACCCCAGTGTTCCTACAAGAAGTTTAGGGACTGCCAGCCCCATAACTTCGCAGGGACTGAAGGGGCAGTGGGACTGCTCCGATGGTTGGAGAAGGTTGAATCTGTTTTCTTGATGTGTAACTGTCCTGTTGAGGACCGGGTCAAGTATGCCACTGCGACATTTGAGGGTCCTGCTTTGTCATGGTGGAATGCTACTACGCAGAACATGGGCTTGGGGGAAGCTCATGCTATGCTTTGGGCGGATTTTGTTCGGCTACTGAAGAGCGAGTACTGTCCCAGGGAGGAAGTGCAGAAGTTGGAGCATGAAGTCTGGAACTACAAGATGGTGGGGTCCGAGATTGAGGAGTATACCGTGCGACGCAATGAGTTGGCGGTGTTGTGTCCTGACATGCACACACCTGAGTACCGTAGGATTGAGCATTACCTCTCTGGGTTGGTGCCGGAGATTGCTGGGTTAGTAGCTGCTGGGAACCTACCCACACTGGCTGAGGTCGTCCGTTCTGCACATAAGATGACCAACATGAAGATTTTGGAGGGTGTTTTACCTCCCAAGGGTTCGACTGTGAAGGGTTCTGAAGGCAACAAGAGGAAATGGGAGAATGTGGGTAAGAGTGCAGTGCCGGCGCCGTCTCAACCGGCCAAGAAGTTTGATGGATCTGGGTCGTCTTCAGCGCAGAAGACAGGTGGATACGTTGGGAAGCATCCCAAGTGTAACAAGTGTGGCTTTCACCATTCTGGGAATTGTGATCGAGCTCGTTGTCATCGGTGCCACCAGTTGGGGCACCATGCTAAGGATTGCAAGGTGGCGCTCACCCCAACTCAGACTCCTGCGGCTACTCCTGCTCCTGCTGCTCAGGGGACTCAGGGGAGACAAGGGTGTTACAACTGTGGTGACACGGGACATTTCAAGCGTGATTGTCCCAAACTGAAGCAGGGCGATAACGGGAGGGGCGGGAACGGTAACGGGAATGGCGGCGGAGGCAGGACTGCGTGTGCTTTCGTCATTGGGTCTGCAGAGGCTAGGCAGGATCCAGACACAGTTACCGGTACGTTCCTTCTCAACAATCGCCATGTTTCTGTTTTATTTGATTCTGGTGCCGATAAGAGCTTCGTATCTGTGGATGTTAGTCAGTTGCTAGATGTAGTACCCACACCTTTAGAGGCTAAGTACTTAATAGAATTGGCTAACGGTAAGAACATCGAGGCGACTCATATCCTTAGGGAGTGTCACTTGGAACTGTCGGGTCTGTCATTCCCCATTGACCTTATGCCTGTACCTCTGGGTAGTTTCGATGTCGTTGTGGGCATGGATTGGTTATCGTTGTATCGCGCAGAGATTGTTTGCTTTGACAAGGTTATTCGGATCCCTCTCCCCGATGGAGAGATTCTTTCGGTCCACGGCGAGAAAAGCGGTGCTCCGCTGAGTATCATTTCCAGCATGAAAGCCCGTAAGTATCTTCGAAAGGGCTGTTCGGCCATTCTGGCACTTGTTAACGTTTCTACTGACGATGAGAAGAAGATCGAGGATATTCCGGTGGTTCGTGACTTTTCTGATGTGTTTCCTGATGATTTGCCTGGTCTTCCTCCCCATCGTCAGGTTGAGTTTGGTATTGATCTTGCTCCGGGCGCAGCTCCTATTGCCCGAGCTCCGTATCGTCTTGCACCACCCGAGATGCAAGAGTTATCCAGCCAGTTACAGGAACTCTTGGAAAAGGGTTTCATTCGACCGAGCTCGTCCCCGTGGGGAGCTCCTATTTTGTTTGTGAATAAGAAGGATGGGAGCCTTCGTATGTGTATTGATTACCGTGAGCTGAACAAAGTGACCATCAAAAATCGTTATCCTCTCCCTCGCATTGATGATCTCGTTGACCAGCTTCAGGGCACCAGCTACTACTCGAAGATTGACTTGCGGTCCGGTTACCACCAGTTGCGCGTCAGGGAAGCTGACATCCAGAAGACTGCTTTTCGCACTCGCTATGGCCATTTTGAGTTCCTGGTCATGCCTTTCGGTCTCACTAACGCACCGGCGGTGTTCATGGATTTGATGAACCGCGTTTGTAAACCGTACTTCGATAAGTTCGTCATCGTGTTCATTGATGACATTCTGATTTATTCCAAGAACAAGGCAGATCATGAGGAACATCTGCGGTTGGTCTTGGAACTTTTGAGACGGGAGCAGTTGTATGCTAAGTTCTCAAAGTGTGATTTTTGGTTGCGGGAAGTTCAATTCCTAGGGCATGTGGTGAATGAACTGGGTGTAACATTACGCGTTTAATAATTATACGTTACCAATAATTTGGATTTAAACGACTAGTTTTATTATTATTTATTTTGTAGCATTTTATATATATATATATATTTATATAAACAAAGATTTATAATAATAATAATAATAATAATAATAATAATAATAATAATAATAATAATAATTTTAACATACTAGATAAATTGAGTTGTGATTGTTTACCCAAGCCATCCCAGCCCAAAACCCTTATAAATCTGAGCCCAAGGCCCACTAGCCCATTCCCTCTTGTTATAAAAAAAAAAAAAAAAAATATATAATTTTGTTTCTGCCGGGATTCGAACCCGGGCAGAAGGACCGGCCAGCATCCACAACGAACAGCCCAACCAACTGGGCTACGTGACTAATCTGTTTGACCTTCAACTCGTTTTATATATATGGTATATGTGCACAACTAACAGTTGACTTAGCAAAGTCAACTGTGACCATCAATCACCATAATCATCGTTCTTTAACACGTGAACAATCCATGTTAGGAAGGTTTGCGTGATGTCCGGTCTATTATGACTCGGATACACGCCAATTATCACTTAATTCTTACCAATTAGGATCAATTAAACGCGTCAAACGTACATAACAAGTCAAACTTGCCAATTCGAAGAAACAGATCATCACCCTATAAATTGATTGCTTCTGGACCTCCTCTACTCGCCGAATAAACCCTCTTCATCTCTAATTTCTCTTAAAAACCCCTGGTTCGTTGATTTCTGTTCAACAATTGACCCGAGTTTTGGCCGAGCAATTCCGTGTCAAATCGTTACTGTAAGTTATATTTCTTGTGTGGGATTTGTTAGTCGGCCTATGCACGACATTAACCCCATGATTAATTGGGTTAATGTCGTGATTATTGATCAATCGAAAATTCTAGGGCTCGAGGTTGATTAATTGGGGAAGAACACTAGTTTGTTTTTTTCGTTATTTGTATTTGATAAATAAGAAACAAACACAACCACCGGTCCAGACCAGGTGGTTGTGTCTGTGGCTCGACTACTGACCCACGCGGGTTCGAGTCCGGGGGGTGGCACCTTTTTATGCTTTGTTCTATTTTTTCTTCTAAAACAATCAAGAATTAACCTTTTTATTACTTAAAATTTTATAAATTCATTTTAATTTATTAAAACTCTTTTAATAATTCTAAAAAAATTATTTTTAGATAAACTGATGAAAAGCTTTCACTCACAACTTTTGGTTTTCAAAAATTAATTTATTTAATATATTTAAATAAATAAATCAATTTTATTCTATTATACTTATAAAATTCCATTAAAATATCAAAACAAATTTATAAATTTCCATAAATTTTATGCTGAGATATTATAACATTAAGCTTTTTAGAAATGATTTTTATTTCTGAAAAATCATTTATTTAATATTTTTAACCAATTTTTGTTAGTTTTAATCATAATTAAATCATAATAAATCCAATTTTTAATATTTTTGCACCAAAATTTTATAGAAATTATTTCTGATTATTTGGAACAGAAATATAATTTTTAAACTAATATTTCTTAAATTTTTATATTTTTAAATATTAAAGTTAAAGTTTAGCGATTTGTGATAAATAGATTTAATAATCTATTTTAAAGAAAATAATTTTATAAAAATTATTTTTATACTTTAAACAACATTCTTGTGTACATCTTAAATTTAAATTTCATAAAAGAGTTTTGGTCATTTATTTACTAAATTTCTCTCAATTGGTGAATATTTTTATATATTAATCAAACAAGCATTTATCCCCAAATTCGAAGCCCTAAAAACCTATACAATTGTAGACTTGATAGACTTAGACATATTTATTACCTTATTATAGGGTGACACTTGATACATTTGGGCAACACCATTATCCAATTTTTCAACAGATATAACATTTTACCAAGGTGAGTTTACATAGCCCCTTTTCTCTATTTTCACTATTTTTGGGGTGAAACATGTTTAAACATTTTATACTATCATTTACTCATACTTACTTGTGATACAATTACATCATCATTCTATTATTTGACTGTAACAAAAAGACACAGTACAATCATTAACAATGATCAAGCCGCCTGTTTAGATTATAACGCTATAGGTCTGACAAACCCATCCCCGCATAGACTCAGGGATGATCGATAACAGTAATAACATTTAACTAACTTGCGAGTTAGTCATCAGTCGACACAAGGTTTGGTTGTACATAGACGCATTGCTACATGTCGGTATCATACTCTATCATCACACAACCCTGAGTGTTGTACAAACTATTGTTATCAACTATTTCTCAAAAACCTATGTAATTCTCACCAACTTTTGTTGACCCAAAATATTTTCAATTTAACATGTTTCAGGTTCTACTTGCTTGAAGATTTGCTTGAAGATATGTGCATAGTTTTATTCAATTTAATGTTCGAATTCTTGTAGAACAATTGTATGTAAATTATTTAAAATCATTTAATGAAATTATTATTCACCATGAGCTACTGAACAATCATCACTACGTGACATCCCGATGTTTCCGCCATCGGTTGGGGTGTTACAGATTGGTATCAGAGCCATGGTTATAGGGAATTAGGTAATTAGAAAAATAATCTAGTCTATAACCATAGGATTTAACCAGTACTTGCTTCTTTTTGCTATACTCTATCTCTCTCCTAACTCTTATCCCTACTTTCATTCCTACAAGAAAGTTGCTCTCCATCAGTGGATCTACTCTTAGACTAATAGGACGAATTCCTCAGGTTTAACCTGAACCACCTTGAGATCTCGTCGAAGTTCTAGATTTTAATAACGAACACGTGCAATCTGGAAGGGTGAACGCCTGTATTCTGAGTCTTCTGTCTAGGCTGGCATTGCGCATATATCCCAATCAGACGAGGGACCCGGATGCCTACCTGGGAATTCTCGGGATGAGTGTTCACTTATAGGCTAAAGCACGTCTTCATATGTTATTAGAATTTAGAATCTTTGATAAGTCAACGTTTTCGTTTATTCGTTTTAATTAATGAATAAATGATTACATTCCTTATATAATCTCACCCATTTCACTGTGTCTCTTACAGATCATGCCTCCACGTCGCAGCACTCGCAACAGCAATGGTGAGAACCACGAAGAAGGTGGTGATAACCATAACCATGATCAAGTTCCTAACCACAACAACAATGGTGTTGATGCCCAATTGGCTGCAATCATTTCTCAACAAATGGCGCAGCAAATCGCAACTCTGGTTCCCAACTTACTCGCTCAGGTCATCCAACTGAACGGCAATGGGAATGGTCACGGTAACGGGAACGGGAACGGGAACGGCAATGGCAATGGTAATGGACCCCCAGCCTGCACCCTTAAGCATTTCAACTCTTGTAACCCTCCAAAGTTTAGTGGTGAAGAAGGAGCTACAGGACTCCTCCAATGGTTTGAGGGTATTGAGAATACCTTCATCAATAGTGAGTGCCCCGACAACTTTAAGGTCCGTTATGCCATGAGTGTTCTTCACAAACGAGCACTCACTTGGTGGAATGAAGAAAAGCGTACTCGTGGGGCCGAAGTTGCTCTTGCTATGACATGGGACCAAGTCAAGGAGGTCATGAAGGAAGAGTTTTGTCCTCGCAATGAAGTTAAGAAGCTTGAGGATGAGTTCCACACCTTAGTTCAAGATAGTGGGGAAAACCTTGCCTACAACACCCGCTTTCACGAGCTTAGCTTATTGTTACCCCACAAAGTCACTCCCTGCCAGTAGCCATCGAGAAGTACATCGGTGGTCTGCCCATGCAAATCCAGGACACGGTGTGGGGAAGGAATCCTGCCACCTTGGAGGAAGCCAAACGTTTAGCAGCTACCTTAACTGATAATCACGTAAAGAACGGGACCTTAGTTCGGAAAGGCAATAAAACAAGTATTGTAGCCGCGGTAACCACTGAGAACCAGAAACGTAAGACCAGGGATCCTGATGCAAACCTCACTCCACAAGCTCCTAAGAAGAAACCTTATACAGGAAACCACCCATCATGTAATACCTGCAACCGACATCATCCCACTGCTTCAGCATGTCGCATATGCACCAATTGTGGAAGGTATGGCCATCTGGTCAACACGTGTCGTGAGACCCCAAATCCAAATGCCAACCAACCCACCAACCCTGCTCAAGCTGCTAACCTTAATCAATACAACTATGGTCAATGCTATGAATGTGGAGACCCAAATCACTTCCGTAACCGATGCCCTAGACTGAACAGAGATCAAGACCCTCCAGCTACTTAAAGCCCTACCATTTGAATAATGTCTACTTTCCCTTTAATTCCATGTATTGCACTTTTGATTCAAATAATAAATCCAAGTATTATCATAACATTTGTGTGCATGCTTGTTTGAATGTGAACTAATTGCTATATCTATAATCATACTTGCTTGTACAACAATTAGTTAACTACCAAACAACCAGCTTAACGACTAGTAGAGGTCATCATGTCATTCCAACAGTCGGGAGAGGCCCTACCACCTGAACGACTGGCGGAGACTATCAGGCCTGCTTAACAATCGGTAAAGTCATAAAAGGACACAAAACCCTAATGTAAGGTAAATTGGTAATTACGGTCCGGAACGTAATCATGAATTTACAGGTACGTTAAGGTAGTGTGAAATTTTATCAAGGTTTTCGGTAGTTGACCAATTGTAAATCTAGTGTTTCTCTTAACTTCGGGACGAAGTTCCTAAAAGTAGGGGAGACTGTAACATTACGCGTTTAATAATTATACGTTACCAATAATTTGGATTTAAACGACTAGTTTTATTATTATTTATTTTGTAGCATTTTATATATATATATATATATATATATTTATATAAACAAAGATTTATAATAATAATAATAATAATAATAATAATAATAATAATAATAATTTTAACATACTAGATAAATTGAGTTGTGATTGTTTACCCAAGCCATCCCAGCCCAAAACCCTTATAAATCTGAGCCCAAGGCCCACTAGCCCATTCCCTCTTGTTATAAAAAAAAAAAAAAAAAATATATAATTTTGTTTCTGCCGGGATTCGAACCCGGGCAGAAGGACCGGCCAGCATCCACAACGAACAGCCCAACCAACTGGGCTACGTGACTAATCTGTTTGACCTTCAACTCGTTTTATATATATGGTATATGTGCACAACTAACAGTTGACTTAGCAAAGTCAACTGTGACCATCAATCACCATAATCATCGTTCTTTAACACGTGAACAATCCATGTTAGGAAGGTTTGCGTGATGTCCGGTCTATTATGACTCGGATACACGCCAATTATCACTTAATTCTTACCAATTAGGATCAATTAAACGCGTCAAACGTACATAACAAGTCAAACTTGCCAATTCGAAGAAACAGATCATCACCCTATAAATTGATTGCTTCTGGACCTCCTCTACTCGCCGAATAAACCCTCTTCATCTCTAATTTCTCTTAAAAACCCCTGGTTCGTTGATTTCTGTTCAACAATTGACCCGAGTTTTGGCCGAGCAATTCCGTGTCAAATCGTTACTGTAAGTTATATTTCTTGTGTGGGATTTGTTAGTCGGCCTATGCACGACATTAACCCCATGATTAATTGGGTTAATGTCGTGATTATTGATCAATCGAAAATTCTAGGGCTCGAGGTTGATTAATTGGGGAAGAACACTAGTTTGTTTTTTTCGTTATTTGTATTTGATAAATAAGAAACAAACACAACCACCGGTCCAGACCAGGTGGTTGTGTCTGTGGCTCGACTACTGACCCACGCGGGTTCGAGTCCCGGGGGTGGCACCTTTTTATGCTTTGTTCTATTTTTTCTTCTAAAACAATCAAGAATTAACCTTTTTATTACTTAAAATTTTATAAATTCATTTTAATTTATTAAAACTCTTTTAATAATTCTAAAAAAATTATTTTTAGATAAACTGATGAAAAGCTTTCACTCACAACTTTTGGTTTTCAAAAATTAATTTATTTAATATATTTAAATAAATAAATCAATTTTATTCTATTATACTTATAAAATTCCATTAAAATATCAAAACAAATTTATAAATTTCCATAAATTTTATGCTGAGATATTATAACATTAAGCTTTTTAGAAATGATTTTTATTTCTGAAAAATCATTTATTTAATATTTTTAACCAATTTTTGTTAGTTTTAATCATAATTAAATCATAATAAATCCAATTTTTAATATTTTTGCACCAAAATTTTATAGAAATTATTTCTGATTATTTGGAACAGAAATATAATTTTTAAACTAATATTTCTTAAATTTTTATATTTTTAAATATTAAAGTTAAAGTTTAGCGATTTGTGATAAATAGATTTAATAATCTATTTTAAAGAAAATAATTTTATAAAAATTATTTTTATACTTTAAACAACATTCTTGTGTACATCTTAAATTTAAATTTCATAAAAGAGTTTTGGTCATTTATTTACTAAATTTCTCTCAATTGGTGAATATTTTTATATATTAATCAAACAAGCATTTATCCCCAAATTCGAAGCCCTAAAAACCTATACAATTGTAGACTTGATAGACTTAGACATATTTATTACCTTATTATAGGGTGACACTTGATACATTTGGGCAACACCATTATCCAATTTTTCAACAGATATAACATTTTACCAAGGTGAGTTTACATAGCCCCTTGTGACAGCCGTCACTTTTCTTTTTATATATATTAATAATAATAATAATAATATTAATAAATAAAAAAAAAAACCAGATTTTTATTTAGAAGCATAATATGTTAATTCTTTTGGAACCAAGACATGACATAACCCAACACTTTAGCCCACTTTGTTCTTTTTAAAAAGAGTTTCGGAGCCCAGACAAAGTCCAGCCAAAAAACCAGTCAGGCCCACTAGCCAGCCCATCTCCACCTTCCCTCTCCTTCCCTTGCTGTTTTAAAACAAAAAAAAAAAAAGGGATTTCGCTCCTGCCGGGACTCGAACCCGGGCAGAAGCCGAACCAAGCACAACACCCAGCACGTCCACCACCTGAGCTACATGTTCAACCTGTTTTAATCCCAACATATAATGTATTTAACCCTTATTTTTCGCGTCCCTTTTTCTTCTTCCCTGTTGTTCACGCAGCAGCAGCAGCATGATATATTTTTATTTTTTTTTCTTTTTTTTTCTCTTTTCTTTTAATCGTAAATGCAAGGCATGTTTAATTATTTTGATCACTAATACATGATTGCCGGCCTAGATTGACTCACCAACACGTTGATTATCAATTGATTGATAATCAATTAACCTTTTTCGCGTATGAACTTTAATGTATAGTCAACCTTACCATTTCTTTGATTCTGTAACCCACACTATAAATTGATAGTCCACAAGCCTTCACAACTCGCTCATACATCTTCCTTAACCTCCAATTTCTCTGAATCATCATCTAAGCTTGTCAATCGTTCGTGGTTTGACTTCAAGTCTTGACCAAACAATCGTGCACGAAACAGACTTGTAAGTATAATATTTTTAGTGGGTTTTGATCTTCGGCATCCACACATCAATAGCCCTAAGGTTAATTGGGTTATTGATGTGTGAATCAAACAATTGCAAAATCTAGGGTTTGTTCTTATTAATTTGGGGAAGAACACTGATTCGTATAACATATTAATATTTAACGAACAGAGAACAATCACAACCACTGGTCTAGACCAAGTGGTTGTGGCTGCAACCCTCCAACAGAGCCACCCGGGTTCGATCCCGGGGATGGCGTTTCTTTTCCTTCTTATATTTTTTTTTACAACAAACCTTATATAAATATATATTATGCATTAATCTTATAAATTCGTTTTAAATTATTAAAACCCTTTTAAAAATTCTACAAAAATTATTTTATATTAATTTGATGTAAAAGTTCAACCTACAATTTTTAGTTTTCAGAAATTTATTTATTTAATATATATAATAAATAAATCAAGTTTATTCTATTTTATTTATAAAAATCTATAAAAATATCAAAACGATCTTGTTAATTTCCACAAAAATTATCCTAAGTTTTTATAACTTTAAACTTTTCAGAAATGATTTTTAATTCTGAAAAATCATTTATTTTATATTTTTAATCAATTTTTGTTAGTTTTAATCATAATTAAATCATAATAAATCCAATTTTTTTATATTTTTGCACCAAAATTTTATACAAATTATTTCTGATCATTTAGAACAGAAATGTGAATTTTAAACTTATAATTCTTTAATTTTAATATTTTTAAATATTAAAGTTAACTTTTGACAATTTGTTATAAATAGAATTAATATTCTATTTTAAAAGAAAATAATTTTTATAAAAATTATTTTTATACTTTAAACATATTATTGTGACCATCTTAGATTTAAATTTCATAAAAAGATTTTTGGTTATTTATTTACTAAATTTCTCTCAAATGGCGAATATTTTTAATATTAATCAAACGAGCAATTATCCTCAATTCGAAGCCCTAGAAATACATATATCCTAGAGTTATTTCCCTTACACATTATCGAATACTTTAGGTTGATCATTTGGGAGTAATCTCAATTCATATTTCGTTGTCCAAGTCCAATTTCAAGTTATTACGTGAACTGTGAGTATTTCCTATCCCCTTTTTGCTTTTATACATTTTTGGGGTGTTACATGTACACTATTACATTTTCAAATACAAGTTTACATTTTTACAATACAATTCTAGTACTATGTGCATTGCTTACAACGTGCTTTATGCTTAGACATTACATGTGGATTACATTTGTACTTAGTGAAATCATTAACATGGTACAAGCCGACCTTAACATGGATAGCGCTATTTGGATTGACAACCCGCCTAGGTTGATTCTCCCCCTTTTCATCGGAGAATCCGTGGCCATTGTTAAGTTATCATCCATTTATTGGTTGAGTACACTACAGTTCATACAGTACATTATACAGTCACAGGGTTGATTTCGCTCATTTGTTTGATACATGGTTTACATATTTGCACTGTAGCTTGCACTTGAATTGTATAACTTTTTGACCTACTATATATATCAAATCTAGGAATGCTCACCAACATTTCATATGTTGACCAAATCTATTTGTACATGTTTCAGGTGCAGTTTGATCTAGTGCTTTAGCAAGGAACATTTAGTGCTTTATTTTATATCAGTTCTTTCAATATTTACATTTCATTTAGACAATGTATTTTCCATTTCCATGTAAGACAATTTTGATTATTCAATAATATTTACATTTTAGTACCATGAGCTTTTGAACAATCGTCACTACGTGGCACCTCGATGATTCCGCCATCGGTTGGGGTGTTACAGATTGGTATCAGAGCCATGGTTATAGGGAATTAGGTTATTAGATAAAATAGGCCTAGACTATAACCGAACTTCAACTTTTATGCATAATATTTTCTGAATTGCCTTACCCTCATTTCCCTCTACTTTCCTTCTTCTATCTTTCCTTTTTCTGTCTCTCCATTCTTTTCATCCTTCATCATGGTGCATAGAGATGGTGTCCTACAGGGAGTGGAAAGTCTACATCATCATGGAACAGGGACAGTACCTTTCATGAAGACACTCTTAGGCATAATGCCTACTCTTACCTTTGTTCCTTCAAAGTTGTTGAACTTTAATGAGTGTGATAAGGACACGTGCAATCTGGAAGGGTGGACGCCTGTACACTGGGTTTTCTGGCATAGGCAAGCATAGCGCATAAATCCATTTACGGACCTGTTATGCTTACCTGGGATTCCTGGAGTGAGTGTCCACTTATAGGCTAAAGCATGTCTTCTTTGATCACCATTGGGTCCAAACTCCTTTGAAAAGTCAACGTTCTTGTTGGGCTTTACAGCTAGACAAGGGCACTCCAAGCATTCTATGCAAGCTTTTTCAATAATACTCTCTCGGTTCATATACAATATTTTGTATTTCACGATTTTCATATATTGCTTACAAGTTCATACTTTCATAACCATCTATGGATTTCACAATCACACTTCACCTTACCCTCTTAGCCACTTTTTAAATATTCAACACCCTACCCAAATCATATTATTTCTTTTCTCCACATGTTATTTATTTTAAAAACTATAACCTCATACTTTAGCACAAACTAAAGATTTCTAAAACTTGTTGTATTACCTAGTAACTTTACAAAGTACATATTTTCCTCGAACTTAAATTCAATTGATTAATTATTGACGTAACAAACGATTTTCTATATAATGTTTTAAACTATTACAAAGCCTACTTAACTTGTACTATTTAACAACTTTTGCCTTATGTACAAAACCAAATTTTGAAAATATTTTTTTTTTTTTGGAATAATATCTAATCTCTAGATTCTCCATCAACACTCACCCATTTTCAACTTGTCCAAATTTTTACAATATTTGGCATACACCACAATCATGTTTTCTTATACACTTGATTATAACCTTTGATCCAAATCCCAAAATTTACACTACTATATAATCTCCTTACTATAAAATAAACTCTTTATCAACTATCTTCACATTCTCTCACAACCTTGATTCTGCTTCAAGATTTTTCATCATCTTCTCAAAAACTAAATTCATATCCTTCACCTTCTCACACATGAGCTAGTTACCCATGATAATCAGACTACTAAAAACCTGATACCTGATTCTACAGGATTTTTCAAAACATCATTGTTTGTGAAACTTGATTTCCTCTTTACTTGACTATTCACTGGACATTTAATTATTCATGATACTTGCGTTTTCATTTTGTACTCAATTTTTGTCGCACTCATTAGCATACAACACCTAGAAACTTCCTTGCATACTATTGTGTATTAAAACACATAATGGAAATTTATCATATTGATTACGTTTATTTTTAATCATACAAGACTCTACCTTACATTTATTTGAAACATTTACTTGATCCTACAGAGCTTTTCTAGAAAACATCATTGGTTATTACATGAAACCAGATTTTTCCCTTAATTTGACTACGCATTGAACATCTAATTATTCATGACACTCGATAACACTTACACTTAATGGTTGTAGTACTTACAAACTTGCTTACATAATCATGCTATCAATTTGCAATCTATGTGAATGATAATTGCTGCACTTAATAGAGGTCATCATGCCTTTTTCAACAGTCGGGAGAGGCCCTACAACCTACTCCACGACTGGTGAAGGCTATCGAACATACTCAACGATTGGTAGAGGTTACTATGCCTTTTCAAACAGTCGGGAGAGGCCCTACAACCTACTCCACGGCTGGTGGAGGCTATCGAACCTGCTCAACAATCGGTGGGATCATAGAAGGACATAAAACCCTAATGTAAGGTAAATTGATGATTCCGGTCCGGAACGTAATCATGAATTTACAGGTACGTTAGGGTAGTGTGAAATTCTATTAGAGTTTTTGGTAGACGTCCAGTACGTTTTCGAGGTATCAAAGGTGTGGTGGGTTAGCTGCGGTACACCCTGTATACAAACACTAATGATGCGTTGAAAGTGAGACTGGAAGTCGGACCAGGAACGAACTCTGGTTATTTGGTAGTTCATTTGATTTTTTTTATAATCAATCAACTCATACAATTATTTTAAGATTTCTAAGCTTAGTGTCTTACTAGATTCTTATTCTCCTTATTATTCGAGACGAACCAAATCCTTAACCCACACCTATCAAACCTCCTATCCAAATCATTTGAAACAGTTTACTTTGTTACCTATAAATTCACGCCGTACCTTAACTCAAATTCTCTAAACCACAATTACCTTAATTGTTACCCAAGCATCAATAACCCTATATTTCTAATAACTTCGGGACGAAGTTTCTCAAAGTAGGGATGCTGTGACAGCCGTCACTTTTCTTTTTATATATATTAATAATAATAATAATATTAATAAATAAAAAAAAAAAACCAGATTTTATTTAGAAGCATAATATGTTAATTCTTTTGGAACCAAGACATGACATAACCCAACACTTTAGCCCACTTTGTTCTTTTTAAAAAGAGTTTCGGAGCCCAGACAAAGTCCAGCCCAAAAACCAGTCAGGCCCACTAGCCAGCCCATCTCCACCTTCCCTCTCCTTCCCTTGCTGTTTTAAAACAAAAAAAAAAAAAAAGGGATTTCGCTCCTGCGGGACTCGAACCCGGGCAGAAGCCGAACCAAGCACAACACCCAGCACGTCCACCACCTGAGCTACATGTTCAACCTGTTTTAATCCCAACATATAATGTATTTAACCCTTATTTTTCGCGTCCCTTTTTCTTCTTCCCTGTTGTTCACGCAGCAGCAGCAGCATGATATATTTTTATTTTTTTTTTCTTTTCTTTTTCTCTTTTCTTTTAATCGTAAATGCAAGGCATGTTTAATTATTTTGATCACTAATACATGATTGCCGGCCTAGATTGACTCACCAACACGTTGATTATCAATTGATTGATAATCAATTAACCTTTTTCGCGTATGAACTTTAATGTATAGTCAACCTTACCATTTCTTTGATTCTGTAACCCACACTATAAATTGATAGTCCACAAGCCTTCACAACTCGCTCATACATCTTCCTTAACCTCCAATTTCTCTGAATCATCATCTAAGCTTGTCAATCGTTCGTGGTTTGACTTCAAGTCTTGACCAAACAATCGTGCACGAAACAGACTTGTAAGTATAATATTTTTAGTGGGTTTTGATCTTCGGCATCCACACATCAATAGCCCTAAGGTTAATTGGGTTATTGATGTGTGAATCAAACAATTGCAAAATCTAGGGTTTGTTCTTATTAATTTGGGGAAGAACACTGATTCGTATAACATATTAATATTTAACGAACAGAGAACAATCACAACCACTGGTCTAGACCAAGTGGTTGTGGCTGCAACCCTCCAACAGAGCCACCCGGGTTCGATCCCCGGGGATGGCGTTTCTTTTCCTTCTTATATTTTTTTTTACAACAAACCTTATATAAATATATATTATGCATTAATCTTATAAATTCGTTTTAAATTATTAAAACCCTTTTAAAAATTCTACAAAAATTATTTTATATTAATTTGATGTAAAAGTTCAACCTACAATTTTTAGTTTTCAGAAATTTATTTATTTAATATATATAATAAATAAATCAAGTTTATTCTATTTTATTTATAAAAATCTATAAAAATATCAAAACGATCTTGTTAATTTCCACAAAAATTATCCTAAGTTTTTATAACTTTAAACTTTTCAGAAATGATTTTTAATTCTGAAAAATCATTTATTTTATATTTTTAATCAATTTTTGTTAGTTTTAATCATAATTAAATCATAATAAATCCAATTTTTTATATTTTTGCACCAAAATTTTATACAAATTATTTCTGATCATTTAGAACAGAAATGTGAATTTTAAACTTATAATTCTTTAATTTTAATATTTTTAAATATTAAAGTTAACTTTTGACAATTTGTTATAAATAGAATTAATATTCTATTTTAAAAGAAAATAATTTTTATAAAAATTATTTTTATACTTTAAACATATTATTGTGACCATCTTAGATTTAAATTTCATAAAAAGATTTTTGGTTATTTATTTACTAAATTTCTCTCAAATGGCGAATATTTTTAATATTAATCAAACGAGCAATTATCCTCAATTCGAAGCCCTAGAAATACATATATCCTAGAGTTATTTCCCTTACACATTATCGAATACTTTAGGTTGATCATTTGGGAGTAATCTCAATTCATATTTCGTTGTCCAAGTCCAATTTCAAGTTATTACGTGAACTGTGAGTATTTCCTATCCCCTTTTTGCTTTTATACATTTTTGGGGTGTTACATGTACACTATTACATTTTCAAATACAAGTTTACATTTTTACAATACAATTCTAGTACTATGTGCATTGCTTACAACGTGCTTTATGCTTAGACATTACATGTGGATTACATTTGTACTTAGTGAAATCATTAACATGGTACAAGCCGACCTTAACATGGATAGCGCTATTTGGATTGACAACCCGCCTAGGTTGATTCTCCCCCTTTTTCATCGGAGAATCCGTGGCCATTGTTAAGTTATCATCCATTTATTGGTTGAGTACACTACAGTTCATACAGTACATTATACAGTCACAGGGTTGATTTCGCTCATTTGTTTGATACATGGTTTACATATTTGCACTGTAGCTTGCACTTGAATTGTATAACTTTTTGACCTACTATATATATCAAATCTAGGAATGCTCACCAACATTTCATATGTTGACCAAATCTATTTGTACATGTTTCAGGTGCAGTTTGATCTAGTGCTTTAGCAAGGAACATTTAGTGCTTTATTTTATATCAGTTCTTTCAATATTTACATTTCATTTAGACAATGTATTTTCCATTTCCATGTAAGACAATTTTGATTATTCAATAATATTTACATTTTAGTACCATGAGCTTTTGAACAATCGTCACTACGTGGCACCTCGATGATTCCGCCATCGGTTGGGGTGTTACACCCCTTTTCTCTATTTTCACTATTTTTGGGGTGAAACATGTTTAAACATTTTATACTATCATTTACTCATACTTACTTGTGATACAATTACATCATCATTCTATTATTTGACTGTAACAAAAAGACACAGTACAATCATTAACAATGATCAAGCCGCCTGTTTAGATTATAGCGCTATAGGTCTGACAAACCATCCCCCGCATAGACTCAGGGATGATCGATAACAGTAATAACATTTAACTAACTTGCGAGTTAGTCATCAGTCGACACAAGGTTTGGTTGTACATAGACGCATTGCTACATGTCGGTATCATACTCTATCATCACACAACCCTGAGTGTTGTACAAACTATTGTTATCAACTATTTCTCAAAAACCTATGTAATTCTCACCAACTTTTGTTGACCCAAAATATTTTCAATTTAACATGTTTCAGGTTCTACTTGCTTGAAGATTTGCTTAAAGATATGTGCATAGTTTTATTCAATTTAATGTTCGAATTCTTGTAGAACAATTGTATGTAAATTATTTAAAATCATTTAATGAAATTATTATTCACCATGAGCTACTGAACAATCATCACTACGTGACATCCCGATGTTTCCGCCATCGGTTGGGGTGTTACACTGGGAATTCATGTCGATCCGGCTAAGATCGAAGCTATTAAAGACTGGGAAGCACCAAAGACGCCATCTGAGGTGCGGCAATTCCTAGGTCTTGCAGGTTTCTACCGGCGTTTTATCGAGGGATTTTCGAAGATCGCTCAACCCCTCACCGCTCTCACCCAGAAGGATCGAAAGTTCGACTGGGACGAACCACAGGAATCAGCATTTCAGATGCTGAAGCTTAAACTTTGTTCTGCTCCTATCTTATCCTTGCCGGAGGGTACGGATGATTTCGTTGTGTACTGTGATGCTTCGATTCGGGGTCTCGGTTGCGTGTTAATGCAACGTGGGAAGGTTATCGCTTATGCTTCTCGTCAACTCAAGGTTCACGAGAAGAACTATACTACTCACGACTTGGAGCTGGGTGCAGTAGTATTTGCGTTGAAAATCTGGAGACATTACTTGTACGGTACCAAGTGTGAAGTATACACCGATCACAAGAGTCTCCAGCATATTTTCGACCAGAAAGTGTTAAACATGCGGCAGCGTCGTTGGGTTGAACTCTTGAACGATTACGACTGTGCGATCAAATACCATCCTGGCAAGGCAAACGTTGTGGCGGATGCCTTGAGCAGGAAGGAGTCGGCAAAGCCTCGGCGTGTCCGAGCCTTGCAGCTTACCATTCATTCCTCCTTGCCTGACCGGATCCGTTCGGCTCAGGTGGATGCCTTAAAGGAGGAAAACCTTAAGGCCGAAACGATGCACAGTGCGGACAAACACCTTGAGCTTAGGTCTGATGGCCTACACTACTTCGCTGGGCGTGTTTGGGTTCCTTTACTCGGGGGATTACGGGAGCTTGTCTTGGACGAGGCTCACAAATCCCGGTATTCTATTCATCCAGGCTCCGATAAGATGTATCAGGATCTGAAGATACTTTATTGGTGGCCGAACATGAAGGCCGATATAGCCTCCTATGTGAGCAAATGCTTGACCTGTGCTAAGGTGAAGGTGGAGTATCAGAAGCCGTCTGGTCTCCTACAGCAACCTGAGATTCCAGAATGGAAGTGGGAGCGAATCACGATGGATTTCGTCACCAAACTACCGAGATCACCAAGTGGTTGTGACATGATTTGGGTGATCGTCGACCGGTTGACGAAATCGGCACACTTCATACCTATTAAGGAAACGGATGGACTCGAGCGATTGGCTCGACTCTACCTTAAGGAGGTGGTCTCTCGGAACGGGGTGCCTGTTTCTATCATTTCTGATCGTGACTCCCGCTTTGCTTCGCGTTTCTGGAAGGCTCTTCATAAGGCCTTGGGTACTCAGCTGGATATGAGTACGGCTTATCATCCGCAAACTGACGGTCAGAGTGAGCGGACGATACAAACACTGGAGGACATGCTGCGGGCATGTGTCATCGATTTTGGCAAGGGTTGGGAGACTCACCTGCCGTTGGTGGAGTTCTCCTACAACAACAGCTACCACTCCAGTATCGGGGCAGCTCCGTTCGAAGCTCTGTATGGACGGAAATGCCGATCTCCCTTATGTTGGGCCGAGGTGGGCGAGAGCCAGCTCACTGGCCCGGAACTGGTGTACGAAACTTCGGAGAAAATCGTACAGATCCGTAACCGTTTGGCAGCTGCACGGGATCGTCAGAAGAGCTATGCCGATCGCCGTCGCAAACCACTAGAGTTCCAGGTTGGGGACAAGGTGCTTCTGAAAGTTTCACCATGGAAGGGCGTCATACGCTTTGGAAAGCGTGGCAAGCTTAACCCTCGTTACGTCGGACCGTTCGCAATCCTGGAACGGATTGGGCCGGTGGCGTACAGACTTGATTTACCGACGGAGCTCGGTAATGTTCATAACGTCTTCCATGTGTCTAACTTAAGGAAGTGTTTGGCTGACGAATCTCTTGTTGTACCACTAGAAGAGATCAAGGTTGATGATCGTCTTCGCATTGTGGAGGAACCCGTGGAGATTCTGGATTACAAGATTCGTAGCCTTCGGCGGAGTAAAATCCGCATCGTTAAAGTTCGTTGGAACTCGGATCGTGGACCGGAGTTCACGTGGGAACGAGAAGACCAGATGAAGGCTAAGTACCCTCATCTCTTTCCGAAGCGCGCGTTCGAGTCCAGGCATGTTACTACTGAAGCAGAGTGAATCTCGGGGCGAGATTCCCTTTCAACGTGGGGATGATGTGACAACCGGTAACCTTTCTTTTCGTTTTCTTCCTTTTCGTCTTTTTCATTTTTGGGCTTCGTGCAATTTTCGGGACGAAAATTTTTTCAACGTGGGGATGATGTGACACCCGGCATGTTCGGCTTAAACATGATAGTAACATCTAAGTCTACCTTAGCGAGAAACGTTTATAAACAAACTTAACTGGGTTAGTTGAGTCGGGTCAGATTAGGATTGTCCAGGGTTCAATGATCTGGAGGATCATTGGGAGTCATTTTGGGGAATACACTAGTACCGGGTTCCGTTGTTGGTGACATTACATGAACTAATTAAGTATATGTGTAGATTCTTGGTCGTGTGGTGGATTGTATACGTGCCTAAATATGCAAAGTATAGACTATTGGATGCATGCTTATGTGTTAAAATGTGTTAGAATGCGTTAAACACGACAAACTGGAAATCTGGAAAAAGTTAACATGTGTTAAAAAGTGCTGTTAACATGTGTTAAAAAGTGCTGATGACCTGAAAGTGGAAATGGAACTTGAGAAAGTGGGCGAATGTAGAAACAAAGTGGGCGAATGTGGAAAGATTCCACATTCGACCATTACAAAGGGGCGAATGTGGAAAAGTTCCACATTCGACCATATAAAAGGGGCGAACCTGGACCTGGTATAAATACCATACTTAGTCATTTTTCATCATTTCACAAATCCTAAACGCCTCTAAACACTCTCTATCAACTATTATCATTGGGGAAGGAGTTTTTGAGCTTGTTTTTCATAACCTAACTCTCTAAATCATTACAAGTGAAGACCTAAGGTGTGTTCTTCATTCTAAATCCTTTTTAAACAATTTTGACTTGTTTTCATTGAAACCCCAAGGGTCCAGATCTGATATCAACATGTTTTATGGGTAAAAACCTTCCTAATATCTTTCTAAATAAAACCTATTCATAAACAATGAGTTTTCATACAATTTAACATGTGTTAATGTGGTATTAAGCATTGTTTGATGATTACTTGCTATGTAGATGACATGACAACAACCTAGGACTGTTATTAATGGAGAGTTATGATTGAAACATGTTACAATTGATTGTTGATAGTGTTTTGTCGATTAAAGGAATTTTTAGTTAGATTTAGGGCTTGTTTTTGGATGGTAATGATAGAGTTATGATAGGGGTTTCTTGTTCATGATGATTTGAGTATGAGGAGCTGATGATTGATTAAATTCAGAAAGTTTCCTAATTGGGTAATGATTTCATGCATGATGATGTGACATCTCCATAATTTACTATTTTAGGAAACTTGTAAAAACGGATAGATTTTGGGGTAAAATCGGTAGGGTTTCGTAGGAATATGTTAATGATGCTTGACTGCTGTAACTCATGATGTTTCGTGATGTTTTCGGATGTTTTCGACGCGTTTTTGGGAAAATCTAACAGCAGGGGCGAACCTGGAATACCTTCGACCAGCCGAACGGTCGAAGGTGGATTTCCAGGGGTCGAACCTGGAAACCAAAGGGTCGAACGAACCACAAAAAGGGGCAAAGGAGGAAAAAGGGGGCGAAGGTGGAAGTTTAAAGCCACCTTCGACCACTCAAAGCCACGTTCGGCCCTACGATAACAAAAATGAGATTTTTGATACGAACTAAGTGTTTTATGCTTGAACCTTGCGTGTAATCTGTGTGTACTTGATTAGTTAGGGTAATGGGTCACCAACGGGATGTCGGGTCGGTCTAGTGTGTCGGTTAAACATTTAAACACGTTTTAAAACATACTTGGTTATGATCTGGACAATCGGGGACTAGATAACCTTATGGTTATTAGTCGGAGCACTTATGTGAACATTTTGATAGATCTCCGGTAGAGGGATTATCAAGGGCTAAACATCTTTACTTATAATTGAAGAACGCAATCTAAGGTGAGTTCACGGCCCCACTTTTACTGCTTTAACTTTTGGGGGAGAAAACATGCGCTAAACAGTTTTGGTAACATATGTCATACTATGGTTTTAACTTTATATTGCTATACGATCTTTTGGAAAGTCCCGGGGGAAACCATGAATGTGCGGGTTTGCACAACGGGGGAAATGTGGATAGATCTATTGGGCGTGACCTGCCCCACTCGTCGGCTTGGAGGGCCGGGCGGGTGCATATTGTCTCGAACAGGAACATTATCGTGCTGAACATTACGGGCTGCTAAACATGCTAAACATTGCTAAACGTGTCCAGTAATGGTTTCCAATCGTAGTAGTAATAAAACATACGCCTAGCTAGCGTACTTGGTAGCATTGATATAGTATGGACATGGTAACACTTGGATAACATTTTTGAACAAACCTGTGAACTCACCAGCATTATATGTTGACGTCTTTTTGGCATGTTTTTCTCAGGTCGCTAAGGTAGCAACAACTGGATCTAGGCGCACGAGTCGGCACGGGCGTCTAGGGTTTAGAGCATGGTCTTCATTAAACATTTGAACTGTGTCTTTTGGGTTGTAAACATTTAAAGCTTCCGCTACAGTTTATGTTTTTATAACTATATCTTTGAGTATTGTGTTATGCATATAGTGTTGTTTATTGTGACCGTTGACTTGAATCCTGGTTTGTCATGCGCCTCGCGGTAAAACCCCGCAAGTGGAATTTGAGGGTGTGACACTTAAGGTTATTAGGACTTCAAATCTAGGCAAACTACATTTGAGCACACTCCAAAAACTTTGTTTGATCCTTTGTAGGGACGTAATGGCAACACGTTTTTGGCATAATAACTTTAAGTCATGATCTTAATAACCTTTATAACAAAAGTTACATTTTATTCTTGGTGTGTAATAGTTAGGGTTTTGCTTTTTAATCAGAAACCCGAATCGAAATCGAAGCTAGCCGAACCCGAAATAGACAATACCCGAAAAACCCCAATAACTCAAACCCGACCAACTCGAACCTTAAATGGATCAGTTATCGGATCACTTTTTCTCAACAAAAAAACACGAACAACCCGACCAAAAAAACCCAAAATCCGAAACCCGAAACCCGAATAAAAACTCGAACATATATGAACAACCCAACCTGAAAAACTTGAAAAAATAACTCGAAAAACACCCCTAGTCATATGACTTTCAAGAGAAATTTTAGGGAATAATTTGTTTGACTAATTCCCATGTCAAAGCAAATTTTCTTTAACAACAATATTTAAGATATTTTTATATGTATTTTATTGAAAAAATATGTGAGTTCTATAGTGAAGGTTATTAACACGCTTTAATAATGCATCATTTTTATGCCAAATGTTTGTAATACTATGTGGCAAATAATATAGTACCTCATTTTCAAAGTAAGCAACATACTTTGACAGGTCAACCAAGAATTTTGACTGACTACACTCTTGAGCTATGTTAATTGATTGGGTTTTTTTTTCTTTTTTTTTTTGCTATTCAAATTGATTAAAAAAACACAGACACAAAAAGTCAATGGTGCAGGATTACTACAATAGGTTTAATGGATCAATTGTTTGGAACTGGGATGGACCAGGCTGCCCCAAACAACTGACAAACATGGAGAGCTAAACTGCCTCAGGCTTTGTTAGAGATGCAACAGATCATAGATGTTTTGTTTAAACAAGTTAAGGCTGACATTACTTCAGCAAGTGTAACAAATTAGCATGCCCCAAAATAAATGGGCAACCTCAAAGTTTAACATGTTCTTGTGGTGCGCAAGTATGAGCAGTATCCCTAGTGGGGATGCTTTGAAAAAGCAGTTAAAATGACGGACGGTTAATCATGCATCAAGTGGTGGCGTTGATAGACAAAAGACAAGGGGGTACATGCACCAGTCGGGTTTGTCCCGATTGCTAATTGTTATGTGCCCTATGTCTAATGCTTGATACAAAACCACTATTGAGCCGGACTATTGAGCCGGGGGTCTCCCTGGAAGCAGCCTCTCTATTCCCACGTGGTAGAGGTACGACCCTACCTTAGCTTTTGCTATAGGTGGGATTAACTGAGTATGATGATGATGATGATGATGATGAGTGTCATGTTTCTTGTGGTGGCAGGTATGCGTTTGGTTAAAGTTAACAATTCATAATGAGTACAGATATCAATGCACATCATACAAATCACAAGGAACATGATCTGGTGATAAGCTACAATAAAAAAAAACACCTTTGTCACATTGTCTTGCAACTGAATACATAATGGTTGATTAATGGTTTAAGAAGCCTAACCTTTATAGGAAAAGATAAACATCCAGTTTTTTTTTTTTTTTTTCTATCCATGTGTGCAAGAAATATTAATTTTTGTTATATATATTTGCAAGAGAAAATTTTTATAAGTTCAAACAACAAAGAAGTGGCTTAGCAATTTGGGTTAAATCTACGCCCAAGGTCGAGCAGAAGTTGGCTCGGCTCACTAAGTAAACAGCCCTAGTCAAACCAAGGATACATACCTAAAATTTATCTATCAAGCAAAAGGAACCAAACTTCGCGACCAAATTCG
This sequence comes from Ambrosia x helenae, assembly GCA_030844895.1. Lineage (NCBI taxonomy): Eukaryota > Viridiplantae > Streptophyta > Magnoliopsida > Asterales > Asteraceae > Ambrosia > Ambrosia x helenae. Next base: position 12,537,036 of record CM061234.1, read on the forward strand.
TTACCTATGAAATTAAATATTTGCGAAGATACATAGAGAAATGAGGATCTACACAAACTGCAATAACTTCTGGCTTTTCAATTCCATATAAGATGGATGGTAAAACGAGAAGGACAAGATGAACTTTAGGAATAGGAAAACTATCACCAAATTTAGTAACCCTTGCATTTGATAAGCACTCTGTCCAGGTATCTATCAAGAAATATGTCAAACAAAGGTATATACAGAGATCAATAAGTTTCAATTGTGGTACTAACCTGTTCTCATTGCCATACGAGACCACCGGTGAACCGGCTCAACCACTTGTACATCAAACCTGGGGCTACCGGCTACCACAACAGCCACTAACCATCTTCAACACTTAATTGCTGAAAATTGGCTAATGCAGTCGCCTACAGCCACCTGATAGCCTGACAACCAAACCATATTACCCCGCTTTTGTCATCGCTGAAATGCAACTCCAAAGAAAATAAACGTATTAGGATCAGGTCTAGACACATTTAGGTCGTATTAAGGTCAGGTCATATTATGATAAGGTCTCCTTACACGACCTAGTAACGATTTAAATCAACTCTTGTAAACAAATATATGTGATGCGTGGGAACAGTGGACAAGTGTGAGACTGAGATTGATCAGAGCATTTTTTTTTTTCAGATTATGGTCTCTGATATATAAATATAAAATATTTAGTACTTTAAGCCACCTTTAAAAAAATAAAAATAAAGATGTGATGGACTGTTAATAAAAAAAGAAATTCAATCAAAATCACACATCAATTTGATAAAAATTAATAACCATATGTTGTGTATAAATAGGATCTGTACTATTAGCACCCAATAATGTGGCGTTTTTCCTTGTCAACATATATATTACATTAGCTTCAAGGATAGTAGCACACACAATACTTCTCTTCAACCACAAGAACCAGCACCTCACAAGTGTATCCTACACATTTGCAAATTTGCAAGTAAATTGTTAGATTAGTTTTCATAAAAATACATAGTCAAGGATCAGATTGCATATGCTATATCTTCTACATGTTCCTTTATCTACCCACAAAACATTACCCTAAATGATAATTCATGTCTAAATGATAATATAACAATTTTTATGGCTTTCGATATTAGGATAGTCAAAGTTGAAATGGACTTTTATTATGCTTGTCTGTTTCTCTTGTGGTTATCATACATACGTTGAACACCAATACTACAAAAGTGAATTGAATTAATAAATTTATCATGAGTGCATAAGAAGACATAATACGGTAGTTTGTGCAATTAATCTTATACCTTGCTAGGAAATGGTCGTTACACGCTTATTCCAAAATATACAAGTTTGTATGTGTAACAACCCTGGCTGATGTGGCCGGGTCGTCGGGTCGGGTTATCGGAGCTACACAGCGGAATCCAGGATAATAACAGTCTTTTAGTCTTCCAGGATCCACGTCATCATGTCTGTTGGGTTACCTGAACACATGTCAAAAATAGTTTCTGTCAACATAAAGTTGGTGAGGTCGTGTATTTTATAAAGTGAATGGCCAGTTCGTTTATTTATAATTCTTTTATTTAAAATATTCTTTTATAAACATGCTTTACAATTCTATTTCTGGAGGGGAACATATATTCTATTAATTCGATTATATGTCTATTATTCCGATTATATTCTATGAGTTGCCATTCCTGTCTATGGTATCACTCTGCTTGTGATAACTATAATGATTTCTACCCTCTACTCGGGTAAAACTGGTTCTTGTCCTCTAGGTGGACAAGAAAGGAAATGGCGATACCGTCCAGTACTGTCCTTGTTGTTTCTATTGCCCCTTTTATATAACTTTTACTATTAATCATTCTTTTGTGTAAAGCATTATTATGTTTTCTTATAAACGACATGTATTCCCCGAAAACACTTAATAAAACAGTAAAAGTGGGGAGTTCACGATACTCACCGGTTGCGTTATATCTCTAGCTAATCTTCTTATTATAATTATATTTCATATATATATTGATACGTTTTACGCGTGGGACTTGTTAGATGGTAATACTTAGAATATATATCATATATACAATTTATATATATGGAATCCGGTATATATTAGATAGTCCTAAACTCGGGGTTTGGTCAATCTAGGCAAAAAGAAATAAAGCTGGCCTTTACAGCTTGGCACACGAACCTAAAAGAACTCTAGACATAACTTACCCGAGTCTAGTATATCGTTTTATATATCGAATCTTATATATAAACATATATATTTTATATATGTTCATTATTCTCTTATTATTATTATCAAGTCCGTACGTTATTCGTATTATATATATATTCGTATAATTCTAATAATATTCCTTGTCTAGCTATCGGACGGGTTCTATTCCGGGTGTTGACCGAGTCACTGAGTCGACTCGGCGACGACTCGTATCCTTCCAATTCAATGATCGGTACCTCGTAATCAATATAATCACCGTGTTAATAATAGATTATAAGATCGTGACCAATCAACCAATAGGAAATAGTGACCGAATCTTACCGAGTTATTATCGGAACATAACCGAAAGTTGACTGGAATTCGTGTAAGACCGGGTATCAAACCCGTCCTCCGTATTGGTACCCTACAATAATTATAACCTTTATATTAATAACTGATTATAATATTGAATAAGCAATTAATCAATGGAAATACAATCGGGTATTAGCCGAACAAAGAGGGACAAGAGATTAACCATCACCCGATGAATAGGTGAATATCCGGTTGACCAGAAACATACCCGGTCATCGTTCAAACCGGGAATAAAGGTACCGAAGAATCACGACAACTGAACCAGCGGGTTTATAATCGGGGCAAGGCTCGGGATTCAGATCAAGATCAAGGTTGTGGTTTAATAATTCAATCAGTGGGTTTAGTACCGGATAGTTCAAACAGAAGGAGGGTTTGGTAACCAAAGATTCATCAGAAGGTTATGAAGCTTCACGACAGTCACCGTGACTTGGTGACTGTCCAGCGGTTAACAAAAGGGGTGGGTTACAGCCGGGTGATTATTGAGTCGATTAAACATAAAAGGTCAACTGTTTGGGTTCAGAAACGGAAGGACACAGCGTCGGGTTCGTGGGTGGTTTATCAAAGACAATCAGGAACATTAGCATCCGAAGCGGAGATTCACGGTTAGGTTTATTATCATTGATAGTCACCATAACTGTGGTGACTGTCGGATTGTTCGGACAGAGAGATAGGTTCACCGAACCAGAAAAGAAAAGAGGAGAAGGTGATGCTACTTACCGGAGAGAGGAAGAAGAAGGCTGGTAGCGGTGGTGGTGACCAGAGGTGGAGTAGCGGTGGTGCCGGAGACAGAGGCGGCGGAAGCCGGCCATTGGTCTCCGGTGGGGCTTCTTTAGCACACAAATGTGTGTGTGATGTATATACAGAGAAAGAGAGCGAGAGGTAGGAGAGAGGGGTGGTTTATATAGAAGAATAATAATAGAGGGTGTTTGGCTACGGGGATAATTGCTGAGACTCGGGTGTTTGGCAATGAGTATAAGAGTAAAATAATAGACGTTTGACAGCGGGTTAACAATAGATCAGGAGCGTTTAACCACGATAATAATAATTCAATAATTATTATTTATATATTCGATTGAAACGGTTGATCGTGAGATTCGAACTTGAATATTTAATTAAATAATCGGGTAGTCAGGTCCGACCCGACCCGTTTAAGAGACACGTAACACTTCAAGGTGACGTAACACTTCGAGGTGTTACAGTATGACATAAGCCTCCATCTTTGTCCTTTTTATAAGATCTGCACACACACACACATAAAACTTCAAGAAAATTAAGAAATATTTAGGGGATAACTTGAAATATTAGGACCAAAATAATCTACATAATAAAAAAAAGAGCATACATGTTTCTCACACACAAATATAAAAGCAGATATTGTTATCAGCAACACTAAAAATTTGAACCTGCAAAGGAGAAAAGAACCAACAATTGGTAAGCCAAAGACATATGCAAAATAAGGGAAACATTACATGTAAGGTGTAGTGTAAGAACATACGCAACAATTGTTTCCTACCTTTTTGAGTAATTCCATCAGCCACAATTAGTCATCAATAAACCAAAAGCCCTAATTGGCGTTCAACTACTGAACAAAAGTTTGCTATAGATTCAAAATAAATTGATTTAGGGTTAGTTGCACTGTATAATAAAAGAATATAACACAAACTGAAGCATGATCAAGGAAGAAATGACTACCATTGTTCTGCCCAACTAAGAGTTTGTCTTGTAAGTTGTAAGAATTCAATATGAAAGTGAAATCGGAACACAAATGCAAAACCATTGGTTCAAAAAGTACCAACAATAATCTTCAAATGCACCGGCTAACAGAACCGTCAATCTAACATTTGCATAAGCAAATAATCGAAAAATTTGAAGATGAAGGTATTTGTGGCATGTGGTGAACTGGGAAGAGAGAGCTGATCCAGATCTTTAGACCATGCGTAGTGGGGGGCTTTATATATAAAGCCCCCCTTCCTGATTGGTCCACGTGGCTGCTGAGTCAGCGTGGAGAGAGAAACTGAAAAAGGGGTGTAGTGGTGGGGCTTTATTTATAAAGCCCCTGTTTGTGATTGGTTGATTTTTTTATTATTTTTTTAATATGTTAACTTAAAATAATTAAAATAAAAGACAAATAAATATAAAAAAATTACAAATACAATATATTTTTTTTCTTGTAAATAAAAAATGTATTACATTCATTTTATTAAAAAAAGATATACTTTTTTTTATTAAATTTCTATGTATTTCTAAATAATAGATATTACAAGCCCAACTATTAACCATAAAACAAGGCCCAACTATAGTTATCCAAACCCTAGGCCCTCTTTATATACAACCAAACATACAACTAAACCCTAGCCCTCTTTTTTTTTTTTTGTTTCAGATCAGTAGCAGCAACAGCAGATAAGTAGCAGCAGCAGCAGGTCCTTGAAGGCTTCAAGCACTCAACCATGGTGATAATATAAACGTTTTCCCTCTCTGCCACGTGTCACGTGGGTATTGGCCCGAGCAAAACGTGTTGAGCGTTATTAAAATCGCGCTGGGATCGGTTTTTGAGGGAATCGCGCCCCGCCGTTTTGGTGTTCCGGGCGCTATTTCTCATTTTAGCGCCCCATCACGCTTCCACTACGGTGGGTCTTAGAGAGAACAAAAGAGAAATGACAATGGGTTTGAAATTTGAAACCAAATTCTGAGTTTTTGTTTGCCACGTGAGTGTCGGTTTAAAGCATTTGAATTCATTTGGCCGCCAAAAATTTAGATCAGGGTTTGGTGTGCTTTAAAGCATTGTACTTCATGCTATATAATTTTCACCCTATAAAAGTTTAGAAGTTTTTGTGTATTAAACTATTGTACAACATGCTTTTGTGGGTTGTACCCTTTAAGAAAGTGACAAAAGACCATTTTTTCCCTTCCTATATGCTTATTAATATAATATAGATATAGGACTTGGTTCAAATGAGAACCTTTGGCCAAATTGAGATATGAGAGAACCATTCTACACCACAAATTTCTCTAAGGCAAAATTATGTATTTATTAATTTTTTTTTGCTTTAATCGCTGCTTTATATGCAGGAATTTTTGTTTATTTTTTTGTATTTTTTTACAATATACATATGTGTATAATTGCAATATACACATATGTATAATCCAATATACATATATGTATAACTGAAATATACATATATGTATAGTTGAAAATGAAATATACACATATGTATAAATGAAAAAAAAATTAATTTTTTTTTCTTTGCATAAAAACTTGCGATTAAAGCAAAAGGTTCCTCAACTCGGGGTTGCTCGCGGCCATCACTGAAGTTGTCAACCTATGGCTTAGGGGGGCCTGCCCTAAGACGCTGGCCGAGTTCATTGCATCGGCCCCCCTCACCCCTTATTGAAGCCCGATAATGGAATTCGGCCTATTGCTGTGGGGGGCATTTGGCGAAGGCTAGTTTCTAAGGTGGCAATGAAGAAGGTTGGGAAAGACATTGCCCAGTACCTGGGGGACTTTCAATTTGGAGTAGGGGTACCAAATGGGGCAGAGGCGGTGCTTCATAGTGCCAACAGGTTCCTCAACTCTTTTCATGCGGATGGGTCTCTGGCTATGCTTACAGTAGACTTCTCCAATGCCTTCAACATGGTCGACCGTACAGTTTTTCTCCAAGAGGTTCACCAGCGATGCCCGTCCATTTATCCGTGGGTCCAGTTCCTTTATGCCCAGCCGGCTAGGCTGTATGTGGGCAATGATTGTATTGGGGCTACCACCGGAGTGCAGCAAGGAGATCCGTTGGGGCCCCTTCTCTTTGCCCTTGCCTTACATCCCCTTATCATGCGGATTCAGGAGCACTGTAACCTACCGTTTCATGCCTGGTATTTGGATGATGGGACGATTATAGGCAACGCAGTGGAGGTTGCTAAGGCTTTAGACATTATCAATGTGCATGGGCCATCTCCGGGGCTTCATCTCAATATTAAGAAAACAGAGGTCTTTTGGCCGACGTGTGACGGGTTGAAAAGTCAGGAAGGGCTTTTCCCGACCGGGATTGGTAGACATGAGAAAGGGGTTAAGCTCCTTGGTGGGGCTGTTAGCCGAGATCCTACCTTTATCGTGGAGTTGGCAGGGCGGCGGGCTACGAGTGCGGTTGCCCTCATGAAACTACTGCCCCGCCTTAGAGATCCCCAGAGTGAACTCCTGCTTCTCAGGTCATGCATGGGGGTCGCTAAGTTACTTTTTGGGTTACGAACTTGCCAACCCCACTTCATGGTGGATGCGGTATCCCTTTTCGATGATGGTCTCCGCGAAGCTATTGAAGATATAGTTGTGTGTGGCGGCCCTTCTTCGGGGACCTCCAGTGGCGCTTGGCATCCTTGCTGATGCGTTTAGGTGGTTTGGGCCTCCTTTCAGCTCGAGATGTTGGGGTCTATGCCTTTGTGGCGTCCAGAGCTCAGTCTTGGGAACTTCAGGATCATATCCTCCGAAACAGTGGGGTCATTGGACTAGACCCAGACTATCAACAGGCGCTCGAACGCTTAAATGTCTATCTCCCGGACTTTGATATTGGCGGTTTTTCTAACAAGGACACCGCCCCCCAAAGCCACAAAAAACTTTGGCGAATGCTCTTTTTAGCAAAACTGCTCAGAGCCTGGGAGAAGTTTTTGAGTTGTCCACTCGCCAGAAGGCGGTGATTGAATGCCTAAAGGGCCCTCATGCTCAGGATTTTTTGACCGTTATCCCGATTGAGGGTTTGGGTCAATGCATGTCTGCAGTAGAGTACAGGGCTATACTCAAGTACCGATTGATGATCCCTATGTACCCGGAAGATGAAACATGCCCCATCTGCCGTAAAACCTGCATGGATAAATACGGGGAGCATGCAATTCATTGCAAGGAGCTCCCTGGTTTCAAATATCGGCACGACTGGGTGAGGGACGTTTTGTGGGATATCTTGAGAAGAGCTGGGATCTCTACCAAAAAGGAGGCCCCTGTAAACTTCCTCACAGACCCCACGGAAGGGAGATCCACCCTGCGACCCGCAGATCTGCTTGTCTTTGGTTGGGAGAGGGGGAAACATGCCTGTGTGGACCTCACCGGGGTATCTCCGCTGGTTGGGTTAAGGGAAACAGGGTTCGTAGCTGGGCAAGCATCAAGAAAAGCGGAATCAAAGAAAGTAGATAAACACGCTAAAGCTTGTGCAGATAACCAACATGTCTTTATCCCTCTGGCCTTCGACACCTTTGGCTCCCTGGCGCCAGAAGCTATTCGTTTCTTGACCAGGGTCCAACGGGTCGTCCACAGCAATGTTTCATCCCCAGGGGGGCAAGGTTTTGTCTTTAGTAGATTAGGGTTTGCAATTCAAAAAGGGGTGGCGGCGCAGCTTGTTGCCCGTCTACCTGCTATTATAATGTAACTTTCGTATTTTGTTTTAATGAAAAATGTTGATTGTTTAAAAAAAAATATTTTTTGCCTTTATAAGAAATGTGTGGCTCAGAATGGTTCTCTCAATTCTCAAATATGGGTTGGTTCTCTTAGGATCCATACCCTATATAATATATATATATATATATATATATATATATATATATATATATATAGTGTAAGGTTCAATGGGGAACCTAAAAAAAAGTGGGGAACTGGGAACTATGCATTTAACATGTTAAATATATTTTAAAAATTCAATTTAACATGCAAAAAAATATTTTTTTTTCAAATCTTTCTTCAGAGCTTTTGAATATAAACATGTGTAGAAGTTATTCCAATAAAAAAAATAATTTTTGTAAAACTTTTCTTTTACCTTTTTTTAACTAATTTTAAGCATTTTTTTAATTATTTTATTTTTCGATTTTTTTTTTGTCAAAAGAGCTTCTACATACATTTATATACAAAATCTCCAATTAAACTTTTTGATAAAAATGATTTTTTACATGTTAAATTGATTTTTTATGATATAATTAACATGTTAAATGCATGGTTTCTTAGTTTCCCACTTTTTTTAAGTTCCACATTGAACCCACCCCTATATATATATTTTTATGAAAAAATATTTTTTTTTTGCATGTTAATTTGAATTTATAAAATATATTTAACATGTTAAATGCATGGTTCCTCAGTTCCCTACTTTTTTGAGGTTCCCCCATTAAACCTTACACTATATATATATATAGGATTGAGATCAATTAGGAACCACCACCATAGTTAGGAACTTAGGCACCAATCTTAGCCCCTTATCTTTGATTTTGATCTAAAGGGTAAGAGTGTAATTAAACATTTAAATAATTATCACTTTTCTTTTAATTATATTTTATAATCTAATCAGTTATTTTTTGTTGCCTTAAAAAGCTCACCCAATTCAATATCCAAATCAATTCACAAAATCAAACACCATTCATCATATATCTTAGTCTCCAAAGCTTTAGAAATAATTTTCAAACTCTAATATGCTGCTGTCAATCTCAACCCCCGTTGCGGCTGCCCTCCTCTTTGAATTGTTCGAAAATAATATGTCCTCGTCAAAATTGATGTGCCGTCTATCATTCTTTATTTAGTTTTTTTTTTCTAAAAATCCTTGGCCCCAACACAAGTCCACGAGACTTGTTTTATCATTATTTTATTTCTTGTTTTCCATTAAATCATTATTATTATTATTATTATTATTATTATTATTATTATTATTATTATTATTATTATTATTATTAGTAGTAGTAGTAGAAGTAGTAGTATACTCCAAGCTCGCTTCGGGTGTTCGCGTCTCAATTAATATTCTTTCGTTTTGAGCATTCAATGTTTGTGTTTTTGTAGTATTTTAATCAAATAGTTTGTCTTTTGTAATATTAAATTTTCAATTTTCGCTTTGTGTTTTTGTAATCCATGGAATGATGCTTAATTGCAGCTAGTTTACTAGATGGTGTATACACAGGTGTATTATACACCAATGTATATTTTGTTCATATACAAAAAGGAAGAAACCTCAACATCTATTTATGGTGTAGACTGGTGTATTTAACTTACATTTCTACAACGATATACACCAACGTATATGTGTGTCCAAATTATAGTCATGTAAGATGGAAAAAAACGGATATACACCAATGTATATATGTGTTGATGTTGATGAATGAAAGAAAAAATAGTAACTGATATACACCAATGTATATGTGTGTCCAAATTATAGTCATGTAAGCCGGAAGAAACGAATATACACCAATGTATATCTGTGTTGTTGTTTATGATGATGAATGACAGAAAAAAAAGAAACTGATATACATCAATGTATATCTGTGTCATCCATAATAATGATAAATGAAAAAAAAAAAAAAGAAGCTGACGTACACCATTGTATATATGCGTCGATAATGATGATGAATAAACAAAAAAAGAAATTGATGTACATTGTGTACATTGTATACATATGTGTACAAAAGAATTGAATTAAAAACAAAATAAAAAAAAACGTAGTAAAAAAGAATTTAATAACTAAATATATATATATATATATATATATATATATATAATTAATTAAAGATATAATATAATTAATTAATTAATTAACTTCCTATTTTGAAATAGTCGTCAGTTACAATATAGAGTTAATAACCTATTAATAAGCATATTGAACAAAAGTCAATAATACCCCTTGATTAAAATAAACAATTAATTAATGTTTTACTTATTTACAGTCATGTCATTAGAGATCAATGACTATAAAGTGGTTCCTATGGTTCCTACTTAAGGTGTGGTTCCTATTTGAACCGTACCCTATATATATATATATATATATATATATAATTTTCCCTTTATTTAATTCATGTGATTTTGAAGTATAGAAATGTTTTTAGGAAAATCTAAAGTTACCCACTTACCTCTAGAAGGTTTCCGGACTTAAGTTGAATCTGCATAAATCAAACTTATTCGGTATTGGAGTCGCCGAGGATATCATCAATGTTGTCGCGAATAACATCAATGTAAATGTAGGAAACTTTCCCTGCAAATACCTCGGAGTCCCAATCGGGGCAAATATGAATCAAGCTAAACATTGGAAAGGCGTCATAGACATATGCAACACAAGGCTCTCTAAATGGAAAGCCAAAACCCTTTCGATTGGTGGCCTGGTGATATTATTAAAAGCCGTCCTTGATAGCCTCCCAATTTACCATTTCTCCTTGTTTCGTGCACCAAAATGCGTTATTGACCATTTAGAAAAGCTTAGAAGACACTTTTTCTGGGGAGGATCTGATGAAAAAAGTAAAACCTCTTGGGTGTCTTGGGAACGTGTAATCGGACCTAAGAATAAAGGCGGAATTGGGTTGGGATCGCTACAAACACATGAACATGAGTCTGGTTTTATAATGGTGGTGGCGCTTTAAAAATGAAAGTAATAGTCTTTGGAAACGAGTCATTGAGTCAATCCACCATAATGACCGGGCGTGGGCTTTCTTACCAATCAAATCATCGATACCGGGGGTTTGGAACTCAATTGTTAAAGCTGGAAAAGATTTTGAAAACGTAAACATTCAGGTTGCTAATTTATTCAAAGGGGTACTTGGTAACGGGTTGCATATACGGTTCTGGATCGACTGCTGGATCGGTGAAACACCGCTCAGGTACAAATATCCAAATTTATTCGCTTTAGAATCTAACAAAAGCTGCAGTGTTGCAGCCCGCTTATCTGTGCAGGGGAACAACTGGGGTGGGGGTTGGGCCTAGAGATGTGAACCATTGCAGGTTACTGAACGCGCTGAACTCTCGGAATGTATCCAACTGATACAGTCGGCTGCAATCACTTCTGTTGCGGACTCTTGGAAATGGACGGGGGATGCTTCTGGTACATTCACAACTGCCTCATGCCGTGGTCTGCTCGCTGCTACTGCAGTCCCATTCTTTCCGTTCAAATGGTCAAACTGGGTTCCTAAGAAGGTCAACATATTCGCTTGGCATGCGGAGCAAGATAGACTAGCTACATTGGAAGGTTTATCTAAAAGAAACATCATTAACTCATCACAAATGTGCAGCGTATGTGGAGATTACCCCGAAAACGCTGATCACCTCCTTATCCACTATTTAGCAGCTGCAAATATATGGCAAAAGGTGGCTGACTGGTGTAACATCCCTCCTATATTCGCATTCAACTTTCGGGAACTTTTGGAAGCTTGCAACATCAACGGTCTCAAGAAATCAAAGAAAAAAGCAATATACGCGATTATTCTCACTACATGTTGGGTTATTTGGAATGGAAGGAACAATAAAATCTTTCGTGGAAAAAGACTCAACCTGGAAGAATTACTTAGCGAAATCAAGGCGCAATCGTTTTTGTGGATAACAAATAGAGCAAAAGAAATGACAAAGGATTGGAACAAATGGTGCACCTTTAATAGGGTCCGGTTATTTGCACAACTAGGGTTTTTATTTGCACAACCCCTCCACGGGTCGTCGAGGCCTGGACAGCCCGTGGAGGGCCAAAAAGGCAAAAGGACGGGCTGTCGAGGCCCAGACGGCCCGTCTAAAGGCAAAAGGACGGGCTGTCCAGGCCCAGACGGCCCGTCTAATGGTTTAAATCCAATCCAATCATTGGTAATCATTGGCAATGATTAGGTGATGATTATTTGGTTTTTTTATAAGTGTAAGTGTAGTGTGGATGTTTAAAATGGGTTTGAATGTTTGGTTTTTATAGATGTTTGGTTTTTTATAAATGTTTGGTTTTTTATAAATGTTTTTTTTTTATTTGTATAATATGATCTTTTTAATATAATTGTGTATATGAATATGAACGAATGTCGTTTATGTTGCCGAACTAAACGAAACCAAAATACGAACAATAAACCATAAATAAGCATAAATATTCCAAAAATTTACATAAACTATGAGTTCAATAAACATTCAAAACGAACAATAAAGCATAAATAAACATAAATATTCCAAAAATTTACATAAACTATGAGTTCAAAATGTACGATTCCCAAGAAATATAACCCACCCGGCTGATCCGACCCACCCGGCTGATCCGACCCACCCGGCTGACTGGTGGACGCCCCACCATGCTGACTGCTAGACGCCCAATCTGGAAGTGGACGCGGCTCCAAACCAGCTGCTCGTCGTCTCTCATTCTCGCTCTCTAACAGCCACCGCATGTCACCCCGCATCGACGCCATGTCACCCCGCATCGACCCCAACTGATCCAGGATCTGCTGAAGTACCTGGGTCGTGCTATCATGCAACCTGACAGCATGATAAACGCGGGCAGGACGCTGTAGCTCATCAACGGGGGGGGGGGGGGGGGGTCTGGCATCTCTACATCCACCGGTGGGTCGCCGTCGGCAACGTGTGGCATCTGGACCTCAGGGGCAATCGGCCCATCGAGATGTACGAGCGGCACTGGCACAAAATGCTCGCCACGGTCGCCAGGAGGTCCGAAGGCACGCTGGTAATAAGCGTGTGGGTTGCTGCGAGGGACCCGTGCTGCCACCTTCATCTGCGTCATAGTCTTAATATTTAACGGCCTGAAATGCAAAACAACAATAATAATATTAAATAATAATCATAATAATAATAATAATAATAATAATAATAAATAATAATAATAATAATAATAATAATATTAAATTATAATATATAATAATTTAATATTATTATTATTATTATTATTATTTATTATTATTATTATTATTATTTATTATTATTAAATTATAATATTAAATTATAATAAATAATAATAATAATAATAAATAATAATAATAAATAATAATAATAATAATAATAATAATAATAATAATAAATAATAATAATAAACGCGCGCCGAAACATCCGGGTTAGGTTCAACTTTTATGTTAGCATCTTCCTGGTTGTCATCATTAGCACGATTCCCGCGCGAATGGTAACTCCCGTACGTGTACTGCGGGTAGCTTGGTGGCACGAAAAAAGACTCCTGTTCCTCTACATATTCCTCGTTGAGATCGGGCAGCATGTTCCCGTCATTACCACAAACCCCGGATTTAACCTCATCTTCACCAACTTGAACCTCGGGTTCATACCCTACGCTTTCAGAGACGTAAGACTCGTTCTCAGACAGGTCAACGGTTGAAAAGCTGTGTAAATATGTCATCGTGAGACCGGGAAGTCGAAATGGGTCGAGGGTTTTGGTGGTGGTGATGTTTTAAAGTTTGGTTCAAATGGGGAAGAAGCTGATCGTGTAATGGTTATATCAGGAAATGTCGACGGGCCGTCGAGGCCTCGATGGGCCGTCTAGGGATTAAATGCCCTAACCTAACACGTTTCAACGGGCCGTCGGGGCCTGGACGGCCCGTCCTTAAGCACCTTTTTCAGACTTTTCAGTCTGAACTGCCTGCTTTTGCAGGAGTTCAGACTGATCACCTCGTACCTCGTACTTTTACGGGCCGTCTGGGCCTCGACGGCCCGTCAGTTTTGTCTTTTCTGTAAACAAACGGCCCGTCAAGGCCTGGACGCCCCGTCCTGAAACCCTAATTTTTTCTTAACGGCCCATCTAGGCCTCGACGACCCGTCCTAAGGTTGTTTAGGGTTTTTTGTTGGTTGTGTAGATAGTATCACCCCTTTAATATCTAACACTGATCTGTCTGTATTTTTTGCAGGGTGCTGAGATGTTTTAATTGTTTGTTTTGTTATATTTGGGGTAACTGTAATATGGGTTGAGAGATAAAATGGACATCTACATATATCTAGCATCTTGCTAGTTGTTTGTACTGTAAAGATTGGGTGCTGAAATAAAATGTTGTTTGCTATTAAAAAAAATTTATTGGATCGTTATATTAATAAAAAAATGATTCATACATCCGGTAGATATTTATGTTCCATTGGTACTGTATCAACAGTTCACCAATCATATACCCTGTATGTGCAAATAAAATGTGGCTAGTTAGTGATTTGCTGACACATTGTTGCATGTGATTCATCTATTTGATATAATGTAGGATGATGTATTTATACCCGTTTAAAAATTTAGGAAGGGGGCTATTTGTTTCTAAATTGAGGGACAATAAAAAACGTAGGCATGTATATGTGGACATTTAATGTCCATACACTTTCTGTTAAAGAAATACAAGGAAAACTGATCGAATAGAGTGGTGATTTGCATGTGACGGGTGTCTAATTGTCAATTATCTCTGTCATGTAGCTCATCATACTATCTATCATAGAGAGCGGATATATATGAAAATATAATTTAGTGAGAGAAGGTAGATTTGGGTTACTTAACCGGATTTAATAACTTATATGTTTAGCAAAACTAGTTGTTATGTGTTGGCTGGTGGCTAGAAACAGATAGCTATAGATTTTTAGATATATTTAGCTGTTTAGCAGAGTAGCTGAAGCTTTTAATAAAAATTTCTAGCCAGTAGGAGTTTTTTCTTAAACGCTAATACTAATAGTATTTTAATATAGAGTTTTTTTCATAACCTAAAAGCTTCAAGCTCTTTCAACCAAACAAGACTTTTATTGAGTAAGAGTTTTTTCTTAAAATTCTGAAGCTAGAAACTTTTAAAAGCTCCTTACCAAACATAACCTTATATAACCCAAACTTTAAATCATTTCTTATTAACCTTATATACTCTGGTTTTTTTAATTAAATTAAATTGGGCACTATACATATAATTAAATTAAGTTGTTTTAAAATATTTATCTTACTTTTTTTAATTAAATTAAAAATATTAAATTGGACACTATACATATAATTCTTTTAAAATATTTATCTTACTTTTAAATATATTTTTACTAGTTTATCCTCACGAACTTCCTGGGATAGATAAATCCATATGAAGTGACAAAATGTGTGTACCATAAAAGGAATATGCTGTTTCTTTTAGAAGAAAAAAGAAATTGTAAAGGATCAACACTTGATAACTCATAAAACCTACTTCTAATTCTACGTGTGCACTTCCTGCTCGAGTGAAGTATCTGTACAACTTTATTACTTGCTCAAGAGACTCTAAAGATGCGATGTGAAAATGGTAAAATAACAACCGAATTGATATCAAATGATATGTCGTGATGATGATAATAGGCAATTTTGATGTGTAAAATAAGCATATGTGTAAGAATGACATACGTGTTCAGTTTTATTATGGATATACAATCGGTCACCTTAGGTGACACCGAATAAAAGAATCAATAGGTAGCATGTGAAGATCCATTCTGAAGATAAATAAACGTGATCTAACTGTCGTCGACTAAAAAAAATGTAGGATGGTAACTTTTCATGTCTTCCGACTATTTTCTCTGCTTATACATAATTTAAGTATCTATTTCAATAATTACCACTGTCTGTCGATTTCAAAGTACATACATTAAAAACATCTAAAATGCATGATTTGGTGATTAATTATCACTTATCAGCTAGAGATGTACATAGCGTCTAAGAATTGTAGGCTATATCTAATCGGCTTAGCAACATTTGTTATCAATGTTCCTAACAACACCAATTATGTAAGACCCGTCCCCAATTAATGTAATGTAATATAATACGGGAAATTGGATTTTAACACTCTGAACTATTGACAGTTGGCCGCTGACGCACTGAACTATAAAATTGAACAACATCGCACTGTACTTTCAACTTATTGGCCTGTATCACCCTCAGACTAACCATGGTTAATTTTTGCTGACGTGGCATGGGAATAAGCTGACGTGGCATGGACACATCACCTGCCACGTCATCAAAAATGGACACGTCACCATGCCACGTCAGCAAAAAATTAACCATGGTTAGTCTGAGGGTGATACAGGCCAATAAGTTGAAAGTACAGTGCGGTGTTGTTCAATTTTGTAGTTCAGTGCGTCAGCGGCCAACTGTCAATAGTTCAGGGTTTTAAAATCCAATTTCCCATATAATACTCTAATCTTGTTTATTTATGAAAACGTGGGGGTAATTAAAATTTAAACATGCTTAGTAATAATATCATTCACATTCGAAAATATACAACTCCATAGTTTAGTAGTTTTTGGCAAGAGTCATGATGTCCAACTATTGATATAACATTCCCCTAAACAAAATTAAAGTATTTAAACACGAGTGATGCGGAAGCGACAAGATATGCATGCGGTTCTTCAAGATATTTGGCTTGATTTTCACCCTGCTACAAAGCATGAATACCTAGTGTCAAACATCGAATAAAGACACTTTAAATGATTAAACGAGGTTTAAAACTGAAATTAAAGCATTCAAGGCATATATGAGGAAGTTCGCGTTTTACCCGGCTGGGCAAACATTTAACCCACCCGGGCTGACATGCTGGAACTTTAAGATTTATCTCATCTCAAAACCGTAACCTGATCGGGTCAGCATTTGACCCGACCGGGCTGACATGCTGGAACTTTACTAACGCATGAATGCTTATGCCTTCACAAACCTAGCCCTTCACTAGGGCATTTTTGGACATCTGGGACATACCCAAGATTATTTTAGACCTACATAGATAGGTTCTAAAAAGATATATATAACACTTCTCGATTTTGACCCATTAGAATCTAGTTAGTTCGGTTTTAAACCATTTGATCCGCTAAGTCTAGTATCCATTTGTTAAGGGATTTGGACTTGTTTCATAAGCATAACTTTCTTATTTCCTCATTTGTTCCATTCCCATACAATTAAATGTGTATGATCCTATGATTAAAAGGGGTGAGTCCTCCTTAAGCGACGGGTTAGCCATCGCATGTTAACTAGATTCACCTATCTAGTTTAACCATCTATAATCCCCAATTTAGATTTGTGATTCCCACATTATTACCCATACCATCGGCTTCGTAAGGTTTATATCCATGTTAGTCATGCTACCGTTGTGACGAACCCCTTGTGTCCCTGGCCACATGTGCTATTTTACTTAGTCTTACTTGCTCGACCATATGACTGAAAATGTGGTAATGTATTCAAACTTCAAGCTTCATGGGGATCACAATAGTTTACCAATTTGCTCAACAACCTAAATTCACATAATGTTTGACCCTCGGTTTAGATCATTGTCAACTAGTGTTTTACCTAATTGACCCGTTAGCGCTATTAGGATATTGACAACCTTCATATAAGGTCGTTTTCTATAAATTATGCATTCTTATTTAAGCTTCTTTTTCTGAAGCTCTAATGGCTAGTTTTCAAACATGTACAAGTGTATAAATAAGCATATAAACATACTAGGAATATATTGAGATTTAAGCCATCGAGTGACTTACCTTATGTGTGCTTCCATTTTAGCTCATTAGGAGATTTCTTGACCAAACGAAGTTTCTTGTACTCGCACCTAGATGTGTAATCCACATTGGTGATTAAAATCATGCTCTTAGACATTATTCATTTGACCACACAAGTTTTTATCAAACTTATCAATGCCTTAACTATGTCCAAATGAAACCGAGTTTCATTGAGGCGTTTTATCAAACACCTTGTAGGCGTCGTTTTCCTAACTTTAATTTTAGGACTTAAAGACCTCATAGAACCATCATTGACTAAGATTAACATGTCTAGTATATAAATTAACCCTCTAATTAGAGATTCACAAATAAATCATACATTTGGTTATACCACCTATCCTCTTAGAAGGGGTTCTCATCCTTTTGACTAAACCCACTTCCACAAAATCAAGCTTCAACACAAACCCTTTTGTTGAAGCAAAATATCACATTGGTTTAATCAAATTAAGTGTGTTTATGGTCCCCTAACTCAATAGGAACCATTATCAATCAACAATTTCACGTTTTATAACAACACATGATTTTCATCGTAACCAAGCATGAGCATATCATTAAAATTAGCCAAATCAAAGGTTACCTTGGTGTGTATTATGCTTGGATGATTCATTTTAGTGCTAATGCAAACAAAACCCCTTTGAATTGGCCTTGAATTGAGCTTGTTCTTGAGTTTCTTGGGTAAGTGTGTGTTTTAGTGTGTGTGTGTGTTTGGCTGGAGATCGATCTCCTGATAACAGAGTTGGTCTCCATATTATTTTTTTATTATCCAAGCTCAAGTTTGGTGGTTTGGCAAGATTAGCCCCTACCATTTATTAGTCATGCATTTGTTAGTTAACTTGCACTAACCAAGTAAGTCTGGTGCAATTGTCTAAGCCTTGTTTAGCTAATAAGGTTAACGGGGTTAATTCCCTAGATTAGGAATTTCGCATAAGTCGCGTTTCATTCGGTTTGATTAAAAGCTTTGTGTACTTATATTATCATAAAATACGATTTTAGAAATTTTGGGGTGTTACAACTCCACCCCCGTTAAAAGTGTTTCGTCCACGAATCCGGACACCTACCGAATAGGTGGGTTATCCTAACTCCTTGGTTCTACATGGCATAGCCTATTGGTTGAAATCTATATGGATCATGACTCATAATTGAGTCTTGTGTTTTTATCCCCTCTACAGCGAGGTGCTACCTATTTGACATTGAACTATTCATTCTGATTTTTCCATCATAGTTAATTATTCTAGTTTTGGCACCTGCTGGTGTTATGGTTTGTCCTATAGTCATCGATTTGACTCCTTTGCATTTGGAAACCTTAGATTGGTATCAGAGCCAATGGTTATAGTGAACTACGACTGCATGTTGAGTCAAGTCGATAGCCGAGTCGCACACACTAGACGGTCACATTCGTATAAGTCATATCATGTGGGGAATTGTCGGGGTGTTGGTATTACATTCGTTATCATCATTTATGCTTACATCATCTATCTATTATTCTTATTTCTTATACTATCCTTCATCTTCGTGCTGAAGACGAAGAGGCTTACTATCCTTGCACGGCGGTGGCGTACATTGGAGTGGCTTCGGCATCCTTCGGAGATTTGTCCAAGATTCGGACATCTCCCCTTTCTATACTCCAATGGACACACTTGCTCGCACACTTGTACTTGTTGTTCTACATCTTGGGTGCTTTATCACCTAGGAGTTCTTATCTATTCTAGAACGTGGGTGCCTCGCGGTTTGAAAGTCAAGCTAGGAGCACACCTCGGGGACCATGTAGAGCGACATATCATTTCGGGTGCACACAAAATCATAAGTTGAAATGCATGGAAATCTTGGTGGACTCTGTGTTTGATCCGACAGTCATGAAGGAACCCAGTTCTCTGTTTAACTTTGTTACTTATGATTTCCTGTTGTCTGTTCTGAAATCTGATGTCTTGTCTTTGGCTTTGACAGAAGATGTCAGGACGTCGTGGCGGTCGCGTTGGTGGTCGGAATGGCGGTGGACACAATGGGGTCGTGGTAACATTAACATGACCCAGGCTGAGCTGTATAATCTGATTCAGGAGCACGTGGCAGCTGCTATTGCTGCGCAGTAGGCCGGCCAGCAGGGCCATGGTGGTAATTTAATTACCCCTACCCTCATTCCTTGTCTTTTGTTGCGTGGTGTTCGTTTTCTGACCCGTGTTGCTTGTTGTAACAGGGAATGCTTTTCATCCTCCACCACCTCCACCTCCTCCAGTCCACTGTACTTACAAGATGTTTCAGGACTGTAAGCCCCATAACTTCAGTGGGACTGAGGGAGTTGTGGGACTACTTCGTTGGTTGGAGGAGGTCGAGTCCGCTTTCTCCATGTGTAACTGCCCAGAGGAGTATCGTGTGAAGTATGCTTCAGGGACATTCGAGGGACGTGCCTTGACTTGGTGGAATTCGGCTGTGCAGACTATTGGTTTACTTGAGGCCCATGCGTTTCCATGGACCGAGTTTGTGTTTCGTTTGAAGATGGAGTATTGTCCAGGGATGAGATTAAGAGTTTGGAGCATGAACTGTGGAATCATCAGATGGTGGGATCTGAGGTCGAGGAGTATACCACTCGTTATCATGAGTTAGCACTTTTGTGCCCGGATTCTGTGACTCCTGAGTATAAGGCTATTGAGTTCTACATTAGTGGGTTGGTGTCTGAGATTCGCGGGTTGGTGACCGCGAATGATGCTACTACACTTCGGGATACCATTCGGTTGGCTCATAGGCTAACCAAACAGAAGGTTCAGGAGGGTGTTTTGCCTCCTAAGGGTACTATGGTGAAGAACTCAGAGGGCAACAAGAGGAAATGGGAGAGCGCGGGTAAGTGTACAGTTCAGCCTCAGCGGTAGCAGCCAAGGAAATTTGAGGCTATGGGTGCATCTTCTGAGCAGAGCAGAGTGGGTATACTAGGAGGCTGCCTAGGTGTGATCGTTGTGGGTACCATCATCTTGGGAATTGTAGTTATTGTACCCGTTGTAAGAAGAACGAGCACCATGCCCAGAACTGCAGGGTGAATCTTCAGACGGCTCAGCAACAGGTGGTTGCCCCTACTACTGCTGCTATCCCTGCTGCAGCTCCTCAGGGGAAACAGGGATGTTATCACTGTGGGACACTGGGCACTTCAGGCGGGACTGTCCCAGGGTGAAGCATGGCGAGGGTGGTGGTCGAATTGGTCATGCTTATGTTATCGGTGCGAGGGAGGACATGGAGGACCCTGATACTGTTACTGGTGAGTTTCTTTTCTTAGTATTCATTGTACTTTGGTTTTATCCTCATTCGCATCATTCAACATTCGCATTCATCATGTGTTTTCGGTCTGGTACATGGTTATCATTTTGCATTCGTGGGTCTGATGTGGGTCCTTTGGAGATGCTACTTGGACGGTACCGGTGTATCATTTATACCGATCACAGTAGTCTCCAGTAGGTCTACGATCAGGAGGAGTCACTTATCTTGCATCCACTTTGGGGAGGGCGGTTCCCCGGCATAGAGTATCCGTTGCTATCATTCTTCGTTCGCGGTTATCCTTTCATTTGCATTATGGGAAACGTTACTTGGGTTAGGTCGACACTCGTTACCGTCGAAGAGTGAATCTCGGGGCGAGATTCCTTTCAACATGGGGATGATTTGACGACCGGGAAATTTTTTTTTCTTTTTATCGCTTCGTTCTCTTTTACTTCGGGAAATTTTTGGGACGAAAATTCTTTCAACTGGGGGATGATGTGACACCCGGCATATTCAGGTTAATACTTTTCATACTTTACATACATACGTTTCATACTTTGCATACATACGAGTCTACCTCAACGAAAACATTGAAAACAACTACCTAACATCATACTTGACCGGGTCGGTTGAGTTGTGTCGATGATTCGGGAATCATCGGGAGTCGTTACAATAGTCCGAGGGATCATTGGGTGTCGGTCCATAACCTTGTGTACAAGGATTGGCGATTTGTAGAATCGCCGGGTTTAACACACACACACACACAAGCCTCGAGTCCCGGGAATTGGTGAACGAATGTGAACGTGTTTGTTTTCATGAATTATGTGTTTATAATCATTATGTGATTTATCGGTATGTGAATACGTGTTTATATATGTTAAGAAGGTGATTATGCGTAATTGCATGACATTATAGGTGATTACGTGTAATTGCATGACATTATAGGTGATTACGCGTAATTGCATGATGCTGAAGGCGATTGGGAGGACCTGAAGGCCATTAGAACCCTAATCGCCTATACTGAAGGCGATTAGAGCCCTAATTGCCAATAGGTATAGGCGATTAGGAACCCTAATCGCCTATACTGCTGCGTAATCGCCTGACGTGTGTTGAACGACTAGAAATGCCTATAAATACCACCCTTGACTTGTAAAACATCATTTGTGCAACCCTAGCTGTCCCGTAATATCTCTCAACTCATAAACACCCTCTGGAAAACGTTTTTGCATAAAAACCTACCTTTCCAAGCCTTACACCTCATTTCCTTGCAAACCCAAGGTGTGTTCTTAATCCCAAACCTTTGTAATGTTATTGTTTTGCTCCCTAAAGGCCCAGACCTGATTTCTAAACAGTTGTGTCTTTGAAAACTTATTAAAAACAGTTTCTAAACAAACCCAAACCTCTATGCTTGCTATATGTGATGTATTCATGTAAAGATAGGATTTTTATTATTGAATCATGATTGTTCTTGTGTTATTGATATGCTTCTGACTTGTATGAGTTGTTATGATGTTAACCTAGGAGTTTGGAGGTTATAGTTGTGTATTGTTGATAATAGGCGTCTTGACCCGTTTGAATGATTATGTAGGATTGATGATAGTATGGTGTGTTTTGTTGATTGTTTGAGGTTGGGGTTTGCTCTAGGTTGATGCTAGAATAGTAGGGTATTATTGAACAACGTCGTTATGAGATGAAATCTGGATATTTGCCGTTTAGGGCAAACTTTGCATGTTGATGTGATGTTTACATGATAAGTATGCTATTTTGGGAAAACGCTTGCATTCGGGACTGTTAGAATGATGATAATTTAGGGGTTTTTCTTGAATAGGTTTATTAATGTTTTGGGTTCGATATTGGGTGTTTCCACGTACTTCGGATCTGATCCGGATGGTTTAAACACGCGAAAAAGCGGAACAAGTCTGCAGGGGGCGATTAGGAAGTCTAATCGCCTATACTGAAGGCGATTAGGGGCCTAATCGCCTATACTGAAGGTGATTAGGGGACTAATTGCCTATCCTGAACGTGATTACAATCCTAATCACTAGTTAGATCCTAAATGCATGTGTGATAGCCTAATTGCCTATACTGAACGTGGATAGGCCTAATCGCCTAAGGCTATAGGCGATTAGGAGCCTAAATGCCTATACTATAGGCGATTAAACTCCCAATTGCTAGTTTGACCATCCTAATCACCAGTTGACTTTTCCTAATTGCATGTTTGATTCCTAATCGCGTGTACTGCTGTCATATGTGTATTTTAACATCCCGGAACACGGTTTGACACCTAGGAACATGTTAGGAACCCCGTGACATGTCCAATAACTTAGTTATACGTGTTCGGACCTGTTTATGTGTTAATTAGGCTTCATGCTATATATAGTAAACTGTGATGTATACTAAGTTTTTGATTGCATATGATTGCATAATATCTTGCATGCGGCTAACACGTGGGATGTCGGGTCACCAATAGGATGTCGGGTCTTGCCTGGTGTGGTCGGTTAAACGTTTAAACATCATTTCAAATATACACGGTTATAGTCTGGACTGTCGGGGACTAATCAACCCACGGGTTGTTAGTCTAACATCTTATACGCTCGTCATGATAGGTCACCAGCAGTTGGTTCCATCTATTGAGCGGTTTACTTGTCTTAGAAGGAAAGCAGTATCAGGTGAGTTTCACAGCCCACTTTACGTTTTTACATTTCGGGGAGACACATGCTTTATACTTATTTCATAAATTATCATGTTATACTAGTGTTAATTCATTTACATACTATACGATACGTAAAGTCCCGAGGGAAACCATGAATGTGCGAGACACAACGGGGGAAATGTGGATAGATCTATTGGGACTGACAGACCCCACTCGACGGTTGGAAACCGGGCGGGTGCATATTGTCTCGGTCATAACGCTACCGTGGGACGGTAGTGCATATCATTTCGGCAAAATCATATATCGTTGTCTGTAATGGTTTCCATGTCGTAGTAGTATTATTCATGCGTCTAACTAACGCTATCATTTCTAACATAGTGATAACATGATGGCTTTCATTACTTAAACGTTTAACATAAAACCTGTGAACTCACCGACATTATTTGTTGACGTTTTTAGCATGTTTATCTCAGGTCGTTGAGGTAGCAGCATTTCATAGGCGCACGGAGTCTCACGGCGTCTAGGATTCATATGCATCTTATTTAGCATTTTCAGACTTTTATGCTTTTACTTTCGTGTTGTAATAAAGTTTTACGCTTCCGCAGCGATGGATTGTTTATGAAAACTTAATGGATTGCTTATGTCGTTTTTTACGTATCATATAGTGTCGTTTATTGTGACCATTGACTTAGATCCTGATTTGTCACGCGCCTCGCGGTAAAACCCTGCACGTGGAATTTGAGGGTGTGACAACAGAGAACTCATCGGGTCTGTACCAGGGGGTCGGAGGAAGGCGAAACCTCGCTGGATCTATTGGTTGCTGAGTTCCACTATTGTTTCGCAATCAACCCCCAATCTTCTAATAATAAGTAAAAGTCTCACCAATCTGAAATCTAATAGAGATGACGGATTTAAGCACCAAATTCAGCAGATCGTGATCGCGGCCGAACCGGATGACGAGATTTAAGCACCAAATTCAGCAGATCTGAACGGACGATGATGCTGAAGGACGATATGGTACGGCTCACAGTAGAGATACCAATCTGAACTCTAATAGAGATGACGGATCTAAACGAGGGTGTTGATCCGTATGAACAGACGATTCTGACTCTTAGGGAATAGACGAAAAATATAAATGAAAAAAAAGAAAGAAAAAAAAAGAAGTATGTGTTATTGGTCAAATATGCCCAAAGTTGTTTGTTTAGTGTATTATTGTGTAGTATGAATAAGGATACTCATTTAAGCGTGTTGAAACCTTTGTTTTTAACCCAATTGTTAAGCCAAATCATTCCTACCTTTACCCTAAGCCCAAACCCATAAGACCATTCGATGTGTGCATAGGTTACAGCTTCGGTGTGATTGTCATACAAACCTATGATAACATGGTTACATTCTTGGTTTTTGAGCGACTTATACTAGCACATTACAAGCTAGTCCAGAAATAAACCGAGAGGAGCGATCATTGTGAGGGGTGTGTAGTATATGTGTATGATGATAAGCATGTTAGGTTTAGTTAGGAAAGTCTTGATTTTAAAATGTGCAACACTTGCTTGTCAGTCTGTCAATTTCGATTGTGCAAGTCTATGGGATGGGTATGATTCGGGGCCTTGAAGATTAGTAACGGTAAGGGAATTGGAGCGGTTTGTTTAGCAAATCGAGTAGTGTTTTGTGATGGTTTGATTGGGACAATGAAAGGTAAGTGTGGGGATGTGATGAGAGGGTGTTTTACCATGTTAAGATGTATTTAATTACGTGTTTTTAAGTGATTTATATCATAAAACATAGTTACTTTGAGAATGATTGGGATTTGCAGGTACTTGAGGCTTAATGAAGTTAATTAAAGCTTAATATGAAGGTTTTGGAAGCTAGACAAGAGGTTGGAAGTCTTTGGATGCAATCCCAAGTGAAAGTGTGAAGAAAAGAAGAAATTCCGAGTTGGAGCGCAAGGTAAAATGCCTTTGAGCGCGCGTGCTCTGATCCCGCCGCAACACAGAAAGTTTGGGAAGTTTGGTGCTCCCCAGCGCAAGCTGGGGAGGGTACCAACGCAAGGTGCACTGGTCACACCTGACCTTGCGCCCCTGCCAGCATAAGTTACGAATTTAATGGTTTAAACCCCATAAATAGATAATTATTCTCCCAAACGAAAAAAACACTTAACCCTAGGCCTTTTTAATCATTTCCAAGGTGTTTTTCCCTCAATTAATCATTCCTAATCATCAAATCATGCATTCAATCCCCAACAACACACCAATTGAAGATCTTGCAATGGAGATGAGCGGCTAAACATCTGTGTAATCACCTCCGGGTGTAAGGTTTATTTGTGAAACTTTAAATCTTGTTTACTTTGGTTTATGGATTGTCTTTTAATCATTTGAAAGATATTTGTGGTTTGAGTTATTTAAACAAGTCACGTTTGTGCAATTGCTTATCTTTTAGTCATTCGCATTCGGTTTTCTTGCCTCGTGAGCAGTTTGATTAACGGGAGGGTAGTTGCTATTCGTGGGTTGGTAGTTAAATTGTACGAGTTTATATTAAAAACTTGTGTTTGATTATCACTTAACTTAAACCGTTCAAAAAAAAAACTATGTCTATGTGGTATCCAATCATCTAAACAATGGTATGGTGAATCATTGAACCGAAACCTGGAGGGGGTTACTTCTTTAATATCATTGCTTACAACTTCTAAAATTCAATTTCTTAAAACTCAAAACAACCTACAATTCAGTAAGATTTAATTTTATTAGTTAAGTTACAAAACTATACGATTGTCCACCAATTCCCTGTGGAGACGACTCACTTCTACTTTACTACTTATTTTCATTATTTTTTATTGACCCAACGACATTGATCACTAATTCACATCATTTTTTTTATTTCTTCAATTACATTTTCAATATGAAACATTTTGTAGATGCAGGCTACTTATATTGTTCTCAAGAATTGTTCAAATAATTTGGTGGCTCTTCAGTGTGAGTTGACTCAAGTAGGGATCTATATTTGCTAATCAATCTTATGGATTGCTAGAACTAGAAAGCTTTAAAATGATTACAGAAATAGTTATAAACATATAGCTATAGTGAAATGTATTGATAAAAGTTGGAAAAGAGTATTTTTAAATATGTGGCACCACAAGCTGAAGATCTTATGTGTTCAACACCCACAATAAATTTGGTAATAACACTATGCTATGTAGTTAAGTTTTCCTACCCTGGGGACAGTAGGAGATCATTAGAGTAGTGGAAATGATGACCTACTTTGGAATATTAGAGTACATATTAAGGAATGTGATTCATGGAGCATTCATTTAGTAGTGTCATCTTTTTCTTATTTATTTTTTTTATTTTTTCACTAGAGCATATTTAGATTCATCACAGCTTATTAATGAGTTCCAGATTCCTCCTACCTTTTGTTTTCACCTTTTTCTTATATATTTTTTTTTTTAATTTTAGTGGGATAAATTTATCTTTGTTGTAGTTTCCCATAATCATTTTTTTGTTCAAAAGTATAGAAAATTAATTTAAAAATCCTCATCTTCCTATTACAAAAGAATATGTGGCCTACAAAGACCCTCAAATGTGTCTTAGAAAATATATATGTACACTGTACACATAAAAGCACATAGATGCATAGATAGATACAAATATGTAGATACAAATATACATGTACATAACCATATATAGTATAGTATATAAGTAATTAAGTGAAATGAGTATGTGTATTAGAAGATCTTGACTACATCTGGAGAAAGGTATGGGGGATGAGCAAGATAAACTGCTGCCATAGCAAATGTGGGCAGAATCATGAAACAAATTTTGCCACCCACAGCCAAGATCTCTAAGAAGCCAAGGAGACGATGCAAGAGTGTGCCTCGGAGTTCATATCTTTCGTGACTGGGGAGGCATCTGACAAGTGTCACAAGGAGAATCGCAAGACGGTAAATGGAGATGACATATGTTGGGCTCTTGCATCTTTAGGGTTTGATGACTGCACGAATGCGGTTATGAGGTACTTGAATAAGTTGAGGGAGTTTGAGAGGGAGAAAGCTGCTGCCAACCAAATTAATGAAAACAATGTTGATGAAGCTGCCGCTGCAGGATCTTCCAACCGTTGTAAACGGATATATCATTCCAAGTAATCTTCACTAGAGTTTGATGGCTTTAGATTGAAGGATAAACTTTTCAATTCTCACACATATCCTCCATGAGCATATGTAACACTTATCTCCAATTTGTAAGCTTAGAACTTCATTAATATCTTTGACAAGGATTCATATCCATAAACAAAGCCATCAATAAGGTAATTGTGTAAGTCCTTCACTATCAATATCAAATACACACACACACAAACAGTTGAAGAAATTTCTTGCTCTCTCTCTTTCTCTCTCTATATATGAATATGTATGAATAGACATATATTGTTAAACAAAAAATGTGATGAGTGGTTGATAGGAAATAACCTTAAGGGTTTACATGTGTTTAATTGGGATCACTGCTGTTATGGTTCATTTAATTAGAGAAGACTTCTGTTATTAGAATAGGTGAGGATTAGTATTGGCAAGCTGCAGGAAAAAAAAAAAAAAAGGAAAAGTAAGAAGAGATGAGAAATTCACATAATCATATGTCAGGATAGAGATACAAACCAAGTAAATTCCCCCTTTACTTGGATTATGATATATGCTAAAATAATCTTTCTTTTTTCCATGTTAATTCACACACTGTCCACAAGTTTATGAGTTTAAAAATGGGCAAACAGGAATTGGTTGATAGGGCACCATATACACAGATTGGCTAGAGACCGCTCGGCCATAGGGCTTTTGGTCTGGTTTGATCTTTGGTTATTCAGAAGTTTGTTGCTCAAGTTAGATATCTTTGCCATTGTACACAATCCCCTCAATATAAAGATGGATGTCAAGAAAGAGATTTACGTTATTAGTCTAACAAATTATCATAAGAGTTAGACCAAGATTCATATATTTCCTTTAATCTCTCATCTAATTGGTTTCCAAAATGGTTTAAGTGTTTCTACGCATTTTCTGAAAGTGTTTGTACAAATCGGCAGTTCCCTACCACAGGTAGTGAACTCATACAACAGCTGGCATAGGAATGTGGCCGGAGTCCCCTGGTGTGACAGGCAAACTCATTGAGTTCGTTGGTCGGGGAAGCAAAATGCAAAAGGGCTGTGAGAAAGAAAACTCTCTACATGGAAACTCTGAGAACGCGAGAGCTTACATGTTTTACAAACAAACTCAAAAAATCTTTTCCAGCGCATTTGAATGAGTTTGCTATCAATGGTAGCAAACTGCATATTTGTACAAATGGCAAAGATGTGTATCATTAAGAATAGGTATATAAGACGTATATACAAGTAGTTTCAAAAGATGCCTTGAATTCTTCTCCATTTTAGTTTACTCTTGTTAAGTTACAATGTAATCTGCACATGAGAGAGCTAGAGTCTAGACAATATGTTTTATTTTAACTCTTAGGTATGGAAGAATTATGGCATGATTTCTTTGTTAAGCACCTTCTGGTTCAATATCAACAAACTCTTAGTTAAATCAAGAAAAGAAAGGTGAGAACAAACACAAGTTATATTGAACTCTAAACATCATGAAGACATGCTCTTGTATCTGCTTAATTATCCACTCACCTAAATTTCAAGTTGTAAGCAAATAGCACACAAATTATATGTGACTTTAGAAGTTAATTAACAAACGATTGTGTATCCTTCTATTTATGATTTTTCTTGATAGTTTTGCTTGTCCTTTTATACTTAACTTATACTTAATTAACATGGTTAAAATAATATCAACTTATAGTTATTTAACATGGTAAATATGTAAAAAGAAATTAATTTTCTTAAAAAACAAAGAACAAACCCTTTAACAGCCTTAATCAACTATGCACACCAACCCTATTTGTATTTGAGTTCATATGCTAGATTGATAGTCGCGGACACCATGATTACTTGAAACTTCACTTCAATTTTGTATCTAAAGAAGTGGTGTTGTCACACTGGAATGGTTAATGAAATTCTCGCCGTTAGTTTCAGAATTCTAAGTTTTACACATACTCATTTCACTCAATCGCTAAGAAAACAAAAGAACGGTTACTTATCTCACTCTCCCTGAATCCTATTATGAGTGAGATCTTACTGAGTACGTTTGTGTTTCTTTGTTTATTGATCACTGCCAGTTGTAATCTAGTTTTTAGTTTCTGTCCAAGTAATAGTCTTATAAATTGTTAATGGTATATTTCTGAGTACTATATATATACATTCTTTAGGTTTAAAATAAATACACATATCATGATAATAATGCCTTTTGTAATATTGAAAATCATCATTGATTCCACCATATATATACAAAAGTCTGACATAAACTCCTCTCAAATTATTCTTGCAATAACCATGGAAAAGATTTTAGGACTAGTGCCTAATGGCACAGTCAAACTTAGAAGGGTTTCTAGCAACTTCTACAAAAATGAATAATAAAGTATATTTTCAGGGTTTATGATATCTTGAACCAAGAAGCGGGACCATTTGGTTTTGTGACTTTACACATAATAACTTGTATTTTCTATTGGTACTTTAAATATATTACACTAATTTCCCATACATAGAAAGGAATGAGTTTATCATACTTCAAGTAGTGTGAGAGTAGAGGCTTAAGCAGGCAACCTAGGGTTCCATAATTATTGATTTTTCTTCATGGGACCACTTCTCCAATATCTTTATGGGATGAAGTTTCAAAATATATTTCTTAGATAAAAATTCACATAAATTAAACTGAAATTGAAGCTTTAGTAAAGTTGTATACGTGCAACTGAACTAAAAGATGCTTTACAACCATCAAAAGTTTTTGATTTGATCAGACAAATTGGAATTGATTATATGGTAACCAAAGTAACTCTATTAATTAGAAGAAAATGCACAAACAGTTTAAAAAATAATGGATAAATATATAAGTGTCATCGATCACTAGTACAAACATGGTTATATTAGCATATATATTGTAGAAAGCTCATCTTTATACTAACTAACCAGGCCTTTTTTATTTTTTAATTAATTAGCCTAGTGGAATTAGATTTTAATGCACATGAAACCCTTGGTTGGAGAAAGAAAGAAAGAAAAAAAAAAAAAAAAAAGAGGTTAAAAGAACAATGATACATATATATACGGATCTCAGGGTATGTGTTCAAGTTTGTGCAAGATCATAGTCTTTTCTTCTTTCTATATATAGTCTTACAAGGTATGGATCTTATGAAAAGAGAACTACATTAATACACTTAATTATTTATGGTTTCAGCTCCGAACAAATATCTTCTTCTTACTTTAGTTTTCACATTTATGAATTATGACATGAAAAGAAATGAAATGAGAGTGACTGGCTATGTTTTTAAAATTATCTTAGACGCTTGTTGATATAACACAACCCGGTTTGTTACCTAAGACTACATATTATAAAAAATTTCATTCGGTTCATGTCGGGTTATTAAAGTCTAGTTCTTTTTTTTCCCTAAATCCCAATGACTTTATTAAATTTTAAACAAACAAACAAGGCTTGGATTTATCTTTAAAAGCGGTGTTCTGATTTTAGGAAAAAATATGTTTTTACTACAAATACATATACAAGAGTCCGGTTTCTTACTAAACACAATGGGTGTATAATTAAACGACCTGAGCTACTCGAGATCGTTTCGAAAAAAGTTTAAAACGAGTCGAGCTTAAACAAGCTCATCAAGGGTATAAATAAGCTTGTTTAGTAAATGAGCCCAAGCTTCACCTATCAAACCCGATCCTATTAAGTGTGTCAATTATTTATATAATTCTTACTTGATATATAATAATAATTTATTAAAATTATGCTAAAATAACTTATATATATATATATACACACACACATAGGATTATGTTTATATATATATATATATATAATCATACTCAGTTAATCCACCAATAGCAAAAGCTGAGGTAGGGTCTGAGGAGGGTAAGATGTAGACAGCCTTATCTCTAACCCGTGGGAATAGAGAGACTACTTCCAGTGAGACCCCCGGCTCGATAATGGATTTGTATCAAGCCTTGGACATAAGGCACATAACACTTAACCATCGGGACAAACCCGATTGGTGCATGTATCCCCTTGTCTTTTAGCTATCAACGCCACCACATGATGCATGATTAACCACCCGTCATTTTAACGTTATTTTCACTAAATTAGTAAAATAACATTAAAATTAGTGCAACTTTACTTTTGCCCCCCGAGAGCCACACATATATACATTATATGTGCACAGTCGTAAGGGGCTTTTTATATATTATATATATATATATATATATATATATATATATATATATATATATATATATATATATATATATAGGTAGAGGATCCGGTAAGAAAATTGTTTTGTGTAGGAAGAGTAGGAAGAGTTTTCAACCGTTGAATCAAATCTGATTAAATATTTAGATCAAGGGCATAATAGACTTTTGTGTCAATTTATTAATTATCAAAAACCCACAATTTTAGCAACTAAATTAAGGATTTTAATGAGATTCAATTATCTAAAATAACTAATTCTTCCACACAATATTCATTCCCATAAAAATCAATCGGTTTCTTCAATTTTTTTCAGGTTTCTTCAATTTTTTTCCAATTAATAGATGATGGCAGAAGTTTTTCAAGATCTTTCGAATGGTAAGTCTTGTTTTATTTTTTTTAGATCATTTTGATTTGTATGAGGTTTATTCAGATTTGATAAAAAGTGTACATTTTTTTTATATATAATCAGATTTGAAGTCGTATAGATTGATTCCATTTGTATAGGAAGTTTTTTATTTTTTTTTTATTTTTATAGATTGTTTTAAACCGCTATAAAAAAATGATATCGTATATATGCGCAGGATGTTTGTTTTAATTCTGTTATTGTATAGATTGGTTTGAAGTTTTATGAATTTTAATGTTTTTTGTCGTTGTTTACTGAACGGTTTTATTAATTTTTAGTTATAAAGTGGAGTTTTTGAATTTTTAAATCTGTGTTTTAAAGTAAAAACTGTATAAGCAGTGTTTTTAATCTGATATGAATTAGTATATCACCAGTAGTGTTTTTTGTCTATACGTACAACTAATGTTGTAGTGTTTTTAATCAGATATGAATTAGTATATCACCAGTGGTGTTTTTTTATCTACACGTACAATTAATGTTTTTTTATCAAAACAGTTATCAGTAGTGTTTTTTATATAATACTATACATGTAGGAATACGTTGATTTTAGGGTAGACACGTAATACGAATCAGTAGTGTTTTTATGATACACATGCATTATGGTATTGTTATTTAAAATACGGATTTTGGCTGATTTTTTGTTTATTGTTTAGTGTATTGTTTTAAGTGTGTTTTTTATAAATTAAAAAAGTGGTGTTTATTCATAGTTTAAGTATGAATCACTCCTCGTTTTTTTTAATACAGCTCCATCATATTTCGTTCCTGAAGTAGACCAATCAATTATTCCAAAGCTTGGAATGAAGTTTGCGACAGTCGAGGAGGGTTATAATTTTTATAAGAAGTACGCTGATGCAAGTGGTTTTACAATTAGAAGTGCCACCGTAGTTAGAAAGGATGATATCATTCAAACCAAGTACTTTATATGCTCAAAGGAGGGTCATAAAAAACCGAAGCCGTTTGATTCTGCTAACGAGGAGTCTTCATCTAAAGGTGTACGTAAAGCACCATCGAAAAGGACAGGATGTCAGGCAGCCATTCGTATAAAGTTGGAGAAACATAATATGTATGAAGTATATTTTTTTAATGCTCAGCATAATCATTCCTTCGTTGAAGAAGATGATAGGCACTTTCTACCATCTAATAGAGGATTGACATACCAACAAGAGGAGGCAATAAGTTCGTTGGCAGAAATAAACATCGGGCCTGTTAGGGCTTTCAATATAATGAGGACGTTGTACGGTGGTTTTAACAAAGTGGGTGCCACCAAAACCGATTTTAAAAATTTTAGGAGGGATTTAAACAAATATGTTGGACAGAATGATGCAGATATGTTAATAAAACGTCTTAACAGAAAGAAAGAATATTTACGTAATTTTTCTTTTGATTTTTTTGTTAACGAAAAAGGTGAGTTAGCCGGTGCGTTCTGGGCTGACGAACAAGCAAAGAGGAACTTTCTTTATTTTGGTGATGTTGTATCTTTTGACGCAACATATAGGCGAAACAAGTAAGTTAAACATATTTGATTTTGTATTTTGTTTTACCATGTAAAGAGTCTTTTTAGTCAGAAGCAGTGTTTTTTTATCATAAAACACCACCAAAACAGTTACGAGTAGTGTTTTTAAACTACAACATATAGGTGAAACAAGTATGCTGAACCAGTACAATAACAGTAGTGTTTTTAAACTACACGTACAATTAATGTTTTCATAATATATGAATCATTAGTTTTTTATTTACAATTAACGTGTATATAATTTTTTCAGGTACAATATGATGTTTGTTCCTTTTACTGCGGTTGATAACCATAATAGGAATGTCACACTTGGTGCAGCAATTATTGGTAACGAGACTGCTGATACTTACAAGTGGTTGTTACGTGTGTCTAAGAAAGCTTTCGGCAACGCGCCACCTGTAATTGTCACTGATCAGGACCCGGCCATGAAGAAGGCAATCGAAGAAACATGCCCTGATAGCAGACATAGGTTATGTACTTGGCACATTATGGATAAGCTTGCGGTGAAGGTATGACATTTTTTCATAGTAGTGTCGTAACGTAACCTTTTTTTTTAATTTAAATAAAAATAAATCTTGCTTAAATTCTTTTTTTTTATCAGGTTGGGGCTGTATTATGCAATACCACTGATTTTAAGCAACGACTGTGTTTTATCTGCTGGACTGACTCCATTTTACCAGAAGAGTTTGAGAGTAAATGGGCTGAGATTTTAAATGATTACGGCCTAACGGATCATGATTGGTTGAATTCTATATATGCAGTTAGAGAGTCGTGGGTCCTTGCTTATTTCCGGCATGAGAAGATGTCTGGCCTCATGCGTACATCATCTAGGTCCGAGAGTGAGAATCATTTTTTTGGCAAGTTCTGCAATCCTGGGTGCACACTTGTTGAGTTCCTTGCACATTTCGATGCAGCTATAGAAGCGCAAAGGCATGAACATCGAAAAAACGACCATGACACTCGATACACTATTCCTGACATTTGGAGCGACTACCCATTAGAGAGACAGGCTTATCGTATATATACTCGTACGCTTTTTTTTGATGTTCAGCTTGAAATACAAGATGCAATACACAGTTGTGCTCAACAACGATTTGAGGAACCGAAAGAACCTGGTGGTTTTATGAAGTTTTTTATCAAGGATTGGACGCAGCTCACAACGAGTTTATATGAGGTTAGTAAACGTGTTATATTTTTTTAAACAACAGGCTATGATACTTTATTATATTATTTTTTATACTAACTAAGCTTATGTTTTGTTTTTACTATGTTTTGTATGTCAAATGTTTTTTTGTAGGTCATGCTTCGGAAAGAGGACATGAATATGTCTTGTAGTTGCCTACGATTTGAGCAGTTTGGGCTTTTATGCAGTCACATTTTTTGTGTTCTACGTATAGGCGAAATCAGGGAGTTCCCAAAAAACTATATTTTACCTCGTTGGACAAGGGAGGCGGTACCTAATGCAGCGCCCGGTGAATCTTTTTTACACGATAGCACAATGAATCGGAGTGAAGATGTTAACCGTGTTATCCGTGACATTACATATACCACGGAGACGTATATCAACAAGGTTGTAGAGCAGTTTGAGACGTTATGTAATTTTCGAGATCACATTAAAGAGTTCATGTCAAAGGCGATTGAAGCTAATATTAAAGCACCACGAAAGAGCCGTCGAGACAGGTTTGCAGAGCTATGTGGTGAAACTCCGGAATCTAATATAGTTGTTCGAGTCCCCGTGGGTACAAGGTTTAAAGGGATGAGCAAACCTAAGCGGTTTAGGTCGAAGCGTGAGCAAGCCATTAGTCAAGGAGCAAAAAAACGAAGGCAGTGTCAAAATTGTTTGGAATACGGTCACAACATTCGCACATGTCAAAATCCTAAGAAGGTTGCCAATGAGGATGATACATCGGGTGAAGAAGAACCAGGCGAGGATGTAGGGATTGATGATGATGAGGACGAGTAGTGTTTTAAAATTACAAAATAACGGGCAATTTGATGTTCCTTTTTTTTTGTTTTATTTTCCACGTTTCATGTTATGCTACCTTCTTTTTGATATTCTTTTTGTTGCTGTATAAGTGTGATGAAACTATTCGGATTCAATGTTTTTTTATTTACTTTTTTATATATTTTGTCAAAAATGTTTTGAGTAGCGTTTTTTAACTAAAAACATCTAGCCGAAACAAGTAAGTTTGCACTAGTTAATTACCGGTAGTGTTTTTAAACTATAGGTGACGAAGTACAATTAATGTTTCTTAGCAAGAAGTACTAATTGAACCGTTTTTAACTTTATGAGTCCCTAGTGTCTTATAGAACCGTTTTCTACCTATATGGCTTTAGACCAAAAACAAGATCCGGATGTAATACAGCCATTTCTAAGTCCTTAACTATAACCGTTTTATATGGGCATGTTTGTTTAAAATGTACGAATACATAGTGTTTTATACGAATAAATAATGTTTAATACAATTAAGTAGTGTTTTACACGAGCAAGTAGTGTCTTTTAAAATGCTTTCGTTTACTTCTTTTTTTATAAAGGAGAATTGCAATAATAACGAACTTTTTTTGCACTATATTTGTAATTTAACCATAGTGTTTTTTTTAAATCAAATATCCAAAAAACACAATGTAACATCATCCAAAACATAATCGACCTAATCCAAAACATAAAGATAAACCAATATTTTTCCAAATCTCAAAATAAAAGTCATTTTTTTCCCATTGAAGGCCCCAATCTTTCACGGATTCGATCAACCGCGGTCTTCTCCAACTCTCGCCTAGTAGCATCCGGTAATTGGTAATATTCGTACACTCCTAACTCAACATCCGGTCTGTATAAATTGACATCACTTAGTAGGATTTTTGCAACATACTTCCTCCTTAGTTCATTAAGTTGTCTTTTTTGGGTCCCCAACAATTCACCTTGTTTGTTGCACTCATTAGAAAAGCCGCAATTCCATTCCCTAAGAAGCTTACCCTTGTAGGTCTCCATGTGTCTCATTACGAAAACACCACAGTCTACATCATTATGGGCCGTCTCCCACGCTAGTTTCAACCGGTACGGAATTGTTTGCTTAACCCAATTTGCACTAGTGTGGCCCACTGATTTTAGGTAACCAGCGAAAGCTCCTGTCTGGTAAAAAAAAGTCTGTTACTATAAACAGGTAGATAAAAGTAAATTCAAATAATGGGTACAATTGGGTACAAATAAGGGATTTTTATTTTTACCATTTTTTCTGGCCAAAGTTTGTATCTCGCCTTGAAACCATCCGTTAGTTGCATGTTATCAATCACAAGTGTGTCATGTGTCATGAGGTTAAAACACATAAGGTAGAAATGGTTCGACTGTAAAATGGGCACGAAAATTAGATCGAACCCAACGATCGTTTTGCTCTCCGTCCATTCCAAACACGATACCATGCTTTCCTCAAAGTGTTTTATCCTCACCCTGACCGGTGCATCATAATCGGCTTGGTCCTGGTAACACAAAAAAAAAAAAAAAAAAGGTAGTGTTTTTAAAACAGATTCATGAAAGTAGTGTTTTAAAACAGGATATTTAAAGGTAGTGTTTTAAAACATACCAACATATTAGGCGGGCAGAACAAGCATTTTGGTGACCCATCGCTCCTATACTTTTCTTCATAGTTCAACACCGCTGCCCAAGCGCTCAATACCTCCACTTGAAGCCATTGTCCCGGCGCAACCGACTCAAGTGCGCCCCTCATAATCGTCAAATCCCAGGTTGTTTTGAAGATAGGTGTCCTATGTTATTATGGACATGTTTTTTCAAGTTAGGAAACTATAAACTAAAGGTATATATACATTAGAAACTTACCACGGGTCAGCCCAAGCGGCGAATACATAGGTGCTCACGCGTGACTCGGCCAGGTCATACAGCGCCACCCCTACGAACATACCGGTACGGTGACCTTAACGCTTCGGGTAATTTTTTTTGTCGCACCGGCCTACCCCTCTTACTGACTTTCCGATCAACTTTCTACTTTTTAATCTCAACAATTCGTTCAGTGACATTTGTTGTTTCAGGATCAGTATCAAAAACTTTTGCAAGTGGCTCTGGTGTTTTTTGTTCATATTGGGCCATGACTTCATCCGCAAACTTTACCAACTGTGAATCACTTATATCCCATTCCGTGGCGTCACCTAATAAAAACAGTGTTATGTCACAGAATTCAATTTCAAAATCTAAAACTTAGAAAATACAAAATATGTGCGTCTTACATGTTTCTTTGTTCGCTTTCGTACCCTCGCTCGTTTTTTCAGGAGCGTATTTTGATAACAAAACCGCCCATTTTTCATTTTTTTCCTTAATCACACTGCTATCTGGGTATTTGCAAACCGCCTCTGCCAATGTGTCATTGATCCGCTCCACGTGATCCTCAAATTGTCTAAAATATATCTCTAATAGATGCCCATCCATCTAATATTTGTTTTTGAAAAAATAGAAAAATGTTCAATAAATATTTAACACTATACAATTTAACATTATACAACTTAACATAAAACACCGAACAAAACAATTCAATAATGTTGTAGATAAAACTTACAATGTCCGGTGAAACACCCGGTTGCGTCGAAATGGGTTGTGATACTATATCTTGTGTATCAGCAAGAGAACCATATTCTCCTTCAGCACGGTAGTAGTTCTCTATATCCGTAGTGTCGTCAGGGATAAAAGCACCATCTACTCAAAATGTTTGTACCAAAAAATATCAAATTATTAACAATGTTATATACAATGTGGAGTGTATACTAAAACAAATAATCAACTTGCCTTGTTCAACGTCAAATAGCGTATCACACTCGCCGTTGATCTTAGCATTCACCTCAGAGCCTCCAACAGGTACAGTATCTACCAAAAACAGTGTTTTTATAAATCAGATGAATGACACATATTTTTTTTTATAAAAATAAAATAAAATAAGAAACATGCCTTGATGATCGTCATCTGCTGTATCGCCTATGCTATTAATCTTAGCCTTTCCCTCAGATCCTCCAACCGGTCCACTACCTGTCAACAGTGTTTTTATAAAATAAGAAAATGCCTTGATCATTGTTTACCAGACCAGAAATCCAGCTAAGGAACAAGTATTACAACTAAGTATTATATATAAATGTACAGTGTTTTAAAACAGTTATGCCATAAAACAAATTATACCTTCTTTATCGCAATCACCCGTAGCACATTTAACAATGCCTTTGCCATTAATCTTAGCCTTTCGATCAGATCCTCCAACCGGTCCACTGCCTGTCAACAGTTTTTTATAACTAACTATTATGTATATTAAACAACAGTTGTTTACCAGACCAGAAATACAGCTAAGGAACAAGTATTACAACTAAGTATTATATATACGTATACAGTGTTTTAAAACAGCTATGCCAAAAAACAAATCATACCTTCTTTATCGCAGTCACCCGTAGCACATCTAACATTGCCCATTTCCCCTTCCCTCTGGAACATTTTACAGTTTCACCGCTGCCCTTCTTGGGTTTATTTCTATTTGTCTCTAACGTAACAGACAATTCTTCTAACCTTTCTTGGTCTACATTCTCGATCACATACATACCCTCCTTGGATGTTGAAGCGTCTTGGTCATACGCAAAAGCCACCTGAAAGTTATAATCATTTTTATTATGAGTGTTTTTTTATTTATTGATATGTGTTATCACCTAAAACGCATAATATGAACATTTTAATAGCCAAAAAAGACATACCGCAAGTAACGCTAGAGGACCGTTGAAGTTTTTTTCACCGTCCCAATCCTTAACACTCTTGTTCAAACACCTTATCACGTATTCACACCAGTTTAACTTTCGTATATCAACACGGGGCGGAACAGACGAAAGAAACCCTATGTTCACGTTGTTGTTATGGGTTGTTAAACCCATCACTGTGTTGAACAAAATCAGAAAGTTTAATCTAAATTCCATCCCAGAATCGTCTTCACAACTACAACACTCCACCATGTAGTCCGCCAAATTCTTCGGTGAAATCCGTGTATTCTTATTAAACTGTTTCCTGAAACACTTCACAGCAGGGATATTTATCCTTGCCCTTTTAACTTCAACAACCTCCTCTTTACCGAGTGGTATACCCAATAGCTTATGAACAAACTCAGGCGTAAACCTAATTGAATGGGTCGGTTTAAGATGTAGCACGCTTCTTGAATGGTCATAATTTGATGCCAACCATTGACCCATCATTGATGGTATTGTCTCCAACTTCCAATTCAGAATTGCACCAAATCCCATTTGCTTAACAGCTTCTCTTTGTCCCTTTCTCAAACTTTTAACCACATCGGTAATGTTACCTACAGGAGTGTTTTTTTATGTCAGACTAAAAGTGTTATTTAACATTCTTAACCCAAACTTTGACTGATATATTTTATACCTATGACAGTGTTATTGTTTTTTTTTTTTTTTAGGTTTCATGTATATTTTACCTGGTGAGCTCTTCAACTTAATTTTGTCCCCCGAATATTCTTTGTACACATACGGTTGTGAGCTCTTCACGCATTTCACCTTCATTGATGTCTTCAAATTCAGATTACATGACTTCCCCTTAACCGCCTTCTCCTTTTTCTTCATATCTTTACGATCATCAACCTTTGCTTTCTTTTTTACACCTTTTTCTTCATGTCGGGACACCTTCCTTTTCTTCGAATCGCTTTTTTCAGACAATTGTGCAGTATTAATCACTAACTTTAATGGCGGGCTCATAAAGTCGTCATCAGATCCTTGAATGAAAAGTTTTACAAAACACTACACATTAATTTACCAAACAACATAGATGCGACATATAACAAAAATATTTAACAATCTAACATAATACCTGCTTCAACAACTTGTTCCTGTATTGTTTCTTTGTATTTTTTTTCTACACTTGCCGGTCGACTTTGTCGTCACGATCCGTTCACTCTTCAGAT
Organism: Ambrosia x helenae; assembly: GCA_030844895.1. Classification (NCBI taxonomy): domain Eukaryota; kingdom Viridiplantae; phylum Streptophyta; class Magnoliopsida; order Asterales; family Asteraceae; genus Ambrosia; species Ambrosia x helenae. Next base: position 12,577,853 of record CM061234.1, read on the forward strand.
TCTTACTATCATTCACCTTAGCGTGCCGCCCAACTAGCATTTAAAACAGTGTTTTAGAATCAAAGCAGTTTTTTAAATAATACAAATTTAAAAAAAAAACTGTTTTTTAATGCACATATTATGAAACTGTTTATTTAATTTTTTTTTCAAAAGCTACAGTACCAACCTTTATTTTTGGGAGTGTCCATTTTCGTTTTTTCAACTTCGAATGGTACCTTTATTACACGTATTCCAACATCCATATTGCTATTCATGTTACCTGATTTACGGCGCCCTTTGTCATGTACCAAAGAAAGTCTCTCATTCAGTTTATGTCTTGCTTCAGCTGCCGCCAAATCCATCAGTTCCATATCTCAAAGAAAACATAACCAAAACTTAGATGTTATAACTTGATAACACAACATATAATGTTTCATATTTTAAACCAATGAATAAAACATTATTTAAAACACTACAATAAAAAAACCATCTACAAAATTATCTAAACCCAAAAACTTAGATGTTCTAACGAGTAAATGCTGAATAAAACACTTTTTTTAAAACACTACTATAAAAAAATCATCTACAAAATTATCTAAAACCCAAAAACTTAGCTGTTTTAACGAGGAAACAAACGTATAATGTTTTCATAATATATAAACACTGCATAAAACACTATTATGTAACACTATTATCTAAAACCCAAAACTTAGGTATTATCAAAAAAACCTACTCAAGAACATGATTCCCCCCTAAAAATGATTCTTGAAACACACTCAACCTCAAGCATCATAAAACACCCGAAAAAAAACCTAATTATTAAAAAAATTAATCAAAATCAGTTAAATCCGTACCTGTGAGGGTAGATGTAGGGTGTATTGGTGTCTGATTTCCCTCCATTTGATTCGTTTTTTTTTTCGATTAAGTCTGGACCAAACGAACGGATTTTTTGGGTGTTTTATTTCCTTCCCTTTTGCGTGCTCTGTTTTACCACGAGTTAGATCTGTATAAGAACACTATAGATATTAGGTTTTTTTGATTTGTTTGTTAGTGATAAAGAAAGAAGAAGATGGAATAGACCTTCGTGATATTTACAGAGAGATAGAGAGAGGGATGAGTAAAATAGGATAATATTTATTAATAATGCTTGAATCAAGGAGTGGTTAATAGATATATAAATTAAAATGTCTTTTCTACCCTCTTTTAAAACACTAATTAGACCATCCTACCCCTAACCATTAATTTATAATTAATATAATCTTAACTAGCCTAAACTTTTAATCTAAACCATCAATTTCTAGATCAAACGGTTGACAACACTTCCTACTCTTCCTACACAAAACAATTTTCTTACCGGAACCCTACCCTATATATATATATATATATATATATATATATATATAGGGAAATTATAAACTGAAAACCCCCTTGAGTTAAGAAAACTAAGAAAACCCTTGTAAAAACCATCTAAAATTTTGTAATTTTTTTTGAAAAAAATACACAAGGTAACATACATGTTTTTAAGTGTTTTGGGCCAAAAAAATAAAAAAAGCGCCGAACGAATGTTTTTAAAAAAAATAAACAACGCAAACTTTGTAACAGCGATGTTAACATATGTTAAAAGGCAGAAAACATATGTTAACAGCGCTGTAACATATGTTAAAAAACAGAAAACATATGTTAACAGCGCTGTTACAAAGTTTGCGTTGTTTATTTTTTTTAAAAATATTCGTTCGGCGCTTTTTTTATTTTTTTGGCCCAAAACGCTTAAAAACATGTATGTTACCTTGTGTATTTTTTTCAAAAAAAATTACAAAATTTTAGATGGTTTTTACAAGGGTTTTCTTAGTTTTCTTAACTCGAGTGGGTTTTCAATTTATCCTCCCCCTATATATATATATATATACATATATATATATATACATATATATATATATATATATAGGGGAAGGCTAATTTGAGAACACATATAAAAGAGCTGCTAAATTAAGTTTTCTTTTAGGTGAAGGAAGTATGACCGCTTCTATTGTAACAAAAGATTCCCCTTTTATGTGGAAAAGGCCCGTATCAATAATTATGTATTTCGTGCGAACCGCGGGAACGCTATCTAAAACCATTCAAATTCAAATTTTCTTTTTACATTTATCTTTATTATTAAAATACCGTCTCAAAAACACAATTTACGCGTAAAAATTTAAACGTATACGAAAATAAATTGTTTTTACACATGTGTAAATTTACTGTTTATACATGTGTAAACTGCTTCATTTACACATGTGTAAAAAGTTAATTTTTGAGTGTTTTTACAAGAAAATATGAAATTTCTCTAAGGCATTTTTGTTTGCTAAATCGCCTATTTTCTTGCATATTCTTTTTTGCATTTATACATATATGTATATACATGTCTAAAACTACAAAAAAAATAGTGTTATACATACATATTTAGTAATGTACATACATACATGTGTAAATGTGTAGAAATGATTTCACATACATGTATGGAAATAAAAATTGTGGGTAGGAGCATATTATTTTAATGTATGTATGTGTCTATATGTTTTAAAGTTTATAAGTATCATACATATATGTTTGACAATATGCACGCATGTATAACTAAAAAATTGTAATATACACATATGTAAATGTCTAGATGTACACAGCCTCAACAGTCTTCAGTCATGCAACTTCTTCTCCACACACAGATCAACAACACTCTGATAGCGATACCCATAATACCTCCAGTCATCTCTGTAGTAAATTTGCTGCTTGTATAGTTTCTTCAAGTCAACTCTTGAAAGATTAACGAGATGCATAGGATCATAAATTCTAAGCAGACACTTTTCTTCTTGATCTTCCATAACCGCTTCTGTTGTATCGTTTTCCACATACCACCATTTGAGATTGCCAACACATTCTGAGGCATCTTCTTGAGAGAAACTTTCTTCAAGCACTTTACCGGTTTGTAGTACATCTTGACCCATGGCTTGTTAGTTCTTGGATCACTACGTGTCTTATCAAATACAAGTTTCCCTTTCGGCGGCTTGACCATCTCGAACTTGTTCTCTTTAACTTCCTTTCTCAAGACCCTCTCTAATGTGTTTGCTCTACCATCATTCCTCGGATTAATCAATTCCCTCTTCGCAAGATCTCTCAATTCTAACAAAGGTAAGGAATGAAAAGACTTGTATTTATGCGGTAGATACTGGACACCCTCATAATGCTTGATCACAAACAGCTTGAGTTCAGAGTCAAAAAACCAACTGATTATGCCACTAGTGAATTGTCTTGAGTTTATGGCATCATAATCACACTTATACTTGATCGGCTTTGGAAATTTCTTGTGCCAAAGCTCTTTCATCTTTTTCCAATACTCTTTCCTCTCAGCTTCCGGATCCTACTTAATATTCTCCTCACCAACCTTCTTTCTCAGCTCATTCAGATCTTCTTCAACTTTCTTGTCACAACCCTCGATAACGCTTTTAGTGAAAGGTTGCTTAGGAACTATAACCTCACTAACATCATCTTCCATATCACTACCACGTCAACTTCTTGAGGGTTCTAATCTTCCAGATTTCCAGGAATGAACTCCCCTTCTTCTAAATCGAAAAGTTCACCATGATCGGATTCATCTGACATTAGACTCGTGTCCTTCAACCTTTCTACACATTCTTGTTCTTCAAACAGTGCATTAAAGTGAAACTACGACTCTAGAAAGATGTCATCAAAGATGGGAATGGTTGAATCTGTTGGTTGCTTGCCTTGAGCTTTCTCAGATAACCCTGCTGTACCACTAGACTCCCCCTAAGTGAAAGCTAGCATCCCAAGTGTTGTTGAAGCACTTGGTGGCTCACTCTCTCGTGAATGGTTGGAATCATTGTCTGGATCATCTTCACAACTCTTGGTTCTATGTTCGTCTTCTTTACAAAATGTCGCCCCATGCGGCAACTCATTGTCTGGATCAACTTCATCAAATCTGCATTCTGCGTTAGCATGGCGCGATCATAAGCTTGAGCCCTCTGCTACAACTCATTGTCTGATTAGCAATCACCACCTGAGCATTTAACTCTACAACTCTACGTTCCAACCTTGTAAATCTTTCCCTATCAGGTAAGTTAGAATCCAATGAAAAATCAAGGGAAGAAAGATCAAAGTGAAGTCCTGTAGAGACGGGTGGAGCTGATGTAGTAACAGTTGTAGTCATAGGCATTGTAGAAAGTGGCTCTGGTGTAACTACAGTAGACTCAACAAACATAGATACCACATGGGAGGTTGCTGATGAACTTGAAGGTGCAGAGACCGCAAGTGAAGATTCACCAACATGCCCAGCGAATGGCACTATGGTGGTAACCGGCACATCTGAAACTGCCGAAGTTGAAGTTCCAGTTTCATTATTAATATCCGTAATGTTATAAGAAAATGTAGTTAGGATTGTTTTGCTTTAAACTTCTGAAATAGCTTTTGAATTTGATATTTGTAAACGTCAGCCCTAGCTGGGTTGGGGTGTGACATTTACCCCTCAAACCCTTAGTGTTCTTGATTACCTCACTTAACTTCTCATCCGTAATAGCACTAGATGATTCAAAACTAATAGCCTGTTTAACCTCTTCAGTTTTCTTAACATTAGACCTAACCTTCTTCTCTAATGGTCTAGGTTCATACGTCTCATCAGTTACCTCCTTCTCACTAGACAAGATTACTATTCAGAGGAGGTGGGCCATCTTGATAACCTATGCCAGATCGTTTAAGAATAACATTGCACATATACTTAGTGCTACTACACTGATCAACCTGCCTATTGAGATTGCTTACCTTAATTTTCAACTAATCTATCTCTATGTTTTTCTCAGCAATTATTGATTGTTTATCAGCTATAGCTAGTTGAGCTAAATTTAGGTAATCAATCTTTTCCTTAAGCACGTAATTTAAATCCTTGAGGTCTTTCTGAGCAGCTTTCAATTTACTCTTAAAACCACTCTCTCTAATCTTATTGCTTAGATTGGTCCCTTTCTCCTGATCTAACAGGGCAACTAAACTGGTATTGTGTTTGGCTATCTGCTCATTTTCATTAATTAGTAAAGCTAGTCTCTTTACCTGTCCCTCAACATTGACTTCATTAACCTCAGCTTCCGACTTCACCTCTACCTCATTCACCTCTTCAGTAATCTCTGAGATAAAAGCTTGATTGATAGAACCATCTGCACCATCCAACACATGACTCCAATCATAAGTACCATCATGCTTGGCTACAAGTAACGTCTTTGAGTTGTTGTTGCTATGAGAAGGCACAACTGAGGAGCTTTGCCTTACAGTATTTCCCCAGTTTAGATTTTGTGTTAGTGTCCAAAGCTGTGACAGTTATAGCACTTCACCTTCGACTTATCAAAACCTGCTCTTCAACCAACTAGCTTTCTACCAGTTCGGTGCATAAACTGTTTTGCTCTCCTAGAGATCATGGAGAGATTCCACTGAATATCCATTTCCTTCAAGTCATCCGGATCAATCTAATCATAGTCTTCATCAAACACGGTTGTATCATTAATCTTCCCCTGAATGTAATTCTCATATGACGCAACAAAGGATGATAAGACTGCAAGTTGTTGTTCAGCTAATTGAACACTCATAGGCATACACTTGCAGGACTTGTGGTTACACCATGAATAAGAACTGCTTGAACCACTGTTGCTCATTCCTTCATCCCTACCAGATGGGATGTCCTTTATCTTAGTTGATTCACCTAAAGTAGACACGAAACAACATTAACTGTCAACATCCAAAACTATCTACCTGAGTTCTCACCTGAAAAATGCAGTTGCATTTCCACTACCACTAGATAGCCCTTTGATGACGGTTTACCATGATAAACTTCCGAATCTTGAACCTGATCATAACCGGCATCCTTTCACTGCATGGAAAGATTATAAGCTCTCAACTTCCCAATAACTTCATCAAGTGTGGATGATTCATAAGATGAATTTTCCTTGATCATTAGTGGAGACATCCCATTTAGGTGATAAAGAGCCCAAGATCTTGTTGCTTTACTCTAACGTAGCATAGTGAATTTGATGATTTCCTAGCTCATTAACTAGATGATAAAACTTGTTGATTGTATCCTCTAAACCTTCTCCTTTCATATGCCTAAACACAACAAATTCCTTTTTCAGTAAGTCTATCTTCCCTTTCTTCACATTCTCATTTCCCTAAAACCTGTTTTCAAGAGCTTCCTAAAAATCTTTTGCATCTTTTTACTTCCTGAAATTATGTAGGATCTCTTGAGGAAAACTCATAGTGATTGCAGAATGTGCTTTGTTTTCAGCTTCATACATGGCCTTATCTTCTTCAACCATGTCTTTAAACGTAATGGTGATTGTTTGACCTTCAGTAATTCTAGTGGGTTTGGAATAGCCGTTCTGAATAAACAACCACAAACGCATGTTATGGAACCTTGCCCATTCTTCAAACTTGTCTTTCCACCAGTAGTAATTGTCAACTAAAATCATTTTAGGTGGAGAGTTAGATTTTCCAACCTCATGGTCCATCTCAACAAGTTTGTTTAAAATCGACAATTTTATTAAAGTTTAATAGTTTTTAAGTTCAATTAAAATGTCCAAAGCACAGGCAAAAGTTTCTGTTATGTTCTGTTTGAATATTGATAATAGCGAAGATGGCTATTAATAAAGATGCTTGATTAATGAAGAGGCTCTTAAAATCCTTTTGAACGAAGATCCTGAATAATGAACAAGCAACCAAATGAAGACCCTAAACAAGCAAAGATGGTCACTTAGCGAAGATGAGTTATCTTCTCTTATAAACTAATGTCGTGAGAATATTAACTTCGATTAACGTACCTGCTCAAACCCTAAATCAATCTTTTAGCCTAAAGCACTCTAAAATCACTGAAAACCTATTGTGAACAATCGAATATAATGAGATGTGAATTATTATGGTCAAAAATTGAAGATTCACATGTAAAACAAGTTCAAACGATTCAAATGGATCGATTAACAAGATTAATCCGATCTATCAAGGTGCGGAATCCCTTGATAGATGTTTATGCAACTAAAGAATCGAATAAACAAGAACACGAATAATACTTCAAATGCGTAGTATCTTTGATTACTTGTCAACAGGATTACAACCAATAATACCACAAAGTGTGTTACTTTACCAGCAACCCTCGCCTACACCCAAAGTCTTGTGTTTATACATGCACAAGATCGTGGGCCTAAGACCTACAATGATGATACCCTTGTAGCGAAGATGAGCATATCATCGCTACATAACCTAACTTCGCTTCTCTTCATGTTCGCTAGGGTATTAACAAAAAAAAACTATCATATTCGTTATTATAACACTAACGAATATGTTAGAAAAAGACTTAATGGTTATCAACCACAAAATGACCAACTATCTAGAGAAGCGTTTGTCACACAGAAATGCATGAACACAGTTGGGACAGGAGAGATAGAAAGCATGAATGGTACTTTTTGGTCTATGGGGTAGTTGAAACTGTGCGATTCCAATCTTAGATGTAAGTCTTTGCAATTCAGCATCGACTGCCATCTGAGTGGATGAAGAAGGCATAGAAGCTGCAAATGAGACAGACTCAGTGAAGATCACAGCTCTCGCAGTGGCTGATTGAGAGGATTGGGTAGTGGTTGCTGTAGTGGTGGTTGTTGTGATTGGTTGGGTTTTGGTTTCGGATGGAGTTGATGTAGTAGGGAGATTGATGGTCAGTTTGCTTAGAATACCGTTTTTCTTTGCTTCTTCGGCAACTGAGACATTTTAGGTTCACTAGACGAAGGTTTGGCTTTACGCTTTAAGGTCTTTCTTCTTCAAGCTCTTCGTCTAAATCCTCATACTAATCATATACTCCGGATCTATTCTTTCTTCTCTCTCTTTTCACAGCATGTCACGTTCTTGTAGGGTCGCAAGCTCACGGATCTTCCTCAATCTTTTCTCTTCTCTGCTTTCCTTCAAAGCCTTCCGAAGATTTCTAGTATCCTCATCTTCATCGGCGGCTTCACTATCATATTCATCTCCTGGTGGTTCAGTGGCTGGAACATCTTCAATATTCATGATCACTGGCAATTGATTCACCTTGCTTGCCCAGATCACGATTCACCTTGCTTGCCCAGATCACGTCTTCTAGTTCCTGAGGATTCAGCTTCAACATTTGAGGAACTATGAGCAACAAGTGTTGGTTCTCAAGACATTGGCGCAGAGATTCCTGACACAGTAGTTGCAGACGTGGCTGGTGTGTCAATAGGGGCTTCACGGGTCGGTGAAGGTCTAGGGAGATTTCCTTGTGGACCTTGACCACCCCGGTCATCGTTTCGTCCATCTCCTCCCTGAGGTTGAACAACCTCAACATCTGAATCACTGACTGCATTTCTCCAGTGATTATTGGGAGGTGCATGATATAGTTCACTTTTGCAATGTGTCCAATCATTCTTTTAGAAGCAGGTTCTTCTCTCTATTTATAAGGATGTTAATAAAGGTTGTTATTATTTATTTAAGTCATTATGAAAGATATGTAAATGTGCATATATGTATATTGTTCATGTTAACTAATGAATGTTATTTGATTAAACATACGAACTATCTCGTATGCAAGTTTAGAATCAGAATGGATTATATAAACGAGGTTAAGTAAGCGGAGACATAATGAAAAAGTGAACAAAATATGTTATATCTTTTGCACAATGTTTAACATAAAATTGAACATGCATATTTGAATAATTGTGGATGAATATGATATAATGTGTGTTTTGACAAATGTATATGCAGATTCAGATTCTAGAAAGAAAATATCATCAAACAAATTTGAAGCAGTGGCAATAACGTCAAGTCAAAAGAAGGTTATAAAAAAAGGACAAGTGACGCTCGATTCGTACACGATTCACACCACATTATCTTTGGATGGGGAACAATAAACCGTCAAATAGACAAAAAGAAGCGGTTATAAGAATGGGGTTTAGAAATATTTGCATCCAAAAACATATGGTTTATCGGCAAAGTTGGCACACTACGTTGTCGATAATTTTGTATGTAGGTGGTCGGTGGTAAAATGGCTGGTAGGTATTATGGATATTGTTGTTATCGTTTTGTTTTTGTGGGTGGATACGTTGACAGAAAACTTGTGTAGTTGAATGTTGAAAACAGTTGTGTACAAAAAAAGTTTGTTAGTTGGATGATGTTGAATGCAAATATGCATATTTTTTTGTTGGTATTATATGTTTTTTATGGATTGATTATGCTAGTGATTTTTTGTATTTTTAGCGTATGTAAATTCGTATGATAAGAAAATTATCATATGCACATGTGCATAGTTATAATTAATGAATGCACATTATTGGTAATGAATATGTGCATATGTTAAAGTGTTATAAAATGATTTATGTTGAAATGTAATAATGCACATGGAGGTAACACACATGTACATAAATATTAATAATGCACATGAGGGGTAATGCACATTTGAATATGGTGAAGGTTTATATTAAATTGAATAATATATGTATCTAGGGGTGCAAACAAGTCGAGTCGAGCCCGAGCTTGACCAGGCTCGAGCTCAAACTCGGTTAACTTATGAGAGCTTGAGCTCGGCTCGATTCGAGCTTTGTTTTTAAAGCTCAAGCTCGGCTCATTAATAATTCTCAAGATCGAGCTCGGCTCGTTTATTATCTATTAGTTAATATATTAAATAAAAATAATATAGATAATAGTTCGCTTAGGCTCAAGAGCTCGATAAGTGAAGATCGAGCTCGAGCTCGTTTAATAAACAACTTTAAATGACGGCTAAATATTATTAAATATAAAAAAATCCAATATTACACTAAGGCTCGACGAGCCTAACGAGCTTCATATACTAGGCTTGAGCTCGGGCTCGATAAATAAACGAGCTTTGTTTTAGGCTCACGCTCGGCTCGAGCTTGATAAGTCTCGGCTCGTTTTGAGCTTCTTACTAAACCGAGCTCAAGAAGCTCGCTAATGGCTCGACTCGTTTACACCCCTATATGTATGGTTAATGTTTTAGTCATGATAAATGTTTATGGGTTATATAATAAATTGACATATGCACGTGTGGGGGAGTATAAATAATGAACATGTTGAGTAATGCACATTAAAAAATAACATGATGGAATTTGTATTATGATTCGAAATAATATAGATATGAGAAATGTATTAAGGTTTAAAAGGTACATGGTTTGAAATGATGTACACACTAGTATTGTATTATGGGTGTCAACGTCAAGAAGACATATGCACATGTGCATAAATAAAAATAGTGCACATGTTGAGCAATGCACATGCGTGTAGGTTGAAATATTTAACAATTATACATTGTAGATATGAAATAATGAAGATATGTATCAAATATGTAATGGAAATGTTTTTTAAAGTAAATAATACAAAAACTGATTCAACACAAATTATACTCAAATTGAGTGATATTCATAAAACTTTTTTACATCAAATAATGGATGTTTAAGAATGGCTAGGTGCATTACGACGCCTGGATGAACGTCTAGGTGGTTGTTCATGGTCAGCTATGTATGAAGGGTCCTCAATATCATCATAAGTATTTTCATTAATATCAGTATCCGGATAATCATCATCATTGTCATATATTAACATCATCATTCCAATCAGCATCTTCTTTTGAGCATAGTATGTATCATGGGTCGGATGTTAGAAGGAATTGTCCAATTTTTTTTTTCTTTTTGTTTTTCAGTATGCCGATACGGATGGAAAATCTAGCTTTTGTCACATATGTGTTGTACATTATCACAACGTCGTCCTAAATGATCAAATGTACTATCTACAATAGGTGTGTATTCAGCATAAACATCAGGTATCCAGTATGATGTGTCATTATGTATAGCATAAACAAAAGATTTAAATGTTCCTGTGTATAGTAGAAAACAAGATAAAAGTGACAATTATTAAGTTAGGTTGTATTATGTGGTGTTAAACATGTTATGCAAATGTGCATTATTAACAAACAGAGACCAAATTGAGTTATGCACATGTGCATATATATAGTTTGGTAATATGGTTGTAATTTAGTATTATATTTGGTATTATCTTACATATACGTATGTGTATGTGTGCATTGTAACTGATTAAACGACATAATACCTTTGGTGTTAGATCGTATGAACTGCATATGTTTGTCAACTCATGTATATGTTGTTGCGGTTGATTGAGAAGTAATATCATATGTGACCGATGGTCCATAACTACTTTTGTTAGCTGATGTAGACGTGGATTATGCAGACTTCTATAATAGAAATATCGTGTTTATTTTTGTATTTGACGTAGTGCCTTCAATAGAATTAGTTACTCTAATATCAATGGTAGTCGAAAAAGATTCGACATAAGAGGAATTGGAAGACGCCAAACTGCAGAGGTGTTAGGGTTTACAGGATGGTGAAGACGCAGTGGTGATACCGAGGTGTTAGGTTTTACGGGATGGTGATGAGGAAGAAGGTGTTAGGGTTTCATGATGGTGAAGATGTTGCGTGTTTATTTTTGCGTGTGTGTGTGTGTGTGTTTTTCTAATTACAAAAATACCCCATGTTCAAATTGGTTTCTTGGTTCTCTTCATATATGGTGATTCTCAAATGATCCAAATTATATATATATATATATATGTGTGTGTGTGTGTGTTATAAAACAATTATAAAATATTAATACAAAAAATAAAATACAAATTTCAAAATGCTTGTTTAGGAATAATACCTCCTTAATCTCATGTAAATAAGATTATTCAGTCACTCTCTTTTACACACTCATTTCCTATCATTGACCAAAAAAAAATTATTTTCACGTCGTAGGGTGATCCTAAGGAGAATTTCCATTTTCATGACTAGTTTAACAGTGGTCAGTTTTACAATTAGATTTAGCCAACGCTGTCATTAGTGGTTATAGAACTCACATGTGAAGGTAATCATCTCAAGGAAAGTCGAATTCATGTCTTTGATTCTTCACTAGTGAATAATTGTTAAGGTCGATGGATCCTCATCACCGCTGGCAGTGGCGAAGCTTGACCCGAAGGTTTGGGGGGTCGGAAGTCACTGGGGGTCGGAAGTCACTAGTTTTGGGGGGTCGAAAACCAGTTTCGGGGGGTCGAAACCCTATATTTTCAAAATTTTCTATACGAATACTATATAATCGGAACTTCTGCGCGAAAATCCGGGGGGGTCGGCCGCCCCTACTATCCTTCGCCAGTGACCGCTGGTCATGATTCCAATTTGGGTGTGAAGAACATTTAGGCTGTCGGATTTGGTTGGAACTACTTCCAAGCGGTAGTGAATGCGTTACAAAGTGCAAATCACATGACCATTCATGTATTTTTTAAAAACTAGAGATTGAGCAAATAAAAAAAATTAGTTAACCACAAGGACTTTCTCTTTTTTGAATTTATCGTCCCTAAGGTTTGGCCAGTTTTGCCACAGCAGTCCAAAATAGTTTTTCTTTTACATTTGGATCCTTCAGGTTTACTTTTTATTGCGAAATTTGTCCCTGACACTTACCCTAGTTAAATACTGTCGCTAACTCTGGGGTATTTCTATCTTCTTGCCTTACTCCAAAACCACAACCAAGACCAAAACAAAATCGTACACGTTATATGACCTGGTACTTGAAAACCTCCCGGAATCAACACCACCAACCACCACAAATACCACAACCTCGACCCACCACGAAAACGACCACTATCTGACGCTATAACCACCACCATAGCCGATCCGTGAGCAACCCACCACCACCCTCGTCTCCGCCAGCCATCACGAACACCATCCCTGTCACCGTCTGCCTTCAGCGCCACTCCCAAAGACCCTAATCTGCTCGGACCACCAGCGCCGAGACCAACCGATCCCAAATGACCACCACCGAGACCGACCTATCACAGCAATATCTACAGCCTTCGGTCCTCAACCACCTCTGACCACCACAATCTTCACCATAACAACTCCCACACTATCATCATCATCCTAATTACCATCATCACCCGTAACCACCACCACCATAACCAACCATCATTAACTATGTCTAAAACTCGAAACCAAACCACCACCAAAGAAAATGGATATCAGATTTTACCTTGTTTAATTTGTGATCCGTAATGAGGCTGACATCATCACCGTCACTGTACAAAACCACAACCTGAAACAGCCTTCTGTCTACTACCGTGAGCTGCCATCATTTGTCATCGGTGGTGTGAGCCTCGTCAAAGTGTGATTAGAAAATTAATCTGATCTTTTTCTCATTTGTTTTGTCTCTCTTTCTCTCTCTTCTGTGTTCTCTCTCCCCTGCTCTTCCTTTCTTTCTCCGTCTCTCTCATGTTCCAAGTTCTCTCTCTAGATTTGGTCCCTCTCTCTGTTTCGATTCTCTATCTACCCCCCCCCCCCCCCCCCTCTCTCTACTTTTCTCTATATTTTGTGAAGTGTGTATGGTGTGTCTGAGGAAGAAAATGGGTTTAAAAAGGTGCAGGCAAAAAGACAAAAATACCCTCAAACTTAACGACATAATTTAACTGGGGTTAGTGTCAGGGACGAATTTAGCAACAAAAAGTAAACCTGAAGGACACAAATGTAAAAAAAAAATGTATATATATATATTTTAAACTGATGTGGCAAAACTAGCTAAATCTCAGTGACGATTTTAGCCATTAACTCATTTAACATAATTGTAAACGGAAATTGGTGTTAGACCCCAAACATATTACAAACTTAGAAGACTCACTTAATATTTGTCAAATTAACATGTTACTATTGAAACTATAGAGAATATCTATGTAATTAACTCCAAATTATAATTTAGAATGAGGTAGCATATGCTAAACTCTTTGTCCCCCTCTTAAGACGAGTGATTCAAGCCGGCCAACTAATACAAGATGGCTAAAATGCGAAGATGCTACTGAAACTATTCTTTTGTCATATTATTGGTTTTCGAATGATTTAAGATGCTTATTGTGGACTCTTATGCATATTTATATTAGGGTAAACTTTATTAACAGTCCCACCAGATCTATAAAAAAAATTCAGGAAATTCAGGTTCCAATTATTTTTTTTATAGTACATTCATAAAACTGATAAAATTTTATTTACTCTCTTCATTCTAGAGTGGGTATTTTGCATTTCGTCAAGAAAGTTGAGGGGTATCTCAGACACCCTGAGCCTCTAAAAAATATGCCCTGTCTATAAAAGTATTCGAAATTGGTCGTTGCCACCCCAAACTAAAAAATTGGATATATATAACCTGTACTATTAACCTATTGGATTCTGGCACCCAATTTGAGTTGAGTCACTAACCCAGTTAGTGTTTTGGCTGACGTGGCATCCCTAATATGACGTGGCACACACAATCTGACATGACATGCTGATGTGGGACCCATAAACTAACTAGGTTAGTGACTTAACTCAAATTGGGTGTAGAATTCAATACGTTAATAGTACAGGTTGTATATGACCAATTTTTTAGTTTAGGGTGTCATCAGCTAATTTCGAATAGTTTAGGTTATTAAAATCCAATTTCCCATCTAATAAAGAAAAAGTACGTGAAACACTTAACATCTGCGATACGTTTTCAATCAATGCAAAAGGCTTACTATTATTCAAAATTATTTCATGCGTCTTGGATGTAAAATGTAATATCATGAACTTTACATCAAGTATTGACTCTCATGCCACACACGTTAAATTAAAAGATTAAATAAAGTCGAGTTTCAAAGTTTTTACTTAAGAGTTCAATTAAATAAATAAGTTTGATTATAAATATTATATTTTGACTTCAGTTAAACTTGTGAGTCTATTAGATATGTGAATATGATAATGTGTATACTACTTCTATGTACATGCTGCCAAGGTGGTTTACTACAGTTTTATGATAAATTAAATTATGTATCAAGTAAGAGTAGGTGTAAGTAATTTCAAGAATATAAATACAAAAGATCAACAAATGGAGATACCAAAGTGAAATGCAGCTGGTTTTGTAGCCATTCTATTGGAAACTTATCTCAAAGTCATTATCTTCTCTTTATAAAACTCAGTTTGGTACTAGGTTCAGAGACAAAGTCATAACTTTTGAGATTATATATACTTTGTTACTTACCTTAAGACACTAACTAACACATTTGGAGATTAATAATCAACCAAGGCCAGAAACATGTCTAGGGTGCTGATTCAGTTTCTAAAGCTCACTCTTTTCACCATTGCTCTAATGGCTTTTGATGCATCTGAAGCTCAAACACCTTTGAAAATGGGATTTTACCTAACTACATGTCCGGCAGCCGAGCTGATTGTGCGAGATACAGTAAATAAGGCAGTTGTTGCGAACCCAGGAATGGCAGCCGGAATCATTCGACTTTTCTTCCATGATTGTTTTGTCAGGGTAATAATACTTCACTACGACTAATTTAATTTGTTACATGTGTTACATGTATATGTGGGCATTGTTATAACGTTACATGTTTTAAGCGTGAAGAACTTAAAAATATTTCTGTGTTTTTTAAGCCGTAAACACAGAATTTGCGCTTACTTTGCGTATAAGGAGCGGAACCAAAGGGTCAAGGGGGACTACTGACCCTCACTAGAATAAGTCACAAAACATTTATAAAAAAAAATGAGGGCTTTTTATGAGTTGAACCACTTAGTGCAATCACTAGAGAAGAGACGACCCCCTACTAAGGCCTTCTGGTTTCGCCACTGACTTTGTGTATTTGTTGTAGTGTTTCTATGGTCTAGACGTTTACACAGTTTAAACTTTTGTATCCAAATATTAGGGTTGTGACGCTTCGCTTCTACTTAAGCAAGTACCAGGCAGTGAAGGTGAGTCCGAGCAAGACGCACCTGCGAATAAAGGGACCTTGAGAGGACTAGAGATAATAGATCAAGCTAAGGCTAAGCTAGAAGCCGCATGTCCAGACACAGTCTCCTGTGCGGACATTTTGGCTTTCGCAGCTCGAGATAGCACCAACATTGTTGGTGGGTTCTCTTATGATGTACCATCAGGAAGACGGGACGGAAGGGTTTCTAATATAAATGAAGTCAACCTTCCTTCACCGCGCTCTAATCTAGATGCCCTAAAAAGTGCATTTGTGGCTAAAGGATTGAGTGTTAGAGATCTAGTTGCGCTCTCTGGGGCCCACTCTATAGGTAGAGCTGGGTGCAACTTTGTTGCATCCCGTCTCTACTTTTTTAATGGTACTGGTACGGATCCCTCATTGGATCCAAATTATGCAACTCTCTTAAAAAGAAATGCCCAAAGAATCAATTGTCTAGGACAACCGAACTTGATCCAGTGAGTCCGAATCGTCTAGATAATCAATATTACCGTAACCTTAAACGACAACAGGTTTTGTTCTCGTCCGATGAAGCGCTTGTTGATAGCGACATAACTGCTGCAACGGTCACTACCTATGCGAACAACCCCAACATTTGGAGAAAGGATTTTGCTGCAGCAATGGTACGTTTAGGTTCCCTTAACGTATTAACCGGGACTAAAGGAGAGATTCGTCAAAAGTGTGGCATCGCAAATTAAAAATTCTTGAATGTTTTATTCGTCATTTATGATTATTTATTTGTTTGTTAGGGGTTTATCTACAGAAAGTTTGGTTTGAGTTTGTAATCTCATATTTAAGTGACATTTGTTGTTTTTAAATTAAATGTAATCATTGTAAGTTTGTAACACTTGTTTGACTTACCCATGATCTAATATATTAAAGACATGGAATACTTCAATATAATTTATTGCCTCATTGTAAAATACGGCAATATGTAATTTGGACGGGTGACCTGAACTCAAGTAGTTAAGTGGTATGGGTTTGTCACCCTGCGGTTGTTCAAAAAGTTTGTGACTCAGAACTCGCTTGAAGCTTGTTCAGATTAAGCTTGAAAAAAACATCTCGATATGGCTCGGCTTGAAACTAAGCGGAGACGGCTCACTCAGTTAGAAAGCGAGCTTAGCTTAGCTTGCTCGTTTGGCTCAATTTGGCTTGCTTGTTAGCTCGAATCGATCTAGCTCGAATCATTTTACTTATAATATATTTTATTTTATAATACATATAATATATTATAATAAATAGTTATTGTTGACATGTGTATAAGAGTGCAGTTGAATATCTATGGTATATGTCTTGATTAGAATGTTAATGAACATATATTGCATTTCATAAAAAATTGAAATATATTTTGTATTTGATTGAACTTTGAATTTAACAACTAATGTATTAGGCTGAACTTATAATTTTGGATATGTTATTTTTAACTATTGAATAATAGTTTAAATTAGTGAATTTTGAAAACAATTTTTAATTTTTTTAAAGTTGAGCCTAACCAAGCCAAGCTTTAGCTTAGATTCTAAGCTCGGTTTCAAATCCGAGCCGAGTCGGCCCATATTATAAATGAGTCGAGCCCGAGTTTGCCCTAGCTCAAATCGGCTCGGCTCATTAACAACCTTACCAAAAACTACGGTGGCTAAACATGTCGTGTGACCACTCACATGGTAAAAATAGAGTAGTACTAGTGGTATCACATAGATTCCATCATTATCCCATCATCAATTTCTTTTTTTCTAATATAATAATTTCTCATCCACCAATCTAAATCTAGTGCATTTAATGCAAAATGGGTATCTTGCTTGTGAAGGTGGTCAGGGTTAGCAGGCTCACGAGCCATGGGCACGCGACAGGGGGTGGTGTTGGGCGTGAGCGAGGGGTCACAAGTCCCACTCACGAGCCCATTACGTTTGGTCTAAGGCCTGGTACTTAGGGTACCATATTCACCCTCCCCCCCCCCCCCCCCCCCATTAGGTTTGCAATAACTCAATAAGCTCTACTCCTGACATCCTAAACAGAAATTGTAACCTCGTCCCCTCGTACCAGTTAATGTTGCATGATTTGCCCCGCGAGATTGCAACCTGGAACTCACAACTTTTTATGGACATAACACTACGTGCGATGAATACTTCTTCATGCTCGACTTTATCACACTGAAACACGCTTTAGTTGTGAAATTCCCATCTCTTCTACAACCAAGACGCTCAAAATCATCGATGTTATTTTAGGAAACAATGTGAGATTTGCCGAAAGTGTCGCACGCATACTAGATTAGCAGTGATGTCCAACCTAACCTTTAGTACACTTCGGTATCAAATGCTACATTCAACACCAATATACAATTTGCAACCAATTTAATATTTTCTAGCATATTCATTTCCTTTCTGACAAGTAATTGTCAAGTTTCATAAGCAATTTCACCAAAATATATGTCATTGGTTAGTTACATTGATAACTTACACTAATTGCAAATGTCATCACCATTATCTTATCAAACTTTTGGTCACCAGTAACTTGATCATATCTCATCAATTATTTTTATTAGTCTTGGTTAGTTGTCAAATCTTACATATGTTCAATATAAAGCTGAATTTCACCAATATGCATATTCTCAACTCAATTCTTGAATACCAATTCTAACTCCATCATCATACTCAGTTAATCCCACCAATAGCAAAAACTACGGTAAGGTCCGAGAATGGTAAGATGTAGACAACATTTCCTCTACCTGTGGGAATAGAGAGGCTGCTTCTGGTGAGACCCCCGGCTCGATAGTGGTTTTGTATCAAGCCTTGGACATAAAGCACATAACACTTAGCAATTAGAACAATCCCAATTGGTGCATGTACCCCTTTGTCTTTTGGCTATCAACGTCACCACATGATGCATGATTAACAGTCAGTCATTTTTAACGTTATTCTCAAGAAATCGGTAAAATAACGTTAAAATTAGTGCAACTTTACTTTTCCCCCCTAAGGGCCACACTTATAACGTTAAAATACCAATTCTAACTCCATTGAACATAGCATGATTCGATTCATTCAAGCACAAATGACCCTAAATTGCTGAACGAGAAGTCAAGAAACAACCTTTATGTTTCTGTCTTGTCACAGAAGAACACGACGCGGCAACTAAGTGTGCACTTTGAGCATGCATTCCCATTTCTACAGTGTAATCTGGATCGAACTTTGAAAGGTTAAAGCTCTAATATATTGAAGCACAATTTTTATCAATCTCCAAAGGAAAACAGATTATACGGATAATATACAAGCGCTAGCAAAACCATTAAGGGGCTCTTTTTTTCAATCTATATGTTGAATACCAACCAACCAACTTTAAACTACATTGAAACATCTTAGTTTCTGCAAATTACTTATACTACCTTCAGATTGCTGATCTTACATATTTGATCACTCTGACATGGGATGCTTCTTTAAAAGAACTAATGGACCATCCCTCCGGTGCGTTTTGTATCAGGATGTTCCAGTTTTGGGTGGCTGTTAAAACAGGCAATAAAGGGTAAGCATTCATCGTAAATGTATATGTCTGACCTCTATTGACGGATATCAGAGAAAGAATTACGCTAAAGATATTTATTTGTAGAAAGGATGAATCTTTTGTAGAAACAATGAATCATATGTAGAAAGGATAAATCATTTGTAGAAAGAGATAATCTTTTGCCAGAACGATAGAACGATGACTATTTAATATAAAAGGAGGAATCTTTTAATTAAAAAAAAATCATCATCATCATCATCATACTCAGTTAATCCCACCTATAGCAAAGCTAAGGTAGGGTCTGAGGAGGGTAAGATGTAGACAGCCTTACCTCTACCCCTAAGAATAGAGAGGCTGCTTCCAGTGAGACACCCGGCTCGATGTGATTTGGTATCAAGCCTTGGACATAAGGCACAAAATACTTAGCAATCGGGACAAACCCGATCGGTGCATGTGCCCCTTTGTCTTTTGGCTATCCACGCCACCACATGATGCATGATTAACCGTTCGTCGTTTTTAACGTTATTTTCACGAAATTAGTAAAATAACGTTAAAACTAGTGCAACTTTACTCCCCCCCCCCCCACCCCCCAAGGGCCACACATATATACATTATATGCGCACACCGTAAGTGGGGCGTTTTAATAAAAAAAATACGTATAGTTATCTGCAAACATACTAGAAAAACAATAATCAAGAGTATTAGACAAATGATGCTCATTCATTTAAAAAAAAATAAAATATAAAGTTGTTTAGCTTGCCATTTATGGTATGTTTAGTGTGCGTTTCTGAAAGATCATGCACTATTGAATAATCAGCTGTAATAATAATTGACTACCTGTTTGGATTTTGGATGTGCATGCTGTTTGATGTTCTAATAATCAGATGTCAATAAATAAAATGACCAAAAATGATGTTTTTCGGTCAATAATTTTAGGTTACGAGAGAAGGGTAGGCCATTGGCGAGTAATTTCATCTTACTTTTAGAAAATTAGTTTTGTTCTAGGTATGAAACTAATTTCAAATAAAAACTTATCGTTTATTTTGGGAAGGTCAACATGAAAATAAGATCAAAGTCAAATTTCATAATAATGATGGCTGGTGTTTTGATGTCAAACACTAAATTTGAAAGTGAATATCTTTATTCTTTAATTGCTGGATAAGATTGTGATGTCTACATAATTAGAAAAGGGCATGTACCAAATGCGCCTTAAATAATCAAATATCAATCTATTAAAGCAAGAAAAGTCAGATTATCCACATATATGTTGACCTGCAGAAAATGAAATATAAAATAGCATTTATATTCAATAACTGAAGTCGGCGTACCTTTTTAACCGGTAACTTGGATGTTCCAGGCTTTTTTGAGTGATCAATTGGCTTCAATATCTCAAAAGAACACACCAAGGATTTATCAACGCTCAATAGTGCCCCTGCATTGTCAAACTCTCCCCCGTAATTTGGAGCTGAAAATATAGTCACGAGTCTTCGTTTTGCAAAAAACTCGTATCCGTCCTCTACCACCTGAAGTTAAAAAGGGCCATAATATGGCTTATCAAAATCATGTACAATGTTTATTAATGGCGGAAAAATAGCTTGTGTCGGGTAACGGGTCAAAGACTATATTTGAGTTGAGTAAAGCTCAAGTTTAAGCTACATAAGTAAACTTTTTCAATTTGAGCTTGAATATGATATATACTCTCTCAATATATATACATACATAATTCATACAGAGCAGACTTGACTAGAGCTCAGCTCGAGTCAATCTGCGCTCGATAGTATTGATTAACTCAATGAGCTCGAGCTTTGGAGTTGATTCGAGCTCAAGCTCAACTGTTGTTGAACTAGACTCGGCACAATTACACTTTTAATTCGGTTAATTGGTTAAGGGTTATATCCCTTATTTGACAATGAATGTTTAACATAGGCTCGTATTAGTTGATGTTAAATACGTCTTCCTAAAATAGAACTTTATTTTACATGCTACAAGCCCTAAAGGAAACTGTGTTTTGGCGTCATGCTATGTCGCTTCTCTTTATCTGGTTTTTAAAACCATGATATCTGACGCATTTAGTACGACTAGTTGACAATACGCATGCAAAGTGCCTCATTTATGATTCATGAACCAGACAAGCAATTACCTGATGACCTCTGCAGATAAGGTCAAGATCATTCTTCTTTAAAAACTCA
Organism: Ambrosia x helenae; assembly: GCA_030844895.1. Taxonomy (NCBI): domain Eukaryota; kingdom Viridiplantae; phylum Streptophyta; class Magnoliopsida; order Asterales; family Asteraceae; genus Ambrosia; species Ambrosia x helenae. The sequence goes on from CM061234.1 coordinate 12,599,360, forward strand.
ACAACTTTATCAGCTCCAAAAGTACATGAAACGCCTCGATCACTGTCAGACCAGCCCTCAATGGTGGGATCAGGATCCGACCACAATAAATCACAAAGGAGCCCGTTATCAGGGATCTCAGTCGGCCTCTGAATTTCCTTTATCTGTTTCAAATTCTCGAGTTCCGGGGAAAGACCACCATGCATGCAAAGAATCTTGTCATCAACTAATGCAGCAACGGGTAAACAATTGAAGCAATCTGTGAATATCTTCCAAAGACGGACATTAAATCTCCGTTTACATTCGTCATAAAAACCATATATGCGGTTAATCTTGGCATCTTCGTGGTTTCCCCTTAAGAGAAACACTTTATCAGGATAGCGTATCTTGTATGCTAGAAGCAAACATATGGTCTCCAAACTTTGCCTGCCTCGATCAACATAATCACCGAGAAATAGGTAGCTTTCGGAGGGCGGATACCCACCATATTCAAAAAGCCTCAATAGGTCTTGGTATTGTCCATGTATATCACCTATCATAAAATGTAAACCCAACAACATGATCTATGTTATAAAAAATAAAAAATTAAAAAATAAATAAATAAAAAAAACAGATTCTTTACATTAGAAATATCATATTTTTTCATTAACAAAAAACTTACTGGTTATGCATGGACATTTCCATAGGATCATGTATACGCATCTCCATATCATCAACTTAGTACAACCAATGTAAAATCTAAGATTCTAAGGTATGTTGCAACCGTAAGTTTCACTAGTTCGTATACACACGCGCGCGCGCATATATACACAGTTACACAATCTTTCAATAACTACTCATGTCCAGTAAGTTTCTTGAAACCAGAAGCTAATAAGCAATAATCACTTCTGATAATGTCAATCGTTTGCTAAACTCTAGTTTAAGTAAGGAAGGAACAGATAAATAAACGCGTACAAAATAAGTTTTTAGTGCCCTTGAGGATCAGTTTAGTTGCAGTTAGTATCAAAACGTATACCGAAAACTCATTACTAACCCACGCTAATCAAATTATGATAAACAGGCTACCCCATATCGCAGTTGCAATAATATCATAAATTCATAATCACTTTTCTAAACGCACTTCCAAATACCCTCTGTAAGTCTTAATGTAAACTACCTACGCAGTCAAAGGCCCTCACCTAGGTCCTTAGAACAACAAATAATGCCTTGCATACTTCAAGGCTCACATGTGCAAATTCCAAGCCTAAAACGGCTAAAACTAGTCTGAAACATCTACAAATGGCCTCAAACCAAACCAAGCTAAACTAGCCTAAAACACCTGAACTTGATTTTTTTTCATAGCGTGTGCCTCGCTTATCTCGTGCACTTGCTTTTTTGCGCTTAGGCGACAGACTCACCCTCGACTACCATGGTAATTAATTACCCCTAAATGCAAAAAAAAAAATAAAAAAAAATAATAATAATTAGTAATAATAAAAACCTTAACTTCTCATTCTAGGTAAAAGAGCAACAAACTGCGGCGCAACCCCTTTCGTAATTTATATGAATGTCATGAGCAAATGAACAAACACAAACCTAAAAATTCCAATCAATACACAATCAACCATCATAAAACTAGGGCACATATCCATACACAATCAACCAACCAACCAACCAAACATAGAACACAAATCTAACACACCCATCATCAAATAAACCATAAAAAAATCACAAAACAAAAGAATTACCACAGATCCTAATAGGAGCATGAAGCTGCAACAGATTAGGCTGAGAAAGAAAGATTTGTCTAGCGTTGACACAGAGCTGACGGATCTCTGACTCAGATAACTGCACCTGTTTGCCCCCTTTACCATCCAACAATCTCCTAATAATATCATCCAACACACCCTTTTCCATCATACCCTCCATCACAAGCATACTCATTTCTATATCAAGAAAACATCAAAGACATCAACTTTATCATATAATATGCAAAGGGGTTGATCTAGTGGGCTAAAAGATTGGTGGGCTGTTGAAAAAGATTGGTTTGGTGGGTGTTGGTTGATCATCAAAGATCATGGTTGCCTATGAGCATGACGTCATCTTCAAGATGGGTGCCCTCTTCTATTCTGTTCTGTGCTTCTACACTTTGTGATTTTCTTATATATTTCTTGCCCCCTTCTTTTTTTTCTTTTGTGTGTTTTGTATGTTGAATTGTGGATTGGGGTTTGATATGGTCTAATGGTGATATATTTTGTGCTATTTAAATAGATCTATAAAATTATTATTATTATTATTATTATTATTATTATTATTATTATTTAAAATGGGATGATTTTTGTAATATATATGTAGGTTTATGATATAAAAGAATAGGTTGGTGATATTTTTATAGGTTTATGGTTGTGTAACTATTGATGTTGGGTATATAGACAAATTAAAGATGGTTGGTTGGAATAGTGGGTGCTTTCATACATAACTACAACTAGGTTGGTAAGGTTAAATGCTTTCTTTTCAAAAAAGATATTTTTGGTGTAATTTTTTTTATAACTATTACTAGGTTCTCTCCCATGTTATGTTGTAATATCTATGAGAGTTTGGTCGTTTACAGGGGTGTGCAACGGTTCAGAACCGAACCAAACTGACCCAAACCGAAACCGCTTAGTGATAAATATAAGAACCGAAACCGAACCGTATAAAAACCTACCGGTTCGGTTTGGAACCGAGTTAAACGGTTCTCGTATAAACGGTTTTTGCCGGAACCGGTTGTCAATTAAATCATAAAAGTAACAATTAAATCAAAGGCAACATTAGTAAACTAAAGTGTGGTGTCCTACTCATATTACGGACCTATGATACATCTTTAGAAGTGCACAATACTAACCGCATATATACAATGATTGTAATTTTGACACTACGAATGATTTGTGTCATGCATTCCTAATGTCACATGTTATACTACATCATTGTCCGATACACATTATAGGCCAACTTGTGCACCTTATAAATGAATTTGTAAATGTTGATTCTCAGTTTAAGCTATTTTCATTCTTTTTATTGTACTCTATATGTTTTTATAAAAATTACATAAATCAAATGGAACTCCTATCACAACAAGTTTGTTAGATATTATATAGTTAACATGACTCGAAAAATATTATTTATAAAGATTAAACTTGCGAATTGAAAATATGGACAGTCGGTATACAAACTACTTGGAAAAGCCCACTAAATTAATAGGGTTTTATATAAAATATTTAATTTTAACCTAAACCGGTTCTAGCGGTTCTTTAAACAGAACCGCGGTTCTGAACTGAACCGAACCGGGAACCGTTTTCACCAAAATTTAAGAACCGGAACCGAACCCTAAATATAAGAATACGGTTCAGATCTAGCGGTTCTGCGTCGGTTCCTCGATTCTAGCAGTTCCAAACCGTGAATTGCTCAGCCCTAGTCGTTTATCCTCCATGCTACATATTGTGACTTTGGTTGTTATCGGATTGACTTATCGAAAATCATAAAAGCGAGTACCAACATCGGTCCTGATAATACCAATACTGTCAAATGATTATGTTTGCTCACAATCGGTTTGTCACGATACTACAACGGTTACTGCACTCGCTATAGCCTATAATATCAAAATATAATATAACATCTATGTGTATAAAATTGTTGAAAGATAATAAAAAAAAACACATGACATAATAAAGTAATGGTAATGTCAAATTTATAGGATTGTTTATATCAGAACTTATACTTTTTTGGACTAGATGACTATTACGTAGTTAACTAGTAATATGACATGCGGATGATGCGTTTCGGGCTCACTGTAAACATCAAATAAATTAGTCTAAACGTTATGTCATGCATTAACCATATAAAAACATGTGTTTCGACGTATTCGGTTAAACTCAAAGTAGCATATATAAGCATGGCTATTAAATCAAAACGTAAAGTAAATCGAATGTATACCGTACAATTATAATGTATATATGTGATCCGACTATACATAGAAAATGTGCCAAAAAAACATAAACCTGTATAAAAAAAATAACTAACATGTGTAATCAAAAAGGGCTTATTATAACTTTAAAAGACCAAAAGAAACAACTAAAGTAAAACAAAAACAAATTCAATGATGAATGTTTTGCTAACTGAAAGGACCAAAGCTAGAAGGTGTAAACATCAATGACTTTGGTTTTTAGTATAGATATATATAGGGGAGGGTTTAAATGAGAACACCCATCTTTTGTGAGAACTAATCACAGCCACTCATTTATGTTTCATGGTGTTTTAGTTATAAGGTTAAATTGGTAAGTGTTCAATCTATTTCATCATTACGACAACTTCTCCTATTTCTATCATGATGCCGATCTCCGTAGCACCCTTCAATTATCGATGTGTTTCATACCAACGATTACCTAATGTTCATTTGACTTTGTATTGTGTTTGATCAACGGAATCTAAATCGCATGAATCAAAAATCGGTACTCTACAGTTATGCTAATTAGACCTAGGATTTAGGATTCTTGGATAATTCCTTGATACGGTGAAAGATCTGGAAAAAAGCATTTAAAGAAGTCTTGAACCCAAAGTTATTGTTCTTGATAATGTACAGTGGCGTGTTAATCGGAATCGTCTTCTATACTGTTTATGTGTTCTAGAGCATTTACTCGTTTGATTCCACCCTCTTTTGGAACCTATCTCTAACATATCTTTCTTCCTTCCTTTTTATGTATTATTTTTTCCATTTTAATTTTAACTGAACTACTTATATATTTTTTGTGTGATTTAGTTGGCATTTCATAAATGCAATCATGTGCAATTAGATGTTAATTTAGATTAAAGCTTGCACCAATTAGAATATCTATTATATAAGAACTTACAAATTAATTGTAAACTATGTTGTTAGATCAATCAAATTTTAGAAGCTTAAAATTCTTGGTTTGCATTTGTAGCTTAAGATTGGTTTGTCTTTTTAATTAATTTACCAAATCGCATAGCTGACTTGCTACATGTAGATAATGCTTCTTACCATAACAACACAATTGTTTAGTTTTTGCAAACCTTATAGAATATAAGTCTTTAATATTTATTGATTGTATGTTTTTATGTGTAGTTATTATTGTTATTTGCATTCATACTTTTGAAATATGTTTATGAATTACTAGTTTCATTATGTTTACAAATGTCTGAGATAACAGTAAATGTTTTTTATGTTGATCCATTCCTAGTGTAATTGCTTGCATCACTTCCGATTCTGATTTACACAAGTGTAACTATTTAAGCCTTTTTATTTTAGAGTTATTGTTAATAATGTTAAACCTTTTATCTATCCATCTATATCCCATATTTTTATGTTCTTATTACGCATATGTATGTTTCTTATTGATGTTAACCCATATGCCCAAATTAAAACCAAGTAACATCCAACATAGGGTTTAGTGATTCCTTTCTTTGTAAAGAAAACTAAATAAAGCTCGTGTGGTTATCTAAAAATCTGGTAAATGCTAGATGTGTTACTATAATTGCTTCCATCCCATCTTGTTTAGATTTACACTTGTGTAAGTGTTGTTTTATATTCTCTATTAATATTAAGCCTGTCAACCTTAGGTTAGAGTCGTTAGATTTAGTTAAGCAATATGGTGAGCAAATAAGGTGCGAATCAATAAAAGTAGCTTCTTCATTTTTTATATAAAAAAATTAAAACGTATTAACAATAAAATGTATGAATAATTTATTGGACAATCACAACTTACTAATGTTTCTTTTATGTTTCTCCAATGTATTAAAAACAAAGGTTGTGGTAAAGCTCGACGTTTGATTAGCCCAAAAGAGAAAATGAAGGCTAAGAGCAAGAAGAATATAAGGAAGTGAAACTTTTGTGGCAAACTTAGTTACCTTGATTCTTGGAATTGTCCTAAAGATCAAAACTGAAGTCATGAAGAGAGTCACGGTGATGAGGATAGTGATGGTAAATAAACTTTTTCTTTATTTCTCTAGATTTAATATAAATAAGGTAGTCGTGTACTATTAATTTTAAACATTTAACATATAGGTGAATTTGAACATTTGTTTTGATATTGGATTTTACATTTTTATACGTCTTAATGTCAATGTTTTAATATTATTATGTGTATGGGTTTGTTTACTTATTTGGTATTAGATATTGTGTGTATAAGTAACTACTTTACACATGTGTTAGTGCATACTTACATATGTGTAAATCTCATATATTCTTATGTATTATGTTTTACATATGTGTAAATTGTTCACTGTCACTTGTTTATTTCTATTTTACACATTCACATCTAATTTACACATGTGTAAGCTGTTCACTAACACTTTTTTGTTTCTATTTTATATATGTTTAGTTGTATTACACATGTGTAAATTATACACCGTCACTATTTGTTTCCATCATACACATTTGCATCTGAATTACACATGTGTAAACTGTTAATTTTCACTTATTTGTTTGTATTTAACATATGTTTAATTGTATTACACATGTGTAAATTTTTTACTTTCACTTATTTGTTTCTATTTGACATATGTTTAGTTGTATTACACATGTGTAAATTGTTCACTATCACTTTTTTTCACTTTTACGCATTTGCATCTGAAAATACGCATATGTGTTTTAAGTTAACCAAGATAGTATTAATAAAAAATCAAAAGTAGTATATTAGTCAACAAGAAAGATTTAAACCAAAATAATATTATCCAAAAACTAATCGTTGGCAAATGATAATAGCGCTAAAATAAAAACAAAAGTTGTAATCTTTGATATACCGTAACCACAATAACATAGAAACAAGTCATTATCCACAATATAATGTAGTCTTTTTTAATCTTTGGTCTCTCTCAAGTTCCCAAGCTTTATGCAACAACTTTTCTTTGAATTTCTTTGTGTCAGGAAGAAGTATTCTTGCAACATATTGTTTCAAGTAATAGACTAACATGCGCATCTGAATCATAAAAACAAAATAATCAGATAAGGTAACAGTGGTTGTACTCGACAAGAGTGATGGGTATAAGATCAATGTCAAATAGTTGACGTCCAACTCGAGTTTGCACTCACGATGAACACGCGTCGCCTCAATGGGCTTACCATCTGCTAACTCTATAGAACGTTTAGAATCAAGGGGTACTGGGGCTGATCCTAAGAGTTTGCTAAGTTTTAATGACACAAAACTATATTCTGCACTAGTATCATATAAAACAGAAGCAAGGTTGTGGTTTAAGGAACATGTACCCGTCACCACATTATTTTCATTCCTGGCACTCTCCCCCGAGCACTATTGTTGTTGTTTCCAGCATTGGTGGCGTTATTGTTGTTCCCATTGTTGTTACCACCACCGTTTTTTATTATTACCCCCATTATTGTTGTTTTTGCCACCATTGTTGTTGTTATTGCCACCATTCCCATTCAGCTGCGGGTAATTCCTTTTGAAGTGATTCTCATTCCCACACTGGTAACATCCCTTACCATTCTCTTGCTGGTTTCCCTGTAGATTAGCCCTACAATCCTTCGACATGTGCTCCGTCCTACCACAACGGTCACACTTACCCTTATTACACGGCCCAGAGTGGTGATAATTGCACTTGGTGCACTTAGGACGATTCCCTTGATAGTCGCCCTGATTCTGGTTATGGTTGTTGTTGTTGCTACTGTTATCAGATCTCTTATTCTGCTGCTATTGGTTGTTGTTGCCTGAGAACTTGCCAGATGCATTCTCCCACTTTCTCTTGTTGTCACCAGAAACAGAAGATGAAGCACCATGTGGGGGTAAGAGCCCCTCTTCAACCTTTTGATCTGTCAGCTAGTGAGCCAAATAGATAATTTGCTGGATGGTATTCAAGTTACCAGCAGTGACCATACCCTTGATCTGAGGTGCCAGTCCCTTGATGTACAGCTCAATGCGCTTATAGGGAGGATTAGACTTATTATGGCACATAGCAGCAAGTTCATGTGACCGAGCAGTGTACTTCTCAATCTCTGACCCAACCATTTTCAGAGTGAAGTATCCAGTCTCCAGTTTCTTAATTTCATCACGAGGACAATACTCCTTTTCATTAGTTCTTTGAAATCAGCCCATGGAGTAGCGTTAGCTATGTTTATCCCCAACATTTGAACTGTAACACCCCAACCGATGGCGGAAACATCGGGATGTCACGTATTGATGATTGTTCAGTAGCTCATGGTAAATAATAATTCTCATTATATGATTTAGATAAATTACATACAATTGTTCTACAAGAATTCATACATCAAATTGAATAAAACTGTGCACACATCTTCAAGCATTAATTCAAATCCTCAAGCAAGTAGAACCTGAAACATGTTAAGTTGAAAATGTTTTGGGTCAACAAAAGTTGGTGAGAATTACATAGGTTTTTGATAATTGAATAAAAATGTTGTGCAATTCATGTGTCATGTCAATCTAGTCCATATGTGAGAACATACTAGAAATAAATCGAGTGCATAACCAACCCTGATGACTGTTATAATATGATACATACCATACGCTCATGGTCCACTTGAATATGTTATACGATAACAAACACCCACGCAACCTTTGTAGGAGGCACGTATCCGGGTGGGATTGTCAGTCCAATAGATCTATCAATGTATACCGCCGGCTTGTACGGAGTTAATGATTATGCTAGAATGGTGCTTACTCTAATCATGCTCAAGACATAATGCAACATAGAAAACACATAGACACATTGATGATTGAATTGCATAAAATGATGTTGTAACATGTTTCACCCCAAAAATGGTGATAAATAGAAAAGGGGCTATGTAAAACTCACCTTAGCAAATGTTAAACTTCTTGAAAAGATGAAATAATAGTGTTGCCCAAAATAATGCCAAATATCACCCTATAATAAGGTAATAAATAATAAGTCTAAGTCTAATTAGTTTGTAAGTGTATCCTAGGGTTTCGATTTGGGGATATCCAATTGTTGAAATTAAAATAAAATGTTAATTAAATAAAAAGGGAAATTTGGTAAAAGAAAGTCTTTTTATAAAATTTGAATTTAGAATGTACACAATAAAGTGTTTGAAGTATAAAAATAATTTTTATAAAATTATTTCATTTAAAATAGATTTTTAAATCTATTTATTACAAATTGCCAATATTTAACTTTAATATCTTAAAAATACTCAAATTAAAGAATTATCATTTTAAAAATTATATTTCTGTTCTAAATGATCAGAAATAATTTGTATAAAATTTTGGTGCAAAAATAACAAAAATTGGATTTATTATGATTTAATTATGATTAAAACTAACAAAAATTGATTAAAAATATTAAATAAATGATTTTTCTGAAATAAAAATTATTTCAGAAAAGTTTATTGTTATATAAACTTAGAATAATTTTTGTGGAAATTAATAAGGTCGTTTTGATATTTTTATAGATTTTTATAAATAAAAAGGAATAAAATTGATTTATTTATTATGTATAATAAATAAATAAAATTTTGAAAACTAAAAATTGTAAGTTAAACTTTTTCATTAGTATGACATAAAATAATTGTTATAGAATTTATAACCCTCTTTCGGTATTTTAAAACTATTTTAAAAGTTTAAAAAGGGTAAATATATACATAATAAATGTGTTAAAAAGAGTTGGCTGTTTGTGGGATTCGAACCCGGTATCCACCCGGTTCCCACAACTTAATGAACACACTCAACCAACTGGTCTGCAAGTCTGTTTGTGATTTGTTTGGTCTCGATAAAATTTTATATAAAAATGACATGAGTCATCTTCCCCAAATCAAACCTTAGAACCCTAGATAATCAATTCGTCTAATAACCAAAGATTTCAACGAACTGATTAAGGGTTAATGCTCGGAATTACTCGACAAACACGAATACAGGACAAATCAAAACTTACAGGTTGTTAGCTATCCAAAAGATGGAGTCAAAACCAAAACTTTAAACAGACAGATAATGCACGATTAAACGCTTTAGAACGAAATATGTTAGTGAGGTTCTGTTTTTCGGCACAAAGAGATGTTCAATCGAGGTTCAATTTATAGTAATACCGCATATTTGGAAGGTCTAGTCTTTGACCCGGGATGGTCAAAGACGAGCGTGAATCGAGCCTTTAATTTGCTGATTGGGACGCGGGATGATCAGGCAACGAGTCAACGGCATTTAATGGCTTTAATCCTCCCTTAAATCTCGTGGATTCAATGGTCAAAGGAGGAGGTTTCTGCGGTCAACCCTCCTGCGAGCTGCTGCTCGTTAGACACAGCAAGAAGGGACAAGGGGAGTGGGGTGGGCCGGATCAAAAAGAAAGGAAAGGAGGTGGGCCGAGTACATCATGGGCTGGGTTTTACTTTGTTGGGCTGAATTGTAAAAAAAAAAAGAAAAGAAAGGTGGGCCGATGGTTTTAAATACAAAAGGATTTATGTGTATTAGTTTGTGTTGTTATTATTATTATTATTATTATTATTATTATACACATATTTATATATATATATATATAAGTTGTGTGGTCGGGAAAGATAAAAACTTAGGCACGTTATGAAAATATTAAAATTTGAAAATTTTGCGATGTTACATGAACCTATGCATTCCACGAGGTTAGTGCCGCACCCTCAAGGTTACCAGTGGAAAACTTAACCTGGTCAGCTTGCGGGAAATTGCACATAACAAAACACGACTTAATCTTTTCGAACCACCTAAGCAATCTGACTGCCCCTTCAGTTACACCAAAAGTGTGGGGCTTGCAGTCCATAAACGATTTGAAAGTGCAAGCAGGTGAGTTATGAGCAGGTTGGCCTAAGCACAAAGAATAAAAGAGAATGCAAGTGAGATAGGAGGTTAATGGTGAGCATTTAGAAAGAGATAGGCTAGGCCGAAAGAGTTATTACCAGCTTGAAAAGCTGCGAGGGCCTCAACCACATTGTCGTTAATCAGCGCGTTTAATTCCGCCTAAGTCCTGTTGATGTTTCCTCGACCATGTCCTCTTCTCGCCATTGGAATTCTACATTTACATTATACCCACGTGAAAACAAAATATGCAGGGCATATGATTGTTAACCTTCAGTATAAGCAAACTAGAGTGAAGAATAGAATTCAAGAAGATAATTCAGCATCACCTAAGTTCGAAAAGAAAAGAAGATCAAGCAATAAGTGATAGGACTCAATTGTGTCCTTGCTCATTAGGGATGACAGAGCCTCAGTATTTGATCTTTTCGAGTTTGATTTGTTCGGGTTCTTACTTTATTTCCTCTTCTTCCTCCTCCAGTGGTGTAAGTGCTATTTAAGGCTGATAGTGTACCATACTCATCTTATGCTAGGTAATAACTAGCTAGGTCATCGAGTGCCCACTCGTTCCTCCAACAATTGTAGCCGGTCCTTAGTCGCTTTCCACCATCACCGGAAGTGTTGCACCACATCGTAGGTATTGTGTGGTCTTCTGTGAACGTGTGCCACAATGTATGTAAAGTTTCTCTCTCCCATGTATCCAGAACAGCCGATACCCTTCCTGGTACTCTATTGCCGATTTCCTATCATGAAACTAGTTGGGGTACTAATCCCCAGTGATGCGCCACCTGGTCTAGCTCTAGTCCCTCACCAGTGACGTGCTCAGAATCAAGTTTAGGGTTAGAAATATCTTCTATAACATGTTTATAAATATAAGTAGCCAAAAGCTAATTGTGAACTTAAGCTATGAGTGTAACTAATGCAATGCTTATGCTATGACAGTTATAAACTAGAATGCAATCTCCTAGTTCACTATAACCTGTGGCTCTGATACCAATCTGTCACACCCACAAATTCCACTAGCAGGGTTTACACCGCGAGGCGCGTAGCACACCAGGATCCATATAGCCATAAGTCATATGAACAACTCTAAATGCCCAAACCATTTAGTTCGTTTGTAAAAATATAGTTTAACGTTTCAATTCAAAATTTTTAAGTAATGCAGAAGCATAAACCAAATGTTAACAATTTAAATTCATGCGCCTAAAACCAGCTTAAATGTAAGCAAAATGAAAGTTTAATAATGTTTAATGCCCATGACACAATGATACATGTCCTAGAGTGCTCCGTACCTAGCGACATGCAAAAGCATGTTAACGTGTGTCAACATGAAGTCGGTGAGTTCATAGTGTAAGTAAACTAAAGTAAAGTTTCCAAATTTACAAACTAACCATCAATTTCAACGCATGCCAGGGGTAGCTAACCCACTCAATGTAACTAAGTAGTATCGGGAACATACAGAAGTTATTTTGCCTTAGTGGCTAGTGTCTATCAACACTAGTAAGAAATGTGGTCAAAAGTTCAGACCTGTGCCTCCAGCACATCAGATGTGAGGCTGCTGCACAACCTAAAAGCGCTATCAACTAATACTCCGTTCGACTCCAGCGATTAACCTGATATAAGTAAGGACTTTAAGTGATAGAGTTGTTTAGTTTAGTTCATAAAGGACAAAAGTTGCGAAACTAATAAAACTAGATTCACATAAGGAATCAACATATCCCAGACCCGGGATAAAGTAATAGTCCCAAACCGGACTAGAAAAGTTAAGTAAGTTTTCTCAAACCCAAGACACGTGATTTTGAGAAAAGAGTAGTGAACTCACCTTAGAGTGCGTGCTAAGTAAAACAACAAAAACCGCAAATACGGAAGACAACCCGTCTACCGATAACCTAGCGAATATAGAATTATGAGTGTTTGAACGCGGTTACACGTATTGTTTATCCTAACCCATTGTACTCTACAATGACCTAGGTGATATCTCATAAAAGTGGACTCAACACAAGTAAACCATGTATGAGCCATTAAACCGTAGGTGATTAATTCATAGTGTATCATGTTAAGACTTTTCAACATAACAAGTTCATATTGCACATCACATACAATTAATTAATCATGTCAACTACATCACATAACATATATATATATATATATTATATATATATACAAGTTCATATATGAAATTTCACAACTTATAACTCAAGAACACATTCAAATCATCACATAATCAATGTTTCTCAAACCTGCGTTTTCTAGACAGATTTTAGGTTACAAAAACCATTTTTTTATAAAATATTAAAACAACTTGTTAAGCTCCCAACATTTTACAGGAACTCCCCATAAGTTTACTTGTCACTCCACTATTTTTATTTCGTGGCAAAAATACGCTGAGATTTTATGAAAAATCATTTAGTAAAACTCTATCATAAAAATGAGCTGTTGACAGTAGTTTACAAAAATCATCATTAAAAATAATAGATTTATCCAAACGAGACAAATCCACTTGGAAAAGCTTGGAATCTCATGTATGTAGCTACTGTCCAAATTTCGTGGTAAACGGACTTGTAAAACTCAAGTTATGGTCTTTTAAAGTTGACCCAATTTTTACATCCGAAAATCAGGTTTGATATATATTCTTATAAAATCACAAATAAATATCAAAACAGGTAAAAACGTACAAACTTGGACTGTTTGAAAACCTAACATCATAAACAATGTTCTAGCATCAATCAATAATCAAATTAAGCAATTTAAGATCATGATACCAGCCCTACAAGTCGCAACAACAATTATGTCCAAAACCAAAACCATGCAAAACACATCAACTACAAACCCTAATCATCTAGAAATCGCATACATCATGTAGCCGCCACATATAATCATGTTTGAATCAATATTTTACACATTCAGAACCCTGATTAAGATAACATCAATCAATTCTCATAAACCTTTATACGAAAAACATCCGATAATCCATATATATATATATATATATATACACACACTATATTATAATGCATGAGGGAGTGGTAGTTTAAGATACCCAAAAGTTAAGAACTAATTTTTCATTAATAACCCTATAATGAGGGTAGAATAGTCATTCATATATTATTTACACTTTAATACTCTATCTTAGTTACATTTTAATTCCTTAATTTTTAGTTAGTAGTTACATTTTTTCTCTCTTCCACTATAAAATTATAATTCTTTCATTTAATTCTATCATAACTTTAAAACTATTATATTTTAAAAACATTCAAAAATACCATGACTACCTGCTTATTGTTTTTCGACGTTTTGATGTTTGTCTTGGTCAATATCGATGTATGGATTGAAATGTACACGAAAGAAATGCCTTATGTACAAGTGATTATTACCTTAGCATACGAATATTAAACACTAATTGAACTTATTTCCCCAAATGCAATCTACATGACGAGTAGTTTAGCCGTTTATATAGATTATATGTTTTAAAAGCTAACTAAATATTATATAATTGTTTTTTATTATCATAATTTTTTGTGTGTTAATATTAACAATATTATGATAATTATTACTAACCACTCATCTTTTAATCATAAAATAAGTCATGCATTGATAAGTTTATATAGATTAGATGTTTATAAGCTAATGTAATGTTATATAGTTGTTTTTATTATCATAATTATGAGTGTACTGTTAGTAACAATACTATGATAATTGTTATTAAACATTTTTTTTTATCATAAACACAACACAAGGAAAAAAGCTTGCGGATATTCTCAACAAAGTTTCCTGTTTGTTGGCTTCTTTTTACAAGTTTAACAACATAAAATATAAAAGCGTGTCAGATATTTTTTAAATAATTGATTTAACATTTTTTTTTATCAACAAACTTTCCTAATTTAAAAGGGTGAAAAAATCTTATCTATACTATATTATAATGTATGAGGCAAATGTAGTTTAACATACCCAAAAGTTAAGAACTTTGTTTTCATAAACAACCATAAAATGAGAGTAAAATAGTCATTTAAACACTTTTACACTTTAATACTTTATCTTAGTTACACTTTAATCCCTTAAAGTTTACTAAACTTTTGTTTCTTTAAAGTATAGTTAAACATTTTTTTCCTTGTTTTAAGCAAACCATCCCCCATGATTTTCAAATAGTCATATTTTTTTTTCAAAAATTGATACTTTTACAAAAAAAAAAAAAAAAAAAAAAAAAAACATTATAATAATCATCATTTTATTATCTTTAATTTGAGTATAGTATTGTTAATTTTTTTAATCTATACTATATTATAATGTATGAGGCAATGGTGGTTTAAGATACCCAAAAGTTAAGAACTTTGTTTTCATAAACAACCCTAAAATGAGAGTAAAATAGTCATTTAAACACTTTTACACTTTAATACTTTATCTTAGTTACATTTTAATCCCTTAAAATTTACTAAACTTTTGTTTCTTTAAATTATAGTTAAACATTTTTTTCCTTGTTTTAAGCAAACCATCCCCATGATTTTTAGATAGTCATATTTTTTTTTTCAAAAATTGATACTTTTACAAAAAAAAAAACATTATAATAATCATCATTTTATTATCTTTAATTTGAGTATAGTATTGTTAATTTTTTTAATTTAAAATTTTTTATGTGCTACGTGATTAACAATATCTGAGAGTGAGTAATAACTAAACCGTGGCTGAAGCAAAAAAAAAGGAGACAAACCTGAACCAAAATCAATTAACCAACATTCGATTTAACTTAAAATTGGTTATCGTTTACTTTTTGTACCATTAGTTAACCGAAATCAGTCAAATAGAAACGGAACCATTCATATATTCATAACAGCGTGCCAGCGCGTTGTAGTAGGTAGCACAGACACTTCTAATGGTGCATGGTTTGAACCAAAATAATTTAACCAACATTCGATTTAACTTAAAATTGGTTATCGTTTTCTTTTTGGACCCTTAGTTAACCGAAATCAGTCAAACTGAAACGGAACCATTCATATATTCATAACAGCGTGCCAACGCGGTGTAGTAGGGAACACATACACTTCTAATGGTGCATGGTTGTGTTCGGTTATTAACCTCAACCTAAACAAAAATCGACATTATCAGTTTATTGATTTTATTAACCAACCAATTAACTGGTTTAGTCAATTTGGTTAGATTGTTGTTTTTAGTTCATTTTAGTTAATTTTGGTTGATAACGAAAACCAAACTTTGGTTAAATTTTTTGCTTAGAAATACATGAAATGGAGATATAAATATAGCCAAAAAAATTTAACCAAAGTTTGGTTTTTGTTGTTAACCAAAATTAACTAAATTAGACTAAAAACCGATAATCTAACAATATAAATCGAACCAAATAATGGATTGTTTAATTAGATCGATTAAGTGATGACTTTGGCTTTAGTTTCGGTTGAGGCTAATAATCGAACTCAACCAAACCATACATACCCTTAGAAGTGTCTGTGTTCCTCGCTGCATCACGCGGGCACTCAACTAGTATTGAATCAAGCGGGAAACAATTTTTAAATTTAAACTTTAAAATGCGCTATTAGAGTTTATCCTATAAATACGTAATAATACACACCTATTTCATTTGCTAAAAAAATATTTGCATCTAACTTCAAAGGATGAAGCTTCTAAGGTTAGTTCTTCGTTAGTGTATGGTTTTCATATTTTATATAAAAGTTAATATTATATATAAATCTAATATATTAACATTTTTTTATAAATATCAATGCATACATGATTTTATTTTTAACAATTTTGGTGTTGCAAATTCATTTCAATGAGAAACATATTGATTTGAACAAACCACGCGCGTCTAATGTTGTATTTTTTAAAGTGTGATTTTTTTGTATATTTCTTATCTCAACATGTTTGCTATGTTATGCAGTATAATATATGTGTTTTATTGCACGATGATGATGATAACAGTGTTGAGGTTATTTGTTATAATGCAATGTTGAGTCCCTATAAGTTTAATCTTCAACGTGAATTTAGCGAGGTGATGTTAATATTTATTTAAATTTTCGTTTTTGAGATTATATTTTTATTTTCACATTACTTAATCATTGTATTATCTAAATGTCCATCCACGAGAAGGAGATTGGATGTGCACGGATCCCACGTAAGTTCTCTATTTCTATCAATTTCAACGCATTATTAGTACAATTTATAGTAAAAGGAAAAAAATGTGTGGGTTCCCCTAACAATCCCGTTTTACCTGTATAAAATTTAGCTATTTTATATTCTTTGTAAGTGTATAGTAAATAAAATATCATGTTTAAGAGTTTTGTTTTACAGAATAAAGGGGAAGGTGTTATTTGTTTAGATGATTATCATTCATGATGTTTCCCCATTTGTTTATAAGGTAAACCAGACTGCTGTAGTTAACTGGTTATAATTTTTTTTACTAAGGAATTGGTAAATATGATAATTTTTAGTGTTATGAAAGGATAATCACAATTTATAAATTAAGAAGGCATATATGATTTTTGTTATATTTTTTAATTTACTCTTTAATTCCCTCACTTTAAATTAGTAGTTAAACTTTTCTCTCTCCTCTACAAAATTATAATTATTGTATTTAATCCTATCATAACTTTTAAAGTATTATGTTTTTAAAACATTCAAAAATACCGTGACTACCTGCTCATTTTTATCGACGTTTCGATGTTTGTCTTAGTCAATATTGACATGTGGATTAAAATGTACAAGCAAATAATGCCTTAGTGTACAAGTGATCATTGCCTTAGTACACTGATATTAAACACTAACTGAACTTATTTTACCAAATGGACTGATTGTATTTACGTGTGGATCTCATCTAAGCCAAAATAGAATTCCCTATGGATCATAAAGAACACAGGGAAGTCTACATGACGAGTTTAGTTTAGTCGCTTGTATAGATTAGATGTTTAAAAAGTGAAGGGGTAGGGACCCAAATTCACTCGGGCCCCTACCCAAAACTAAAAAGGCCAGGACATAAGAACAAGGGCTCTAAGCCCAAGTAAGCCCAACTAGGGGCAGGTAAACTCGCGGGACGCGTACGCGGACTAAACGGCTAATCAGCGGGGATAACTCGTTAAGCCCGCGGGTTAATACCCTGACCAGACACGTGGCAGCTGCACACTTGATCGTACAATAAAGCACGATCCAATGAAGGCCCAGCGACGTGAGACAAGGAGCATGTTGCACGATCGACCAGCAGGGGACACACACGTGTCCAATATCAAACCCGCGGGAGACAGGCAGCACACCTCATGCACTGATTAGCCAATCAGAATACACGGGACCACCTCAGTGAAGATCTCCACTAACGAAAGCCTGCAGAGGGGACAACAGTACATATGAGGACCAATCATATCGACCCAGGCCTGCAACTAACCACATGACGACACGTCATCAGGACAGGTACGACCATCCTCTGTGATTTCCTACCTGCCACATAACATCTCCTGTTGGGCCTAACTATGGGCCGGTGTGGAGGCAAACCCTTAACTGGGCTTTGGCCCACTGGGTAAGTTAAGGGTGAATGTCAAGGTCCGTGTGGAACCTATTTAAGGAGGACTTCGTCTCCTTGAACAGGCCATTCAGAAACCCCTGGAGAACACACTAAGACCGACCACGTTTTTGTGTCTGCTAAGTAGAATCCTCTGGATTCGAGGCGGTCGCCCCACACCGGAATATTGTCTTTTTCAGGTTTCCATCATAAAGAAGTCATCCATCCTTGCGAAGGATCTTCCTTGCAGAAGCAGATCGTTCATACTAACCCCAAGGTGAACATTTGTTTCTTCAAAAAGCTAAATACATGTTATATAATTATTTTTTTATTATCATAATTATTAGTTTCTTGATATTAACAATATTATGATAATTATTACTTAGCACTCATTTTTTATCATAAAAACAAGTCATGCATCCATAATAGTGTTGAGGTTATTTATTATGATGTAATGTTGAGTCTCTGTAAAACGTTATTTTACTAATTTCGTGAAAATAACGTTAAAAACGACGGACGGTTAATCATGCATCATGTGGTGTCGTTGATAGCCAAAAGACAAAGGGGTACATGCACCGATCGGGCTTGTCCCGATTGCTAAGTGTTCTGTCCCTTATGTCCAAGGCTTGATACCAAACCACATCGAGCCGGGGGTCTCACTGGAAGCAGCCTCTCTATTCTTAGGGGTAGAGGTAAGGCTGTCTACATCTTACCCTCCTCAGACCCTACCTTAGCTTTGCTATAGATGGGATTAACTGAGTATGATGTTGAGTCTCTGTAAGTCTAATCTTCAGTGTGAATTTAGCAAAATGATATTAATATTTATCTAATTTTTCATTTTTGAGATTATATTTTTATTTTTATTTCATGTTACTTGATCATTGTATATTATCTAAAACTCATACTTTATTATGCATAAAGAAAATATATATTATTATATAGGGGCAATTATATATATCCCCCTATAAATTTCGTTAATTACATATATACCCAGCCCAAAAAATAAATTACATATATCCCCTTCCTTAAACTTAAAAAATATCAAATTTACCCATTTTAGTTTATTTTATTTAAATTAAATTATAAAAGGACTAATTTACCCTTTTTTTAACTAAAATTCTGAAGCTATTTATGAAAACCTTCTTCAAATTAAAATTACTTAATAATTCCTACATCAGCCTCAATGCATCTATACGTACATTATGAATCCAGACAAGCCAATGTAAAATATAACCAAAAGACACCATATTCATCATCTTCAACCTCTATAAAAAAAGCACCATTTTTACATTCATCCAATGTCCAAAATGTGGTGAATTGTTTCGGTGCTTCTGTGTACGCGAAGTAAACGGGCCGAAACGTACCTGTTTTGATAGACAATCGACTTTTTTGTCTGTTTGAAGCGCAACTAGAATAGCTTGAAACTGGAGTCGCACAGGGAATCACTTGAAAGTTCACCGGTGAACTGTAATCGAATCATTCTCCGGTGACCTGTAATCGAATCAATTGCCTGTGAACTGAACCAATCGGAATCAATCGCAGGTTGGCTCGCCGGTCAGGTGAAGCTATCGGTTGAATGAATTGGCTACAATGAAGATTCGTGGTAGTTTTGGCATTAGGGTTTAAGAGGGTATTTTTGTCATTATGTGTAATTTTATTAAAAAAGGGGATATATGTAATTTAAGTTTTGGGTTGGGTACATATGTAAAATTAAGGTTTAAAATAAGGGGATATATATAATTTTTCCTATTATATATTAACATTTTAGGTAGATTAAACCAAATAATATATTAAATAGGTATGAACTAAATAAATATTTTGATATAACAAACAAACGTGGAAGAAAGTGGCCATTGAATAAGAAGTAGGAGATAACTTATTCATATTTTAAAGCTATTTCATTTGATTTCAGCTATTGATTGAGTTGTTTTAATTTAATTTTTACCTTTTAGATAGATCATTTTTATTTGTAGTGGTTTAATTAATTTTTTATTTTTATTTAAGTTTCAATCTCATACCTTATATTCTAAATAATATACATCTTTAACACTATAATTTATTTATTTTTTCAACATTCTGGTATACATATAGTTGAAAAAAATGTATTAAAAAGTGTTTTTATATCACAAGCTATAGCGAGTGTCAGTACCATGGTGAACCAAACCAATGCCAGTAAATGCATTTTTAAAACCAATATTGGTAATCGTTTTTCAATAATATGTTAGGTCATTCACATGCTAAACTATTTCATTTGGTTTTTGGTTATTGATTTAGTTGCATTAATTTAATTCATTTCTTTTAAATGAAATGAATTGATCCAAAGACCACATACCAAAGAATATGAAGGTTGATTAGAAGTTGAAATCCTAACCCAATGTCTATACATTACCTCACAGTTTATGTGTCAGATTAATAAGTATTTTTTTACAGTGATTTAATCCATTCCTTTGTTTTCATCCTCAAAAGATGTAAAAATCAAACATTGTGAGATACAAGAAATTTCAAAGATCACTCTTGATGACAAATGGTGATATGAAATTATGGATGAGATTATTCAGATTTGGAAGGAGTATGATCTCATCATGATTTAGGTAGTTTGCACTTAGCACTAAATTTCAAACTTTTATGTTTAAGACTTATTTTACTTTATTCATAATTTAGTTTATTGCATCAACGGTTTCTTAAAATACTTGATAATTTAAATGCTAAATCTATTAGTTACTAGACATGTGTAGCACTTATGATGTATATCCACTATAATCATGCCACAACAAATATTATCCGAATAAGAAATGAGTATCACAAGGCAAAGTGTCGTTCCCGCCGCATCGCGCGGGTTTCCTACTAGTATATATACAGTGGCGTAGCTATTAAGGGGCAGGGAGGGGCGGCCGACCCCGCCGAATCTTCGCTCAGAAGTTCCGATTATATAGTATTCGTATAGAAATTTTTTGGTATATACGGTTTCGACCCCCGAAATTGGTTTTCGACCCCCTGAAACTAGTGATTTCCGACCCCTCGGTGACTTCCGACCCCCCGAAGTTTCGAGTCAAGCTTCGCCACTATGTGTGTGTGTGTATATATATATATGTGATTTATTCATGTAGGGTTCCTAGGGTTTAAAAAAAAAACATTTTCAAAACAGCAAGAACCATTATATCATACCTTCATATGCAAGTAATCCCTAGGTTTACACATTCAAAGCCTTAAAATTATTATTATATACCTTTTAGGCTAGTGGGAGTGGGGCGGGAAGGAGGGGCTTGAAGCCCTCTCCAAACCCTCAACACCACCCCTAGTGGGCGTGGAGAGGGGTGGGGGGAAGCCCATGGGCGGGGGAAATTGACCGGGCGTGAGGCGGGACAAGATTTTGAGGCCTGAATTTTGATTGGTCAGTTTTTTTTTTTTTTTTTAACTTTAACATAATATAATATTATTCTCTTCCCCCCTTTCCCCCCATTCCACTCCCCACAATTTTTCCCCCTCACCTAGGTCCTACAAGTACCATATGACGCATCACGTCCCTCTTTCCCCCTCCACTCCGGACATACTTACAATTAGGGCTGACAATGGGTAACCTGTATAAGACACGATTAGACCTGTTAACTGAAAAATACATTATGCCATTTTTTACTTTTTTTAAATAATTAGAATTAAGAGGCAAAGATCCATCATTTCTCTCTTTTTTTGGTACATAAAATGTATAACTATGTTATAAACATGAGATATAAAGTAGTTAAACAAGTCGTGTTCATGTTTAGAACTTTTGTTGTTCACGTCGTCAGAGACCTGTTAAACCTGCTAAAACACGATTTACCAGCCCTACCTACAATTATTTGAAGTTTTTAGCAAGGGTAAATAAGACATTTCATAACTAGAACTACAACTGAGAAATTTAACAGTGGAGACGTTGTTGAACTCCCTCAACTAACTCCTCGCTCAGAGACTTCAAATACTCGGTGGCTGGCTCTCCTTCGTTAACTCCGCCGTCTTCTTCTCCGACGAACGTCCCAAAGCTCCATCACTTCTCCATATATACCTCTCTCTCTCTCTCTCTCTCTTCTTCATCATGCAATCAGCAATGTCTCTCTCTCTATCTTCTTCTTCTTCTCCGATCACCGTCCGATCCAATACCGGATCCATATATACCTCTCCTAATGTCTTCTCCAGTCAGCTCCGGTTTTGTGGACTCAGAAGAGAATCCTTTACTGGAAGCAGATCGCTGTGTAGTAATAATAATAATAATAATAATACTAATGCGGTTATGTTTAAGCGAATGTGTCTGAAGACGAAGGTTTCGGCTTCGTTGAATGGAAACGGAGCTCAATCCAAGGGTTTTGATTATGATCTGGTTATTATTGGCGCTGGTGTTGGTGGTCATGGTGCTGCTCTTCATGCTGTTGAAAAGGTAATGCTAATTATTTACTTTTATTCTAAGTTTAGGATCAGTAAATAGTTTGTGTTGGTAATAATGATACTGTGAACTTTCACTTTAGTTGCTAAGCATAGTCGTCGTAGATTTATCATTTATGCTTGATTTGCAACCGATAGGGACGGTGAGGAGTGAAATAGGGAAATGTACCTTGCTTTGTTTCTTGTGAGGGAAATCGAGTGGAAATTAAGTGTAAATGTAAGACGGATTATGAGAATCGGGTTGTTGTTACTTATTAGCCGATGGGTCATAGTTTGGATTGTTAAAATCCACTTTGCTGTAGATGGTTATGTATTACAGAAAATAAGATGTGAACTTAGTTGAACTGTTGGTGTGCACGTCTTAAAAGATAATTTAAGGTAGTATATTCATTGATTCAGTGAACTGTAATATCCTTGAATATCTTTTGGGCATCCTATAGCTTTGATAAACACGTCTGTAGCAGTTTTCTTTCAAAGAAAGAATGTTATTTACGAATGTTGATGTATAGTTATATACAGTAGTAAGATAATTTACAAAGAAATGAAAGGGCTGTAGTGATGCCTTTTGATGTTTGAAGTTGAGATAATGATAATCAGTTCTTTTGGACATGTATTTAGTTTAGTTATATAGAGTAGTAAGATAGTTTTGTTTAATTAAGCATGAATTTGACATATGCAGGGTCTGAAAACGGCCATCATCGAAGGTGATGTGGTTGGTGGAACATGTGTTAATCGTGGTTGTGTTCCTTCCAAAGCCCTTCTTGCTGTCAGTGGGCGCATGCGGGAGCTTCAGAATGAACACCATATGAAGTCTTTTGGTTTACAGGTATATCTCTAACTTTGTACGGAAATATTTTTAGTTTATAATCATCTATATATTCTCTTCCATATATATGTCTCATTGTACCCTTAATCACATAAAGTCAAGTTACATAAAATAAGTGGACTTAGGAAATAAATCGACTGTGGTGAGTTGTGTAAAAGAACAAATAGTACAGAATATGAAAGTTCAGCATTTGTACTCAAATAGCAAAGTTAGGCTCGGTCTTAACCCTTAAAGCCTTGTTTAGTTGCGTCCCTGATTGGGTATACAACTCATTAGCCATGCAGTCCTTGACTTCACTGGCAGACCAAAGATATTAATTAAGTGAAGTCACCGTTTTAGTAAACCGAGTCAACACATTAATTCATGTAAAGACTAAATGAGAAAATTCATTGGAATATTTCCAAAATTTAGACTGTAGTTTGCACCCACTTTTGGGTGTATTCATTGATTCTAGTATGCTAGTACCATATGGTCTCAGTTTTCTCACGCTGTCTTCGTAAGCTAAAACAATCTTAATGACTTCTTCCCCCGAACATAATTGCTTCCAACTGGTATAGTATTTTCAAGAATTAAGCTTTATCAAGAAATTGCTTAGAATTTAGTCCTCAAACCATGGCACCTGACTAGATTACTAGAATATACTAACCCATGATAATTTATATTGGCAGGTTGCAGCTGCTGGATATGACAGACAGGGGGTAGCCGATCATGCAGAAAATCTTGCCACCAAAATTCGAAACAATTTGACCAATTCTTTGAAATCTCTTGGTGTGGACATACTGACAGGTGTTGGCACTGTTGTGGTATGTCCTGTATTGCTGGTCATTTGATCAGAAATACCGTTCACCTTTTTCTGATTAAATGCATCAGATCATATTAACACCTTATGTTCAATATGTTATGAATGTATATGCAGGGTCCACAAAAGGTGAAATATGGAAAAGCTGGGGGCAGCGAGACAGTTATTACAGCAAAAGACATTATTATAGCTACTGGATCAGTACCATTTGTCCCTAAGGGAGTTGAAGTTGATGGTAAGTACTGGTTTCTCTGTCCGCTAGTTGAGCTATGACCTATAATAACAGTTTTAGCTAAAAGAAAGAATGGAGAACTCTGGAAACGGAACTAAATAAGAGAGTATCCATCGGACATTCTTTGGAAAGTCTTACGAGAATCATATATACTTGGGTACATTTTTAGGATCCTTGATACTGTAGAAATTCTATTGAAAATAGATGAGAAACAATATCTTTCCCTTTATAGTTCGTGTATCATCTACCAACTGATTTCATTGATAAAGTTATTCCTTTATTGCACACAAATTATCTTGCTTGAAATATTTTCATTTATGTTATTACTGGTGTCTTGATAACCTTCAATTGGAATCAAAATTGATTGTAAGATTGAAAATGCAAACGAGTAGTTCATTAACTAGTTTGATAATGGCTATTTTTAGTGGTTTTTTTTTGTAAAAAGTGGCTTACAATTACAGAGAAATTACCATCTATGTACATAACACAATTATGTTCACTTGACTATATTTTGTTGGTTCTATATTTACTTAGCCTCCTATTTGCAAGAACATATGAATCTTAGGCAGGAAATAACTGTTACAATACCTTCATAATTGTCACTGATCAGCTACCTGCAGGTAAAACCGTAATAACCAGTGATCATGCACTAAAGTTAGAGACAGTGCCTGAGTGGATAGTTATTGTTGGAAGTGGTTACATTGGTCTTGAATTCAGTGATGTTTATACAGCACTTGGAAGTGAGGTGGGCATTACTAATACTTTCTGAACACATTTTCCATGAACTAAAAATTACGTTTAAGCTTTTTTTTCCTTTCCTTTCTTTTTTTTCCTTCTTCTTGTTTTACCTCATATACGAAAACTGATTTGATACTATCTCATAATCAATTGAATTCTAAGAAAAAAAAACCAATGCAGTTTTTGCTACACCGTAAAGGAATATATTTTTGTGTTGCATTATTTATTTGTTTCTTGATGCGTTTGAGTTCATCCAGGTTGTTAAGCTTGAGGTTATAGGGTGCTTGTCATTATATTTTGTTATGTTCAATTCAACATTAGAGTAATGTACGTACACGGTACTTGTATACACATATATATATATATATTTTTGTGTGTATAGATAGGCAAATGTGCAGAGATGTTCACACACACATTGTGTGTGTGCATACGTGCAGTTTACATATTGAGCTCAAGTTATTTTGCTCTATCACATGTTTGTTAGTTGTCAAATCAGTTGCTCTAGGGACCAATAGACTGCATTAATCTCTTCAATTACTCTGAACATCAAAATTTACATTCTTTAGTACAAATTTGTTGTCTTATTTAAGTAAAATAACATACAGTTATTTGATAAGGCATATCATTGTCTCACAGGTGACATTCGTAGAAGCTTTAGATCAGTTAATGCCTGGATTTGACCCAGAAATCGGAAAATTGGCTCAAAGGGTTCTTATAAATCCTCGAAAGATTGACTATCATACTGGTGTATTTGCAACCAAGGTTTTTACCCTTCTAACCCTTTTTAGGGGCTGGGGTGGACATCAAATCCTCAATGTTCATGATTGTTAAGTTTTTCCATATTGACAGATCACTCCAGCAAAGGATGGTAAACCTGTAACAATTGAGCTTATAGACGCCAAGACGAAGGAACCAAAAGATACATTGGAGGTGAGTTTGACCATGCTCAAGTCAAAGTAGTTTCTAATTTCCATCACATATTTATACATTTTACCTATTTTATTTTCCTTTTGCTATAGGTAGATGCTGCTCTCATTGCAACCGGAAGGGCCCCATTTACACAAGGGCTCGGTTTGGAGAATGTAAGTGAACCTATCAGTGTTACATCTAAGCTTCTATGAGTAAGATCAAAGATAAGAGAATACTGAATTAATTAGGTTTTCTTATTATAGGTTCTTGTAGAGACACAACGTGGTTTTATTCCTGTTGATGAACGCATGCGAGTTATTGATTCGAAGGGAAAATTGGTACATAATATCATCCATCTTACCTTACTTTATCATCCTCAACATTTATGTATATTTGACCTAAGTTTGCTGATTAGGTCCCTCACTTATATTGCATTGGTGATGCTAATGGAAAAATGATGCTTGCACATGCAGCAAGTGCCCAGGGAATTTCTGGTGACCATTTTGTTTACTTTCAATTAATCAATTAGTACCAGTTTATTGTTACGTATCTAACTTGGTAATTGTTTCTGTAAAATAGTTGTTGAGCAAGTTTCTGGGAAAGATCATGTTCTTAATCATCTGAGCATCCCAGCTGCATGTTTTACCCATCCTGAAATCAGTATGGTTGGGTTAACTGAGGTATGCTCGTTTTTCTTTTACGCTTTCCAAAAATTAATCAAAAATCCCTCTTTTGTACCATACGTGTAGCTGAGGTGGGGGTGGGATATTTAGGCGCACATTCAGTACAAAACCAATTTTAAATTGAGGATTTTGAGAACAGTGGGAGAGAGAATGAGAGGTGGTCATGCGGTTACGTAAGGCGTTTTATGTATCACGGTTAAAGTAACACGTACAAAGGTGTTTGTGTGGTTCTTTCGGTTCTCTACTTAAAAGCTGGTTCCATATTGAACGGCCTTCTTTGCTTGAAACCGGTTCTAGCTGTGACCCTGGTTCCATATTGAACGGCCTTCTTTGCTTGAAACCGGTTCTAGCTGTAACCCTGGTTCCATATTGAACGGCCTTCTTTGCTTGAAACCGGTTCTAGCTGTAACCTATGTTATAGGCAAACCAAATATAGTTAGACACAACCTATAATGCTACACACAATATCTTTCACTCTGAAAAGACAGACCAAATATCATCCTTGTGCATTTGAGCAGAACAAACTATTTTTTTGGCGCATATTAAAAAAGGAAGATAATAATCCTGGCATGTATATCTCCAGCTTTAAGATCTTCAAAAATGTCACATAGTTTACTCTATATTCTATAATTATTAAGTTCTTCTGAGCAGTTTTAGTTATAAACTTGCAGCCTCAAGCAAGAGAAAAAGCTGAGAAGGAAGGATTCGAAATCAGTATTGCCAAGACTAGCTTCAAGGCCAACACCAAAGCCCTTGCTGAAAATGAAGGAGAGGGCATGGCTAAGGTAATTACTAATCATGCATCTATTGTATGAGTGGCAAAAGGGTGTGCTGGGTCGGGTTGTGTTCCGGGGAAAACAGGTTGAGGACTGAGGTCAAAACTGGCAGCTTTAAAAAGGCCAGAGCGGTTTCACCCATTATTTTTGTTTTCTACTTTATTATTGATGATAACCTGATTCTATTGAAAGTACACTTATACAAATATTTGTGAAGCGTTTTTTAATCCTTTATAACCAGCTGGCAAGCAAAGACTCGTGTATCTTTTCTCTAAGTGGTTTCAAATTCGCTCAAGCTCTTTTGCTTTTTTCTTGCAGTTGATTTACAGGCCCGACAACGGAGAGATCCTTGGTGTTCATATATTTGGCATGCACGCTGCAGACCTCATCCATGAAGCATCAAATGCTATTGCTTTAGGAACACGTATACAGGTTCGAATTTATCTACCATTAAAGTTGCATTTCAAACATATCAGGATAATTTTGTTTCCAACTAAAGTGTCTACAAAACAAATGAAAGTACAAATGATAGGGGTTGGATCTTCAGTGAGAATGATTTTTTTTCGCAGTGCTAGGGCGTTCATTCCGTTTCTCTTATTCATATCCAACGGGCCAATTAAAAAAAAAAATCGACTAAAATTTAAACGAGGTCAAATAGCTTAAAAGTCACCCTAAGTGTATATTCCAATTCCTATAACCTCCCTAGACACTTTATTCACAAAAATTAATTACTACGTATTTATTAAATTTTATTATCTGTAATCATATTGAATATATTAATTATTTTTAATTTTTATATAAACAAAGGACAAAGTTCAATACTATGATTGGTAACATTTGAATTATGCAGGACATCAAGTATGCTGTTCATGCCCATCCAACCTTGTCTGAAGTGATCGATGAACTATTTAAATCAGCCAAGGTAAATTCTTCTACGCTGTTCATTGATTTTTACCTTTCATGCAAAAAAATAAAGGTTGTATATAAAACTAGAGAATTAATGTACGAATTGCAGGTAAGTGAGGAAGTCTCCTTAGTTCCTCAACTGAGATTATCTCTCCTTTTACAATGGTATAATAAGACCGCACAATCTAAACAAATAATTCTCTCAACACATACAAATCAAAATCTGTCTTTTGACAATGTCAATGTAGGTGGCAATTTTAACCCGTTTATATGAAAAACAAGTTAATGACTAGTTGTATTGTTTTAGTGAGGGCCAAACGGGTAAGATATAGGAAAACCATCTATAAATCAAAAGGTTAAAATGACTGAAACTAGTTAAAACAAGTCGAAAACTATCTTTTAGTTTTATTTCCTCAATATAGATTTTAATCGTATTTAATACATTCATATGCTATGTATGGGGCAAAAAATGTTGAAGAGTTAGCCAGCCCGTTTTGATGTGCGCATAATTTACTTGTTAAGTTATACAAATTGCCCGATCTACCCACTTTGCCACCTCTACGCATGACATTTAGAAATGATGCACATTGTTGTGCAGGTTAAAAACGACGCTTCTAGGGCGGTTGGTGAACCAGTTGCAGTCTAAGCTTAGTTGATGGATTTTAATTTTATCAAGAAGCTGTGAATCCTTCCCTGTGACATACATCCGATGCGCGTTTTTATTTTCTGGAGCACTTGCTAGTTGCCTACCTGTCAAGAGATGGAATTTTGATATTTTAGTTCTGTTGCTATTAGTTTTACCTGTGTTTTGCCTCTAAATTTGATAATTCTGGGTATAAATAAACAGAAAATTAGAATAATTATCATTTATACCCAACTGGTTAAGACTGTTTATGAAGTATGTAATAGCTTATTTTGTGTTTTCAATATTTATCTTTTATTTTCTAACGGTAACATAATCTTCATACATTATTATAGGTTCAGCTTGGTACCGGTATCGAATATGCTCGGTACCATACCGGTATTGATATTTGAAGGTAAAATCAGTCAAATACTGTTGGTAACAAAAACATCAAAACGTTGGTACCGAATTAGTACAAAAAATGATTTGGTACGGGTGATTCGGTACCAATGTCTGGTACCATTCGTCTATTACTCGATTATTGACATCTTAGTGAAGGAAAACTGACATGGGATATGTATGGAATCTTGTCTCTACAACTTTATTAAGAATACCACAGAAAAGAAAAAAAGAGTACACGTAAGATTAAGGTTAAGGATTTTTATTGGTGATACATTATTCCTAAAATATATGCTAAAGCTAATATTATTTAGGGTGAAACTTTGAAAGGGGTACTACTAGTTTTTTTTTTTTTTTCCTTCATTGATTTTAACCAATCCTGCACTGCCACATCACTTCACTGATTTACTTCACTGATTTAGTTTTTTATAGGCAACACTCCACTGATTCACTTCACTGAAATCTTTATTTTTTATTATTTTTTAAAAGAAACATTAATTAAACATATTAATTAAACATATTATTAAACTAAATAAAATAAAATTACAATATTAAAAGGAAATAAAAATAGAAATACAAAAACACATAAATTAAAAATAAACTAAATAAAAGAAAAACTATTCGGAGTCCTCCTCGTCGAGATGCGGTAGATCAAGTCCGTCTAGATGTTCCACGAGATCATTTCGAAGTCGGAAATGCGTATCGGAGTCTGTCAACTCCGCAAGTGCTTCCTCGTCGAAGAACGGTTCGATTGGGGGATCGTGTATGTGGACCGGTGATATCACACGCCCCTCGTCTTTAATTTTCATGTTGTGCAATATCATGCACGTATAGACGATGACGCTACACCTAGCAACGGTTTTGGGCCTCAAGGGTCGTGCGGTAATTCTCCATTTCCCCTTTAATACTCCGAACGCTCTCTCAACATCCTTCCTTGCCGACTCTTGCACCTTAACGAATTTCTTTTCCTTAGGGTCGGTGGGATATCGAAACACTTTGACAAACGTTGGCCAGGTTGGGTAGATGCCATCGGTAAGATAATATCCACGTTCATATAAGTGGCCATTTAAAGTAAATGGACACTGTGGCGCCATTCCGTTTCGTTGGGTAAGAAACACCGGGGATTGTTAGAGGACATTTATGTCGTTCAGTGAACCGGGGGGGGGGGGGGGGAGGGGGGGCAAAGAATCCATGCCAAAACCAAAGATCTTGCAAAGCAATGGCTTCTAGCAGGATCATAGGGTATTGGTGATCGCCTTGCATATACTGTCCTCGTAATTCCTTAGGACATGCTCGCCACACTAAATGAGTGCAGTCAATGCTACCGATCATGCCGGGAAGGTGATGTATTTCGTCGTGTGCCTCATACAAACATGCAATGTCGTGGCTTGTTGGTCTTCGTAAATACTCTGCCCCGTATAACTTAATGACGACATTGCAAAAAAAAATTGTAAACATTCGCGTGATGTCCTCTCAGACATACATAAATACTCATCGTATTCGTCTGGAGGATTACCGGTTGCGAGTTGTTTCACAGCTGAAGATACTTTTTGCATGGGCGTAAAACTCTTTCTAAACCGACCGTCCATGCTATCTCTGAACCATGCGAAGTTTGCTTCAACATCTGCTACAATTTTCAGAAATAGACGCCTCGACATGCGATACCGTTGTTTAAACTGTGCGTCGGTGTATTTTGGTACTTCGGCAAAGTAGTCATTTATTAACCGCGCATTGCCTCCCTCGCGATCACGTGGCACGTATCGATTCTTAGATGTTGTTGCGTCTTCCTCTGCCCGGCGTGCAAGGTCCGTCAGAAACTCAAGGCTATCGCTTGATTGTAAGATCGGGTGGACCTCAAGCGGGGGAACGATTAGTTGAATATCTTCTACGTCAATATCAGACATTTTTTAGAAGTATTGATTAAGATTTCTATGTTTTTGATTCAAAACCGTGGGAATGAATTGTATTTATAAAACCTAAAGATAAAAACGGTCACAAAAATATGACCGTTTGAAAGTCAAACGCATTTAACAAACATAAAACGGTCAAAAAAGGAACAAATATTACCTAAAAGTTTGCACCGTCCCATACTACCAACCTGTTAGATGGAACCAGAAAAAAGGTCCACGGGAGCCCTACCAGCACGGGTGACGGAGGTGTTACCGTGCTGGTAGTGAGGTACCCGTGCCAAATTCTGGTAGCGCCCCGTCCCCCCTTAGAGCACTCAAAATACAACTGGACGGACCGAGCAAAGTTCAAAACACCATTGGAGGTGTTGGTCTAGGTTGGATTGGTTCGCTGTAACGGTCTGTTGGGGGTGGGTCCCCCACTTTTACTTTATTGATTAAATAAAAATAAACATTTCTTGTGTGTGAGTGTCACACCACGCCAATGGCGAAAACGCGTGGCGTAACGCTCGAAAACATATCAAAGTCAAGATTAAAACAAACCATATTTAACTAGAAAAGATTATTTCATTAAGAGGTCGAAAATAGGTACATTGTTTCAAACATTACATAAAACAACATAAAGTTTAAATGTAGAGTTTCCCATCTATGTCCCAATCCAATGGCAATTATAGGTGAAACCCCTGACAAGAATCCGACATCCCATATTCCACCGTACTAGCCACAAATTTATTCAGCACCTAGTTACATGAAATATATGTTTAAAAAGACATCAATATATAAAATATTCTGGTAGTCCCGAGCTAGATCTAAGGCGAGGAAACCGGTAGTGAAACAGATCCTTCGGGCTTCTGATATCCAGACCGGGTTCTAAGCAATGGCTTCTGAAGTGGACCAGATCTGAGTGACACATTTCTGCAGATGACTGAATGATCTTCTTGGTAAATGGCGGATTCCCTACGGGTGCACCAGTGATCTTCGGATTGCATACCTTTAGGATTATGTTCCACCTTTGTCAAGGGTTTCATTCAGCTCGGAGGTTATAGGTTGGGTTTATTAAGTCATCAATCATTAAACCAACTTTATATTTAATTGATTACTAAAAAATTAAAGTGTCACTGGTGGTTGTTGGGCGGGTGGTGGCTGTGGTGGTTGTTGGGCGGGTGGTGGCTGTGGTGGTTTGTGGATGTCGGTGGTGGCGGTGGTGAAGGGTGGAGATGTGTGGTGGTAGTTTATGGAGGTGATGAGGTGGAGGAGATGAAGTGATGGACCCACATTAATTAGTATTAATTTTTATTATTATATATTTTTATCAAAGTAGTGATAGTTAGTAATTTCACACCCACTTAGTTGGATAATCTAACCTCCATTAACTCCAGGGACTATCCGAGTGAAGAAACACCAAAAGTTGAGGACTACAGATATAGTTTTTAAAAGTTGGGACTAAATGTGAAATCTGAGCAAACCACATGGACTATTCGAGCAATTTTCTCTTATAAAAACCTTTGTTTTTATATTTCTCAACATCTTTGGTAATTTATATTTTTATAAAATTTCATTTTACAAAAATAACACTTTGTATGAAAATACAACTTTTGTAAGTCTTGAAAACATTTCCATTAAGAACCTTTGATAAACACAACTTTCCATTTTGAACGCCAAACTTTTCCAATGTCACATTTTTAGACTCAAGTTTCTAAAATGACATTTTACACCCCTTAACTTTTAAAGTCACCAAGTAACATCCTTAACTTTTAAGAGTTACATTTCAAAAATGACAAGTTCTTACTACACTAGTAAACTTTACGTCAACTTTTTCATTATGGTGTATTTTAGTGTTCCAACACTTTTAATAGTCCATAATTATAACACTAAGGATAATAATAGGTGTATTTGATAGATTTAGTCCAAAATGTCCATTTTTGGTTCTTGAATGTTTATAAATTTGAAGATGTAATTTTTGTATCTTGTAAAATTTCAAATACCTTTCATGATATTATTTTTTGAATGGTTATTTTAAGAAGATTAAAACCACTTTTAAATGTATACAAGTTGTATTTACAAACAATGTATTAGATCTACCTTTTTAACAAGGGTATGTGTATTTCTATAACTTACAAAATCATTACAGGCTAAAAGAAAATGAAAAAAGAAAACGGGATATGTGTTCAAATTCCTTTCCTCGTGAGAACTAACCATGTGTACTATGTTTGTGACACATAAGCTCCACGTGGCAACCATGTATCAAACACCCCCAACCTAACCCTATCCTTTCCAACGTATTTCTTACTATAAATATCCTTAACATGGACAAAACAATAACCAAAAACATACCAAATATAGAATAAGAAAACAACGTAAACTAATAATAATAATAAATATGTCGGGAGCTCAAGGAGCTTTGCCACCAGGAAGCACGACGGCGACGACATATCATTCGGTCCAAGGAGAAAACCACAGTCGAATGGATATCCACTCGAAGGAAGACGAGGGTAAGGTTCAGATCGATAAGTTACAAGACAAGGTGGAAGATTGTGCTGGTCGCGGCGGCCCTATTTTCGGCGATGCGGTGTCCGAGACAGTCGAAGCGCAAGAACAGGGCCGCCGTGACAAGCCGGATCCCGGTGTTACCGGGACAGGATAGGATAGATTGAAGGTCATGGGTTATAAGTTGATGATGTGAAGTATTTTGTGTTATTGTCGTCTTTGCTTTGTACTCTTGGTTTCTAGTTTGTAATTAATATGTAGCTTATCTAGATGTAACGAGTTTCACATCATTGGACATAATATTAACATCATGTTTAAATAGGTAAATGAATGACTAATCAATTCGAGTGACGGTAAGGCTTTGAGGTATACTTTAACTTGTCTTAAAGTCACCTAAATGACACATAGACCATTTTTCCCTATTTCACTCCACATCATTCTAAAGAAATGGTTTAATCCCATTAATTTTACATAACCATATATTTTTAGTGGTTTTTGGTTTTGAAAAGGAAAATAATTTAATGCAGACTTTTAACATTCGGTTAACTTGTTAACAACTAACTCCTTTAACGCCCCTTAACACAAGGAGGGAGTGATATGCACTGCAAATTAACATGTCATGTCACCCTTAACGCCCTCGATGTTAGAGTACACCCCATAGCCTAACATGAGTAACGTGACTGTAAATCAACACGTTTAAGAACTAGTACTCAAACTAAGATGTCGTATTACCTATAAACTTATGAGTTTTTTTGCTGAAATGGTTGTTTTTCCACATATTGTTGTGTCTTTGGTAGATGTCAGAACTCAATTTTGCAAAGTGGGAATCCCACAATCTAAGATTGCGGGAGAGGCTGACTCGGCTGGCAGACGTGGACGAGGAGGCACAACCAAAGCTGGCAGACGTGATGACTGGATCAGTCCCGCAATCTTAGATTGCGGGAGTCGGTCTAACTTTTACAGAGGGTGTTTTGGCTCTATGTTGCTGCATGTGTAATTTAATATTAGTCTCGCAATTTGAGATTGCATGAGAGCAGGTTGGAATAGTATTCTTGCACACACTTGTGATAATGATTGAGTGCATGTGTTTTAATTGTAGTGACTTTAGTAGGTTGTGTGAGTAGAAGAGAATCAATTCTTTGATTGCAAATAGTGTCATACTAACCAAACTAACATCAAATCAAAGTTACAATCTGCATGCATTTGCTTGCAATATATATGAGCAAAGCATACATGTTTAGTGAAAGCATAACAACATTGAACATACACAAAGCAATAAAATTCACAAGCACAAGTATCATCTAAAAAAAAAGTATGGCACATTTACATCCGGGTCCAAGAAACAATGAGCTTCTATGGCTGCAGCCAAAACATCATTCGACTTATCTGTTCGAAGATGATGTTGGCCATGCCACAGAGCTTGATATTAGGCGGGGCGACCAGGCATTATTTTCTGGCATTAAAAAAAATTCGTTAAACCCCAATGTTGAAGAGATGGTTAGAATGGCAGGCTTTGGTGGGGTTCTTGATGTTGGATACCTACTTTATGACCGTGGTTTGATAACCGCGTTGGTAGAAAGATGGCGTCCAGAAACTCACACGTTTCACCTATCGTTTGGTGAAACGACGGTGACTTTAGAGGACGTGAACGTGCTCTTGGGATTGCGAGTCAACGGTCCACCATTGGGAGGACCAGAGGAAAAATGGTCATCCCAAGATCGATTGCAGCTAGTTGGGGGTTTGTTGGGCATAGAGGCGAAGGAGGGAATGTTGAGTGGAAATTCTATTAAAACAAGATACCTTTTAAACAAACTAAAAGAAGTACTGCCCGAAGGGGCAGATATGAATCAGATTACACAACATGTTACACAACAAGCACGTTGTGTGGTCTTGGTTATTGTGGGTAACACATTGTTTGCTGACTCTTCTAACGGTTTCATATCATTGACATTTTAAGGCACCTTGAATCGTTAGAAAGATGTGGTCAATATAGTTGGGGGAGTGCTTCATTGTCTTGTTTGTACAGAAATATGTGTAAAGCCGTAGTCTCCACTGATAAAACAATTGGAGGACCTATGATTATACTCCAGTTGTGGGCCTAGACACGAATCAGTGTACTATCCCCCAAGTGTTCAACCCGGTTGATCCCTGGAAAACCTTATGGTGCTATGTATGTATTTTATCCATTACCCTTATATTATATAAAATAATTATTTGTTAAATAAACTAAGTCGTTTTTTTTTATTATTTTTACAGCTAGAAAGGTAAGCATGAATTAAAGGAGGTTGCCTCGCGGTCGTTAAGACAGATACGATCACAACTACAAAATTTACATGCTGAACAGGTATGAGACCGTTGATGTTGTGTTACAAGTAAAATACATTATGAGACTAATAGTGTTTCTTATTAAATTTTTTTTGCAACAGTTTATTTGGAGACCCTATGCACAATACATAGGGATATTGCCGCAAAGTTGCACAGAGGAGAGTGATTGTTGGCGTTCGGATTGCTTTCTTGTGTGGTTTCAGGTGGTGGAATACCACCAAGCTAGTAGGGTCCTTAGACAATTTGGATTACGTCAATGGATTCCTGAGGGACCACCCTTTACCCCCAAGTCCACACCGAACTGCACAAAAAAACCCGTTCTGGCAGACCATACGAATCTTGGTTTGCAAACGTTCATAGCGAGTATGTGCAGTCGTGGAATGACCGCAAAAATAGAATAGTGGGCGGGGAAGAAACGCCATTTCCTTCCGTGTATCCCGGTTATATGGAATGGTACTTACGAAGAACCGTGGGATACATGACGAACCCAATGTCCATCCCGGTATCGCAATCGGGTTTCAGAGATGACGCTGGGATTGCCCAAGTGATGGTATATATATGAATTTTTTTTCAAATATATATAAGTGTATATTTTAATGATAACTTTTTTAATATATAAGTATTTGAATTTTATAGATGGAAGGATACACGCAGATTCACCGGGAAGTGTCCCAAATCATGGCGACTGTCCCTGCCGACTTTAGCTCCAATCTTGGGGTTATTCAAAGCACTGCCGAAACAGTGATGTCACAGTTCGGTGTGGGTGATCGTTTGAACTACCCCTCACGGCTTCACGGTAGACCTGCTACCTAGGTTGCAGACAGAAGCCATCCTCAACGGGCGCCTAGGCGTAGGCGGAATCAAAGCAATGTGGAGGTTCAAACAGAAGAAGTGGCAATGGATAGTCAGAATACGCCAATTAACGAATTCTTTGATGATGAAATGGGAATTGATGTTGACTCCTTTATTGCTCAGTTCGATACCCCCCAAGATACATCACATCTCCAACCGGGGCCTTCTTTTTCTGGTCAGTTCGGTACCCCCAAGCTACATCACATTTCCAACCGGGGCCTTCCAGATGAACACCGAGCAACAAAACATCATGGACTCCCTTTTAAACAGTCCATTCAACCCATTTGATGATCAAAGTTTCGTGACACCGACGCCGAGTAATTTCCCAATGAACCCACCCATCAACACCGGGCAGTCATCAATTAACTATTGGGCCCCAAATCAAGGTGACGAAGGAACATCATCCAATGTATTCTACACACCAGTACCTATCGAGTTCCCCAATTAGCCGCGTCGGAATCCAGACTACACTCGACGTCCTCCTCCATGTGGTACTAGAGGACGATTATGTAACCATCCTAAATAGTTTAGTTATTAGAAAAATCAAATGTAATAAATGTAAAAAAAATTTAACATAATTATTTCCAAGTCAAAAGTAGATACACAAAATGAGGTCCGGGGCTTTTTGTGAGGCCAGGGATCGTGTCACGGATAGTCTCGTAACGCCCGAAACAGCGACGGTGCCGTTATGTCTCCCAAGGACGCCACGTTTGACGGTCCGGTGCCGGTAAAGGCCGGCCTGGGAGACGGATACGGGGGCCCCAAAAGGGCCCCCTGGGCCAGTTTCTACACTAAGATTTTTTATATTTTCATCCGGAATTTTTTTAACATAATTATTGGCAACAAAGGTAGATACACAAAAATGAGGTCCGGGATCGTGTCACGGACAGTCTCGTAATGCCCGAACCAGCGACAGTGCCGTTATGTCTCCCAAGGACGGCACGTTCGACGGTCCGGTGCCGGTAAAGGCCGGCCCGGGAGACGGATATGGGGGCCCCAAAAGGCCCCCCTGGGCCAGTTTCTACACTACGATTTTTTATATTTTCATCCGGAATTTTTTTTAACATAATTATTGGCAACAAAGGTAGATACACAAAATGAGGTCCGGGGCTTTTTGTGAGGCCCAGGATCGTGTCACAGACAGTCTCGTAACGCCCGAACCAGCGACGGTGTCGTTATGTCTCTCAAGGACGCCATGTTCGACGGTCCGGTGCCGGTAAAGGCCGGCCCGGGAGACGGATACGGGAGCCCCAAAAGGGCCCCATGGGCCAGTTTCTACACTACCATTTTTTATATTTTCATCCGGAATTTTTTTAACATAATTATTGGCAACAAAGGTAGATACACAAAATGAGGTCCGGGGCTTTTTGTGAGGCCCGGAATCGTGTCACGGACAGTCTCGTAATGCCCGAACCAGCGACGGTGCCGTTATGTCTCCCAAGGACGCCATGTTCGACGGTCCGTGCCGGTAAAGGCCGGACCGGGAGACGGATACAGGGGCCCAAAAGGGCCCCCTGGGCCAGTTTCTACACTACGATTTTTTATATTTTCATCCGGAATTTTTATTAAAATAATTATTGGCAAACTACATAAAACACCGTACATAAAACAACACACCACATAACCAAGGAAACGTAAGCAAGAAAACGTAAGCAAGGAACAAGAATTATTAAGCGCCAACGTCATCAGCCTCTGAAGTGTACTCTTCAGGTTCCGAAACTTGATCATTCTCAGTGTGTCGAGGGTGATGGTAAGGTGGGTGGTTTAAAGGGGGCTCCCTTGCCTGTTGGGTATTTGGCCGCACATTTGAGTTATTGGGAAACTGAAAGTTTGGCCGCACATTTGAGTTATTGGGAAACCGAAAGTTTGGTTGCAAATTGCTTTGGTGGCTAAACTGGGGGCGAGGTTGATCATCATTAAGGTGGTAATGTATGTGTAGATGTTGTAGTTGTTCGGTGATGGAATTCAATGGATTAGCTCTCAATTGTTCACCCCTTGGTGGCTCCACCCAACATACAAAGCCACAACTTCTTGGTCTCCGATTGCAACAATAATACCTACGGCCAGGGTTTCTTGTGCTCCTTGACACTCGAATAATAGTGCCGGAACCACAATTGCAATAGACCATTGTTTGTCAAAGATATTTTACTGAGATTCGTTAACGTTATTTGTAGAGTTTGTGGAGTAGAGAAATCTGCAAGCTGAAGTTGCAGATTTAGAGAAATCCGCAAGCTGAAGTTGCAGATTTAGAGAAATGTTTGTCTACTTGCGCAATCTCAGATTGCGTGGATTTG
This sequence comes from Ambrosia x helenae, assembly GCA_030844895.1. Classification (NCBI taxonomy): domain Eukaryota; kingdom Viridiplantae; phylum Streptophyta; class Magnoliopsida; order Asterales; family Asteraceae; genus Ambrosia; species Ambrosia x helenae. The sequence continues at coordinate 12,638,774 of CM061234.1, forward strand.
TCTACTTCTGCAATCTCAGATTGCGTGGATTTATCTACTTCTGCAATCTCAGATTGCGTGGATTTGTCTACTTCCGCAACCTCAGATTGCGGATTCTCTAGTCCACGAACTCTACAAATATCATTAACGAATCTCAGTAATAACCATTCCACAATCAAACCTCACTCTACTTTTCCTTCGTAATGGACACCTTTACCCTTTTCATTGTTAAACTTTATTGGGGTGGTGACATTACTTACAAAAACCAGACAGACATTACACTTCACAACAATACAGAGTCAACTACGTTTATTATGACCCATAGAATGTCATACACGGAATTTCTCAATCACATTTGTCTCGTTACTCAAATAGACAAGTGTTCATACACTGTTAGATTAACAATGTATTACACTTTCGAGGGGTGTTCTGAGGCTACATACATCACAGGAAATGAGGGTATGGAAATGATGTTCTATCTAGCATTAAACGTAAACCGCTACACAGCAGTGATCCACGTTCACTACACGCCATTAGTTCCATTAGAAGAAAGTAGTGCTATGGATCTCTTAAGGCGGTTCACGGTGTCGTGCGGTGAAGAAACATTTCATACTTCAACACAGCAGCAGATGCAGTCTATCAATTTGGAACTCGGTTCTTCAATGTACAATAGCCACACCGCAAGCTCAAGTAGACAACCTGTTCCAGATTACCACTATACTGATTATCACTTTAATGAACAGTATGTTGCTAATTTAGATGCCAATGATAACGATGAGGATAATGCTGATGAAGGTAAAAAAAACCTGCGTTGTACTGTGTATCTTAATTTTTCAATACAAATACTTGAGCTTATCTAATAAATCTGTCAGTTTTTGATGTACCTTCAGATGACTCTCAAGGGCAACATGAACGAGTTGCCAATGACGAAAGCGGTGATGACGACAACGATGAGAACGAGAACAATTTTTACAATGTACCTTCAGATGACTCTCAAGGTATTCATACTCTTATTCGTAATAAAATATTTGGATTTATCCTGATCCTGATATAAGTACCGTTCATTGCAAGGTTTTATGTCGGATACAAGTAGAGAGAGTGAGTTTCAACCAAGTGACGACGTTGATTCAGAAGTAGGCGCCGAAGAAGAAGGAGAAGGTTGGGCAGTACAAGCCCCAACAGGTGCTGAATTCCATGAAGGGATCAATCGTTCATTCCCCATAGACAAACCTGTCGACGAGCAAGACAAAGGCTTGGAAGCGTATCGCCTACCCGATTTCGACGATGAAGATACGATGGAGATGTGGAATGGAAACGTAAACAGTATCTGTGTCGGTATCTACTTCGAAAGTAAAGAGAAAGTAGTTAAAGCCATTCGGTATTGGAACGTAGAATGTAACAGGGAGTTACGTGTGATAGAAAGTAGACCGGGTACATTTAGAGTCAAATGCAAGAACGAAAACCCTTCATGTATGTGGGTTGCTGCTGCATCACGTCCACATAAAGGAGACTTCTGGCGTTTGCACAAATGGAGTCCAACACACACATGCTACTCAACGGTAGAAAGAAATAACAACAGGGCACTACGGTCCAGAGATATTGCATCACATATCCATGCACAGGTCAAGGCTGATTTAACTTTCCGGTTAAACAGATTATCACCCACGTAAAGGAGGCGTTGAAGGTCGATGTCAGCTACTCTTAGGCATGGACTGCCCGTAGAAAAGCAATTGAGAATGTCTACGGTACTTGGGAGAGCAACTTCAAGGAGTTGCCTACCTACATTGAAAGGTTACTGGCAACAAATCCGGGTACCTTTG